>JALIGW010000001.1:171902765-172555265 GCA_023053685.1 Diadophis punctatus similis | reverse complement strand
CTTATGATCTTGGAATGTTTCATGCAACACTCAGCTGTATTTGATTGATAACTACTCCTATAATCTGCACTCATTACCAGCACTTAGCTTGACACTACAGGTCTTATTATGGATGGTGTGCTCTCTGTCATTATACTTTAGGCAGCATTATGTTCAATTTGCCTGGCACCTTGCAAGGTCCTGACCATGAAACTATTAAGGAATGAACTAGACTGCCATGTGTGCAAGACATAAGCAAACCAAATTAATTTCTGGCACAGGAAGTTAGCAGCCAAAGGTCCCATCCTTAGGACACCAGAAAATGACTTGATTCCCCTGTGGAAATATGCTAATGGCATATTTAGCAAAGCTTCGTTCTGAAGGTGAAGCCCATTCTTGTTATTTAGGGAAAAAGAAATCCAGTTTTCCCAGAAATTGTGTGCTTGACTGATCAGATTAAGGGATCTAGTCTTCTACAGCCTGGGCATGCATGTACACAAATCACAGCAGGACCCAAAAAATCAGTGATACTTCATAGCCTCAGACATATTGCACCATGTACACCCAGCTGCTACAATAATTAGCTTATGAATGTATCAGCTGGTTCTGCAATTTTTATAAATAATAACTAACCTACAGAGCAGAAAGATTTTCATAAACCTAATATTAGCAAGAAATTGCTTAAACCCTCTTAACTCTAAATTGTTATTGTTCTAAATGCCCTCTTCATGCTTCCAATTTTATACCACTGTAGCACTCCCTGCCTAAATATTTATTTGGCATCAACAATGGCAATTCATTTATATCAACTACTTTCACAAAAAGCTATTATCTACCTTCTTTTTCACAAGCTATTAGGATATTTTTCTTCAACAAATCTATCTTTCACTTAAGCTCTCAACTTGTTTATTCAAATAGTTTATCAACCACCCATTCAGGATCATATATTTATCAGCCAAAAAGGTTTCAAGTGCCATGAGAGGCTACTGTTGAAAACATTATATAATGGAACCACACACAATTCCGTACCAAGAAATTACTATCAAGAGGGAAGTTTAATGTGCACTGCAGTGTTTTTTTATTATTATTGAAATAATCTTACTTGCTATCTGAGAAAGTTTTTCAGTATGTTGCAAAAAAAAGTGTAAATGTCAAATAAAACAGTGACAGATGATGACAGTATTCTCTATTGAATAGCACCGTTGCTTCGTGCATGTTCGATGAGAACTCATGAATTATTAATAAATAAACTCCTTTTTATGTTTAAAAAAACCTCAAGTATTTGTGTGATTTATTCAGGGAGGTTATAGCAAAGAGAAACTGAAAATTCTAAAACTGACTTCTGTGTTAAAAAAAGCTGATACTAAATTTCGCATAGATAAAAGTATTGAGATAAGACTGATACTAAACACTACCTGGCTAATATCCATTATTTTCCCCCCAGCTCATATTATTTGTATTGGGAATAAAAACAAATTTAAAACAAGCTAGAAAGTGAAAAAGGTGGCTGAAAGAATTTTAAAAAGTTCTTTAAAACCTGGTGCTAGTTCACTGTACCAGAATTTTTCAATAGTAAATAAGGGGAAGGAGTTACCCCATTCCTTTGCTAATGTAAATTAAACTACTCCGGTCCAGGTTCAATCCCAGATTTTTAATTTTAAAATGGTGCAGGAAATTGACGATTAGAAACCTCTCTTTTATAATGAAAATAAGATAGAATGCAGTGCAGGCATTCTCTTTCACATATCCCTGGACACTATCTCTTCAAGAATCCACCAGTATGTTTAAGGTAAAATCAGAATGCTTACTAAAAATATTATACCACAAGTGAAGATGTTAGGGACACTTGTTTTATTGTTGCTCCTCACTTTATCCATTTCCCACTGTTGAGAAAGCCTACCATCTGATTAAAAACAGCCAAAAGCCCAACTGTATGTAGAAATGAATCTCACTGAGCTCAGTAGAATTTCCTTACACAATTTTGTCTACAATGGCATGTTGGTTCAAATCAGCAGCAATACAAAAGTTACTGCCATGGATGGGAAAAGGAGAATGTATCTTCTAAATCAAAATTTTAAAACTGAAATCTAAAAATAATTTTAAATTTTTTTAAGTCTGATTAATTTTGGTCTCTTTTTTATATATATTATTGTTAATAAGTTAAATACTGAAGCTCTATTTTAAATCAGTATTGCTTCATATATCCTGCTTTTATTCTGGCCAGTAGTTGCAACAGTAAACTGATTAAGATAGGATGGAAAATTCATGGGAAGAAAATGTTGTCCATGCAATCAGAAAATATGTTAGGTTGGGTATAATAGTCCTAATATCTACCAAATTCAATCAGTTTTAATTTAATGTACTGTATATACTGCCTTAAAGTACTGAGTTAATAATGCTGATAGCAGATTATCTATTAAAATAAAATTAAGCAAATGGCAAAATCTGTTTCTGTAACTTATGGAAACATTTCAATTTAAGAAGTACAGAAAATACATAAATAAAAGTCATGTTGCCTTTACAGTTACAAGACTGCAAAAAAAATCAGCTTGTAATTTTTTTGTACACAATTTTGTCAATATCCACAGAGAATCTCACTGTTTCTTATATTTAAAAACTTGGGCAATTAAGCTTTCCTGTCATATTTTATAAGAACTGTGACTCCTAATCAAATATATCTGACAGTAAAATATAGCATTCATTTGTTAATCTTCCAATTTTCCTGCTTAATAAGCACAAATACTCAGAACATGGTGGATTGGGAACCCCCTAGAGGTAAAGGAAGGCAGATGAGAAAAGAAATGAACATTATATATTATATTTTTTAACTATAAACTTTGTAATATTTAGGTCAGCAGTAGTAATGAAAAACTGAAGTCAAAATATTTAAGTTGTTACTGAAAGAGCTCATATGTTTAGAAGCTTCGTAAGATGTCCCATGTGAAGAGAATAGATATTTTTGTTAAACCCAAGCACTGAAATATAACCTTATTCATTCTGGTACAAACATGAGTATACATTCTTATACTCATTTTCTGAGTATAAGAAATGATATGGTTCTCCATGTATAATTTGTGTGTTCACACAGATGGGGCGTTGGTCTTACCTGATATGCCTCTTCTCGTAGGGTGGAACTGACCTCCAAGAATGGGATGACACCGTCCCTTCAGCCAATGAGGACTGAGTCTGTCAAACTGTGTTTCTTCGTCCTCCTGCCTTAATTCCCCCTCTTTGACGAAGGACGACGGACGGACTTCCCAGGTGAAACAATATAGAAGAAAACAATTTGATGTCCCGAAGGCCAGACCAGACTAACTTTGGGCGGGATTGGAGGTTAGCTCCACCCTACGAGAAGAGGCGTATTAGGTAAGAACAATGCCCCTTCACCATAGTGGGTGGAGCTAACCTCCAAGAATGGGACATACCAAAGCAGTCTGTCCATTGGGAGGGCTAAGTCTGGCTGGCTTCCCCAGTCTGAGGCACCACGCATTGGAGAACTCTGCGACCAAAGGCTGCCTCAGTCAACGCAAAAATGTCAATTTTGTAGTGGCGTATAAACGGAGTTGGTGAGCCCAAGTGGCTGCCTGGCAGAGCTCCTCGATGGACACTTGAGTGGACCACACAGCCATCATTGCAGCACTACATGTTGAGTATGCTGTCACCCTGGTAGCTCGTGGCAAAGACTGCAGGTCATAAGCCTTCGCAATTACGCTATGCAGCCAGTGCCCCACGGTGGAGGAGGATGCCTTTTGTCCCAAGGAAGTAGGTGGAAAGGAGACAAAAAGCGCTTCTGATCTGTGCAGGGTGGAAGTGTGCTTGAGGTAGATCTTCAGGGCCCTCCTAATATCAAGCTTGTGCCACTGTCTCTCTAAAGAGTGCGAAGGATTGGGGCAAAAATTGGACAGGACAATTTCCTGGGCTCTGTGAAAATAAGAGTTTATTTTTGGGACAAATGTGGGGTCCAGTCGGAGGACCACTCGATCAGAATGAAATATAGAGCAAACCCCCCTAACAGACAAGGCGGCAAGCTCAGAGATCCTCTGAGCAGAGGTGATCATCACTAGGAATGCCACCTTACAGGTAAGGTGGTGAAGCGAAGTGGTCCTCAAGGGCTCATAGGGGGCACCTGTCAGTGACAGGATAACCTTTGAGAGGTCCCAGGTTGGGTACCGATGGATGAACGGGAGGACACAAATTTACAGCCCCTTTCAAGAACCTGCACAACAGGGAATGTTGAGATGAGTCCAGAGAATCGCAGGACAAAACAGAAGAGAGTGCCGCCAGCTGACATCGAAGCGTGTTGGGGGAAAGACCCTTGTTAAGGCCATGCTGTAGAAATTCGAGGACGTTGGTCATGGATAGATCATCAGGGGAATACCCCAGCTGTGAGCACCAGGAGCAAAAAAATTTCCAAGTAGCTGAATAAATTCTTTCTGTGGATGGCCTCCTGGCGGCCTGGAAAGTCCGAATGACACTGTCCGGGACACTGCGGCATCTTAGAACACTGACCCCTGGCATAGTGACAACTCTGTCGGCAGGATTCTCCATGGCTGGCAGACTGACAGAGCTTTGAGGTCTGCAAACTAGGCTCTCTTGAGCCAGTGAGGAGCAAGGAGTAGCACTTCGGCCCTCTCCTCCGAGATCTTCTGGATGACCTTGGGGAGGAGAGGCAGAGGGGGGAACGCATACAGTAGGCCAGAAGGCCAGTCGCAGTGGAGAGCGTCTGCTCCCTTCACTCCCTGGGTCCAGAATCGGGTGAAATATCTGGGCAGCTTGGCATTCTCTGTGGTGGCGAAGAGGTCCATGATGGGGAGACCGAAACGAGTCACCAGGGCTTGGAAAAGAGAAGGATGGAGGCTCCACTCTGCCTGGTCTATAGTGGTATCTGTTTGAGCGCCAGATAGACTGCGCATAGTTCCAACCTGTTTATGTTGAACTGTGCCTCTGTCAGAGACCAAGTGCCCTGAGCTATGGCTGATTGCGCATGGGCCCCCCAACCATATATGATGGCATCTGTGGTGATGGTGACTCTGCGGGGCTCCAGGAAGTAGCAATCCTTCACGATTGCAGGCGAGGTCCACCAATGGAGTGAGCGTTGGACAGCAGATGGTACCAGGACCCTGGATGCTGATGTGCTGCATCCCAACCTCTGAAAGGGCAAGAGAAACCATTGCAAGTCTCTGGAGTGCAGGTGAGCCCAAGGGGTGATATGGATGCCAGATATCATTTTACCCAGGAGCGAGGATAGCAGCTTCAGGGGAACTCTGCGCTGCCCCAGAACCTGTTGAGAGAGCTTGGATATACTGTCCCGCCGCTCCTGGGAAAGGTACACCATGCACTCCAGAGAATCAACAATGGCTCCCAAGTGGGTCAGCCTAGTGGTGGGAGACAAGTGGCTCTTTTCCAAATTTACCGAGAACCCGTGGTGTCTGAGGGCATTAACAGTTACCTGGACATCTTGCAATGCCTGGTGCCTGGACGATGACTGAATGAGGATATCATTGAGGTAACATTGGACACGCACGGGAATCGATATCAAATGAGTGGCCAGCGCCACCAGCACCTTGGTGAAAACCCACGGCGCTGAGGAGAGGCCAAATGGAAGGGCCATATACTTGTAATGGGAACCTGCATAACAGAAATGTAAAAAGTTTTGATGGAAAGGCTGAATTGGAATGTGCAGGTAGGCTTTGGTGAGATCGATCAAAGCGAGGAGGTCCCCCTTCCGTATGCCACTTAAGATTGAGTGAAGCGTGTGCATTTTAAACCTCTTATATACGATATAGCGATTTAGACACTTCAAATCAAGAATAGCTCTCCATCCACCCAAGGATTTGGGGACCACAAACAAGATGGAATAAAACCCCTGTCCCTGCTGGTCCTCAAGCACCTGCTGAATGGCTCAAATATCCAGCAGGTGCTGGATGGCAGCATCCATGAGCACCCGTTTGTCAGGGTTGAAAGACACAGGGCATCGAATGAAAAACCCCAGGGGGATGGAGAGGAATTCTAGGGAGAGCCCAGATGACACGGTCTCCTTAACCCACGGTCTCCCTAACCCACGCATCAGAAGTAATGTCCTCCCATCGATTAGCGAAGAGGGCGAGGCGACCCCCAATGGGAGGATTGAGGGAGGGATCACTTAGCACAGCAGAATGGGCAACCTCCTGTGCCTTGAAAGGGCCACCTGAATTGTCTGCCCTTACCGCCCCTATCCTGACCCTGTCATTGTCTGGACTCAAACTGACCCTGAAACCTCCCATTCCCAGGACCTTGGTCAGAGGCCTGAAAGGAGCGCCTGTTGTAGGGGGAGGGACAAAAGGAGCTCTTAAAGGTGAGGGAAGGGAGGACCTTCTGTTTGCCCCATGATTCAATCAATATGGGGTCTAAGGCTTCCCCAAACAGCAGTTGGCCCCTTAAGGGAGCGGACGCCAGGCACCACTTATGGCGTGTGTCTGCAGACGAACTGTGCAGCCAATGCATCCTCCTGGCCACAACGAAGGCCCCCATAGCCCTGTCAGTGAAGTGGGCCGATTGAAGGGTGGCATCAGACGTGAACTGGGCCGCAGCCAGAAGTTTGTTGAGGTCCTGGCTGGCCCTCAGGTCAGACACTGGTAGGTGCTCCTGGAGTTGCCACACCCACCTCAACAACGTGTGAGAGAAGAAGGAGGCACTGGTGGAGGCTTGGACAGCCCAGGCGGCCGCCTGGTGAACTCTTTGGAGCTCCTGCTCCATCCTCCGGTCCTCCAGTCGCAATAGCTCATCGGATTCACCTGGCAGGTGGGTGCAAGAATATAAAGCCGAAACCAGGGTGTCAACAGAAGGCAGCTGGAGATGCTGTGCCAGGTCAGGTGCCATGTTGAAATACCGCTTGTCCAAATGACTGGGCAGGGGCCCTGATGCGGGAGACTGCCACTGCCGGACAGCATCAACAAAAAGAGGAGGGGCTGGAATCACGTCAGCCTCAAAAGTGGTCTCTTCAAACAGGGGGTCCTTGGCGGAGGATGCCTCTGACGGCCCTGAGGCAGACGACCCAAAATTGACAGTATTCCTCGCCTTAAACAAAAGTGACTTGAAAAGGCCAGGGTGAAAGAGCCCGAAGAAGCTGGAGGGTCCGGTGTGAACCCCTCGTCATCAGAAAGGTCGAGGTCAATTTTGCCCTCCTCCAGATCAAAGCAAGACCCCAGTGATTGGTCCGGGGAGTAGTGGTCATAAGACCGATCTCTGCAGTCATCGCACCCCAAGGCAGAAGCATGGTCAGAAGACCCAGTGGTCTGGGTGACCGGGACCGTCGGCCTGTCTCTGTTGAAGACCCACCTCAGTACCTTTCTTGATCACGGCCTCAATCAATGCCTGCACTTTTGGGTCAAGAGTTGCTATAGGCAATGGGGCAGCAAGTAAAGTTTGCAGTGGTCTGTGAAGCTGAAGCCCCAGAAAACTCACGACGGGGTAGAGCCTCCCAAATGTCCTTATCAGCAATGTTCAGATTTGAATTGTCCAAGGACATGGTTCCTGATGGATGAATAGATGCCACCTCAGCCTGGCCACCATCCAGGTCACTCCTAGCTGCTGAGGTGGGCCCCTCTGAGCGACCCCTACTAGGGGCTTGCTTGTCGCGACAGGACCTGGCACAAATCTTGTCCAGTGCTTTGGCCCTGCAACCCTCATCCCTCTGGGTGGCCCTGGAGACCTTATCCAGGCCGGCAGAGGCAGAGGAATGTGGGTGGGGGGACCGCCCCCTATGGGAGGAAGGACTGGCAGCGGCAGGAAAGGTTTCTGAGATTGAGTCTGCTGGCACTGTATGCTGGCTCTTGTTTGAGCAACTTTTATGCTTGCTTTTGCCTGCCTCTGCCATGCCTATGTTGGTAAAAATGGCTGCTGTCCTTTAAAATGGTCACTGCTATCGAAGGAGGACAAAGTAGCCTTTAAAAGGCCGCTGTGGCACTCAAAATGGCTGACACCTGAGTCCCGGGTGAAACAAAATAGCAGCCGCATCTCCAAAATGGCCACCGCTACAGCCCGACAGCCACGTTGCTGTCAAAATGGCCACCGTCCCACAGAGCAGCCTCCGGCAGTGAAAGGATTGCCACCTCCCCACTGAGTGCCCGAATGACAAAAGCAGCCGCTGCGGCCTTAATCGAGCCGATCAAATACATGCTGGGGAGACAGACGGAATCCGGGTAGGCTCGTGAGGAGAGGTCAGCAGCAGCGAAACGCGGTGGCAAAAGAGCAGGCTGCCAACACCGGCCTGTGGGGCAAAGACCCCTATGCCGGAGGGCAGGTGACAGGCAGCCACGTGAGCGCAATCCGCTGCGACAAAAAGCAGGTTGTCCTGTCACCCCCTGTCTGAGCGATGAGAGCACGAAAGCTCTTCTGGCCGTTGGCCATGCGAGCGCGAGCGCGACAGCTCCAGTGACAAAAGGCAAACTGAGACAGCTAGCGATGACAATGCTGTTCGGGCCAGACCAAACGCCTCAAAGGAAAGCAGAGTGAAGCTCCCAAGACTGAAATGAAGGGAAACCCCCCTCTGAATGCAATAGCCCTCGGCTCGAGACTCGGCAGGCGGAGAGAAGCCCTCACCGTGCTCGATGTCAAACCAGTCAGCTGGGGAGAACTCACAGTGCAAAACTCGATAAGTGATGGAAGGAAACCTCCGAAGAATAGGAGCAAGAAAAACATGCATCCTGTTCAGGCCAAGGACTGAGTCAAAGAGGGGAAATTAAGGCAGGAGGATGAAGAAACACAATTTGACAGACTCAGTCCTCATTGGCTGAAGGGACGGTGTCATCCCCATTCTTGGAGGTTAGCTCCACCCACTATGGAGAATTATAGAATCCAAAGAGAAGTCAAAGGATATATTTACACAGTCTTTATCTAGTTTACAATTCCATTATAAATTTCTGAAAGATTTCTTATTGTAATTGTGACAACTACATGGTGCAAAATACACCTAGGTTTTCTGCTTCTTTTGTTGGTTCTTTTTGTGTGAATCATTAGGTGTTTTTCCTTAATCTTTTTTGTCTGTGCACTATACCATGCCTTACTCAAGGGGGGGGGGGGGGAATCAATATTTTGTATGTACAACTGGAGAAACACAATAATATTACAGAAGTAGGGAATATATTTTAGGACCATATGTTTTAATTTCTGAGAACAAACTGTGACCTCATACATAAAAGTGCTGTTAAGGGCAGTTCTCTGACATTAAGGTGTGGCTAGTCACAAATACTCATTTGCCAATTTATTTATTTATTTTATTTATTTATTATTTGTTCTTCTATGCCGCCCTACTCCCGAGGGACTCAGGGCGGCGTACAACAATTTTATAAGAACATCAATAATATCCTATCCAATAGGATATCGATGAGATTGTTGTCTATCACTCTTTTTAATTCCTTGGCGTACTTTCCATCACTGCAGTTTAACTTGGTCTCTTTTTTTTTCAAGGTGCATACAACTTCAAGTACTGCATTACCCAACTACCATTTTTATTTTCTAAGAATGTGCTACTCCATCCATGAGAACAGGCAGCATACAAAAGGTCGGAAGTAAATTAATAGTGTTGAGATGCTAAATACTGTATGATGATACAAGCTGGTAATTTGTTTTAAGGATCTTTATATTCTGGGAACATTAAGCAGGGCAGAAAGTTTTTATGTTTGAAAAAACCTCAAGAGGTTGTGTGATTTATTCAGGGAGGTTATAGCAAAGGGAAACTGAAAATTCATCTCCTCCCACTTATGGCTGTATGACTGTAACTTGTTGCTTGTATCCTTACAATTTATATTAATATTGATTGTTTCCTGATTGCTTATTTGTACCCTATGACAATCATTAAATGTTATACTTCATGATTCTTGACAAATGTATCTTTTCTTTTATGTACAGCATATGCACCAAAGACAAATTCCTTGTGTGTCCAATTACACTTGGCCAATAAAGAATTCTATTCTATTCTATTCTATTCTATTCTATTCTATTCTAAAACTGACTTCTGTGTTTAAAATGCTGACACAAAATTTTGCATAGATAAAAATATTGAGATAAAACTGATACTAAGGACTACCTGGCTAACATCCATCCTTCCCCCCCCAGCCCATATTGGGAATAAAAGTAGATTTAAAACAAGCTAGAAAATGACAAAGGTGGCTGAAAGAAAAAAAAATTATTTAAAACCTGGTGCTAGTTCACTGTACCAGAATTTTTCAATAGTAAATAAAGGGAAGAAGTTACCCCATTCCTTTGCTAATGTACCTAAGTCAAACTTCTATCCAGGTTCAATCCCAGATTTTTAATTTTAAAAATTGATCAGAAATCTCTCTTTTATAATGAAAATAAGAGAGAATGCAGTGCAGGCATTCTCTTTCACATATCCCTGGACACTATCTCTTCAAGAATCCATCAGTATGTTTAAGATAAAATTGGAATACTTTCTAAAAATATAATGCCAAGAGTGAAGATGTTATGGGGCACTTGTTTTAAGTCTGGTGCATGCCAAGAAAAGCATCCACAAGTATATTATTCTTCAGTGGCATTATGTAAAACACAGTGGTGGGTTGTAAATATTTTTGCTACCGGTTTGCGTGCGTGCGACGCTTCTGCGCATGCGCAGAAGCATCCCGGGCGGGTGTGCGGAACCTCCCGCTGCTGGCACTACTGGTTCTAAGAACCAGTCCGAACCGGGAGCAACCCACTGCTGGTAAGACATAACAAAAATATAGAAAATCAGAGAAGCATAAGATGAGGCAAGTACTGCTGAGGAATTGATACGTTGAATATCATTGCTATGTTGGGAAAGTATTTCAATAGGTAGGGAGCATAAATACTGTATTTGATACAGATTTTTCACCTGTATCAAATACAGCATTTATGCTCCCTACTTATCACGGATGCCTACTGTATTTTTTAGAAAAGTATTTTTTCCAGAAATACCAGGTTGGTGTGTGGATCACTAAAAATTGAAAACCTGTTTATCTCATATACAGAGATTGTTAAGTAAAGCTTTTGATAGACTCAAAGTTTTTGCCACATAAAGTTCTTAAAACGGTTTTTGATTAAGGAGTAATGGCAGAACAGACATCTGCAACACCTGGTATATACCAATACCAGTAGAATCACAAACTACAACTTCCTTGAGAATACCAATATTCATTCATAATGTAAATTACCATTTTTTGAGAATGACAAATTAATGCAAAAAAAGAAGAAATTTAAACTTGGTATTAGAAAGTACACAGAGACTGGAATTCTCTAGATTTTACTTTTGTAATTTCCAAGATACTAAGAAGCTGAAAGTGGTTCATTTTAAACATAAATTAATAGTAATCCATAATGATGCACTGCTGGTCACTTGTCACTACAGTATGGAAATATATATCTTGAGTATTTAATTTTAATTTGACGTTTATAATTTTTGAAGGATTTGAATGTTTCTGCATTGACAGGAACAATCCAGCAAATATGTGAGAAGGCAAATTAAGAGATTTTAGTGAGAATGATTCAAAATAACTCTACTCAAAATATATGTTAAAGGATATTTCCTCACCCACATCTTCAGTGCAGAAAAATGTCAGCATCTGTGAGAAAAATTATAATGTGTGATAGATGTCTTAAGAGACTGGGAATCTGCTATTAGTCAAATTAGCCACAGAAAATTATTTTCTAATTGTGCTCAAAGCAAAGGCTTCTAAAAGAAATGTTCATCTTGGAAATCTACAGCAGCATGAAATTAGCCAGGTAGAAGTATGAGCTGGTAACTCACTCACAGAGCTCTTCTTTTTACAAATCCAGTGCATCTCTATTAAATAAAGCTCCTGCTGATTAAAAAAAAAACCTAGTGAAGAAAGTGGAATGGATAAAAGAGTGGCTGTACTGTAATACTGAATTTTGACATGCATGTTAATGGAATCCTGACAAGTATATCTGATCTCTATAGTTTACAGTGATTATCTTTGAATTGCAGTATGCTGAACTTTAATATTTGTGGAAATTTACTTGTTAGTTCTGCTAAACTACTCCTTCAAGTCTTTACTTGAACCATTTATTCTAATTAAATATTTCTTTGACAAGAATTATCACATGATCATAGTAAAACTTAAAAAATTAATTTTTGTTCACACAAAACCTAGCAAAAAGAGCACAGAAAGAAAAAGTATAGTGTGTGCTTCCTTAAGAACATTTTGTGCCTTTTTTCTTAAGATGGGGAAGTGTGGAGAGAAGAGAGACCAAAAATAAAGCTAAAAGTAAACAAACATTTTAAATAATCATGTTTATAATATTGATAATGACATATATTGCTATTTAAATTAACAAGTTTATCAATACACAAAGCATGTATGTCTAGTATATTTAAGCCATACTTTCCACTTTCCATAATATACAGATCTTCATTTAAAAGGGCAGGGAACCAACTCTACAATTCTTCATGGCATGCTCCAAAACAAACACCACCTTGTAGCCATAGTATTTGTAGCAATGCCTTTGCTACAAATTGTGACTTCAAAGATGGTAAAGAAAAGCCTATGTATTGTTAAATTCCAAGTAAAAACGATAGCCTATCTATGGAGTTGTACAGACCAGGATGTGGCTCAGCATCAGTGAGTCCTATGTTTGGTGCTTAGAAGAAGTTCAAATGCACTGGCTCTCTTCACATCTTTTTGGTTGGTCTTTATTTTTCTCAGATATTATTCAGAATCCCTGGCTCAAAGTTGTTATTAGAAATGTTGACAATATGGGAAAACTGAATGGAGTGTGTCTCTGTTCGTGTACCCTTTTTATGAGTAAAACATTGCAAAAAACCTTTCAATTTGCCAGACCAGAATTTTCTCCTAAAAAATTACCAGTACCTTATGCCTTATAAGTGAATCACACGAATCAATAAAGGTGAATTCAATTGTTCTCCAGAAGCAAGCAGTTACTATGATTCTTGTTATTTCACACAACTTGAAACCTCCCTTAATTTTTTAAACTGTTCAGCATAATGTTTTCTTTATTCTAATTATCCTCATTTCAGATTTAGAACTATCAAACCTTTTGTGATTATTGTAACTAACTCCTCCTGAATATGCCTGTTAGGGTATAACATCTGCCTATTGTGCCTATTCTACAAATTGCCAATTTTGAGATCACCCATCTGAAACAGCTACTTAATATATCAAACTTAAGTGCAATCATTTATAGTTTTTAATATAATTTGAAACATTCAGGGCCCCTTTTAATGTTTTGCTTCCTATCTCTAACATCATTGCCAGAGAATATTATTTAGAATGAGTCTTTTCTTGGCTAGTATTGGATGATGGTAATCTGGATTACATTTGAATTTGGATCTAAAATCTCAGATTCTAGAGAAAGATTTTATGCAATACACGAGTTTAAATTGGCACTAACAGTTTTCTAAAGTAGAAATAGAAATAACAATTTTCCAAATCACTAAATAAACCTGTCATTTTTATACCACATTATGTGCAAAGATTTCTTTCATGAACAGCGACCTATCAAAATGAGACTTCAAGCAGTCAGAAGCACTTTTCATGTAATGAATACCTGTGCTTTCTTACTGTTCTGAATAAATTACTCAAGATACCAGTCTGAAGAGTATAGATAATCACTTGATATTGGTAATATCACTCTCCATTTGTGAGTTTCTCCAGAGGCCTAGAGCTGCACACAGATGGAAGTAAAATATTACACTATGTAAGTCATATATGATCTAGCTGTAGTATTATTCAAAGAGTTGGATCTCAATAAAAATTTAATTAGAACACTTGTGGTAGCAAGATACTTTTAAACAGGTCTAAGTGGTGGTTACTAATTTTCCAGAGATTCATACAAAGTAGTCTCTTTGAGATGTTTTTAGGCTCTAAACTCTAAATAAGTAAATGGATCTATAACTTAGGCTATAAACATTAAAAGCATCAACAGTTCTCAAATTTTGCCCTAGCTTCCCCACAACTCAATATTATAAAATAATGATACCATGGCAACCAAGAATAGTTTGAAAACATATTCATAAATGAGCTTGATATGCAAACAGAAACTCCAAGCTCATAATATTAGGTTTTGATGTGGTTATCGGAGCTGAATACATTTCCTATTCCTAACATAAACCAAACGTTGCAGTTACTGCAATATATCAAAAGAGTTAAAAGTATAAGAAAATTAGGGTTACTTGAGAGAACTGTGAAATTAAAAGCACATACTCAGATATACTCATGAAAGTAGTGTTTGCAGGGCACAACCACTGCAAATTTTATTTTCACACATTTGATCAACCTTGCTGCTCATTTTTTAAATTCTCTCTATTGATTCTACATGCTGCAAAACTGTTTTCTTTTTCAGATCAAGAACAATTAAAATATTCTAGTTAAAGAGAATAACTCATGGGTGATTCCTCTGGAATTTCAGTATTCAAACTGGCGCTAATTGAAGTTGCTGAGATACCCAAATTATTTTCAGTGACTTAGAACATCTCTATTTCAGGACTTTTCTGCATAAAATGACAGCAAGATTCCAGGCATTTTCCAGCCAAGCCTCAAAAAGAGCCTGGTAATTCAGTTTGTACTAAATAGTCTTTATTAAAAAACTATCTTGTCTTAAGTGTATATGTGTGTTTGTGTATGAAAAAAATTGCAAAAAGAAGAGGCCCAAAGGCATGTTTGCAAAACCAATTGTGCAGTTTTTATTTTACTGCACTTTTATCACATATGTCATTTATTACACAGTGGAAAACCGTTAAATGCACAGTAGTTGTGCCAAGTGGCATTATGCTTTTAACAGCTTTATTCGTTTAACAGTTCCAGCTCTCATTATATTTTGCCATGTGGTACGTGAGATTTTTATTCTTTTAACAGTGTATAAAAGGGGTCCATGGCATTTTCCTTTTATGTATTTCATATTGCACTCATATTTTCTTTTATTTTCTGTGAATATTAAGCCTTAGGCAAAACTAAAAGCAAGGGGTGTATCAGAAAACATGAATTGTTAGAAGAAAAAGGACATAAGAAAGGTTCCGATCCATTTTATAATCAAACCAACATTATTAATGTGTAGGTTCACAATATTTCTGTTAAAATCAGTATGTGACTATTTTCACTTTCTATGTTTTATTATTGCTCCATTTCATCTTTTTACTGAAAGGAAAAAAACACTGAAAACCAAGAAATAGTGATTATATCTCTTTAAGGTTTCTATCAAACATACAAAAAACACCATCATTCAGAAATCCTTATTTTATAGTTTTGGATTTATTTATTTTTTACTTTTTTAAACAAGATCCATGTGTTTTAGCTATTCAGTCTATTTAAATCCATAGAAAGAAATTATTCTGGAACAAAAGCACAAATTAGAAAAGATTGTATAGGTTTTTATCTGTAGAAAGATTGTATAGGTTTTTATCTGTAAAAGATTGTATGTATTTTTATCTGTAGAAGGGATGTATCAACCTCACAGTTATTCCTGCTCTTAAAAGAGAACCCCTTACTCACCTGACTTTTGTTGGCAGCTACTTTGGCGAACAGAGCCTGAGACACCTTGGCCCTTTTCATCTCCTGTTGGATCTCGTCATAAATAGCAGCTGTGATGTTGATGTTGGCTCCGTCCACCTTAATGGGGAGGTCTGTTGTCGGTGTTGAGGTTTTGGCCTATCGAGAGACCATGGAAATAATAATTAAAATAGTGCTGCTTTCAGCCCAGCCATCTGTGCAGAAATTATCAAAGGATTTCAGTCAGCTGATGCCAAACTGCATTAGCTACAGAGGGACACTTCCTGTCCATTATTCTAATCAGGTTAATTGTGATTGGAAATAATTGCAGGGCATTCCTATAGGACATACAAAGCATGTGTATGCACTCTCTTTCACTCTCTTTTTCTACAAACATACACACAGTATTCTTCAATTGCTCTGACTTTCAACACACACAGAAATATATAGAAAATTAAAACGTTATGAATCGGATGAAGAAATGTTTAAACAATTATTTTATTCAGCTAGTCCTCAAATACAATATATTATCTATATGAATATTTGAATTTTTGCTCCCTCCCCCTCCCCCCAAAAAATCACACCTTAGAGGAAGAGCCAATTCTTCCAGAAAAAGTGAGTAAATGCATAGAGGTCTCTAAATAATAAATTATTACTCAATTTAATGTACTCCCACAAGTCTCTTTCATTCTTTATTAAAATTATATGTATGTCATTTGAGTATGTATGGTTTCCCATCATTATGCTGGCCAGACAGTCACCTAATTTCACCTAGGAAATCAGTGAGTATGAAAAAAGATTAATAACTCTATGCCTGCCAGTGTGCTTGATATGCTGCCATTGACTTCATAAACCCACATTGCAGCTGGGTACATTCCATTACATTCCTTTTAAATAAATGATATTCTATCGATTTCTATGACAATTGAAGGACACTAATGAAATAATATTTCCTTCACAGATAAATCTACTGAGATGGGATTTTGCTGCACAAAAATCTAGAAATCTACTGCACATTATAGTGGCTACTAATTTTACAAGTAAAAGTCAAATCAGTTATTGCAAGAATTAATAAATCATGTTGAACAATCATTTCAATCAAGGACAGTTTAAAGAAACATGCAGACATAAAATAATGTATCTTTTCTTTTATGTACACTGAGAGCATATGCACCAAAGACAAATTCCTTGTGTGTCCAATCACACTTGGCCAATAAAGAATTCTATTCTATTCTATTCTATTCTATTCTATTCTATTCTATTCTATTCTATTCTATTCTATTCTATTCTATTGACAAAGGACCCTACTTAAACTAGACTAGTAGACTTCCAAGAACCCTTCCAACTCTGTTATTCTGTTGAGCAAAGTTTTAGGATATTAAAATACATATTAAAGCAAAAAGTTAGAAAAGGGTGAAAAAGACGGAAAGAAGTAATAGCATTTCCTCCATGCTGATTCATTACAACAGCATACAGAGTAAGCATTTTATATTGGTTGAAAGTTTATGGGGCTAAATATTTTATCATCTTTAACAAAAAAAGAGATGTCTTAACAAGGTATTATTAAAAAGGAAGTGTGGGGCTTTGTCTTATATTTGAGAACCAGGTTTATGGCCCATTTGCCTTGTAATTGACAAACCCAGATTTAAAGTTGCTGTAATATAAATGTCTCAGGAATATATTCAGTATATTTAAAAAAAGGATTAGAACATTTTTGGAATAAGTTTGCCTGTGTTCTTTGGTCAATTTGGAGAAGCTCTGAATTATTCCACCATGATCTGTGGACCAAAGAAGCAGAATCTTCTTTATTATGGCACTAAAATTACAAAACTAAAGAGAGGATTGCCAGGTTCTAGTTATCTAACTTGTTATCATACAGTATAAAAAAATTATTTTAGCCAAATTTGTGATTATAAATTGCATTATTAAAAGGGCTTGAAATTTCACTTTTTTCTAGTGAGTTAACAAGATTGTTTAAAAGTTGCTGCTTTGTATTTTTATCATTATTACTTTATTTCAATGAAGTTTTATTTTTTCAAATAGACAAAATGGAGCAAACACGCAAGAATGGAGTATATAAATATATTTTGCTAAAATCAGCCTGATATCTGGGTTTTTTTTTCTAATATCCCTTGAATTTTATCAAAGAACAAATTAAGCAGCAGAAGCCCATATTTAAATATTGCCATATTCATCACAAAACATTTGGACTCTTTTTTTTCTGATCAGTTTGGCATTGATTATCTACTACCAAATACACATTCCAAAACAGAACTTGATCAGTTTGAAAGCTACAAATGGAAAATTACAATTTTTAAAAAGCAATGTAATAGGGAGGAGAAATGAACATTTACTATATTTCTTGATACTCTGAGATTATCTACTATACTGCAAAATTGTATCACAGATTGGTATCTATGGAAACAGTATTTTTTATATAGGATTAACTTTGGCATCAGGAAAAAAAATGTCTTTCGTTTCAAATATGTTTTCTCCTTTCTGCCTATCTTGGCTATTTCTTAAAGCATTCTTCTAGCATTAAATTATTCTTCTCAGTACTATGATTTAGGCAAAAATAAATCATATACGCAATGTAAAATAAATTAACATATAGGAATTTTTCCCTGCTTCAGCAGCAGAAGGTAGTTTATACCATTGCAGATTTTGTTTTTTCTAAAATAAATCTATTCCGTTCTCGAGGTAATTTACTCACTTCTCTATCTTGGATGTAATTCCCTGCCAGTGTTCAAATGAACTGGCATAAATGTTATAGTTATCTTCTTGGACTCTTACCAGGGTGACCAAATGAGTTTTCATTTACAGGCATCTTATGTTTTCCATAGGGAGGCCAACCAAATATCAAATATTACAAGGCTCCCCGAGTTATTGTTAGCTGCCTAGAGGCACTTATAAATTCTTTCAATCAATCGACATTTGTTATCTTTCCAACACAAATAAAATCCCCTCTTAAATTATATTTTACCTTTGCTGTTAATTTTGTCCTATTTTTAGTAATGTTATACTTTTTTCTGTTAAATATTGTAACTTTTAGCTATATCCTGCTCTAGAAATTATTAGCTTAAGGCTGAGGCATAAAAAAGAGGAGGAAAAATCATCATCACCATCAAAATCTAAGAGTAAAGCCTTGTGATTATAATCAAATGTTCTTAAAGACAGAAAAGAAACAAAGAACACTGATAACTGGAGAGTTAAGTACATGGAGTGAAGCAAAACAGTCATAAATGCCAATTTTCACATATTGAATATATTCAGTTCCACCAAAGGAGTTAGATGTGTACACCCAGCCTTGCCCATTTTGGTAACCTCCCAAATTCTAAGTAAACATAAAGTAATCTCTAGAAACATTACCAAAAATTAGTATAACAATATCCTCAGTAAAGTGAGAGAGAGTTTTTCCTGAACTCATTCTTCCTACTGCATTTATAATTCAATTTTTTGCCTGACTCCTATCTCTTCTTCACTTTAAAAATGAGTAGAAAACTATGTATTAGATAAAACGTATCTCTATACATAATACGCTTGAGATGTTTGTGCATTGTTTAGGTAAAAAGTACTTGAAAAAAACATGTAAAATGCACACAAAATGTGTATATTTAGAGAAATATGTAGAAATATTTGTACATATTTAATCTTTTAAATTGTAATCTTTTTACAATATTATACACAAATTAAATGGTAGTACAACTATATAATGTATATTGTATATAAAATAAAATATACTGTACTTTGAAAAAGGAGTTTATTTTATTTTTTTAAAAAACTATATAGAATGGGAAAAACACCAAAGACAAAAAGAAAAAAAATTATAATACTATATAAAATTATACTATGCCAAATAAGGGGAGATAAAGAAAAAGAAGAAAAGGAAAATTTTTAGAAAACAACCCTTTTTAAAATAAATGAACTAAACAAAACTAGAAATTAAAAAATGCATATGTAAATTATGTATAATCATACACACATACACTGTTTTAAAAAGATAATAGAAGAAGAATGGCATGGCATGGCATGGCATGGCACAGCATGGAACAGATTAAAATAGAATAGAATAGATCCAGCTATAAAATCACTTAGCTTTTTCCAACTTCAGCATTATGATCCAATTTTTTAAAAATTATCATTTTTTTGAAATTTGCTAAAGAGTAAAATGTTATCGGTTTGCTAATCCATAAACTGATCCCCTATCCTTCAAGCGTTTATTTATGTTCTGTCAGCCATTTCATACCAGCTGAGTGCTCCCTGTCTTCTCTAATACAATAGATACTGTGTCTAAAGTTTGATTCAGACATTAATTTTCAGTGGTTCCTTTCTCCAATAACAATTGTGGAAGGAAACACAACATTAACCATCCTATCATGCTCTCTGCTAGTAGAGATTCTGGTTCATACTTTTGGCAACAACTATTAGCAGTTTAATCTAACCATACTCAACAGGCACGTGTGCCTTGCTGGACAGGTTTACTTAAACTTTCATGATTCAAAACCATTTGGAAGGTTAAAGATCAGCACTTACATTTTGAATTGTATCCCGAAACCAACTACAGACCTCTAAAATATCTTTAATGAAATCCCTTAAACACGTTCAAGTACTTATTTTAAAAGGTTTTATTCTATTAGTTGCAATCAACCTAACAACCTCTTAATTCTATTTCAGCACTTCTGGATGCACCCTGGAGGTCAATTTGCCAACCAGAAGATGAGGTACTGAAGCAACTGAAAACAACCATAGGATAAAATTAAAGGTACAACCCCTAACTAAAATTATGAAAAAGTTCAGGCAAACTTTGAGAATGAAGTACACAATTGGTCCTGAAAGGAAAGAACATGCCTAGCTCTGACCAGGGGTACACCATTGATTTGAGGAGATTCAGATCACAGCCAAGGTATGTAACCTCCCCTGTAGATATTTGAATTCTTTCATGTATTTAATTGAATGTTCATTCTTTATATTTGCAGCATTAATTTTAAAAATAGTATATCAGTTTCATTCCAGAAGTGTTACTAAAAGACCACATCATTTAAAACCCTAAAAATTTAAGAATGTCTTTTCTTTTCTAATTAATATCAGTCCGGGAAAAACCTAGCCAGCCATCTTGTATGATGCCTGACTTTAGGTTTTCTGTATGAGGGGACAACACTGAAAGCAATTATAATAGGGTTGAACGGTTGAACCTTACCTGGGGGGTTCTGGAGGAACTTGGACTGCTGGCAGCTGAAGACACCATGCTCACATTGGGGTTCATACTCCTCTCTCTCTCATCCTGATATATACGATCTCGCTCTGTCTCAGGTAGGTTGAGGAAATTCTGCATTGCCCTCAGATTTACCAGGAGGGATTGGGAAGCTGTTCTAGGGTCTTCTTCTTTACGCAGTATCTCTGATAGCAATCCCTGGTTCAAAAAATTAAAAAAAAGTCCAAGTCTTTTAAAAAAAATGTGTTAGTTATAATTGGCCAGGCTGCAGGGTTGAGATCTTTCATCAGATGCCAAAGCACATGGAATGTTTTCTAGAAACAAACCTTGTTTTCTAGGGACAATGCTGATTTAAGAGCAATTATATTTAAATTCTACCTTTCACTTAAGAACAACCCAAATACAAATCTGCCAAAGAGGCAAGTGAGTAGTAAGACACCATTATAAAACTACAATTGTAGCCAGGTGCCTAAAAACTATTAGAGCTCTCACTTTTTCTGCTTGAGGTTGCAAACACTTGGCAGTTCTGTTCAACTTCAGGAAACTGCCAAGTTTGGTAAATTTAGTTCAGACATTTAAACAGCTCAGGAGACTTATGAAGAAAAATGTTTGGCAAGGTTTGGATGTTACAGTTCATTCACTACAAACTGTCAATTCTTTCTAATAGGGAAAATGCTGCAAATATGAGAAATCCTTAAGATAATTCATCTTTAAAATTAATTGATTTGAAAATTACTGTCTCATTTAAAAAGTCGGGATGTGGCAATGGTCAGATTCATCAAATACATCTAGATTGTTTGAGTCTTTTACATGAAAGAAGTCAGCAGTTCAGTTGTACTATAGCCTATATAAAGCCTTAGAAACCAAGTAAAATCATAGAATATAAAAAGTTATGGAGCACATAGAACATAAAAATTATTGATTACTCTGACACCAAGACTTTAATCTTTGAGTAACAGAATTTCTAATCATTTGCTATATTTTAGTGTTTCTTTGTCCTAGAGAATTCCAACTAAAATTTCCTCCTTATAGCAGATTCATAACTAGAAAATAACTCCTACTTGTGCTGCAAATAAATGGTACAACTGCCACCTAAATGTTATAGTACGGTTCATCCTCCTCCTCCTCCTTCTTTCTATCTGCACTCTGCATAGAACTTCAACATATTGCCTACTCCTCCAAAATACCATTCTCAGAAAGGAAAATCATTTGCTGCATTGTTTCTAGGCAGGAAACCTCAATACAGTTTATAGCAAATTAATGTGCCCCAAGCTTATTTCAATATATAACATTTCCCTGGGTCAGGATATATGGGGGAAATGCTCATTTAATATAATATACATACATGAAATGTATGTAATATACATACATGAAAAAGTGAAATTGATACTCTTAGAAGAAGCAGACTAGAATCACAAAGAGAAGACTACTAAAAAAAATTTGTTGGACCAATCACTCTCCCTCAGCCTAATTAACTTTCCAGGATTGTGGTTGAGAGGAAAAATAGGAGGGAACCTTGAGCTTCTGTATAAAAGAAGGGATATAATTCTTAACGAATATGCTAAGATATATAGCACATCAATGCAAAATATGAAATAATTATTCCAGGCACAGGTGCTTATATGTTTAAAATATTTCCTCACATCAGTTACATGCTTCTGCTTTTTTATTCATGAATAAAAATGTACCTGACTACTGATTAATCTTCTAAATCTGCATAAAATTAGATGCATAAAAAAGACAATATTTTAAAGTACAATCAAGCATAAGTATAGTAGACATATTGTCTTGGAAAAAAAGAAAGGACAAACCTGAAAAGGGGGCAAATCTGAGAGGTTCATAAAGATAAGCCTTCAGGAAGCCTGGGAATCCTCTGGTAATAGGGAGCCTCTACATTGGTTGTCTTATGTGTAATAGCTACACTCTTATGGTCTTGTTTTATGTATTCTTATTGTTTTTAATAGGTTTGTCACATGTTTTAATTCCTTGTTTACATGTATTGGGAGCACCCTGGAGTCGCTTCATGTGAGAAGGGTAGCTATATGAATTTGACAAAAATAAATAAATAAAATTGTTTACAACTCTGCTCTATAAAGGAAAATATAAGTCCAAGACCAATAAAATGAATACCGTATTTTTCGGAGAATAAGACGCACTTTTTTCCCTCAAAAAGAGGGTGAAAACTTGGTCTTATACACCGAATGTAGCCCCACCCAGCCACCCCCACCCTTTGGCCTCTGCCTCCCAGCAATTTACCTCCTTGCAGCAAACAGCGCAGAGCCTGATTAGCACAAGCAAGTTATTATCTGCCTCCCGACCCACAGCTGACTGAGGTTTGCAAGCCATGTGCTAAAATGAAACTGAAACTACGGTAGCTGCAAGGAGGCAAATTGCTGGGAGGTGAACTGCTGGCAATGTTGGACTGCTAGCCTGATACCTTAACTACCAGATACCTTAATACTACTCTCAATTGTGCTTTTTTTGGTCTGAGATCATAACTAAATCTACACCTGTAGATTTATCCTTTATTTTTAGCTATTCAATATAATTGTATATATTTTAGTTTTATTTTATAATATTTATTGAGCTTGGGCTGAACTTTTAAACTCAAAGGATAGCTTTTTAAACAGTTGGTTTTGCTTTTTCAGATACTCATCACTTGAAATGGGCGGCAAACAACATTAATAAATAATAAAAAAAATATTTTTTGGTAAAACAATAGGACTAGATACTACTATTTTTTTCATGCTTAAAAAGCAAAGTAATAGCTTAATTAAGTAGTTGCATATAGATTAACATAGAACCTGCATGTTAAAAACAGATAATTCAGATATACTTGGAAAGTATTATCACATCAGTTTCCTGTGTTAAAAGACTCTCAAAAAGTGTGCTAGTTTCTTACATATGAACAAGTTTGAAAAGTATTAATAACAAGAACACAACAGCTTTACTCGTTGGGCTATGACTGGATCTACTCCAGTGCCTTATTTCTTACCAATCAAAAACTTTGGCAATGAACAAACAAAATAACATATAAAGGTAGTAGCCCCTTATTACTGTTGTAACCCAGCAACTACCATTTCTCGAATATAAAAAAATCATTAATCAGATTTCTTTGACCACTTTCAGTTGTTGTGAGCTGAATGACAATGTACAATACAGATTATAACTATTTCATTTCATTTTGGTCTAACATCCAGTAGTATGGAAGCCTACTGACTGGGTTAATTGTTAATGTTTCCTTTCAGTAAATAAACTTGTATAATAACAACTGAAATCCTGTAGAGATCACTATGTTGACTGTATTTACCATTATCTTCTAGTCTTTGACTTATGATCAAAATTGAGACTGGAATTTCCATTGTAAGTGATACAGTTGTAAAACACAACAGCATGTGACTGCATCATATAGTGATGGCAATACCAGCACTCCCCACTGCCCTATTAACCTAACTGACAATGACAATTCATTAAGCAAGTAACCTTTCCAAGTCAAGCTACCCGGTCTTGGTCTCTCCCAGTCTCAAGCCTTAGTAAGGTAAGAGACTACTTCCAACTTCCCCTACTCACAGCACAAAGAGGATTTTGGCACTTAGGAGCTGCTTTTCACTTTTTTTTTCAGCACAAAGGGTGCTGTGGCTCTGGGATGGCTTTTGTGGGGGGCGAGTGGAGTGTGAAGCTCAGCCCCAGCTTAGCCCATGGAGGATCCAGGAGTATAGAACCACTTTCTTTATGAAGTATTAAATGAAGCTGCAATATTGAAATACCAGTGGAAAACTAATGAAGATGGTCATAAACTTCTTGGAGTCAAATACTACTCTAAACCAGGGGTGAAATTCAGCATGTTCTGACAGGTTCTGGAGAACCGGTAGCGGAAATTTTGAGTAGTTCGGAGAACCGGCAAACACCACCTCTGGCTGGCCCCAGAGTGGGGTGGGAATGGAGATTTTGCAATATCCTTCCCCCAGGAGTGGGGAGGGAATGGGGATTTTGCAGTATCCTTCCCCTGGAGTGGGGTGGGAATGGAGATTTTGCAGTATCCTTCCCCTGCCACACCCACCAAGCCATGCCCACAGAACAGGTAGGGAAATTTTTTGAATTTCACCCCTGCTCTAAACCTATGGAAAACAGTTCAGTCTTACCAGTAGGGTTATGTAAAACCTCACTTTTGAAGCAATCTGAGCAGAATGGTTATATGCACATACACTCCTCACTGTGTTAAGCTATCAAGAGAACAGCACTTCAAATATCAGGTTCCGAGTTGTTCTGTGCAACCCTTTATATTTAAAGAGTACAAAAAGTGGAAAAAAAAACATTGCAGCACACCACTGAAAATGGTAAAAAGTAGGTGGCAATGAAATGTGAAGAGTCTGTTCATGAGAAAATGCCTCAGGATGGAAATCTATTACAATGCAGTTCTGAATAGACTGCTCTGACAGACTGTGCTGATAATAGATGACAGAGTGATAACAAAGTCAATAAAACAAAGTATCATGAGAGCCTTCGTTTATATTCATATCTGAGTTGGTATACACAAAAATGAATCAACAATCAGCATTATGAAATAAAAATAAAAATAAAGTGATACTAAATAATCTGTTCATCTTTTTCTCACCTGCAACAAATTAGGCTTTCAATATGCAAAGCATCTTCTTCAAGAAAAACAAATGATCATGATTTCATTTAATTGTAATTTAATGAGGCATGATTTATTCTTAAAGTGATATATACCAGGTGCATGGCAAAGAAACCAGTCCAGCCAGACTAACTGTAACATTGCTGTTTTTAGGAAATGCCTGAAGTTAGCTAGAGATTGTGTTCATTTCTGTAATATTCTGCCAAAGGGTAGAAACAGAGAATGGAAACCCACATTTGCTTTAGAATCCCATTGGATACACACATATTTATCACATTTTTAAAAACTGGATATCTATGATGATAATCTATGAATTTTAGAGCTCCAATTATGGATGCTGTAATCTATATCTAAAACTACAGTATCATAATTCATGAATGTTAAGCATTCACAACTGGGCATTAGTGCATAGCCTGAAATTCTGGGTTAAAGACATATACCTATAAATGAATTTTTACTAATCAAATATTTGTCTTTGCTCACTGAGGAAAAAAATAATTTACATTTGTAAATTGGTTGTTTGAATAGGAATCATTTTCCAACTTCAACAACAGTATTTCAAAGAAGACTTTTACAAGATGATTGTAAAAACAAACAGAAAAAGTGCACTGCTTCATACAGAATGTGACTGTAAATAAAGCAGTTAACATTAGGTATCTCATGAATCAATTTACCCTTGAGAGTTCTATTAACTACTGGGAATTTTTCTGAAATCATACCTCAGTTAAAAATAGGAGGCAATCTGTGCAAATTCTGTACTGATAAAGTACTGAAGTTTACAGGTGATACAACAGTCATTGGTCTCATTCGAGATGGTGAAGAGTCTGCATACAGATGAGAGGTTGAACAACTGGCCCTGTGGTGCAGTCAGAACAATCTGAAGCTGAACATGCTTAAAACTGTAGAGATGAAAGTGGATTTTAGAGGATCCCTCTATTCTACCACCTCTTACTATATTAGACAGCACAGGATCAACAGTAGAGTCCTTCGAGTTTTGGGGTTCTATAATCTCCCAGGATTTGAAATGGACTCCTAACATTAGAATGGCACAACAAAGAATGCTCTTCCTGCGTCAACTCAGGAAATTCACACTGCCCCTGGAGCTGTTGATACAGTTTTACAGAGGAATTTTTGATTTTATACTTTTAGAACTGTCTGGTTTGGTACAGCAACCAAACAGGACAGGTATAGACTTCAACAGATAGTTAGGACTGCAGAAAAAACTATTGCAACCAGCCTGCTTTCCATTAAGGACCACAGGTCAGAAAGAGGACTGAGAAAATATCTACAGACCCTCACATCCTGGACATAAATTGTTTCAACTCCTCCCCTCGGCATGCAGCTACAGGGCATTGCATGCCAAAAAAACTAAACACAGAAACAGTTTTTTTTCCTCGTGCCATCACTCTGCTGAAGACCTAATTCCCACAGTACTGTCTTATGTCTAAGTATAGTTACCCATGTAGTATGGCTGTGTTATTATTATCTTTCTCATCTGTTCCACTACCTTCTCTTACTAGTATCATTATTATAATTATTATTACTTTGTTATTATGGTTATTACTATTTTGTCATTTTGCATTTACAATGAGAGCTTATGCACCAGAGACAAATTCTTTGTGTGTCTAATCACATTTGGCCAAATAAAGTAATTCTATTCTATTCTATTCTATTCTATTCTATTCTATTCTATTCTATTCTATTCTATTATCTTTTTTTAAAAAAAATCTGCAGCCTGGAATCCTGAGTGCATTTTATAGATGAGTTATTATTTGTTATTGATAACAAACACTCCAGATTCTTATTTATGATTTAATATGAAAACACCCAGAAATGTTACAGTAATAAATTTTGGCAGTCAGTAGAACAAACTGTGAAAATTGTTTTGGTTTTATTTCACTATGTGAATACAATATCTAAAGGGTCACAATCATATGTATAAGGCCAACAACACACATCAGCTTCTGCAACCGAGTGCCCTCCAGAGATTTCAGGACAACAACATGCTAGATGGGAATTTTTAAGAGATATATTTCCAATAAATAAAGGACAATGACTTTGGAATTTTACAAACAGGCAATAAAAATTTGTATAATTGCTCTTAGCATGCAAGGTCACTCTTTAAACATATCAGGACTATGCAATGTAATGTTTCCCATTATACAAAGAAGAATATAGAATGTACTTTGAGAGGCCTTCCTAATTAATGCAAAACTTACAAGCAGTAAATACGTTTTACTGAAAAGGGGTGTTGGTCTTACCTGATACGCCCTTTCTCATGGTAATTGACGGGAGAGTCCAAAGCCCCTTCTCCATAGTATTGACGGGAGAGTCCAGGATGGGACATACCAAAGCTTGGCTGTCCTATGGGTGGGCGTCGATCTGGTCCTGAGCCCCCCTGTCTTCAAGCACCCATTGCAAGACCCGTCTGCTGAAGGCCACCTCCGCAGAAGCAAATACGTCTAGTCTGTAATGGCGAATGAACTGCAAGGGAGATGTCCACATCACCCCCCGACAAATTTCCTCCATGCAGGCCTGAGTAGCCCAGGCTGCAGTTGTGGCCGCGTCCTAGTTGAATGTGCCGTGATCCCACGGGGCACAGGGAGCTGTAGCTCGTAGGCATGGGCAATACATGCCCGTAGCCAATGCCCCACCATGGAAGGCGTGACCCTGTGGCCCAGAGTTGACAGCTAAAAGGATACGAACAGGGATTCGGTCTTCCTGAAGGAAGCGGTTCTGGAGATGTAAATGCGGAGGGCCCGCCTCATGTCCAGAGTATGCCAGGTATGTTCCAAGGCGTTTCAAGGCCTGGGACAGAAGTCTGGCAAGATCAACTCCTGTGCCCGGTGAAACAAAGGAAGGCAGGGTCCAACCGCAGAACCACCCTGTTAGAATGAAAAACACACAGATCCTTTCTCACCAATAATGCCGCCAACTCTGAAATCCATCTGGCAGACGTGACGGCCACAAGGAACACCACCTTGCACGAGAGGAGATGGAGGCTGGCCTCCCATAATGATTCGAATGGTGGCTTGTTAAGGGCTTGTAAAACCCTGGTCAAGTCCCAGGTAGGGTAACGATGGACTATAGGGGGCTTTAAGTTGGAGGCCCTCCGAAGAAAGGTTCATACCCTAGGGTGATGAGCCAGGGATGCTAATTCCCCCACCTGCAAAACTGAAGCTAAAGCAGCGACCTGGCACTGCAAGGTGTTTGGGGACAGCCCCTTGTCCAAACCCTCCTGTAAGAACTCTAGATTGTCCACCACCATGACCCTGGTGGGGTCCAAATGGGCCTTGGCACACCAGTCACTGAAAGTCCTCCACGTCACATTGTAAATGCACATGGTGGAAGTCTGCCTGGCCGCCTGTATCATCCGGATGACTTGATAAAGAATTTATCCCGCTTCAGAAGTCTCCGCTCAACAACCAAATGGTCAACTGGAGCCACTGAGGCTCTGGATGTAGGAAGGGACCTTGGCTGAGGGAGACTCTGTCCGGGGCAATCCTCCACAGTCTGGTGATGGACAGGCCGACCAGGTCAGCGAACCACCACCAACGGGGCCAATGGGGAGCCACCAACAGTACCTCCTCCCTCTCCGACAGAACCTTCCTGACAACCCCTGGGATCAGGGGAAGAGGGAGGAATGGGTACAATAGCCCCTTGGGCCACGGGCATCTCAGTGCATCCACTCCCTCTGCCCCCAGGGCCAGAAATCTTGTGAAGAATCTGGGAAGGTGAGAGTTCAACAGAGAGGTGAAGAGGTCCAGGATCAGACGGCCAAACCAACATGACAGTTCTGCAAACAGACTGGGATGCAGTCACCACTCCAACTGGTTCACTGTGGCTCTCCTCAGCCAGTCTGCCTGAATGTTGGAAGTTCCTGCGATGTGTGCCACCCTGATCGACAACAGATGAGTCTCTGCCCACCGGCACAGGGACTCTGCTTACCCCATGAGGGCCTTCTACCTTGACCCTCCTTGTCTGTTCACGTGGGCCTTGGTGGCCACATTGTCTGTGAGGAGGAGGACATGACGACCTGAAATCCCCTCTTGGAATGCTCTGAGGGCGAGGCGGGCCACCCGGAGCTCCAGCCAATTTATATTGTGCTGGAGCTCCTGCCGAGTCCACCATCCCTGGGCCACCTGGGAGCCGAGATGAGCTCCCCAACCGAAAAGGCTGGTATCGGACATTATCATTAGTCTGTCCGGCTCCCTGAAAGAGCAGCCCCGCATGATGGCTCGGGACCCCCACAATCGGAGGGAGTGGATAACCCCTGATGGCACTCACACTCGTATCCGTGAGGTGCTGCAGCCCGCCCTCTGAAAGGGAAGCAGGAACCACTGGAGTGGCCTGGCATGTAGCCGTGCCCAAGGCACTATGTCTATACAAGAGATCATCTTCCCCAGGAGCTGGGACAGAGACACCAACAGTGCTACTCTTTCTCTTAGAATTTGGCCTGTCAGTGTCCTGATACTGTCCTGCCGCTCCTGGGAAAGAAAGACTTGTCCAGTAAGAGTGTCTATAAGTTCCCCTAAGTGCACCAGCCTCGTCGAGGGAACCAAGTGGCATTTGTCCAGGTTGACTGAGAACCTGTGATCCTGAAGGATCCAGATTGTCGTGTCCAAGTCACTTTCCGCCTGCTGATGGGAGGACGCCTGAATGAGTAAACTGCCTAGATAGCATTGGATACGGATGGGCAATGACCTGAGGTATGCTGCCAGCACAGCCATGATCTTTGTGAATGTCCATGGAGCTGACGCCAATCCGAATGGGAGGGCCGCATATTGGAAATGGCAGCCGGCATAGCAAAAACTTAGGAATCGCCTGTGGGCCAGGTGAATCCGGACATGGAGATAAGCCTCTGTGAGATCCACCAAAGCCAAGAAGTCCCCCTCCCATATGCCCTCCAGAATGGAGCAAAGGGAGTACATCTTGAATCTCCGGTAGACCAGATGCTGGTTGAGTCCCTTGAGATTCAGAATTGCCCTTCACCCCCCCCCCCATGGCCTTCGGTACTATGAATAGCATTGAACAGAAACCCATCCCCCACTGGTCCGGCAGAACCGGCTGGATGGCCCGAATATCCAGCAAATGCTGGATAGCCAATTCCATGAGTACCCATCTTGCCGGGTCTCTGGAAATGGGACAGCAGAGGAAAAACCTCGGGGGAGCGGAGAGGAATTCCAGGAAGAGGCTGGATGTTTTGGTCTCCCTGACCCAGGCATCTCCTCCCAGTGGTCCAAAAAAAGACTGAGGTGGTCCCCGATTGGGGGGGAAAGGCCTGCTGTCACTTTCGGCATCTGAATGCCTGGGAATTGCCATGAAAGGAGTGCTTGCTCTGTGGCTGCTGTCTACCCCTGCTGCCAAACCCTGACCTATCAGGCTGGAAGCTGGGCCTGGACGTGAAGGACCCCTGTTGACAGGGGAAGCTAGCCCCAGCCTCCCCTGACAGGTAGGAGTCTAAAGTAAGGGGCGGAGCAGAAATCAGAGCGCCTTCCACTTGTCCCTGGTCTCTACTAAGAAGGGTTCCAGGGACTGCCCAAATAGACATTCCCCCTCAAAAGGGGCAGTCACCAACTTCCACTTATTCTTAACATCCATATGCCAATGTTGCAGCCACAGCATCTGATGAGCCGTCACCGAGAATGCAATGCGCGCACTGAAAATTTGGCTGCAGCCAGGGATGCATCCACAGTGTACTCGGCTGCCGAGATAATCTTGCTGAGGTCCTGATGGGCTCGCAGGTCCTCCGCCGGACGTCGAGCTTGCAATTGCTGAAGCCAATGCAGTGAAGCTCTTGTAAAGATGGAGGCTGCCATAGAGGCCCGGATCGCCCAGGAGTCTGCTAGATGGGCTCTGTGAAGGGCCATCTCCTTCTTCCTCTCCTCAGTCTTCAAGGCGAATTCCGCATCCGGGGGGGAGAACGGACAAGGATGTTAACACCGCCACCGGTGTGTCTACCTTTGGGACCTGGACCAACCCCTGTAATTTGGAATCCACGCTGAAAAGAGCATGTTCCAAGCCGCTGGGACAAGCTGTAGCGGCCGGAGAGGCCCACTGCCTCCGTATTACATCCAGGAACATCCTGGGAATCGGGATGGTTTCTGTCTTGGTGGCCTGCTCAATAAACAGGAAATCCTCCTGCTCACCCGCCTCAGACTGAGGCTCCAGGAGACCCGGATCCTTCCCCAGGCACGCCATGCTAGGCACCTTAGTCAGGAGCGGCTTGAAGAGAGCAGGGTTAAAGAGACCCTTAAAGGCCGGTCTACTGGGGGGTTCTGGTTCACAGTCAGAAAAGTCCCCCTCCCCCAGCAGCTCTCCCTCCGACAAGGACGTATGACCTTGGTCGGACTGGCCCAGGGAATAGGGCCCCTGGTAAACTGCCTCCTTCAATGGTTCCCAGGGATCCATATTTACATCACGACTTGACCCAGGCAAGGGAAAATGTTCGGTTTGTTGAAGATTCTGAGCAATTCCCTCTCTGATCGCCTGGGCAATCCACTGCTTCAGGAGAGGCAGCAAATCCTGCTCCTGAGCTATCCCCGGGCGGAGCCCCACCGCTGTTGGGCTAAAAGACAGCTCAGGAGGGCAAGCCTTGGGCTAAAAGACAGCCCAAGGGCAAGCCTCTGTCAGAGGGAGCCCCCTGAGGCTGTGTCAGGAGATGGGTGGCTGGCCCAGCCTTCCTAGGTAGCTGGTCACTCCCACCCAATGGGAACCAGGCCCTGGCCGACATCGGATGGAAATCCTCCTGGTGCCCCTCGGTTTGACAGGGGCTCTGCCTGCTCTGTTGGATGAGTGAGGGGACCAAGTGTCCTCTGCCAAAAGGCCAGAACCTACAGCACTGTCCTCCATCTTGTTTGAAGCTGCAAAGAGGGCAGACATGCTTGCAAGCACCGCTGCCAGCTCAGCATTGTTAAAGGCTCCTATGTAAATCCCAAATACGGGAAGGAGCCTAGGGCCTACCACGGCAGCAGTTTCACTTGGGCCTCAATCCCACAGTAATCAACTTAAAGGGATCGACCAGCAAGTTGGGAAATACCCAGCCTTGCCAACGTACGCTGGCCTCACCGCTGAAGTCCAGGCAGTCTTACGCGATTCGCCGCTGCTGTGGCGATCAGAGAACAATGGAGTGTGGCCAAGATAATGACCAGAAGCTTCCTCTCCTGAATCCACTCTGGATGGTTGCCAGAGGTAGTAACGCCAGGGGGCTCCGAGCCGCTAGATAAATAGAGGCAGTCTTATGCGGTGGCACTACTGCCGCGGCTCCCTAGCAAGGAGTATGCCCATGCAGCAGGCAGGGACTCCAGGCCTCACTGCAATTGGAAGGGGAGGCCACGAATAGCTCTCTGTCACTTTGAACCCCAATATCCAACCTCTCCAAGCTGCGATCAGCGCCCGCGGAGAGCCAAAAGGTCGTGTCCAATACTGTCTCTGTATGCTAATGAAGCATTAGAGATGGCTCCTAATGCAGCACAGCAGATCCTGTAATTAAAGCTGGATCCGGCCGGTCATTGCCAGTGACCTGCTCCTGACAAAATGGTGGCTGAAGACCGCGTGGAGTCCTAACTCAGATCGTGGCAAAATGGCCTCCCCTTCCAAGCTACGATCCACCGAATCGGAGAGCCAAGGGGCTGCAGCCAGGAGACCAAGTGAAATCGACTGCCTGTCTCTTCTCTGGGAAGTAACTCACAATCGCTCAACGCTGAGTTGAAAGAGCCTGTGCAAGTGCCGGGAGCCTTTAAATTTGGCGCCAAAATGGCCACCCTGTCCAAGCTGCGACCTGCCAATTGCGGAGAGCCAAGGGCTGCAGCCAAGCACAAATTGCTGCTGTTGAGTCAACAAGGAGGGTTTCCAGGCTGGCCCCAATCCCGGAGTAAGCCACCTCACGGTGCGGCGCATGCCCAAGTGGGCCACCGCCCATGCTCAATCCGCCACCGTGGAGAGCCCCACCGAACAGCTGATGTTAAACGGCAAGCAATTGAAATCTTTTTCTCCTGCCGTTCCTTGTTAATACTAGAACAGGGATTTTTTAAACTAAGCCTAACTAACAACTCTGCTCCTCAGAAGCTCTGGAGCTAACCCAAGAGCATCTGTAGAGCTTGGACTGAGTTGAAGAACTGGAGACTGTTAACAGGGAGGCGGTCCTCAGAATTTCAACTCAGTCATAGAGCTAAGAGTCTAGAGCTACCCATCCTGGACTCTCCCATCGATATTATGGAGAACATTATAATTTAGAATAAAACACAAAATTATCTTTTAAATTCCAGTATATTAGGAGTTAATACTAAAAAACCAAAAAGACTACCTTGGTTATTTTAGTTTTCTATGCTTCTTAGCTCCCAGCAAACATTGTGATATTTTATAGGGATTTAAACTATTTCAACATGTTGAATACAATAAAGATGTTATTATATTATGCAGTGTTATTTTTCACAACAGAAATAGTAAGGCTGCAATTCTGTATACATCTCCCTGGGAGAACATTCCAATAAAGTAAGTGGAGATTACTGCGAAAGCATGCATAAAACTGCAGTATTAATGATGGTTTCTGATCTTCTATAAACAGATCTGTAACTTTTATGAAATTATTCTGGGTGCGTATGTGTATGCCTATAGTTTAGATAATTATGTTTCATAACATGCCATTTCAATGTGGTATTATTTTAAATTTAAATTTTAATTATCGTATATTGGTATGAGATAGAACCTAAAAACTAATTTAACTAATGCTTAACGTATGTATCTCTCGTGAGATACCTGCTTAGGCTTGGAATGACGGTATTCAAGCTGATTTAAATAAAATGTATATAATGTGTAATGATAGAAATTCAATTTTTAATATTAAAATGAAATGTTTTAGTCCTCAAAGAAAATGCTGCTATTACATTAGCTTAATAAACTCTCTTTATTAGGCTGTTAATTTTTAGGAAAGACAATAAGTGCTTGTATGACAGAGGGGAATTGTGAAGGAAATGCAAGATTAAACCACAACTCCAATCACTACACTATATTTAATTCATCTCTGGTGGGCTTTCTGAAGAACACCAGAAAAGAACATACAGACTCTATCTAGAAATCATGCTAAGCTTTGGTTAATCTTAATCAATCTAGCCATGTTTTATTGTTTTTGAATGTACTCTACAGTTTATTGTGATGGAAACAAATCTAGATTTCCTTAGGCTTATTTGCTTATTTGCTGATTTAAATAATTTATAAGTTGCCCCACTTGCAAATTGTGCTTTGGGCAGTGTACATACAGTAGACATACAATTATATTTAACTCAGTGCCAACAGATGACCCTAGAGGCTTCACCACTACAAATACTAACTAGAACCAGTTTAGAGCAAGGAAGTACGCCACTACAATACTGTGTTTCTCAGTCACTAGAAGGATACCATGGTTGATGGAATCAAAGACTGCTGAGAGACCAAGGGGGGCAAAATGGAAGAGAGTCGCCCATCCTGAGCCCATCCAAAAGTGTAACCAATGCTGCTTCATTCCTACATCCCAGTCTGAAACCAGCCTGAAATAGATTTAAGGAACCTATTTCCTGCAGAACCTTTTGAAGGTGCATTCTTCCCTCCTCCAAAATAACCATGAAATCAAAGCACCGCCTCCTATTTTTTATAAAGGGTTGTAAAAAATCCTTAGTATTGCAAGAATATTGCCTTGTGTGCCAATCTGATCTGAAAAACTGATAACTAGGAGTGGGAGCTATACTGGGTGGTGGTGAACAAAGTTGGCTTCTGGTTAATGGCTGTTTTTCTGCCAAGTCCTGTTTAATATGGCAGTCATGCTATGAAAGCATCTACAACTTTCTCTTTCTCTCAATATTCCAAATGTGTTCACCATTCCCAAAAAAAGTCCCTGCACTTGTTTACAATTTTAACTTCAATTATTTTCACCTGATGCTATTAATTTTCATCCCCTATAATCTTCTGTCTTGTTTAAAGGATTACCACAGTATATATTTATACCAGCGGTGGGTTGCTCCCGGTTCGGCCCAGTTCTGCAAACCGGTAGCGACGGCGGCGGGAGGCTCTGCCCACCCGCCCAGGATGCTTCTGCGAATGCGCAGAAGCATCGCACACGCGTGCGCATGGAAACCAATAGTAACGGGTTTTAGAACCCACTACTGATTTATACTGCTTTGTAAGAAGCGAAAATCCAGGAGAAATGCCCCATTTTCCCCCCACTGATGTTTTGTGATGGATAAAAGGTAGAGTGTACAAACCCAAGATTTTCATCAGATTCATTTCACCTCAGCTATAAAATCTCCAGAAACGTAAATCCTCCAGAAACTTTAGAAGGCATTTCTGCCAAAGATTTCTATAGAAGCAAAATATGGAAATGGGCAGGAGTGTAAGATTTACATAAACACATACATACATATACTAATGGAAGTAAGCATAACTTTAAAAAAAAGATAAATAAATCTCACAGGGCTGCTGCATGTGGATAAACAGAGGAAAGCCCTATGTATGCCTTCTTAAGCTCCAGTACAAAAGGTGGGATATAAATCTAATGAATAAATGAAGCTTGCCTGAAATAATATAAACAAATGAGATCAAATCTCACTATCCATTTCAGATAATAAATCATTATTTATTTGAATTGTTCATACTTCACCTTTCTATCAAGTTATTGTTGAGGTTCTCTTCCACAGTAATTTTTTTGAAATATTTCAAATTGCAATTTTCCAAACACCAAACATAGAATTAATATATGCAACAATATTGCTAACACCAATAATGCAGATTATTATTTGATGCTACAATAAGGCAGCCTTGTAATATAAATATATACAGGTAGCCCTCAACTTACGACCACAATTGAGCCTGAAATTTGTGTTGTTAAGTGAGACATTTGTTAAGTGAGTTTTGCCCCATTTGACAATCTTTCTTGTCACAGTTGTTAAATAAATTACTGCAGTCGGTAAGTTAATAACCTGGTTGTTAAGTGAATCTAGCTTCCCCATTGACTTTGCTTGTCAGGAGGTTGCAAAAGGTGATCACATGACCTTGGGACACAGCAACGGTTATAAATATGAACCAGTTGCCAAGCATCTGAATTTTGATCACATGATCATGGGGATGCTGCAAAGGTCATAAATCTGAAAAATGGTCCTAAGTCACATTTTTCAATGCCGTTGTAACTTTGAACCATCACTAATTGAACTAATTACACTAATTATAAGTCGAGTACTACCTGTATAATAGAAAAGCTAATTTAAAAAGAAAAGGCATAGGGCCTTCAGCGGGTATCAAATATTCTTGGAAAGGAAATTCCAGACACGATGTCATGACAGGAAAGATCCTTTCTCCATCACCTAGATTCATAAGAAAATAAGTAGTCCCCTCCAATGCAGCAACAGTTAAGATACCAGGAAACCTTTCACTTCAATTTGCCTAATATAAAATTGTGAAAAGAACTATAGACAAAAGAATACCTGATGTTCCTAGTGTAGACCAAATATATTATGTACCCCAATATAGATGTGCATCTGCCATTTGTTCTATGGGAAGCCTACTTTGGATAAAAGTTTATTGAACACATTTAAGTAACTTTGGTATTTTTTCAGTTTGTGAGTAGAGGTAGACCTCAACTTACAACCACAACTGAGCCAAAATTTCAAAGAAAAATGGTTGTTAAGTGAGTTGTGCCCCCTTTTATTACCTTTTTGCCACAATTGTTAAATTAATTATTGCAGTTGTTAAGAGAATCATGCAACTGTTAAGAGAATTGACTTTGCTTGTTGAAAGCCAGCTGAGAAAGTTACAGTGATCACATGACTTAGGACAGTACAACTGTCTCAAATACACGCTAGTTGCCAAGCACTTGAATTTTGATCATGAGACCATAAGGATGCGGCAAGGGTCATAAGTGTGAAAAATTGTCATATATAATTTTTTTCAGTGCCATTGTAACTTTGAACAGTCACTAAATGAACGGTTGTAACTCAAGGATTGCATGTATGTTGTTCATTGGATTTTTTTTTAAATCAGAAAATGGTTAATGTATTTAACCAGTGTCATAATACATATTTTATGAACCTATATTAATGGTTAATCTACAACACAGGCCACACTGTATAAATAAATACTAAATACTATGGACTAAATACTAGTCCATAATTATAATTAGTGATTAATAAAAATATTTAAGATTTTTTTTCATGACCACAGAAAATTATATTCTGAATGAAAAACTGAGAACTGAATGTTTATTATTTAGCAACATAAGCAGCATGAATATGAAATCAGATTTGCTCCTTACTTTGCATCCTTTTCTCTATATATGCTAATATTAATGAGTCTGGCGACTAAAGGGCCTTTTTTTAACACCTTCTCTGCAATCGTGTAACTTCAAATATCTGTATCTCTCCCGATGTTTTACCAGTTTTCCCAGCTGAATGTGCCAAACCTGTTAACAATAATCTTGGCATGCAACCTCGATCCAATACAATAGCCTACTGCTGTATTTCTGCATTTTAGGCAAGGATACTTCCAGACAGAAAATCCTACTACCGGGATGGTGAACCTATGGCACGTGTGCCACAGCTGGCACGCAGAACCCTCTCTGCGAGCACGTGAGCCGTCACCCAGCTCAGCTCCATCGTGCATGCACGCTCGCCTCTCAGCGACCAGCTGATTTTCGGGATGTACGGGGGTGGGGGGGTATGCGGGTGATGCATGTGCATGCACGGGGGTCATGCACACATGCACGGGGTGGGTGGAGCGCGGGGTGGGTGGCGTCCTCCCCCACAGCCCGTTTTTGGTCCCAGGAGTCTGCAGGGAGGCCTGCTAGGCCCAAAATGGGTGGGGGGGTCACACACTCATGCACAGGGGGATGGGGGGAGCATGGGGGGCCCACGTGCTCATGCATGGGGGGCAGGGAGAGCATGGAGGGTCATGCAAGCATACACAGGGGGGCACATTGCATTATGGGTGCCAGGCACATGCGCGCGCTATCAGCACATGATGAGAAAAAGGTTAGCCATCACTGCCCTAGTATTACCAGGGAAAAGGCACCTTATTGCCATTCGGTCTTTTCCTCTTTATCAAATTTTCCCAATTTAAAAATAAATAGCAAAAAAAATGGTTGAATGGCTGTATTCTTAGAATTGCTTAACTGGATTATAAGGAAGATTAAAAGATAATTTAACAATGGGGTTGTGTGAGGTTAAACTAGACTCCCCTTAATCAACCATGCTATATCAATGGAGATAAAAGAGTTAACTACTATCAGCACAGAAATGAAATTGAAAATGGATCCCAGAACTAGGATCAGTCATTCTAGAAATTTTCTCTTTCTGCTCTTTTTACTTTTTCCCCTTCCCTTGAGTATATGAGACAGAGGATACAAAATAAAGGATGAAAGCTTTCTTTAAAGTCTGTACTTCCCAAACTTTTTCCTTCATTACCCAAAAACACTTATTTAGAAAGTCTTTTTTACTGCTTATCGAGTCTTATCTAAATGTCCCTTTTATGATTGGGTAATGAGTACATGTATCATTACAGAAAGAAATGCTAATTCAGTTCTACAGAGGAATTATTGAATCTGTCATCTGCACCTCCATAACTGTCTGGTTTGGCTCTGCAACCAAACAAGACAAACACAGACTTGAATGGATAATTAGAACTGCAGAAAAAACAATTGCTACCAACCTGCCTACCATTGAGGATCTGTATACTGCACGAGTCAAAAAGAGGGCTGTGAAAATATCTACAGACCCCTCACATCCTGGACATAAATTGTTTCAACTTCTACCCTCAAAAAGATGCTATAGGGCACTGCACACCAAAACAACTAAACACAAGGACAGTTTTTCCCCAAATGCCATCACTCTGCTTAACAATTAATTCCCACAACACTGTCAAATAATTTACTAAGACTGTATTACAGAGGTGGGTTTCAGCAGGTTCTGACCAGTTCTGGAGAACAGGTAGCGGAAATTTTGAGTAGTTCGGAGAACCAGTAAATACCACCTCTGACTGGCCCCGCCCCCATCTATTCTCAGCCTCCCAAGTCCCAGCTGATCGGGAGGAAATGGGGATTTTGCAGTAACCTTCCCCTGGAGTGGGGTGGGAATGGAGATTTTACAGTATCCTTTCCCTGCCACGCCCACCAAGCCACGCCCACCAAGCCACGCCCACAGAACCAGTAGTTTAAAAAAATTGAAACCCACCACTGCTGTATTACTATTATTCTTCTCTTCCTTCCTAGTATCTATCTCTTCCCACTTATTACTATAACCATGTTGCTTGTATCTTTCAATTATATTGTTTTTATTTGTTTCCTAGTACAATTTGATAGCTTATTAGTAACCTTGACTATCACTAAGTGTTGTATCTTTTTATTCTTGATTAATGTATTTTATTCTCCTTATGTACACTGAGAGCATGTACACCTAAGACAAATTCCTTGTGTGTCCAATCACACTTGGCCAATAAAGAATTCTATTCTATTCTTTAAAAAAAAGAACACTTTTACCCATTTTGGGTTAATTTTGGGAAACACTTTTTGAAGTGGTGCCAGCAGATCATTGCCATTTTTCAAAACAAAACAGCAGGAAGAGATAGTGTGTCAAACACAGTCACTTCCTGTTTAACTGGTGCATCCCAAATAGTGGGACACTGGTACAGAGTATGTCCTTATACTTGGATATTAATAGAATGTATCAGCTATATTGTTCAAGCATAGCCAACGGGTTCTTTGAATCCCAGTTGTATTCCAAGTTGGCTTTATTTTATAAAATCACAATGCTTATTATTTGTAATGTGTTTTGAAAGAGGGAATACTGTTGGATTCTTTGAATGCTTTGGATCCTTTCCATCATTTATTATGAAAATTCAGATTTTTATTTAGACATTTTTTTATTTTTCTCTCTCTTCCTCTCTTCCATAACTTGCTGAGATAATATTCCCCAAGTTTTTGTAAACTATATCTCTGAAATGTAACTTCAGAAAGAGGTATTACTTAATCATTAGCCACAATAATTTTGAAAAGAACATTTTCTTTTAAAGGGATTCATTACACCCATAATAACATATTGGTTCTATGATTCCATACTAAAAATATTGTATATGAGGCCTAAGCTTCTGTGGCAAAGACAAAAAATGTTCCAAATAGCTGAGTAGTTCAGTCACTTATCAAATCAAATATTAAAGAACAACATGCTGTATGTTGAAAAATATGTCTATACAGGACTTATTTTATGACAATATTATAAGATGTAACTGCTTATCTTCTGGGTCAACTTCAAAATATGTCATTGTATACATTTTGTCTACATTTATTATATTTGGTTTTATAAAGGGTGAAATAGAACAATATCTATATACACACATAGATGCATGGTCCAAGAGGATGAAATGCTTTTTCAAACTAAAAACAACATAAAAAATAAAGGCATATACTCGTGTATTCTGCTGTTAATTTTTACTGATACTCTCAAGGCCAGCTTTAATCATGTTGATTTTGGTTTGTTTTGGCCTGGTCGCTCTTGCCAGCGACCGCGCTGGACAGTTTAACTAGAAGATCTAGAGTCCTGATCACAGTCTCTTCACAGCACTAAAAACCCTCCCGTTGAGCAAGGTGACGGTTGTTAGGGAGGGGGGAATGTACAATTTCCCCAGGCCAACGCCGCGATGCCCAAAATCTAGCGGGGCCGAAACCCCTAAGCCGCTGCTGTAATTGAGCTGGGATTATCAGACAGAGCGAGGGGCCAGGCCTTGGAGTGCTCAATGTCAAAGGCAGCCGCACTCTCTCCAGCTCTCCAGATGACAGGTGAGAGCCGGAGAACTCACAATTCTACAATGTATTGATCTTGCACAATGACTCCAACTATTAGACAGTAGTGGAAATGACCACGTCTGTCCAGTCTGAGGACTGAGTCATAACTGGGGATTCCAGGCAAGGCGGAGCCCTCAAATTCAAATTAACAGACTCAGTCCTCATCTGATTGGATGAGGTCAACCCATCCTGGATGATAGTTCCACCTACTATGGAGAAAATACATAATTCCATGCACATTTTAATTATTGTATCCATATACTTGAAAATCTAAGAGATAAAAAGAAGCAATCTACTTTTCTTAGGAAAGCAGCTATTACATATTAATATATTATGTATAATTTAACCACAGGACTCAAAATATTTCATATTACTATTACACCAGTAGTGGATTCTAAATCCCGTCGCTACCGGTTCACACACACGCTTGCGCGCTCACGCGAACCGGGTGCAACCCACCGCTGTATTAAACTATTATATATACTGCTTTCTTCCCAATGGAAGATAATAATAAAACAATTGTATAATAATTACAGAAAATATTTAAAACATTCAATCATGACAAAATAATCCAACATGAAATAATAAGTTTCCAAGGCCAAATTAAGTTCCAAAATCAGTAAACTGAGAAACTCATGATACTAAAAAGACAGGATTTCAGCCATTTAATTTTTTTTCTAATTTTCAGGTTCTATGGAATTAATTCATGAATGAGCGTATGAGTATTATCATACTTATATGCACCATAATGGCAATACCATCTGGAAACTAACAAATATATTTCTCAGTTCAGTTCAATTTACTTTATTGATTAGCCCTTGGGCCATATCAAAGTGCAGAGTTCCAGACACAAATTATTACTAAAATCTGATAAAAACAATTTAAAATGGAATTGGTTCTCATTATTGTCTATGTAGCAAACAACGTTACTGGCTGCCCAAAATGCTTCATAATTAAAAAGATACTGCTGAGAAAGTAATCACAAAAGATTTGTAGTTCATGCATTCTTGCGATATTGTTTTAAAAATCCAAAGTTAAATATGCTTCTGTGCATAGTCAGAACTAGAAGTAGTAGAAGTAAATTACAGGATGTAATTTTCCTGCTGGTTTGTTTGCTTCCATCTCAAATATACTCATGCAGCCTACTTTTCATCAAGCAGAAAAAAGGAGACATTTTGTCTTTAAAGAAAAAGGCGAATTTGAACTTTAATGGACCAGAGGGAGAAGTATTAGGTACTATTAAATCTGAACAACATAATGTGGTGAATAATAATCTAGCCTGAATTTTAGGAAATAAATGGCCATAATATTTTTCTTAAAATTTATTCATTTGGCCAGAAACCATTACAAAATAAATAGATCAATAAATTTCAAATTATAAAAAATCAACTATCTACCCTAAGTAAATAATGCTAAGGTTACCAGTGTCTGATTCTCTAGTTTCATTAAGAATTTAACAGATTCAGTTTAAAAAGGTATTTCTGAGATCATTGTTTTTCTATCAGTTTCTAAAGGGAGATGAAAGAAAGAAATCTAAACAATCTCTTCCATCTTTCCTCAATCATTTGTATCCCGTTTCTATGGCATAAAAATACAAGTTTTATTTTAAAAAATATAAGGACAGAAGGCACTATATCATAGTCTTGTCAAATGTCAAGCAATAGTTGGGGGTTTTTTTTAATGCATTGTTCCAATTTTGCAAGGTGGAGTGAGGAAAATCGAATAAAATTGCTGAGAAGTGTCTTCTTCCTTTACTTTCCATTTGTTTCACTTCATTTAAAGTGAAAAACCCAATGACAGAGATTGCCTTTTTGATGTGCTTTTTAAAGAGCCTTTTTAAAACAGAATAATTGAATAAAATGCTTCAGTTAAATAAATAAAATATGATACCTGCGTGCGATTGAAAGCCACTCTTGCAAAGACCGCCTGGGAGACACTGGCCCTTTTCAGCTCATCCCTGACTTGCTGGTAGATATCTGGAGATACTTCCACTGATGAATTTGTTGGTTCTGGTTTGACTGTTCTAGGGATAGGTGGATGATTTAGAAACTGTTGATTAATTGCCTGTGGATGCTGATGAGCCAGGAGTCGACTTACTGCAATCTGTTGGTTTATCAAATGGGCCATTGCTATTTGCTGCCTTACAAGCTGTGGGTTGAGTTGAGGTGTAAGAAGACCAGGGCTCATGATTGGTTGTAACGTTGGCACTTGGTTTCTGATTGGAGTACTGTGGTGAATTTGACCATGAGGAGATTGTTCATTTGTTTTGCCCAAAGTTGCCAGCTGGTTGATATTCGGTAAGTGCATGGGACGTTGACCAAGAACACAATATTCTGACAGGTTGTCTCTTTCAACTCGTTCCACTGTTAAAATAAATAATAAATATATACCTTCATTTTAATTTGAAATGATATCAAGGATTACAAGTGAACAGATATAGAGTGCATTAAGTTGTTTTCACTTTAATGCCAACTCTATATTGGCACAATATTCTACACTAAATTAAACTAATAATGTTCATCCTTTGTAAATCTGACATGTAGTAAGGATTACATGAATTTCAAGAACCCAAGTCCATTACATTTGGTCAGCCTTCCAACCAAGCATCAAATATTTTATTGTTGCACTGGTAAACTCAAATATTAAGTCCCCAAATATTTACATTCAATTAGGATTTATTTTATTCATTCATTCATTCATTCAGAAATATGTACATTTATATCCTGTCCTTTCTCCACAAGTTTCAAGTGAGATACATAGCAATTCTACTTCCAATCTTGGGAGTCAAGTTAGATTGAGAAAAGTGATTGGCTCAAAGTCTTCTATTAGTGACGGCAGATTTGAAGTTGGGTTTACTCAATTCTACTCTAATATTTTAACTACTGACACATTGCTTATAAATGTCCAATACTTTCTGAATTTCATTGTGCAGAAACAATCAAAATATTATATTGTGTAATTTACATGGCCATTTGCATACGCAGGAACCTTTAGTTCTTCCATCCCATAAACTCACATTGTGTGTTTATCTGTGTGTGTGTAACTATATGCAGAAAAAAAAATACATGGCTGATACTGTCTTGCCTTCTTATTTGCTGTTGATAATATCAGTTCCCATACCATGTCTTTGTAAACACTTGAAACACTTGAAATCACTTGTATTCTTTCTCCCATGACATATGTGCAGCCAAATCACTGCTGTGTAAACACTACATCCCTTCAGACCACAGGGTCAAATTCATACCCCCAAATGAGTTATGGCATATACATCCTCTTTTTTTAGAACTTCAATACACATTCACTACTTCAGTGTACATTCAACTACTGTTTTTAACTGTAAGCCACTCAGAACATTAAAGAGTCAGGCAGACTTGAAATCAAATAAAAAATAAACAAATAAATATTGTAAGAGATTCTCTTAAATAAGCCCTTGTTAGCATATACCATTTCTAAGTGGTTATGTAAATCTTCAATGAATTGTAGCTACCCAGTTTTGAAATATTTATCATATCAATAAAATACTACAGAATATTTTAAATATTTTGGCTTCTTTCAACAGCAAATTCAAGAAGCATACATTTGCATCTATTTATAAATATTAAGCCATTTAAACTTTTCATTTATTGTTTTGCTGTATTTTGTTTTATTTTTGATTTGCATAGCCTGGTCAACTCAAAACAGGGTATAACAAGACAAAATCATAAACTATGGTTCTTCTTGCCTTCTCCCCCACCACCAATATATTCTTATTTCAAAAAAACAATAAGTACTTATTCAAGTCATAATGGAAACAACTATACCTAAAGGTTTGAAAAATCCTAAATAAATGTGGAATTATTTTTACCAAACTTCTATACAGGTTGAACTCCTGATATAGTCTATATATAATTGTCGTTACTAAATAATGCAGAATACCAGTACCAGGAAAAGCATATATACATTGCATATCTGTATAGCTGTAGCTAGTTTTCATTACATTTGGGAAAAACAAAATTACAATACCATTACAAGCCTCTAGAAGGCAATAGATAAAGGTACACAGTACAAGTTATTTTATTTATTATTAAATTTATATGCCGCCCCTCTCACTGTTAAGCAACTCTATAATTACCAGTCTTGACTTCCTAGAACTATTCTAGAGCATGGGAGGTGCTTTTCATGTGGGTAATTCATTTAAAAACTGTGATTATCTTAATTACTTATTTCTTTTCATCAAAACCCACTTAACCCAATTATGAGCAAAGAGGTAATTTCAGAAATCTTATTTCCAGTCAACACTTAACTTCATGTTTACCCCAACCATCTATCAGTGTTATTTACTGTCTCTGGTCTCTGACCAGGAAAACTGTATTTGCACATCTGTGATTCGTGTGCCCAAAAGGGCAGTTCCACTATAGTATTTGGCAGTCATGAAATGCTTCCTAAAATGAATTCCTGCAAATCTGCTGAAAATCTATTTTCAAAATAGTACATAGCAGTCAACTAATTCTCCAGTAAATCTTATTATCTAGAGCTCATATGAAGATCGCTATAGCTCCTATACAACTTCTGTTAACTTTTCACATAATACATTGATCATTTAGAAAGTAGTTGTAATTTTTAAGAACACAAGATCAAGTTCTGAATCAGATCAAAGGCTCACCTTATCCAGAATTCTATATCAAAAATGACCAAGCAGATATCTATAAAAAGCTTACAAAAACAATAAGAGCATAACAGCCACCCACTAATGGGAACTCAAGAATCAGTTTCCATGACAAATAGAGTTGCTTCATAAAACATTGATCACCAATAATTCAGGATTACAATTATATTAATATTGTCATGGAGAGCCAGTTGGTGTAGTGGTTAAGACACCAGGCTAGGATCTGGGAGACCATGAGCTCTAGTTCTACCTATCACTAAATTTGCATCTTCTACAAACTTCCATGGAAGCAAGTCTTATTGCATTGTCTTTTGAAATAAATATTGGCAGAATTGATTTTTCCTTCTTTTTTCCATACCGCAAAGGAATGTATAGCATAAGCTGAATTTCACAACATTGAATATAGCCTACTGTATAGAACTTTATAAACAGATCATAATTAGAACTATTACCGTAGGACTATCATATCTTTGCTTCAAAAATCCAGACAACCACTACCGTATTTTTCGGAGTATAAGACACACCGGAGTATAAGATGCACCTTAGTTTTTGGGGAGGAAAATAGGGGAAAAAATCTACCTACCAGGTGTTCATCTGGCTAGCATCCTTAGTCTGGTCAGCTTCAGCACATTATTTAATCCCCTGGTTAGGGCTGAAAAAAATCCTTTTCAGAGGAAATAGCAATGAAAACAAGCCTGCAAAGACTTAGGGCTGGAAAAAAAACTTCTTCGGAGTAGCAATGAAAAAATCTTGGAAGCTGGGAAGATCGTTAGCACCTCGTTAGGGCTGGAATAAAAGCTTCAAAAAAGCTACATTTGGAGTATAAGACGCACCCAAATTTTCAGCCTCTTTTAGGGGGGGAAGGTGCGTCTTATACTCCAAAAAATACGGTAAATAGGACCAGTGACAGGAAAAGCTCTTTGCAACTATCTAGTGGTCATCTGGCTTTTTACAGCCCATACCACTTAAGTCCTTCTTATTATATGCAATGGGTCTCATTTACATAAGCTTTCAAAGTTATAAAATACAGAAACAAAAAAGTGATGTTTGAAATTTCAGAAGGAGTTGCTTACAGACTTGGATTATGTGTGGATGATTACAATGAAATATGCTTTACGATAGTTATGCCCATAAAAAAGATTTTATTTGATTTGAGATAGCGTCATCCTTCATTGAAAATATTTTCTATAAAATTAATACAAAAACCCTTAAATTGTTATATTGTTTTTTCTTCTTTTCTCTTTCATTAGTTTTTTTTTACTTTGTTTTTTTTTACTAAACAAAGGCAGAACAAAGGCTACATAAAGTGACACAAGTATTTTAGGTACTATATATAATAAAACAATTATTGCTGTACAGCACCCAAAGTTACTTTCCGTGAGAGGGGCAGCCATATAATTTATTTAATAAATAATAATAATAAATAAATTATAGAAGGCGTCAACGTGATATGAACTGATAATATATAAACTTTTCACCATCCACACCTAGCCATTTGAGTGCCTGTCAAATTAATTAAAATACTATTGTGAATATATCTCAGTGAGATACTAAATTTGATCAGCTACATATTAAAATAAAGCGATATTTTTTCCTGAATTTTGTGTACATGGTAGCAAAAAAAAATTATGGCACACCTCATACAAGCAATTTACAGAGCACATATTGATGGGTCTGTATTGCTTTCACCCCTCAAAGTGCAGTTTCAATTGGTTTATGGTTGTCAGGTGCAAACAACATGCAGAGTTCAAGGTAACTACTTTATTATGCTCTGCCTATAACACAGGAATCACCCCAGTCTCACAGCCTACTTTTAGGAACAATTAGATAAAGCTCCAAGGAAATTGGGAGGGGGGAGGTTGATCCTAGCCATTTTGCAGTTGCATGGTGACTCCAGGCTAATTCCTCACTTGGTCCCTCCTTCCTGGCAGGCTCAGTGCTTCCCAACAATGGTAAAATTGATCTATGTTATGAATGAAAGCCTAGATAAGTAAGATTGCATATTTACGTTTTTCTATATACACTCCTCTGCCTTGCATACAGTGCAAATTTCACTATTATTCTTACTATGTTTATTATTCATAACTATTGTAATCATAATTATTACAAAGTTCTATTAACTGCTAAGATAAATCTTCCTTATAAATGTACAATATAAAATTTAAAACACAAATTTTGAAAGGGCAAAGAAAAATGAAACGATAGGAGGATTACAAGGGAGCAAGTAATCCCAAAAATGATAGAGTCTATATTATTTTTTCTAGTATCAGTTTTAATGGACTGCAATCAATTTTCAGAAGCTTGTATGTCAATAGATGTAGATCTCACCAATAAAAAATGCAAGCCTGATTGATATAAAGACAAAAGTTGATATGAGCTAAGCATAATAGCAATGTTGAATATGTAATGGATTCCACAACTATAACCTGAGCATGTTTATTTCAAGTGCTTTTTGCATATAACTTTTACATCTGTTGCTAATGATATCAAATTATTGATTGTTCAGTTTCTCATATTTGTTTAAACATTAAATATATGTTCTGCAACCTAATGCTTTTTTTTCTTTCAGAAAGTTTTAAAATTTTTTGCCATGCATTAGTCATATTTACTTTGATCTTTCTGTATGTATAATTATTTTACTGTTTGTTTAGTTCAACAGAACAGGAGGGGAAAGGATTGACCAAAGAGATCTGTATGTGGCAACTTGTAACAGAATCTCATAGCTTATGTTTAGGAAATCATGGTTTTGATTAAGAAGGAACCAGTTAGTTCCCACTGCTTTATTAAAAGAGACATTAGTGGATAAATCAGAAACACATTTTACACAGCAGATTATGTTCAACTGAAATGCCAATAAAATGATTTTGAAGCTCTTCGTCATTTTCCATTTGCAATATTAAATTAGAATAGCTTTTTTACAATTAGTTTAATGTAACAAAAATTAAGATATATGTGTACAACAGTGGTTGCTTCAACTGGATTGACCTTGAATGATGGCTGATCTTGCTGACCAGATTCATAGTAACTTGACCCTTATTTTTAAATCCACAGGAATACACTAAAATAGTTTCTGAAATTGAATCTTTCATCTTACATATAAAATAAATTCTCATTTATAAATACTATAAATGAGACAATATGAAAACAAAATATAACAAAAGCTCTTGGAGATGATGATGATGATGATGATAAAGTTTGGTTCCGTTTATTTTTCAGTAAGTATACCTATAGTAATTTTTTCATTGCTGTTTTTCTCCCGTTTGTTGTAGCTAAAGAATCAACACTATATGAACCATGTTAAAGCAGCTTTTGTTTATTTCACACAGACTGTAACCTTTCATTGCCCCTTATGCATACATATACATGCACACACATTTCCAATGAGTTTTAAACTCAAAATCTCGTTAGCAGCATCACCCAGTTTTCCAGAAAACTCTTTGGGCTTAGATCCTTGACCTCCTAATTCAAATCAAGGTCTTATTCTGCTTTTCTATATTTAACAATTAACTACACTTATTTTTAAAAAATGGTGAGGGACGGGAGAAAAAGAAGACCTTTAAAAATTGAATGAAGAAAGGAAGTAGAAAACCATAATATGATAGAAATACTTGGTGGTTGCAATGGCAATTCTGGGACTATAGGAAGAGCTTTTTAATGTTTGAAGGTGCTTTTACACCACAACCGAATGTAGTAAGAATGCTCTCCCTTTTTGTCTTACAAGTAACAATGATCCATAAACGGCCTTGAAGCTATTTAGTTCCTTTGATTATATTTTCACTGTAAAAAGCACTTTTGAAATATTCCTTTCTTTACCTTGAGATACAATACTTATAAAAATTGTTGAAGATCATAGAGAAACTGCTTCAACCAAAGTAGATCTTTGTATCTGGAAAAATATTGATGACACTCTATATAAACTAGCCTTTGTAAGCACCTCTTGATCATTTTAGAATAACAAATTTCAAGTATTCATGATCTGTTAAAAGGTTTGGCATTGAATGACAATTAAAATCAATTTACCTTTAATTTTCTTGTACTTTTTATACCATCTTCCAAATTCCTGGCACTTAGTAGCTGACACATTTGCATAATACGTGCTATTTACAATGGATGATATCATACTCTGAAACCAGAAAAAAGAGAAATAAATAAATTCTAAATAGAAAATAATCAAAATTCTTCCAAAAGAAAGTAATATCGTTGAAAATGTATCATTCATTCATTCTTAAGTGACAAAAACAAACATTAAAAATTTATTCTATACAAAAACTATTGTATAGATCATAAGACTAGCTTCATTTTTCCTTTTATATAACTGGAGAAATTTGCTTTCCCTATTAATTTTGTGGCAAATCCATGCGACTCCAGTTTATCCCAGTTGTCACTTTAATTTATATTGGGTATTATCGAAAGAATCCTTATGCTTCAAATATGTTAGAAGCTGTGTCACATTGGGGAATACAAAGGGTGAGAAGAACTGTGATTTAGGAACCGGATCCTAAAGGTAAGATTAGATACTTTAGCATGTATAATCCAAATAATGGTTTTCAGATGTTTCTATTCTGCTTCCAACTGCAACAGGGACCACACAGCCAGGAATCTGGGAATATTTGTGCTACTTGCTACAGAACAACAGCTAAGCAAATACATTAAATAAATAATATTTATAGAAACATGCCTTTAATCTTTTTGTGAAAATTCATATAGGAAACAAATTGCTATACTATTTTGAGCAGAAGAAACTAAAAATATTATATGTCAAATTAAGCAGGTCTATCTGAAAACTTATATTTAAAGGTTGTACTTTTATTTTTAACCCCTGAAAATAGATATTAGTGGCCGAATCGTTTTATCATCTAGCAGACTTTGAATTAAATTGCACAGGATATGCTATGATAACTATAGCTCTTTTTGCTGCTGCGCTGCTCTGATTCAGTTATTTTTTAATTAATTATACTATTCCTTATTCTTTATGGAATCTAGTTTCAGAAGCATTTTGGAGTAGGAAAGAGCATGCGCAAAAAGGTTAACAAAACAAGTAGTTTAAAAGATTTAGGATCATATAAATATGCTATGAAAGTGCTGCAAATGCAGAACTGCAAAAAGCATGAGAGGGATGGGAAATCCCCAACTGTTCTTGCTTCTTTGCTTGTAGTCATTTTTATTCATTTTTAATTAAGTTTCACAAATCAAGAGAAATAACAGTTTGGGGGTTATTTTGATTTGATTATTTATGTGGTATACTCTATATTGTTTCCTAACCTGCATCTCAAGCAAGCTTCAGTAATACAAGAGCATGAAAAGAAATGCCTGACTTCTGTTCTGATATACCATGGTCCTGATTCAAGTATTCATTTGTAAAAAAAAAAAAAGATATTGATATTTCCAACCACTTCTCATTTATTTACCCTTAGAACAAGTTGCAATGGCACCTTTAAAAAAAATTTTTTTAATGGGTTTTATCCAGATTTAAGTAGGAGATGACCAGGCTAAGCCAGAAGCCAGGCTAACACATCATCAGTCTCAAATCCCTTTACCCACAAGAGATCTAAGTCCAGCCCACCATTAACTCTTATCTACTGCTAATTTGCTTTAACCATTAATGGTTCAGATTCTTGTAGAGAGCTTAAGCTTGCAATAAACCTTTATATTCATTTGAACTGCCTGAATTTCTTGATTTCCTTGATGCTCAGCACAACTGTGAACACTCTCCCTTCAAAGCTCAAGAAAAAAAATTTTACTCCATCCTGCACATTACCATCTTCCAAGGAGCATTTCTACAGCCATAGAGTGTGATCACAACAATTTAGTTTATTGTTTCTTTAGCTCCCTACCCTGAAATCTTGATGGTATTCAAGATTCCAAAAATATGGGGGACTTCCAGTTGGCTCCGCTGCATTGTGGACGCTCCTCATCGAGCGCCTAATCCCGGGCTCCGTAAAGCCGCCAGAACAGCTGTCTGGCGGCTTGAAAATCTTCTCCCCGGGCGAAGGGGAGAGATGAGAGCCGACAGGCAAGGGTAGAGCCCCCCTAGTGCCCCAGGAGAAAATCTGGGGCGCGAAGGGTGAGGGCTCCCCAAGCAGCCTGTCATCTGCTCCAGGACCTGGGACGCCTCCGCTTTTGCGGAGCAAGATACAGCGACCAATTCTGCCTTCAATATGGGATTTTTAACAATTGGACTACAGCAGACAGAAAAAGCCAGGAGACTTGGATGGCAAGTACCTTAACTTAACTCCAATGCTGACTCTTTATTTTGGAAATGACTAATTGAGTTAATGACTAACAAAATGGCGATTGAAGCTTCAAAGGGCGTGAAAGTGAAAGCTAAAAGGAAAGTTTCGTTTCGCTAGCAGCCCTCTGTTTGAAAATGCCTGACTTTGATGAACTTTCTCTTCTCTTTCTGATTTTGGACTAAAATAAAAAGTCTAATTTTAAATTTTAAATGGCTTTAAAATCTGGAAAGACTGTTTTTAGCAAAGGATTTGAATACCCTCTTGCTTACACTTCAAGAATGCAACCCACTGTCTATTTAACACTCCCACAGACTTTAACGCCTGAAAAGTTATTAGAAGCTTTAAAAGTTATGAAGAATGAACTTGTTACGGAATTTAATCTAAAAATTAATGAAATTAATGAAAAAATACAGGCTGTTTCAGAGGAGATTGCTACTCGACACCAGCAATTAAGGGAAGATATGTTATTTGCATTTAAAGGATTGGTAGAAAATATGGAAATTTTGGAAGAGGAGGTGGAAGAGATCAAACAGTCTGTGATAACTTTGGGTGAAGATATAGGAAAGACTCAAAATAATATTGAAAATTATGAAGCTGAGGTGTTAATGATTCAATATAGAAATATGGAGTTTGCTTTAAGAGTAAGAGGTGTAAAAGAGAAAAAACAAGAAGATCTAAAAGAAAGGATGTTGGAGGCATTTGTGCACACGTTAGGAGTGACAAAAGAGGAATTGGGTATGCAACTTGATAAGATATATCGTGTTAATTCTTGGGTTGCTAAACAGAAACATCTGCCAAGAGATATCGTAATATATTTTACCACAAGGATATTATGTAATGAGATTCTACAGGCGACTTTCAAGAACAAACTCCAGGTAGATGGACAGGAGGTAATGACATTGAAAGAAATTCCTCCTAAAATGTTGAGAGCCAGAAAGGATTATGCCTTTCTGGTGGATGAATTGAAAAAACAGCAAATACAGTATAGATGGGAGGCTCCAACTGGGATAGCGGTGATACATCTGGGAAAGAGATATCGGTTCAATACGATATTGAAAGCAAATGATTTTTATGTAAAAGTGTTAAAGGCCGACATATCCAAAATACCAGAAGGAAGAAGAAGGAAGGAAGCAATGGAAGATGAGAGAGGAGAGTCGTCGACAGTTGTCCAAATGGGAGGAGTTTTGATGAGTCAAGGTGATTTACAGAACCAGAGTGATGTTCATAATGTGAAAAAAGAGACAAAGGATCAGAGTCAGACCAGAGCAGCGACTATATGTAAGGAAGTATCAAGACAACAACAACCTAAACTGACAACTCAAGAAATTACCAAACCACAAGTGGGTGCAAGAGTTAGATCTAAAGCTCGAATGAGAAGAAGGAATGATTAGAACTTGGTTTCAGTATGGGTAGCCATAGGCCAGATGGAGAGATGATTAAAAATTGGTATTTTGCAGCAAGATGTTAATTTGACAATACAAATAAAAGGAAGATTCATTTATTATCGAGGAAATGACGCTGATGGTTGTGCATCTGGCCGAGATGGGGAAAGAAAGATTTCTTTTTTTTCTTTTTTTTTCTTTTTTTCTTTTTTTCTTCTTTTTATTTTCTTTTTTTATTATTATATTTTAAAGATTATATAAATGAAAGACACATAGAGGAATGGACTTTTGATTACTTTTAAAAGGTTCTGAGTTATATGGAATTAAAGATTTAGAATAATTGTGAAATTAATAATTTGATAAATTGGAATGTTAGGTTATTAATAATATGTCTGATTTTTAGATTATGTTTAAAAGGTTTTGAGTAATAAGGGGTTAAAGAATTAGAGAAATTTTAAAATTAATAATTTGTTAATTTTTTTATGTTTATTGAGGAGGTATAGCGTTGGAAAAAGGAAGATCCATTTATCATCGAGGAAACGACGCTGATGGTTGAATCTGGTTGAAATGGCGAAAGAAAGATTTCTTCTTTTTCTTCTTTTTATTATTATATCTTAAAGACTATATAAATGAAAGATACATAGTGGAATGGTTTAAGAAAAAAGAAAAAAGAAATTTTTTTGACTATTTTTAAAAGGTTTCGAATTATATGGAATTAAAGATTTAGAATAATTGTGAAATTAATAATTTGATATATCGGAATGTTAGTTTATTAATAATATGTCTGATTTTTAGACTATGCTTAAAGGTTTTGAGTAACAAGGAGTTAAAGATCTAGAGAAATTTTGAAATTAATAATTTGTTAGTATATTTTAATTTTATCTTTATTGAATATTATACCCTGTGCTTTTTCTGGGAAGTCGGGGGGTGGGTTGGTGGGTGAGAGGGGGGAAGGGGGGGGAGGGGGGGAAGGGAGGGGGTTGGGGGAAGGGGGGGAGAAAAAGAGAAAAATGTTTGTACTTTGTACTAATAAAACTTTTTGAATAAAAAAAAAGATTCCAAAAATACAGTAACATAATTGTTGCACATTTAGCCAGGGAATCAAACCTATCTAGAATTAAAAATGAGAAAGACTGAGTCTTTATGCATAGCAGAGGATATAAATGGAAAAATATTCAGTTTATAACTAATGTTTATAACTGGTGGTAAAATGTCCTATATCATTTCTAAACTATGTCAAATTTAAGATTTCCCAGTAATAACATGAGGTAGGTTTTTCTAAAACAGTGACATGTTCACAAACTCATCCATGCTCGTATAATAAATATAGACATTGGGGGGGGGGTGGAATTGTGCCTGCTGACCCCATTACTTACATGGTACACACATTAACAGGATTTGGGGGGAAAGAGAATGCAAGAGAAGAAAAGTGTGCAAAGCTGGAGAAAGAAAGCATAATTACATTCCTTGAAAGGAAAGTATGCATTTGATAGAGCAATCAAAAGGTGTCCCTTCTAAACTGTTGTTAGAACTTGTCTAAAAAATATACTGTATTCTATATACCATTTTTTTTCAGGCATTCATTTTGCACTTTAGCCCTCTTCCCATAAATAAAAGACAATATGGACCAACTGAGGATGTTCAAGTTTTCAAGGATTGCTATGTCTGTCTTAAGCTTCTGCAAGGCTTAATGGACCCATTTCACCCCTTCAGTTCCTCCAAACCACAAATTAACACAAAAAAACCCTTACATTCAAAATTGCAGCATGGGAGAGTGCTGACTCTTGCCACACAGTTTACAAGTTGCCAATTTCTAACTTGACCCAGAGCACGGAACTTAAGTCTTATCCGGGGATTGCTGAACTACAATTCCCAGCAGTCCTAGAGGCATGGTCAATGATGAGAGTTAATGATAGTTGTAGCTCAATAGCATCTAGACAAACACATGTTCTCCACTCCTGACTTAAATTATGGTTTAGAACAGTGGTTACCAACTGGTGGTCCGTGGACCACTGGTGGTCCACGAGAAAATTTTGGTGGTCTGAAGAAAAATTATTTGCATTTTTTATATTGCACTAAATCAGGGGTCCTCAAACTACAGCCCCTGGGACAGATACATGTAATGAACATTTGTGTTGCTGCAGAGAGTCTCCCCCTTCGGGGACTTTTTGTGTGGGTCGGAGGAGGGCAGAAATTCCGACTTGGGGTCTGCTTCAGCCTCCTGGTGCAGGGCTTTGGGTGAAGGCTGGAGGGACGCGCCGCTGGTGGCAAAGAGCCGGAGGACCTTGTTCCAGTGGGACTGCATCATGGCCTGGAACTGGCTGAACGTCTCAGCCTGCTGAGCCTCCAGGCACCTATATCTGGCCTTGCACTCCCACAGATCTTCTCTCTGCTTGGAAAGCCTATGCTCGTAGTCCTCAGTAAGGTGCTTCTACTGAGCCTCCTTCTCGATCATGGATGATAAATGGATGAAATGCTCCTTTTAAACAGATGCAATTCTGATTTTTACAATGCATATGCCCTATGCTTTATTGAATCCTGGCTAAATGAGGAAATTCATGACAATAGCATGCATATACCAGGGTTTCAGATCCTTAGAGCAAACAGGATTGTAGAACTATCGGGGGGGGGGAATGGAGGAGGCTTATGTATATATATCAACAACAGCTGGTCTCAGGACATAACTATAAGACATAAATTCTGTGATGAAAACTTAGAGTCTTTACTTATCAACTGCAAACCTTTTTATTCTCCATGTGAGTTTACAACATTTCTACTAATTGCGGTGTATATCCCACCACAAGCCTGCATAAACAAGGCTTTACGAACTCTAGCTGATCAGATTATGGAGGCTGAAGCCAAATATCCCGATTCACTGGCCATTATTCTAGGTGATTTTAACAAAGGTAACTTAAGGAAAGAGCTTCCAAAATATTTTCAGCATGTCAATTGTCCCACCAGAGGCAAGAATACTTTAGACCACTGCTACACAACACTAAAAGATGCTTATCGGTCCTTATCATGAGCAGCTGTGGGCAACTCTGATCATTGCATGATTCACCTTGTACCTGCTTACAGACAAAGATTTAAAGCCACAAAACCAACATTAAATCAGTGAGGACTTGGACTGAAGAGGCAAAGTTAAAGCTACAGGCTTGTTTTGACTGCACGGACTGGAATATTTTTGAAGATACCTCTGCAGACCTGGATGAACTCACAGATACTGTAACATCATATGTCAGCTTCTGTGAAGACCTATGTGTACCGACCAGGAATTTGCAAATATACAGTAACAATAAACCTTGGTTCACAGCTAAACTTAAGCAGCTACGTCGTTCCAAAGAGGAAGCCTACAGAAAAGATGATAAAATGCTGTACAATCAAGCCAGAAATGTATTAACAAGGGAGATCAGAGCATCAAAAAGAAGCTACTCTGAAAAGCTAAGGAATCAGTTCTCAACAAATGAACCAGCAAATATGTAGAAAACTCTTAAAAACATCACCGGTTACGGCAAATCTCCTTCCCAAGCTGAAGGAAATCAGCAACTGGCAGATGACCTGAACGTGTTCTACTGCAGTTTTGAAAGGAAACTACAGCCACCTATCTCCACAACCTCCATCCCAGACACACCAACAACAGCCAAACCTCCTACAACTGACCCCATCCCATTGGGTTCACAACCCCTGGTGATCACAGAAAAGGAAGTGCAAGATCTATTTCACAGAAAGAAGCCAGGAAAAGCACCAGGCCCAGACAAGATAACTCTTTCTTGCTTAAAAATCTGTGCTGACCAATTGGCCCCCATCTTCACCCAAATCTTCAAAAATCACTAGAGATGTGCCATGTTCCTTCTTGATTCAAACACTCCACTATCATCCCAGTGCCGAAGAAGCCCTCCATCAAGGAACTGAATGACTGCAGACCAGTTACTCTAACATCTGTAGTTATGAAAACCTTTGAAAGGCTAGTGATGTCCCACTTGAAAACCATCACGGATCCACTGTTAGACCCCCTGCAATTTGCATACCAAGCAAATAGATCGACGGATGATGCTGTTAATATGGCTCTGCACTACATCCTACAACATCTTGAATCTCCAAAGACCTACGCAAGGGTCCTCTTTGTAGACTTTAGTTCAGCATTCAATACCATCATACTGGACATTCTTCTAACTAAACTAAATCAGCTAGCAGTACCTGAACACACTTGTAAGTGGATCACAAGCTTCCTAACAGACAGGAAGCAGCAGGTGAAGCTAGGCAAAATCACATCAGATACCTGTACAATTAGCACAGGGGCCCCCCAAGGCTGTGTACTCTCACCACTTCTCTTATCTCTATATACCAATGACTGCATCTCAAACGATCCATCTGTTAAACTACTGAAGTTTGCAGATGATACAACAGTGATTGGTCTCATTCGAGACAACGATGAAACCGCATACAGACGGGAGGTTGAACAACTAGCCTCGTGGTGCGACCGGAACAATCTGGAACTGAACACACTCAAAACCGTAGAAATGGTGGTAGACTTTAGGAGAAACCCTCCCATTCTACCACCTCTTACAATACTAGACAACACAGTATTAACAGTAGAGACCTTCAAATTTCTAGGTTCTATCATATCTCAAGATCTAAAATGGTCACCTAACATCAAAAACGTCATCAAAAAAGCACAACAAAGAATGTTCTTTCTGTACCAACTCAGAAAGCTCAAACTGTTCTGTCCCCACGAAGCACACAACCACACAAGCAGTTCGTACACACTGATTTAATGAAACAAAGGCTACTAATAAAATGCCTTAGTAGTACTCAAGATAAACACACCAATTTACAAACAAACTGTTATCAACAAGCAACCAGCTATCAATTAAGCTTCATTAATAGCTGGTATCAGTTCAAAGAGTTCGAAGACAATGACAGCAATTGAGTCTGTTTATCTTACGGAGTTTTCAAGAGTTGGCAAAGTTCCTAGAAATTCGTCCTTGATAATCCAAGCCAATGCAGAGAATGCCAAAACAAGAGTCAGGGAACAAGCTATGATCAGACAGGTCTCTTTCTCAAACTTTATTCTCTGCAGATTGTTAGCTGCAACTGATGACCTTAAATAGACTAGGGGAGTGGCCAATTAGCCACAAGTCTTACTCCTGAGTAGACCTCCTCCAGAGGAAACCTTCCTGCCTCTTAGCAGCCCTGCGTGCTCTTGCATTCAGGAAAGGAGTAGCCCCTCCTTTCTCAGCACTACCAAGAGGTACTGAAGGTTCCAAAGGCCCAGGCTGCACAAGCTGCAGGCGGGCCACAACACAAACTGCCCACGGAGCTGCTGATACAGTTCTACAGAGGAATTATTGAGTCTGTCATCTGCACCTCTATAACTGTCTGGTTCGGTTCTGCAACCCAACAAGACAGACACAGACTTCAGAGGATAATCAGAACTGCAGAAAAAACAATTACTGCCAACCTGTCTTCCATTGAGAACCTGTATACAGCATGAGTCAAAAAGAGGGCCGTGAAAATATTTACTGACCCCCTTGCATCCTGGACATAAATTGCTTCAACTCCTACCCTAAAAATGTCGCTATAGAGCACTGCACACCAAGACAACTAGACACAAGAACAGTTTTTTCCCAAACGCCATCACTCTGCTAAACAAATAATTCCCTCACCACTGTCAAACTATTCACTAAGGCTGCATTACTATTACTATTACTCTTCTCATCATTCCTATCACCCATCTCCTCCCACTTATGACTGTATGACTGTAACTTGTTGCTTGTATCCTTACGATTTATATTAATATTGATTGTTTCCTGATTGCTTATTTTTACCCTATGATAATCATTAAGTGTTTACCTCATGATTCTTGACAAATGTATCTTTTCTTTTATGTACACTGAGAGCTTATGCACCAAATTCCTTATGTGTCCAATCACACTTGGCCAATAAAGAATTCTATTCTATTCTATTCTATCAGATCCAATTTGAACTGAGCTGTTTTGCCAACTCTTTCTCGTGGTGGTTGCTTAGCTCCAACAACTGCTTCCTGTTGGGGCCCTAAGGAGCCCGGGCAGGGATGCATGGAGTCGCTGGGAGGGGAGGGGCGAGTAGAGGCTGGCGAAGCGCCCCTCAACATGAGTGACATTGAGTTGGCCACACCCACCCAGTCACATGATCACCTAGCCACGCCCACCCAGCCAGTCATTAAGCCGATCATATTAGTAGTCTGCAGGATTTAAAATTATGAATTTAGTGAGGCCCGAAAGGTTGGTGACCCCTGGTTTAGAAGATGGGAGAAGCTCTAGCAAAACATGGTAATGTGTGAAAACTTGACTAGTCACGCTTGTGAGAAATTAAAAAAAAAACTTTCAAACTCAATTGCAGAAAATACGGCTTCAGCAACAGAGTGGTCAATGCCTGGAACTCATTACCTGACTCTGTGGTTTCATCACCAAATCCCCAAAATTTTAACCTTAAACTGTCTACTGTTGACCTCATCCTATTCCTAAGAGGTCTGTAAGGGACATGCATAAGCGCACCAGCGTGCCTACTGTCCCTGTTCCCTTTGATTTGTACCCATTTTATGTATTCAAATAATGTTATACTTATGTATATTATCAAATACATACTTGACAAAATAAATAAATAAATACCGTGTTTCCCCAAAAATAAACCCTGACTTATATTTTTTTAAACCCTGAAGTAAGCGCTTGGCCTTATTGCCATGCACTCAAAAGCCCGATTGGGCTTATTATCAGGGGATGTCTTATTTGGGGGAAAACAGGGTACAAACTGACAAGCATTTTATCAGTTTCAGTTTCCTAAATTTCACTCCTGAAAGTTTAAACACGAATCCTGCTAATTTGCACGTTAGACTGAAAATCTGCCTATCTGTAGTAAAGTGGAAAAGTGGGCCTTCCTGTGACCAAAAAGTGACCAAAACAATTATTTTCATTATTTATTGGTAAGCTATAATGACTATAATGTTTGACTACAAGGTTAGAATTGTCACTATAACCTCATTATATAACTATCATTATCGCACTGATTTCTACACTCAGTTGTTTCCAATCTATTCTCCACTGTCAAGAGTTAATCATTTCAGAGTGAACTTGAAATACAACATAATAACGGTGACATAAATATTTGTTAGCCTATCTTCCTTTTTTCCCAGATATAGCAGGTGATAAATAGTAAAATGAGTATAATAGAGTAACCAATCTTTTCATTTCCATTTCCTTGATCTATGACCCAATAAATACAATCTGATTGACTTCCAAAGTAGGCAAAAAAAGTTTGGTTAATGAAGCTTATAAGGTTTATAAAGCTTATAATGTTTGCTGATAGTATTTTATATTATTTAATTAAACAGCAAAATTTGACTCATCTGCTTTCTATTTTATATGAGTCATTACATGCAATTTAGCCATAGCAAACTAGAAAAAAGTGCTCTAACCTTCATGTCTTAATGTTGTTGTAATAATGCTATTTAATCATTGTAATGAGCATCGAAACCTTGATCTTCATGCCCTGTTACTTTACCTATGAACACCTTCTTAAAAACTTTTTTAAAATGTTCAATGCATATAAACAGGTGAGAGTATATGTTTACAAATCTCTCAAATGTATATACATTTCTAGAAAGATATACAGTTTATCAAAAACTGATCCAGATATATTCTGATTATGTACCTATAGTAGCTGAAATTAAAACTTGTATGAAGGCTGGAAGTGGAATAAATGTTATGAATTATAAAACATACCTAAATAATTTTCAAGCCATGCAAATAAAATTACAAATTTTCTCCAAAATGTAGAAAAACTATTAAAAAGTCACTTGACATAGGAAAGAAATATATCTAGAAGGTCACATCAGTAATTTATAGAGTACTTAGCTTAGAAGATATATTTCATAATATCATTCTTCTGAAAAACTATTTTCAGCTATTTTTCCTTTATCAACAACATCTAAAAGGATAATAAACCAAGGTAAATCAGTGGAATTTTAAATTAAACCATGTGATTACATGGTTCCTTTTTAATGGCACCCTGAATCAGTACCTGTAAAGAAAATGAAATTATGCATTCAAACAAAAGGTAGAGAAAAAAGTCCTTGTGATACTGCCTCTTATTCCTCTTCAGAGGAATATTTGATGCACTGCAAGCACACTAATAAACAGCAGCATTTAATCTGCAGTTTCTTTCCTAGGAGACAATTTTGTAATTTGCTGCTGTCAATAATATATTAATCACAAGGGGGCTGTAATGATATTTCACATTTGGCACAATATTTTCTTAAAACTGATTTGGGAAAAGGGATTTTGTTAAAAAAATAGTCAAGTAATGATAATAAGCAGCTTATCTAAAGCATTCAAATTTTTGCATGATGTGAACTACAACAAGGAAATTGGAGGTAAGCGGCTATATAATTACTAAACTAAACCAAACTAAAACAGAATAATCAGTACTACTATTAAACAGCTATTATTCCACCTGTGATCGATTGATCTGTCTGTCTGTCTGTCTAGCTAGCTAGCTAGCTTTTATGTTGACCCATATGCATTCTAGGAGGTTTTCATCTTTGGTTTCATGCAACCCTGTAGCAATATAGTGGTCCTTTACATACAGTGCAACTCCACCTCCTCTTTTGTGGGGTCTGTTTTTTTTTTTTTTTGAAGAGTTTGTATCCTTCTATCAGTATGTTCCAGTCGTGGGTTTCGTCCCACCAAGTTTCTGTTATTCCAACTATGTCGTATCTACCTTCGTGTATTAATAGTTCAAGTTCACCATGTATGTTCCCCAGACTTTGTGCATTTGTATATAGGCACTTGAGCTCTTTATGCCCGACTCTGGGTGTACTTCCTATGTCTCCTATTTGGTGTTTGAGTTTGTCTTCCTTCCCATCCCTCCTTACTTGGTTATTTGCCTTGCTTTCTAGGGTTTTTTGCTTGGAATTAGGTCCTGGAGATCCTAAAGATTGGTCACCCTCCTCTCTCAATATTAGTTTAAAGCCCTCCTGATAAGTTGAGCCAGTCGTTTTCCGAAACATTCTTCCCAGTCTTTGTGAGGTGCAACCCATCCCTTGCCAAAAGCCCATCTTGGAGGTAGTATAGTCCATGGTCCAGGAATCCAAAGTTTTTTTGGTGACACCAACCCTTTAGCCAGTGGTTCATTTCTAGAATTCTTTGTTCTCTTATCGGATGTCCTTTCATTGGCAGTACAGATGAAAAAACTACTTGTGCACCTAAGTCCTTGACTTTCTTGCCTAGCTGCTCATAGTCACTCAATATTGTTTTCAAGTCCTTTTTTGTGTCATTCGTCCCTACATGTAGTAATAGAAGGGGATAGTAGTTTGTGAGTTTTATTATTTTGGTTAGTTTCTCAGCCACATCTTTGATTTTAGCTCCAGGGAGACAACATACCTCTTTGGATTGACTGTCTGGTCTACAGACGGCAGGTTCTGTTCCCTTGAGAATTGAATCTCCCATCACCAGCACTCGCCATTTTTTTCCTAGGGATGTTTGGGGTGTTTTTTTTTCTATCACAGTAGCATTTGATGGTGCTACTTTATTAGGGACATTTGGTGGTGCTTCTTTTCTAGGTGTCTGCATGTTTTCTTCTGATGAGAGACCATGATATCGATTGCTTAGCACCAGTGAGGCTGCATCAGAGTGGGTTGCTTTGGACAGGGGTTTTATACTAGGTTTGTGTTTTTTTCTATGAGTGACATGTTTCCATCTGTTTTCTTCTTCTAAGGGGTCAACTCTTTTAGAAGTTGTTTGGTCATTATTATGTTCAATTTGGGCATATTCTTTTTTCAAGGTTTGGGGTTTCTCATTTTGTAGGTTGAGATTCAGAGTGGTTAGAGTTTCCTCTAGACCCTTTACTTTTTCTTCTAGTAACTTGATTAATTTACATTTGGTACATATGTAGTTTGGGTATTCTATGGGCATAAGTGCGTACGTGGAACATGTTCTGCAGATCATGATAGTATCAGTTCCTTCTTCCATGAGTGGGTTTTTTAAAAAAATTGAGAGTGAAAGTGTAGAGTGTTTTACCACAGATTTGTAAAAGGGGAAAATGTCCAGTTTGGAAGACAGATATTCTAACAGATCATTTAAATATTTTAAATTTGGGGACTCAAGCCTAGCTAAAAGTTTAAGGTTCTAACATTTAAGAAGTGCCTAGTTTAAGGATTTAACTTGAAGGATTTAAGTTTTATATTTCAAATTGTCTAGTTTAAGAAATTAAGGTTCTAATTAATCTCTTATTTGCTGGAATTCAATATGTTAGACAGTCAAACAATCAGTTAATTAATTAATTAGTTAGATAATAAATCATCAATTAATGTCACTCTAATCAATTAAGCTAAATTGTTAATCTAGTAGGTAATCAATTAATCAACTAAACAATCATTGATACTGTAATCAATCACAATCGATCAATTACACTAGTCACACTAATCAATTTATAGGTTAAACAATAATCTATCCCTAAACCAATGAATTAGTTAATTAACTAACCAATCAATTAGCTAATTAATTAATTAATTAATGCTTCACTCAATTGTATTAATTTGTATTAGGCAAAGTATGAATTAGTCAATGTTATAGGTATTGAGGTAATGAAGTAATCTATTCAAACTATTAATTAGTCAATGCTGCAATATTCCCAGTAATTAATCCGTTGACAATAGATCAGCAAACAATGTCACTCTAATCAATTAAACTAATCTATTAATTAACTAGACCAGTAATTAAACATTGCTAATCAAGTAATTATTAGATCAATAATATTAAAATTTATATCATTTGCTCAATGAGTAATGAAGTAAAGTAGTAAAGTAGGATGAAAGGGTTTTGTAGCATGAAAGGGTTTTGTAGTAATTGACTTTTACTTCCTCATGTAGCTTCTGCTGTACTTCCACATGTAGCTTCTGCTGACCTTTGTGTTTTGATGGAGTGTCTTTGATGTTGTCCTTTGTGTTCTGTTGGAGTGTCTTAAGATAGTGGAGGGTTCAAATCCAATCCGGTTTAAAATGGTGGAGGATTGAAATCCAATCCGGTGAGAGTTTAAAGGCATTCAAATGGATTTTTTGAACACACCAATTCCGGTGGGAGTTTAAAGGATTATTTCACACCAGTTTGAAGATGATAGATCAGAGGGATTTTTTGCCACACGATTAGAGGGATTTTTGCCTCGCTCACTTCGGCTCAGGAGCGTTCCGGTGCTTCTCATGTGCTCTTTACGGAGCCTCACAGGGCATCACGGAGCTTCAGATTTTCTTCGAGCTTCACGGATCTTCCCAGTGATTTTCTCCTGGCACCATTCCTTCTATTTATTGCAGGAATGCCCGGAGCCACTGATTTGGAGCGCCCCGAGCCGCTGTTAAATCCCCGCAGCTGCCGTTCCTTTAATATGTTGCAGGAGTGCTCGGAGTTGATGATTTGGAGTATCTCAAGCTGCTCTTAGGGCTTGGAAATGGGGTCGCTGCTTTGGAAGCACCCGTGGTCAACATTCTTTCTATATCGGTGCCTCTGATTGCCTCTGATTGGGCTTGGAAATGGAGAAACCACATGCATGCAATTGCTGGATCGCGACGAGACCACTCTCCTTCCCCTGATCAGTGCCTTCCCCCGATTAATGACTTTCCTCCGGTAGGGATGTATTTGTAATGCCTTCCTCCAATTAATGTTGCTCAGGTTCACCGGTTTCTTGCTAATCTTCAATCCCAGGGTCTCCGGTTTCACGTGGGCGGCTGAGGACTCAGCTAGTGCCACGTTTCTCCGGTCCCAGACCTCTGGTTGCCACTATAAGAATTATTAGAACCTGATCTATGTTTATTTTATTTGTTTTGCTACTTACTCCTATCACTATTTAAGATTTTAAGTCTTTCCTCTATTACTAGTTTCTAGCGGTGTGGCTAAGTGTCCGCCTTGGTCTCCATCTTGATTCTTGTGATAGATAGTCAACATAAACGAAAAAAAGAATGACATGGCCATAGGTGTATACTATAGGCCACCCAATCAAGCAGAAAGAATAGATATCCTTTTTGCCAACCAACTAACAAACATATGTAGGAAACACACTACAATAGTAATGGGGGACTTTAATTACCCTGGTATCAATTGGAAAGCTAATTCTGCAGCTAGTTAAAAATCAAATAGGTTCCTAACCAACCTAGCTGACAACTTTGTTGTCCAAAAGGTAGAGGATGGAACTAGAGGGACAGCCAACCTGGACTTAATACTTACAAACAGAGAAGAAGTGATAGAGGGAATTGAAACTGCAGGAACCTTGGGTGAGAGTGAGCATGTCATACTAGAATTCAACATAACGCAAACACAAACAATAGAACACAATGATACTAGAGTCTTAGATTTTAAAAGAGCTGATTTTAATAAACTCAGAGAGAATTGGGAAAGATTCCTTGGACGAAAATCCTAAAGGGGAAAACAACTCAAGAATCTTGGGAAACTCTGAAAAATATTATCATAAAAGCCCAGACCAGCACAATACCTCTGAGAAAGAAAAACAAGAAATCCAAGAAGAAACCAGCATGGCTGCACAAAGATCTCTCCGACAAATTGAAAGTCAAAAAGGACAAGTACAAAAAATGGAAAGAGGGACACATAACTAAGGCAGGATATCAGCAGATAGCCAGAATCTGCAAAGATGAAGCCAGGAAAGCAAAGTCTCAGAATGAACAAAGACTTGCAACAAAAGTCAAAGATTTAAAAAAAGTTTCTTCCAACATATAAATAAGAAAAAAATCAAGGAATCAGTTGGTCCACTAAAGAGAAGACGGCAATGAAGTAACAGGCAACAGAGAGAAAGCAGAGCTGCTTAACTCATTCTTTGCATCAGTCTTCACGCAAAAAGAAACTATAGCCCAACCTACCAGAAACATAACTGTAAAAAACAGACTGGAAACAAAAGTTAATATAAGCAAAAAAAATAGTAAGAGAACACCTGTCTGATCTTGATGAATACAAATCACTAGGACTGGATGGATTACATCCCAGAGTTCTAAAGGAGCTGGCAGATGTCATCTCAGAACCATTGCACCACATCTTTCAAAAATCCTGAAACACTGGGGAACTACCAGAGGACTGGAAAAGAGCTCATGTGGTTCCCATCTTCAAAAAAAGGGGGAAAAACAGACCCAGGAAACTACAGACCAATCAGCCTAACATCAATACCCGGGAAAATACTGGAAAAGATAATAAAAAAACAAATCTGCCAACACCTAGAAACAAGTAAAGTAATAACTAGCAGCCAGCACGGGTTTGTTAAAAATATATCATGCCAAACCAATCTCATTTCATTCTTCAATACAGTGACTAAATTAGTAGACCAGCGAAATACTGTGAACATAAAATAGACTTCAGCAAGGCATTCGACAAAGTAGACTATAACTTACTTCTTCATAAGCTAGAAAAAAGTGGGATAGACAGCTTCACCACCAGATGGATTCACAACTGGCTAACAAACCGTACTCAACGAGTAGTCCTTAATGGGTCTAAGTCCACATGGAGAGAAGTAAGCAGTGGGGTACCACAAGGTTCCATCTTAGGCCCAGTACTCTTCGATATCTTCATAAACAACTTAGATGAGGGAATAGAAGGGGAACTTATCAAATTTGCAGATAATACTAAGCTGGCAGGAATAGCTAACACCCCGGAAGATAGGCTCAAGATCCAGATGGATCTTGACAGACTTGAACAATGGGCCCTACTGAATATATTCAGAAAAAGTATCAGATTAAGATAACCCAAACAGTTTATTAATGTTAGTTGTTTGAGAAATTTTAGATTATACTTTCAAGTCTTGGGAGTAACAAAGAGTTAAGAAGGGAAAAGATATTTTTGAATTAATAATTTGTTTTAGTATTTTGTAGTTTTATACTCTTCGTTTTGAAATTATACCTTGTGCTTTTTCTGGGAAGTCCGGGGGGTGGGGGGAGGGTGAGTAGGGGGGGAAGGGTGGAGGATGGAAGGGGGGGGAGAAAAGAGAAAGATGTATGTACTTTGTACTTTTAAAACTTTTCAATAAAAAAAAACAATGGCCCCTATCTAAAAAAAATGAAATTCAATGTAGAGAAAAGTAAAGTCCTACACTTAGGTAAGAAAAACCAAAAGTATACATATAAACTGGGTGAAACTAGGCTTAATAGCAGTGACTGTGAGAGGGATCTTGGAGTCTTAGTGGACAACCAGCTAAATATGAGCCAGCAGTGTGCAGCGGCAGCCAAAAAAGCCAATGCAATCCTAAATTGCATTAACAGATGGATACAATCAAGATCAAGTGAGGTACTAATTCCACTCTATAAAGCCTTAGTTAGACCGCACCTAGAGTACTGCATCCAGTTTTGGTCACCACACTATAAAAAAGATGTTGAGACTCTAGAAAAAGTGCAGAGGAGAGCAACCAGGATGATTAGGGGACTGGAGACTAAAACATATGAAGAACGTTACAGGAACTGGGCATGGCTAGTCTAGAGAACAGAAGGACCAGGGGAGACATGATAGCAGTGTTCCAATATTTGAGGGGCTGCCACAGAGAGGAGGGGGTCAAGCTATTTTCCAAAGCACCCGAAGGCCAGACAAGGAATAATGGATGGAAACTGATCAAGGAGAGATTCAACCTAGAAATAAGGAGGAACTTTCTGACAGTGAGAACAATCAACCAATGGAACAGTTTGCCTTCGGAAGTTGTGGGAGCTTCATCACTTGAGACTTTCAAGAAGAGATTGGACTGCCATTTGTCAGAAATAGTGTAGGGTCTCCTGCTTGAGCAGGGGGGTTGGACTAGATGACCTATAACAGTGATGGTGAACCTTTTCTTCCTTGGGTGCCAAAAGAGTGTGCACACTTGCAATAGCACGTGCGTGCGTGCCCACACCCATAATTCAATGCTCCCCACATGCCCCACTCCCCTACACATGTGCATGTGAACCCCCCGCGCTGCACCGCCCTCCGCGTATGCGTGCATGACCCCGTTTCCTGACTTCCGGTGGGCCCAGTAGGCCCGTTTTTGCCCTCCCCAAGCTCCAGAGACTTTCCTGGAGTCTGGGGCGGGTGAAAACGGCCTCCCCCGCCTCCCTAGAGGCCCTCCGGAGGCCAGAAATGGGCCATTTCCCAACTTCTGGTGGGTCAGGTAGGCCCATTTGTCACCCTCCCCAGGCTCCAGAGGCTTTCTTGGAGCCTGGGGAGGGCGAAAACGCCCTCCCCTGCCCCGCGGAGGCCCTCCGGAGGCCAAAAATGCCCTCCCAGAGCCTCTGCGTGAGCCAAAAATCAGCTGGCCAGCACGCACATGCGCACTGGAGCTGAGCTAGGGCAACGGCTCGCGTGCCTGCAGATATGGCTCCGCATGCCACCTGTGGCACGCGTGCCATAGGTTCGTCATCACGGACCTATAAGGTCCCTTCCAACTCTGTTAATCTATTATGTTTTTCTTTCTGAATACTTGTCATTGGGCCCTTTGGAAAATATTTAAGAACTAATATAACAGTGCTAGAGTCCTGAATGTTTAGAATATTACTGATTGCATCATTTGCTGAAAAGAGTATGTCCTGTCTTGCTTCTCTTCTTCCTCTTCTTCCTCTTCTTCTTCTCTGCCCATAAAGGTATATCATAGTCTCACCTTTATGGACACATTGTGCCTTGTGTATGACAAATTGAGAGAAGACATGTGCCATTTTTATTGGGAGCATGTTGATCCTACTGCTTTGGTACACAGTTTTATAAAGTTTTATTTAAAACAGGGATGGACATTTTCAGAGACTATAAGATACAGGTAGTCTTCGCTTAACAATGGTAACTTGGACTGGCAACTCTGTTGCTAAGCAACACGGTTGTAAAGTATGTTGTCATGGGACCATGCTGACTTCTGACCACAGTTGCAACAATTCAAACTGTGCCTTCATTAAAAAAATTCTTCACAATAGTTAGGCATGACATCACACAATCACCACTGACCTACTGTCAGCTTCCCCATTGATTTTGCTTGTCAGAAATTGGCAATAAAGGTAGCAAATGGCAATCACATGACCATGGGACATTGCAACTATCATAATTATGAACTATGATCATGTGTCTGTGGGTACACTGTAACAGCCAAAATGATAAGAATTAGTCATTGGTTTCCTTGTTCAGCACCATAATAACTTTGAATTATCACTAAATGAGTGGTTGTTATAGTTCCTGGACTACCTGTAACTATAATTTCCTTGTTCAAGCCTTGAGACAGTAGAGGTTCTTCAACATAATTGTGCATGATCACAGTTGAAAAAGAATGTACTAAGTTTGAAAAAAAGTATGTGACTATCATATATTCAGTAAAAAGTCAGGTTTGTATTAAAATGGCATATTTATTTAAGAATACAGATATGCTTAATATCTGAAAATCTTTAGGTTATCACGGTAAATCAAAATATTGTAAAACCAATCTCAGAGTTCAGGATAATCAAATTATCGATTATTATGATTTTGCATTATATCTATTCATGTACCTCAAAAGTTATGATAGAGCAAATTATTTTAAAAGTTATTATTTAAACAATAAATTAATAAATTATAACCCCTTAAGAATACTAAAATAGGTTCCATACATGGCAGAATGGCATCTTTTAATATTATGTAACAAAATCACAACCATGCCATTTAGGATATGTTTATCAGAGGCATCCTTTAGAAGTATAGCACATTGGTGTGCTTTGCACACAGAGACAAAACCCCAATGGTTATGTCTAAATGCCAATTTTGCCTCCTGGACTGCTATCTTCATCCTGCTGTGCAGTTCTCTCCTAGATCTTCATCTACTTTTCAGCTTGCCAGCACTACCTCTGGGGAAGCACTAAATACAGAAGCTAGGTAGTAACTGATCCTTTCCCATATTCTTCTTTTTGCTACAATGGTGGAATGGCAGCTAGATGTCACAGCATTTTATTTCAGCAGGGCAGGGAAATCCCAGAACTAAGATGAGGAGAGCCTTCCCACTAATGAGAAACTACACACCCAGCAGATACAGAGCAGACACAGAAAATCTAAATTTGCTGTCTTAACTTCTGAACTGAGTTAATGAATCCTTATGCTTTTTAATAAATGTGATAGTCAGAAAACCTGCTACCGGGTTCTTGCTGATTTTTTCTCATTTACTTTACTACTGTTAGCATACATGTGCAATGACTTTTCAATTTCTTCCTCTCCCCTACATATAGATGCTAGGATTAAATAGTGAATCTTTTGTATTTAAAGCATGAATTTGATAATTGACTGAATTATAAACTTTCCTTGAAGGTCTGCCCCTTTTTGTTAAGGGAAAAACAAGTTAAATTGTATATTAAAACCCTTTTTTTAGCAACGGTTTGCCTAAAAGAACATTAAGTTCTGTAAAGAACTGATAATAAAAAATAACTATTATCTATCTGACAAAGTTCTTGTAAAAAAAAAACAGAGAACTGCATGATTTATAACAAGTGAATGATTACACATATAGTTATAACTGATGATTATATAACTACAGTTATTAACTGATGAGTAACATTCACTCTTTCCAAGGCATTTTTAAAGGTATCTTTGACTGTATTAAAGATTGACATAAAAAAATCTAATGATTCAGAAATTTTTGATTGAAAAAAATATAGCAAAAAATGTTAATGCAATCAAATATGAAATTTTATTAATTGATAAAGCAAATAAGTTCAAAGGTTTCAACAGAGCAATATATTTTTCAAATATTTTGTTGTTGAAGCAGTATTGTTTTATAACCTTAATGAAGATAGCAAGAAAGTACAAATTTAATGTGAGAATTAAAAAGCAGTCTCCAGATAGATATGAAGTTTCACACCATTTAAAATTCCAATTTTAACTTTTAATCTTTCAACTTATGTCACTATGCCAAATATAAACTTTTCATTTTGGCAAGAGAAACTATTTTAATTCAAATTTTAGCACAGAATAAAAACAATAAAATTAAGCCCCCAATAAATTTATATTGTTCAACCTTCCCATAACAACTTTAGGAAACTGTATTTTACTTTTTGTATAATTTAAAAATTAAGAACAAAAAGTTAATTTTGAAAATGGATGTCCAAAGTGCAACTCCCCCCCCCCCCCCGCCGCCGCCAAAAAAAGGCACAATTTGAAATAATTCAGAGAGAAGAACTGGAGATAAAACTGTAAATCATATCTTTATGTAATTTCTTTTTATAATCAATCTAGAATATCATGTCATGTTTTGATCAGTCACAGCCACTGTAATCACTATACAAGGATATTGCACATTTAGTCAAATTAAAGAAAAGAACAACTGAAATTATTGGTAGGTTACAGCACTCAGCAGCACTCCTGTGAGGGAGATAATGTTTATCAGTATTTTTTGACATAAGCAACTTCTATATGTGGGAATCAATTCCCAGAATTTTCAGTAATAGCCAAACTAATGCAGAAATTCTTGGAGTTGAGGTCCACAGATCTAGAAAGCAACCAAATTGAAACTATGGTTTAGAGCAAAGGCAGGTAAAAGGAGAAACTACAAAAAGGTACATATAACTATGCAAAGTATGGCAAATGCAAGTTTCTTTTGTCTTAGGATGTTGGATCATCCAATGAAATAAAACCAAGGGATGAGGAATAAATGTACTTTTATACAACGCACACTTAAATTACAGAATTTTACTATTTTCTGGGGTATATATATACCAATTTATACAATTTTACCAATTTATACAATTTTAGGGAGAAACTAGATAAATTAATGAAAGACCTGTTATCAATGGCTGCCAGTCTTGATGACTGTGTATTAGTTCCTGATTATCAGTTGTTAGAGTGTTTACAATGCAAAATGGCTATTGCTCTGCTGTCTATACTTATAGGCTGCCCAAATGTCCCCACTTGAATACTGTGTTATATAGAATGTTGGACTAGGAGAAATTTTGGAGGGATTCTACAATGTTCTTATATTATTATCTATTGCTACTGCCATGAATATAGAGATGGATAGCCTAAATCTGTCCTCATATGTCCTCAGAAAAATGTGTATTTTTGTTTGTTTGTAATGTTTTAATGGACCATAGACAAATTGATTAAATAAATATGCACTTGAACTGAATATGTTAAATAGAAAGGGAATGTGTCTCTAGGATATGATGTGCTGTTGATCCAATGAGTCCTTGGAAACAGAAAAAAATCAGTAAACACTTTATTCTGAAATACTCCCAAGACCCATTGTTTGATAAGAACCAGCCTAAGCAATCCCAAATTGTTTAACAATAGGATTGTGCAAAGCATTTGAAAGAAATATTTGAAAACATACGTTAGTATGAATGAAGCATTTCTCTCAGAATTATTACAGAAGATGTGTCTTTTGCATAAATCGCACAATTCCTAGAAAAGAGTTCCTCGTCATCTCATACGCTTGTGTATGCATGGTCATTTCACTTTATAGTGGGTTCTTTGTTGTTTGGGCACACACAAATAATTGAAAACAGCTTTTGAAGCATAAGCCTTGCAAATTTGAAGAGTGGTGTTTCATTCATACTAATATGCATTGTGAAGCATCTCCTTCAAATGCTTTGCATGGTCCTACTCAACAACATCTCCACTCAATTTTTCCTCTTTGAGTTTCACCATTCTAAAGAAAGCATCAAAAAATGTAAGAACATTCCTCAAACATTATGCACAATATTCAATAAGACAGACATTAAAAAAGTATCTCAAAATACCTTATTTGCTAATCCTTAAAATGCTGACAAATGAACTTTTTAATTTTTATTTTAATATTTCAATATTAAAATAATATACATTTTTATTTTAACATTGAAATAATAGTGTTTTGTGCACCAGCTTGCTAAATCAAGACATATAAGAAAAAATGTACCTGGAATTGAATTTTGATGTATAAACGTGTAACAGAACTAACTTGCGCTTTTTATTCATTTTTGGATGCTTGGAAGATTCGGGTTTTCTATCTTGGAATATACTAAATATTGATAGCTTTATCTAATAAAGGCATGTGCACCCAGACTGAGTATATAGTGTAATAACATAGAGAAAAAAAGGTAAAATGCAGAACAGGCATCGCAAACATGATGGTATCCCTCTCAAATTTTCAGCTTCTTATCTTGTCATTCTTCTAATAATACTTGTCAATGATCTTGCACTCACAGGGAAACTATAATTGCAGGGATTATTTATTTATTTATTCTTTCATAATATATTGCATTTTATGAGCTGTAGTTCCTCTGCTACCAATAGAGGCACTGACCTGGGAGAGAGGGCATTCTTTGGCTAACGTGCTCTGGTTCATCTCTTTGAGCAATTCCTTTAAGGCATTGCGGACTGTGGCATGGTTCCACTGCTCTGCTGGCAAATCTTCTAGCTTTGAACAACTGCAAAGACAGAGAACATGAGAATAGACAGATGGGGAAAGTGCTGCATGCAAACATAGCAGTTCTTTACATGCAAAAGCTATATCACTCTTTAAAGCCAAACACAACTAAAAACAGGACATTCATATTTTATATGTCATTCCTTTATGCAGTTTAGAAATTTCTTTCAGCTACAATCTAGAATCTAGGAAGATTTGAATATAAATAACCAAATATAGAACTGAGCAAATACTTAAGTTGCCTATCACTGGCTGAATAAGTTCTCAACAATTGTATCTTAGCAGATTGCAACATAAAGACAAGAGCCTTTGAGCCCAACATTTATTCCTGAATTTCTGGTTAAAATTTCAAAACCTTTAAAAACTATTTATTTCTCAGGTATAATGTGAAAACATTTAGTCAGGCTTTATAGAATTATTATACCTGTGGAAAATTCTCTTTTAAAGACTGACTACCTTAGCCTGTGTTCTAATGTCTAGTTAAAATATCACCCAGCAAGAGCTGCCAGTTGCAATTCCCTTCTTACATTGTGCTTCCCACTTCAAAATGAGCTCAGAAATTAATGAAGATAGCATGTGTTAATCTCAGTAGTAATGGTATGATTGACAGAACAACTCAGGATTAAAAAAGGGCAGATGTTCAGTAGTGCCCACCTTTGTAATTGAATTTTCAGTGTCACAACATGATAGACATCTTGTAACATGTCAGCTACTGTTGCATCAGGTGCATCTGTCATATAAGTTAAAGGAAGAGGATTCCATTTCCCAAGTTTGATTATTCCTGCAAACAAACAAAACATAAAATAATCATAAACACATATTTCTATCTATATATTTATATCCAAACCTATATCTAGGAAGTTTACCAATTATTTTATATTTATTACAATAGCAGAATGTTCTCATGAAAATTTATTGTAAGTATGGAGAGTCTAAAGTTCGGCAGCTTGTAAATCTAATTTTATAACCTATAAATATATAATTTTGGTTTTGAATTAAAAAGAACCTAAAAAGTACTGGCTCTTCATGTTTAATATAATATACTACATTGATTGACAGTGGCTCTCTGAGCTATTTGAGAATAACAACAGAATCTAGTTTAATGCAAGTTGTTATATACTAGGCTTATACTAGACCTATGAAATGCTTCAGATTCAAACTCCAAAAAAGCATGCTACGGTTCTGGGGTACAAAAATAGTATCTGTTTGCAAGACAGGTATGATATTTGTGCTTCCATTCATTCTGGAGCATCTTTATGGAAACAAATCAAAAGTGTTGCATAGCCCTACATAACATAATCCTTTAGAACAGGTTACTAAACATTTGCTGGACCAGAACTGTTATGGAAAGGCTGCTAAAGAGAAGTATTTATTGCTTGACACAGAATGCCTAAAACATATCACAAAGAGAACAGAAATGTTAAAAACATGCCATTGTTTCGGTATTAAGAATTCACAATCTGGTGCTAAACATGCTGCAGTATAAATAGAGCCTATACTCTTATCATGCATTATAACGTACAAAGCTCATTCGCTGTACCATATGTCTTCAGAGCTGGCTCTTTATGTTTTATTCTCCTTGCCAACAAAAAAGTTGCTTCTCTTAAAGGGGATAATTTCTAGAGGTTATGTAATTACAGATCACGAAAGCATCAGACCTAGTTTTGATACTTACTTGGGAGTAAAAATAACTGGAGATGTAATATGTACTATATTTACTATATATTTATTATAATTGATTGAATATAAAAAGTTAGAAATGGATAACAAAGACTCTGAACCTTCTCTCGAGTCAAACCTAGGTTATGCTGAAACAATACTCTAGAGTATAATATAGTTGTATAGTTTGGTGTGGTGTGTAAATTCAGTGTGATTAGTTTATGGTTTGGTCATTAGATCTACCCATAAAAGCAAGTGGGGACTTAAATAGTTCAGATGAAATTTTAGAAAATTGCCTCAAGCTTTCAAAATGCTAGAATGTTTCATCAGGCAAGGTAGCTAATTCAGGAGTCAAAAATATGGTTGATAATGGAGACATGTCAACCAAGTTACATTGAGAACGAATGAAAAATCTTGAGACAAATAAATAGGATCTTATAAAGCACAGTTTTTCCATTTTTTTCAAGTGACAGAATGTGTTAAAAAATTTCCTGGAATCTCTGTTCAACAGGCAAAAACTCTAGCATTAGAAAATTGGCTGCATACAGGTTTACTCCCCCCCCCTTTTTTTTTGTCCTTGGTCCCCCCCCCCTCAAATTTTGAAACACCGTTTGAAAAATCCTATTATAAGAAACAGATAGTATTAGACTGCAATTGTGCTACTACCATGGTTGTCTCTACTTTCTTAAAAATGAAGAAATTGTCCTGGCAAACAGTCCAGAAACACAGGTGTTACCATAACGCTCAGTGCTTTTGCACATAAACACCTGCTGCAAGTCCTTTTTGTTACAGTGCTGCAGACATGCACTTTTTTAAAAGCGTTATTAGTTATGGATGAACACTTCTTAGCTCTCTTTGATATTCAGTTTTGTCTAGTTCCAATATCCTGCTATTTTTGAAAATAATTATACCTGGAGAAAGACACCATATTCTATCTTAAGAAAATTCATGCAAAGCATGTTAAGGTAAAAACTGACGTGTGAAATATCAAATCATTACTCTTCTTGTTTGCCTACTGTCCCCAAACTTAACATCTGACCTTCCTGGATATTGCTTGCAAAATTGTACTGTAGGTATGCTTTGTGTAATACTTTGAAAATAGGCCGGGAATTCTTACTTAAAGTAGAAAGAGGAAAATAAAAGTGATGATTCTTCTTAGGGCACAGCCAGATACCCACATTGAAGTGCAAACCATTAATGCTTGACCTGCCAGAAAAATAAGATGACACAGAATTTGATTCTCCAACAACCTCTCAATAAAGCGGTTGTCAGATGGTGTTGTCCTTATAATGCAGGAGAAGTTAAGGAATGTAATTTGTGAATTTCTCCTTTCATAATGGAAAAAAGGAAGAGCTGATACAAAGACAATGTCAGAGAAAGGAAACCTGAGTCTGGGACAAAACTGGAACCAGACAAAGCTTCTCAGACAAGACTCTCCTTAGATCTCACAAATTTGTTTCCTAATCTGGTCTACTTCAAAGGGCTGACACCTTCTCATGAAGCATCAACTGCCAGCAAGAAAATCAAACCCAAATCACTCCTACTGACTTAGGGTGAGTTGGTACTGGGCAAGTGTAAACAAATTTAGTCATCTGTCAACTTGTTGAAATAGGCTATTTCTGAACATGGGTTCAATGTTCAAAAGAGTATTAAACACATGTCCAAAAAATAGGTTGACAGGTTCAAAGCAGCATAAAGGAACATAGAATCAATTGGAAAACTCCCCCTACAACTTCACCTTGTGCCTTTCCTCTGCCTCTGACCAGCCAGAAATGTAGACATGGGGTACTGTCAAGTTTTCTTGACAAGTTACTTGGAAATAGGCACCACAGGCGTTCATGCAGACAAAAGCTTCTGACAGATAGAATTTGTAGAAAATCTAATGAAGCCATTACGTATGAAAGAATTGTAGTGACTGCTACAACCACCTGTCTCCAAACATTTCTGCCCACCCAGTATATTCAGGCAGAGTGAGTGTACTCCAGGTCCCCTCAATTAAATGTTGCCATCTTGTGGGACTGAGGAAGCATGTTTTCTCTGTGTCCAGCCCACTGAAATAGCATCCCCCCATAGATATAGAGGTTGCAGAAGCCCCAGCTGGATTAAGATGTTTGTGCAGTCCCTGTCATGTTTTCACTTTTCTACAGATAGTCCTTGACTTACAACTAGACATTTAACAACCATTCAAAATTACCACAGACTTTTAAAAAGCTATTTACAAACAAATCCTTGAAGTTATGACTGCCACCCCCCTCCCATGGTCATATGATTTAATTTCAAATGCTTAGCAACAGGCTCACATTTAGGACTCTTTGCAACATCATGCAATCACATGACTATGATTTTTTTTTTGCAATGATTTTTTACAGCTTTAGGAAAAAATGCCTATTCAGAAGAATGGATTTGCATAACAAATGTGATTGTACATGTTTACAGTTGTAAAATCAATCACATAACACAGGGGTGTCAAACTCGCGGCCCGCAGGCCGGATGCATCACGCGCTGGCCACGCCCACCCCCAGTTTAGCGAAGGGGAGAAAGTTGTGATATGTCACAGGAGTTTGACACCCCTGACATAACACCTCAACTTACAACCACAACAACTTACAACTAAAATTCCTATCTTCATTGCGGTCATAACTCAAGGGCTATGTGTACTGTTGTCTTTTTTCCCGATTTGTAGGCTGAAGCAATAGAAAATCCACCTGTTAAGGAGAATCACTTTCAATTAAGCAGAGAAGAAGTGTGACTTGTACACAGCAAAACTATGTGACATGGCTCACATTATTCCAAAATAATCCATTTTGATTTAATTTTCATTTCCAAAAAATTTGGGTATCAGAAAGACTATCGAAACATCAATTCCTAATGCAAATAGTCCTGAAGAAAAATGGTTCTTCTATTTATAATGTGCATAAACTATACTTATATTTAAGAAACATGCATTAGAAATACAAATACTCCTATGTTTTCTAAAAAGAAATCTCTCAACTTGGGATAGGAATGGAATGAAGCAGACTTAATTAATGGAAAACTTAAAAACCAAGCAAAGTCAGAATTGACGTACCTAATGTATAGATGTACCTAACAGATATTTCTGAAAAGTAAAATACTTGGTTTATCGATTTAAAAATCAAAGGAAACTATGGCTAATGGAAGAGAGGGTACATGAACGTATAAGCATAATAGATGACATTGACTGACACTGCATTTGAACTACATCACAGAGAATTTATAAGTCAAAAGTATACATGTATTGTTCTAAAAACAAACAAAGAAGTCAGAGTCAAGCCACAGTACAGACAGAATATGGTGAAACAAATTGGCTCCAGATAGACAAAGGAATGAGACAAAACTCTATGTTCTTCCCTTATCTAACTTCATTGTTTATAATATTTTATATTATTTAAATGTATTTTTATTTCTATAAGCAATCTATAGAATACAACACAGGTAGTTTTATATCAATATATTTTAAGTAGACTCCACAATACATTATTTATCAGCTGTAGCAGGTTGCTAAATGGCTATTCAACTTCGGCAAAATTAGGTCTTAATCAGAAACAAACACCTACTTATAGTTCCCACATTGTTGTGTTCTCTTAATAAGGACAGTATTGTAATAAAAACATGCAAAACTATTACTTTCACTGATGAAAATGGAAGCCAGTAAACATTATCTTGAGAATCTATTTTTCCTTACTGCTTTCTATCAACCATATACAAAAGAACTTATTTAAATATACCAAACAGATTGCCTTGTAATTTTATATACTGTACGAGTTTTGCGTTTTGTTGCAAGAACATTTGTCTTATGTAATAGATGCTGTTTCACATTTGGGAAATATTATGCCAAAGCCTAAACTTAGATTAGATTAGTTTAATATAAGCATTAAAGAACTAGCAAAATTAATTAAAAAGAACTCTATGTAGCAAACACAATTAAATAACATTTTCTGGTTGATTATTTTAGAAGCAGTTATTTAATTTCAAAGCCTTTTTTCTTTTTTCTTTTTTTTAAAAGGACACAATATTGGCCTAGATATAAAGGCAATGCAACTGATATTTCATATATTGAGACTTTTCTAGACTTTAAACAAAATACCAAAAGAAACTTCTTTGCTTTTCCTCTTTTTAATAATAAACAGGATGGCCTTCATATATTAGCTTTCCAAAAGAGTGATATTTTTGGTAAAAACATGCTTTGAAATTAAATTATTATTTTATATAGCATGTCTCAAAAGAAAGCATTGCCAAAATCTAGATCTGAAACAGAAAGAGACAAGTCTGGTAAATGAGTTTCAAGAAGAGTTCAAAGCTATAATAAGCCTCCAACTTCCCTGATTTGATTAATCACTATTTAATGAATGAAGGCCAAAGAAGTCTAATTTATATTATGTTTACATGTCTCCATGACATGGGCAGACTTGAAAATAATCCTTCTAATTTATGCCCATATGTGAAACCAATGTAAGGAGTAGAGTTCGGCCCTAACTATGGAAAAAAACTGGACACACTAGACAAACTTTACTCTGCTAATATAAACTATTGTGCTTAGCCTTAATGGAACTCACAACATGTTTAAATGTTTAAAGCTAGACTACAGAAAAGCTCTAGTTTGCTGTTTTTAATAGTAGGCCTCAAATTGTATTGATATCAATTTTGAACACATTTGACTGTCCTTGCAAGAGAACTTCCAGGCATTTTGCAGATAGTATTATTCATGATTATGCAGAATGTATTAAGTCTGCAAAACATTAATTCCAAATGCTTTAGAACTCAAAAATGCATTTTCAAGCATCTTGTTCTCAAACAGAACACCTGCATTTTGAAAGTTTGATCTGGAAGAAATTCCAATTGCTTCCAGCAGCTGCATTCTAGGTGTTGCATGCCATTCCAGATATCTGTTGTTATTGGCTAAGGCTGAGCAGAGGTTGGAGAATATAAGGAGTAGAGCTCATGAGCACCAATTGAGCTGTTCTGGGCCTAACTACTTTTTGTGAAAGACAAAAAGAAGGACTCCTGGAAGGAGTCTGAAATTGGGTTGGACTCGCATTCTTCTATTGGATACGCTGCTTTGCAGGTGATAGGAATGGGTGGGGGGATTGTCTTGGCTTTGAAGGAATGAAATAGGATGGGGGTATAGAGCAGAAAGAAAGGGGTAAGCCTCCTACCAATGCAATTCCACTAGTCTTGCTTTGCAAATCAGCCCAGTAAGGTTTAAAAAGACATTTGCTTGTCCCACACTGCAAGAACTCATGCTCCAAAAAAATGCCCCAGCTCAGAAGTGTACATTGGTTTGCTCTTTCTTAGTGGCAAGGACAAAACAGGATTACACAAACCTTACCACATCCAGAAATTATCCAGTGGGCACACTGGGAGGAGCAATTAAACCAACAGTAAGGTTGATGCAGGTTGCTTATGCTGCACCAAACCTTTAATCTGCAACCGGTGAGGACAAGGCCTATGTTTTTTTCATCATATTCATCCAAGGCTCAGGTATCTTTCATGTCTCATTTGCCCTCCCATCTTTTTTTCTGCCACATAATATGTGCAAAAATGACTCACTGGCAAATATAACTTGCAACTAAGTGTTCATTTAAAAAAAACCCACAGAGGATATTTGTATTACTTTTCCTGAACCATGTAAACAAGATGAACAGATTCTAAAAACATTAAGAAAATGTTGAATGTTATCAAAGATATGCATAATTCTACTTCACTGGCAGTAAGAAGCAAAAGGGACAGAGGAAGAGTCCTAACACAATGAGAAAATACATTCTTTGCTGTGCAGAGCACTCAAGATTATCCCCAGTTCAGTTAATAGGACTGAACAGCTTCTTTCAACTCATGCCTTGGGAAGCTTCTATCAAACTGCCAGTCATTATTAGTCAAACAGAGCAGTGAATCAGCTTAGGTAAGGTGACCAGACGTCCCGCTTTTGGCGGGACAGTCCCGCTTTTTAATAATTTGTCCCACGTCCCGCGGCGTTTCAAAAAAGTCCCGCTTTTGAATTTGAATTTGCGCAAAGCGGGAAGCAGCCCGAGCCCCACATGCTCAGCAGCCAAGCGGAGCCCTGCACATCCCTCTGCCTGCTGCCTCGCCTGCCTCCTCCTGCCAGGCAGGGAGGGAGGGCAGTGAGAGGGGCAGCGGCCCCTGCCAAGCGCAGGCAAGGCGTCCCCAGCACACCTGTTAATCCGGCCGGCCACGCAACTACAAGTGCGGCGCGGAAGCCGCTGGTGGCTGCGTGGGCGGCAGCTCCCCGGGCGGGTATAGGGCCAGGCCTGTGCTTGGAAGGGGCCGCCGCTCTCGCTGCTCTCCCTCCCTGCCTGGCTGCAGATATCCGCCTGCCCTCCCGAAGCAGCGCTGCTGCAGTTCACTTTTGTTTCGCAGCGGGAGAAGGAAGAAAGCGGGCAGCAAGAGCGGCAGCCTCTTCCAAGCGCAGGCCTGGCCGTCTCCCCACACGGGGGGCTGCTGCCCGGCTGGCTGGTGGCGGCTTCTGCAATGGAGGCAGCACGCGGCTGTGAAGAACCCTCACCACCTGCCCTCCCGAAGCACCACAGCCACAGTTTGCTTTCTTCCTTCTCCTGCCACTGTCCCTCTCCGGGCCAGATGCAGCAGAGGCGAGCCCCGGCCATGGCAGCGGTAAAGGCTGCGATGAAGGGGGGTGTTTGGGGGGGTGCACAAAGCTGCATGATAAGAGAGACAGACCCCTCCCGTCTTGCTCCCCTAGAAACCCCCCCCCCATCAATGGTGTCCCGCTTTACAAATATTAAAATCTGGTCACCTTAGCTTAGGCTCAATGCTCAATAGTTTAGTCTTACAAGGAAACGCCATAAGTTCATACATTTGTTTTTCCTCCATCCTGTAAAAAAATTGGAAGATTGATTTTCAGACAAGCAGTCTATCATGTCCATAGCAAATTTTAGATCAGAAACATGGTTCAAGATAATCAAAATAGTCATTTGAATTGCTCTACTTTCTTCTTTTCCGTGGTATCAATAGTACAGCCATTTCTATACAATAACTGAATGCTGATGACTGAGACTACTTCTTCCCTCCTTCTCCTCCCATCCTGTTTTCCTTATGAAGTAGAACCTTTGACTAAAAACCACAAGAATTCTGTTGCAATCTTTTCCAATTAACACATTACCGTATTTTTCAGAGTATAGGACGCACCAGAGTATATGACGCACCTAGATTTTAGAGGAGGAAAACAAGGAAAAAAGTATTCTGAACGAAATGGTGTAGTAATATATTATTTAATAAAATACCAGTATAGCAGAATACTTTTTACAACCATGTATACTTTTTACAACCATGTATACTTTTTACAACCATGTATACTTTTTACAACCGTATACTTTTTACAAACATGTACACTTTTTACACTTTTTGGCTTTGACATTTTTCTGCAAGAAAGAACAACAATGTTTCCTTTATAACAATGCAGAACCATGTTCATACATTCATATGCACATGCCCCCGCCCTAAACTTCAAACTTGGCAAGTTTAAGACTAGTGGACTTCAACTCCCAGAATTCTTCCTCCAGTCATGCTAGCTCAGGAATGGGAGTTGAAGCCCACAAGTCTTAAATTTGCCAAGTTTGAAGACCCTTGCACCCCTAACCCCTAAACCAGGGCTCTTCAAACTTGGCAAGTTTAAGACTAGTGGACTTCAACTCCCAGAATTCCTCCTTCAGTCATGCTAGCTCAGGAATGGGAGTTGAAGTCCACAAGTCTTAAACTTGCCAAGTTTGAAGACGCTTGCACCCCTAACCCCTAAACCAGGGCTCTTCAAACTTGGTCTTCAAACCTGTCAGGCTGCTCGGTTCGGGCAGCAATGGCGGCGGTGGCGGCAACAGCTCTGGGCAGCAATGGCAGCAGCCATCGGTGGTGGCTCCGGCGGCGGCCAGCAATGGCAGCAGTGGCTCCGGGCAGCAGCAGCGGCGGCGGCCAGCAATGGTGGCAGCCAGTAATGGCGGCGGCGGCAGCCAGCAGCAGCAGCAGCTACGGGCAGCAGCGGCGGCGGCAGCACTGGCCAGCAATGGCGGCAGTGCCAGCTATGGCGGCCAGTAACGGCGGCGGTGGCAGCAGCCAGCAACAGCAGCAGCAGCTCCAGGCAGCAGTGGCGGCGGCCAGCAAGTGGCGGCAGCCAGCAATGGCGGCGGCGGTTCTGGGCAGCAGCAGCAGCCAGCAACAGCTACGGTGGCTACGGCAGTTGCGGCCAGCAACGGCGGTGGCAGCAGCAGCCAGCAACAGCGGCACCGGGCAGCAACGGCGGCAGCAGCGGTGGCCAGCAACAGCTGGAACCGGCCGAACATGCGACGCGTGTACGCCACAAACCTCTGAAGGGTGGGGGCCAGCGGGTCGGTAGGGCTACATTCGGTGTATAAGACACACCCAAATTTCCACCCTCTTTTGGGGGGTAAAAAGGTGCGTCTTATACTCCAAAAAATACGGTATTTTAAAAGGCAAAAGTTTTTCATGAGCTGCACCTCACTTCATCAGTTTCAGCAGTTCATCAACTGACTGTATCTGATGAAATGAACTCATCATTTCAGCTCATACCTTTTAATGGAATGTGCTAATAGGAAAAAGTCCTACTAGACTCCTGATTTCTTTTGCCATAAACTAACACAACTCTCCTCCTATAATATCCTTTGATTGTAACTTTGCAAGCAGCACTCTCATACTACTGATCCTTATAAACTACTTCTAGGAATCTTTTTGACAAAATATCACAATGTAACGGTTTTTAATCAATGAATAACTATGCCTGAAGCTAGTGAACATATATTTTTATGCATAAAACATTTGAGGAAGGAAACATTACGAAGGAAACAGACACTATATATGTTACATTAGCCACACTTTATTCTATCTCCACACCCTGACTCACTTGGTAATGTCTATTAATATAAAACATATGACATAATGTCATCACTCTTTCTGTTTCTATTAGCCACAGCCAGTGAAGTAAAGCAGGGATACATACTGATGTCATATCATGCATTTTAGATTTATTAGATGCTACAGAAGTGTAGCATGTGTGCCACTCTTGTAACATCCAATTCCAGAAAGGCCTATTGTGCTCTCAAAAAGCAAACAAATACGGAGAGATAAAACCTCAGGTAGGAGATCCAAAATAAAAATGTGTTGAGTACCATACTTGCATGGGTGAAAGAATAGAATAGAATAGAATAGAATAGAATAGAATAGAATAGAATAGAATAGAATAGAATAGAATAGAATAGAATAGAATAGAATAGAATAGGAACAGGAACAGGAACAGGAACAGGAACAGGAACAGGAACAGGAACAGGATGAAGGAACTTTGGTGGTCTTCTAGTCCAACCCCCTGCTCAGGCAGGAACCCTATACCATTTCAGACAAATAGTTATCCAATCTCTTCTTAAAAACATCCACTGTTTGAGCATTCACAACTTCTGGAGGTAAGTTGTTCAACTGATTAACTTGTTTTGTCAGGAAATTTCTTCTTAGTTCTAGGATGCTTCTCTCCTTGATTAATTTCCATCCATTGCTTCTTGTCCTGCCCTCAGGTGCTTTGGAGATGTTGACCGTTATCAAAACTATCATGCACAGTTTAATCTTTAAGTGAGATGGGCAGCATATAAATTTAATGAATAAATAAATCTGTTGACAATCTCAGAGTATGCAACATATTTACTTGAAAAGAATAGGAATAAGCAAAATTGCTATCCTATCTTTCTTACCGTAGAAGAATATGAAACAAAACACAAAAAAATTACTAACTATAATTTATTTATATAGAAAAATCTTAGGGCAATGACATAAGTGGCATTTATTTAATTTAATAAATAAATAAATTTCTATTTAAAACCTATTATGTATTTCCATTCTTCTAAAAGCCTCTGACAGCAATTACACAGGCAAAACAAGGATAATGCAGCTAATCTTACCAAAGAGGAAACTGTTCTCCTTTTGGCCAGATTTGTTACCTTCTCTTTAGCACTAATCTCTTCAGTCCTTCTCCAAAATGCAATTTATTTTAATAGAAACTACCTTCTGATTTATAGAAGAGTTTTAAGTAAACAATAAATAGATTATGTGCCATCAGGTCAATTTTTTTACTTTATTCTTATCTATCATAACAAACATTGTTATAAAACGTGTCTGAAGTCTTATTTTTAGAAAGAGAACATTTCTACAGAAAGGTACAGTTATTTGTACTCTAAAAATAAAGCCACTCCTTTCTAACTTTGTGATGTTTTTCAATGCTTATCTCTAAAATATTATGTCCTCCATTTTAGGATTTGTAAAATACTAGACAATCCATGATCTGTTGGTCATCCTTTGAGATATATTTTCTTACCAAATTCCTGAATGCCTTCAACAATGACAGAGCTTTTAATGTACCACCTTCACTGGAAAAGCTGGGATGCATTCACAGATATATCTGCCTTGAAAATAATTCACGTTGAACCATATATCATAGTCAACCCTCTATTTTATAATGTTTTGTAGTATGCCATAAACAAAGAAGGCTACATGTGAGTTCTTGTGCAAGGAATTGAACTAATACCCGTGATGGCGAACCTATGGCACGCGTGCCACAGGTGGCACACGGAGCCATATCTGAGGGCACGCGAGGCGTTGCCCTGTGCCAGCTCCAGCATGCATGTGCATGCTGGCCAGCTGATTTTTGGACTTCCAGAGGGTGGGGGGAGGCCGTTTTCGCCCTCCCCAGGCTTCAGGAAAGCCTCCAGAGCCTGTGGATGGTGAAAAACAGACCCAGCGGGCCTACCGGAAGTCCGGAGGCTTCAGTGAGGCCTGCGCGTATGCGTGGGAGGGCAGCCTGGGGGGACATTGTTTGCGCATATGTGGGATGGGGGGAGGGCATTACATTATGGGTGTGGGCACATGCACACACGCACGCTATTGCGTGCACGCCCTTTTGACACCCAAGCAAAAAAAGGTTCACCATCACTGAACTATACCATCAAGCGTGGACTGCTATTGATGTGTCAACCTCCAAGCTTCCTGGCAGCAGCCTGCTACAAACTCCAGGAATTGCTCAGAGCAAGTGTTAGAGTTTATAAATTTCAGTCTTCCATAACCTCAGTCTCCTTGTCTTGGAAAGGAAGTTCTGGGTAGCTCCTGGGTATCTTGACTTCATAGCTTCCATCACAGCTATGGGTTTGCCACAAATAATTGCAGCCCCAACACACATGGAAAAACATCTTGTCTATTTCAGAACATATGAGATGTGACCTGACAATGGAGCACATTAAGATAAATCCTTTGACATAATTAAACATCTCTTACTTGTTAAACTGCAAAATGAGAGATGCTTGGCCCTCTGCTAGGGCAGCAGACTCATTAGAATGGGCAGCTAGTAGTATAGTGCAGCAGGCAAGAAACTGGAGACTATGCATTTTAGTCCCACCTTAGAAAAGAAGCCAGCTAGGTGATCTTAGACCAGTCACTCTCTATCAACTCTAGGAAGGAGGCAAGTTAAAGCCATGTCTGAATTCTTGCCAAGAAAGCTGCATTGACTTGTTCATGCAGCCACCAGAATCAATATTGACTTGAGACGCCTCCCATCCAAAAAAGAGGGGGGGGAGAGAGAGAGAGAGAGTAAAAATATATATTATCATTTTAATTGTTTATTGAAAATATGAGGGTACCAAAAATGATATGCCAAAAATGCACATTAACACTGGCACAAAGTATATAGCAGCATACAACAGTTCATCAGATGTTAATCAGACTGTTATACTATAAATACAGTTGTCTATAACCAGTATGAAATAAATTTATGCAATAATAGAAATACTACTAAATAATAGAAATATATCTTTTTCAGTTAACCACAAAAATAGTTTTCTACTGATCAATGATCTACCATTTGATCAATTGGTTAGTTTTGGCTACACTGTATAACCCATCTCAGTTTTACTGCATAAATCTATAGCACACAAATTATTTTGCGATAACATGCAGCACACGAAAACAGATATTGAAATATCTGCATTGTTTTTCTCTAAAAGCTTTAGACTGTTAAAAAAAACAGAATGCTTAGGACAGATCTGGAAGCGATGGGGAATTTACAACCCTTCCTTTCACTTGATAAAGTATTTTTTACAAAGGAAGGAAATATTTCCTAAGTTAAAAAAAGAGCTTGTCTGAAAAGAAAACTTTTAGATACTAAACCTCTTATACAAAAGGGCACTGTAGTACAATATTGATATGACAAAGAATTCATTCTAGGGTTGAGATTTTAAAATTTGTTATACCTATCCAGGCCAAAAGTGAGCATTTCAAATCATAGTAGATAGAAAAATATTTGTTCCCATTTCTGCTTTTAATTTAAATGCATTCAAAGTTCCCTGACCTTGCTGATCATCATGACAGTTTAACTTCATTAAAATATTTTTAAAATGTGTTTTCTCTTTCTATCAGAAACTCAGCGCCTACAATGTATACTTTCAAGAAGATGAAGCCAAATTCTAATATTTTCATAGAAGCTAATATGCTCCATAAGAATGCTACATAGGATGATATATTTTTCCCAAAGTACTCATGTATCAAAATCTCAAAACAATATATATACACTAAAAAGATATATGCATAGAGAACAGCAGCATGTCCTCTTCTGCAAAGATGATTCAATAAATTCATAAATTCTAATGACAACTGCAGCAATTAATTCCATGATCATTTTTTTATCTGAAAAGTGTATGGTTTTATCGAATAGTTTCAAATATAAAATCTGCAATGTTGATAACTTTCTCTTTGAGGTAAACAACAGGCATATGAAATCTCATCTGTGGACCTAATCCAGACCATAGGTAGATAGGGAGGGAGATAGGGAGAAGGAGAAACAGAGAGATCACTTTTAAGCAGCTTTGAGAATCCCATTTTCCTGCTCTCCCTGAATTCTGATCCATTCTCCCCAGATGTACAGTATCGACCCCTTAATTAGAAGCTGTCCCAAGCAACATTTTGAAATATCTTCCACTGATGTCAATATGGATAGTTTAAGATTTCTGCAATACAGGGATGAATAATTTTGAGGGGGAATACTGCTAGAAAATGAAACGCTAATACTTTCTTAAAACCCTCCCCTTGCCCTACGGTATGGTTTTAAAATAGTATTTATTGAATTGGATGACAATCAAAAGCTATTTTAAAAGCTTCGGTGCCAGACAGAATATATTTTTAAGAAAGAGTGCTGCTGGGGAGAGAGTTTCATACAGGATCCCTTTCAAAACTGCCATCCATTATTATCAGTAGCATGTGGCAGAGTATGTGAGAAAGCACACTGGGAACTTCATGTCAAGTGGAATGAGTATTGCCCAATATTACTACAAAATCCCAAACAGGGATTTCAAAGTCAATTCAGTTCTCCAGCCAAAAGAAATTTACTAACTCATTGTTCTTATAAAATGCCACATTGCTAGACTACTAGTGGTTTATACAATGTTGTGTGTGTGTCTGTGTAAAAATAATAATAGAATAGTATTAATACTCTAACAATGATAAAGAATAGAATTTCAAGTTTAATACCATTATGCAACAAAAATAATTACATGCATTTTAAGTGTGTAATACACTTGAAACATTAAATATTTAAATATATATTTAATCTAATCAGAAATACGTACAGCAGAGAGATGTGTGGGGAGAAAAAACAGCTCGATAACTTCTAAGCATTAGTAACTTCACAGATCTCCCTTAGTGATTTAAGCAGCATATGAAAATTCTCAAAGATAGACTCCAGATTAGAACATGGCAAATTTGATCTTATTTTTCAATGTTTTTCAGAAAAATTGTATAAGCACATAAAAGCTTAAAATTACAGCTTCTGGACCATAAGAAAAAATAAAAAGCCAGACACACCTACTTAATGTACTAGCAAACTACTATTTCCTAAGGATGAAAAAGCTGGTACCTATCTGATTGAATCTGTCTTTCCTTGTTGGAGGGCCCATATGTTTTCCCAAATGAAATGCTCAGCTAGTGTGGGTCAGTGAAGGAAGTTACATGCTTTCATTAAAAACATTCTTTCTTGGGATCACCTTCTTTCTAGAGATGCCAAGAATGATGCCTTGGTTGCTTAATTCAGGATGTTCCACATGTTAATTCACAAGATGAATTAACCAAGATGAATAGTGCTGTCAGATTGAAAACTGGTTCACCATGACAGAAATAGTGAGATACAATGACCTTTATATTCAAAAGAACAATATTCCTATAATACCATGACATGATTTTTTTTAAAAAAAATTCTTCAGATTTACAGTATGCAATAATAAAGATGTATTTGTTTCATGTTTTTATTTCTTATTACACTCTTTCTGATTAGAATTCTTTCACAAATTCACTGTAAAGTAAAACATATTTTCATGGCCTAGCTTACTAATAGTCCATTTTTCTTTCACTTTCTTATTTATATTAATGTTTACATAAAATACAATATACATTATCTTTTTTGTACATTATTAACAAAATGACAGATGATGTGCATACACAGTTTTCCTAAGGCTACATTTTTATTAGTTAGTTTCATTCTATTCTATCAAAAAAATCATGCTTTTTAAAGCTCTTTTATATTTTATGGATGAGTGTCCACCATCAGTCACTATGTTGAAAAAGTTACTAAATTATATTTCTGAATGTCATGATACGAACCCCGCTCTTTTCATATTTGTATCCCAAAATCTGACCCAAGTATATAAGTCACAGTGTTTGTACCATGATGCACATATCATCTCTTCCTCGTTCCCCTCCTCCTGCAGACCCCAGTGCTTTTGTATATAGGTTGTCTAAACTTTGCTTATACATTTGCTTGCATATATATGTATGTGAGTTTACAATAACTAAGTAAAAAATATTTCAGGCTCAACTAAAAAGATTTTAGGCTCAATTATTTAGGCCCTAAATAATAATGCTTGACAGACTTTTTAAAAATGTATTGTTTTTAATAGCAAGTAAACTTAGGGTAAGAAAATTTTATCTCTTCTCTCATTGATCTTAAGCAATTCTTTGGTACTACATGTATATATCATCTAACAACTACAAACATCTGCTTTTATCTATTATTTTTACTGAGGTTAATTTATAGAAATTTATAGAGTAATAAATCTAACATATTTATTCAGAAAGTAGTCCCTTTCTTTCAAATCAGTATTTAAAAGTGACTTTTAATCAATAATCAAATCAGCTAATTAAAATGAAAGATAATTAATCAATTATCATTTCTTTAATTGGCTGTTAATCTTTGCTGTATTTTGAAGATTCATTTAATAATGCAAGAAAAATCTTCAAATTCAGTGAGGACACTGGATGGTCTCTAGAAAAAAAATGCATATATTTTAAAGAAAAAGTGAATTTAGATAACTCAGAATGTTGTAAACATCCATGCCACAATTTACATTAACAGCTTTGAACAACATATTACAAAGTCAGATTTAAAAATATTTTCTTTGAACAGTTCGTCAGAACTGGTATGAAATCCTCTAAATCAAATGAGATCATTTAACTTGATTCTGACTCAATTTGTAACAATAGATTATGAAAAATTGTATGTTTACATGCTGCTTGAAGAATAAATAAATACTGCTGCATCAGCTGTTTCATATTCATCATGAACACCTGTTAATATATTTACTAGTAAAATGAATGTTGGTACGATGTCTGATATCCTTTGATTAAATATTAATATACATACAAAATTAGTTATTCATGATGTGCGCTTTGATTTTATGTATACAGTATGTACAGTACTCAAAAGTAACTTCTAGTATATTAATAGGGGCAAGCTTAGAAATAATTTGCATGGGAGTGCAATTTGTACAGGTTTCCTCAATGATTACCCCTAGGCCATTATAAACATATTTATTACCAACTACCCTATCTGCGTTAGTACATGTTTAGGTATTATGAAAGAACTATTTTATGCAGCCAATTGTTTTTATTTATTTATTTATTAAATTTGTTTGCCACCCATCTCGCTACAATTGTTAAACATTTCGATGCAATACCTTGTGCCTGAGCTGCAGAGCTGTGAGAATAACCGAGAGCCAGGAGCGCAGTCTCCACTAGCTGACTAAAAAGCACATCTTTACGAACCAGAACAAACTCTGCATGTTCTTCTCGATTATCATATTCAAGAGACGTGTCCAGTTGTTCCACGACACAAAAGACGGGGATCATCAAACCTGGAGAAAGAAAAATTATTGAATCCAAATTAGAAACTGTAAGAAAAGTTTCTGAATAATGTATCTTGTTGCAAATTCCATTACTAAGTACAGGTAGTCCTTGATGTATGACCACAATTGAGCCCAAAATTTCTGTCGCTAAGTGAGACATTTGTTAAGTGAGTGTTGCCCCATTTTAAGACCTTTCCTGCCACAGTTGTTAAGTGAATCACTGCAGTTGTCAAGTCAGTAACACGGTTGTTAAGTGAACCTGGCTTCCCCATTGACTTTGCTTGTCTGAAGGTTGCAAAAGGTGATCACGTGACCCCACGAAACTGCAACTATCATAAATATGAATCAGTTGACAAGCATGTGAAATTTGTTCACATGACCATGGGGATGCCACAATGGCCATAAGTGTGAAAAGCAGTCATAAGTGAGCTTTTTCAGTGCTGTTGTAACTTCAAACAGTCACTAAATGAACTGTAGTAAGTCAAGGACTACCTGTATATTTAAGAAAATCAGAAACAGAACATATATTTGTTAAGCTTATATCCCCTGTGTTCTTCATGTGCTAAAATTGGCATACTTACTTTCTCGCCTCTGGTTTACCCCCACAAGAATAAACCCTGTGAGGTAGGTTAGCTTGAGATTTCCTCAGTGAGTTAAACTTGAGTTCTTGGTTCTACTCTAATACCCTATCACTATCTCACACTGATACCGAAGCAAAGAGTATTTAGTAGTATATTGACTCAGAAGATGGAGATTCCATTTAGGTGTTAGAAATGAACTCTTCCTAAACTTTCTTGATTGAGAATCGCCCAGAGTTTGGTATAAGATGGGCAGCTATAGAAATGTTTTAAATAAATAAACTTTCTTAAATGTATCTGAAGCAGTAGCCATCTCATTGTTTTTCTGTAATAAATTGAATAATCTCACTTTAAAGGCAGGCAGAAATCTTTTATACAAAAATATGAAACAAATAGAAATATCAAAATACAGTAATGTAATCCCTAATTATAGTGAAATCAAGGCTCAAACTCTTGTGCCTTTTTTCTCCCACTTGTGCACTGCAGAGGTGGGTTTCAGCAGGTTCTGATCAGTTCTGGAGAACCGGTAGCAGAAATTTTGAGTAGTTCAGAGAACCAGTAAATACCATCTCTGACTGGCCCCACCTCCATCTATTCTCTCCCTCCCAAGTCCCAGTTGATCGGGAGGAAATGGGGATTTTGCAGTAACCTTCCCCTGGAGTAGGGAGGGAATGGAGATCTTGCAGTATCCTTCCCCTGGAGTGGGGTGGGAATGGAGGTTTTACAGTATCCTTCCCCTGCCATGTCCACCAAGCCACGCCCACCAAGCCACGCCCACAGAACTGGTAATAAAAAAATTTGAATCCCACCACTGGTGAACTGCCAAATTTTTCTCTTTTGGGTAGGGGAAATGCCTTCCAGTTTTTTTGGTAACAGTTGGGTTGCTCACTTCTGATCATCCTAGAACTAATTCTCACAAGTCTATTTCAAAAGAGTTCTGAATAATCAAGTAGGTTCAAATGAAAGCATGTGGTAAGTAAGGATTAATAAACAGATTATACAATATTGTCTAAAGAAAATAATATCATTGTGAATAATTTAAGATGAATCAAACACATAATAATAAATCATATTATGAATAATCAACTTGCTAGGTCCATTTCATCATATTCAAGTATGTTATTTATTATGCATATTTAATTATGTAAAGTGCTTTCCAAGCTGAGAAATTCATCTTCAAAACAATCAATTTAAATGCTTCTTGTTTTTCTGTTACCTGTACAGCAAACTGACACTTTAAAATGAAACATGGCTGGCACTCATAACCCTACTGTCAGAAATTGTAATTGTCTTTCTGATCAAGAGTCTTCCTTCTGCAAGGTTAACTTGGCCAACCATTAATTAGTTGCTAAATTTCTAGTAATATCTATGGCTTGCAGAAGTCATTTGGCACCTTCTTTTCATTATACATTGTTCCAGGTTTGATTTTTCTACATTGCATATTTGTGTTTATTGATCTGGAACCATAAAAAAGTGAAGAAAGAAGATGACTAGAAGTCCTCAATGGAAGAACTGAGAATGTAGGCTAACAGAAAACATGAAAGGGGGGAGTATACAAGATAGAAGAGGAAAAGATGTTTTGAGAATGGGTTGTTTTGAAGAAATATTGTGGGTGCTTTCACAAAATGGCCATTAGTAGGTACCTGCCTATTCATAAAAATACTAATAAAAAGCATAATGTTAAAATGGAATCAAGAATATTTTTCATAGGGTGTTTCCCCTGAGTTAATAAAAATGCAAAAATTATCAGAATTTGAGTCAAATGTTTTAGCATTACCTCCTATTTATTTATTTATTTTATTTATTTTGGTATTCTTATATGCCGCCCAACTCCCGGAGGACTCAGGGCGGCGTACAACAGAGAAAAAAATACAAGAATAACCAATTAAATAATAATTAAAAACAAGTACAAAATTTAAAAGCACAATATAAAAACAACAACGTCCATTCAACAACCATACATACATCCTATGCCCATAACATGAAATTTTAATTCCTTACTCCAATTTGCATTCAAAAAAATGCCTGCAATTAAAGCCACCAGTAATTTTTCCCAAAGGAGAGATTTAAATAATGAGTAAATTACATTTTACAGTTTCACCAACAGTTGCTAAAGAGAATATTACTGAGATATAATACTTTAGGAAAATAATTGCTTAGATATGCTTGAAAGTTCTGATCTATTATTTTTAACAAAAAGGTACAGTTATATAAATTAGATGTATATGAACACTTGCTGAATTAATCAAGTAATATGAACCCAACATTCAAAACTTCTCTCCCAACTGATATACTCAAATATTTGCAAGTAGAATTATAGTGTCTGTTTTATAGTGCTTCTCCTCATTCTACCGTCATCACCACCAGTACATTCATATCATACCAACTCATAACTAATGTTTTACCAGTAGTATTTACTCCTTTGGAAGAAATTCATCCACTCATAAAACAGGGAGGGAGAAAGTCACCAAAAAGGAAGAAAGGAAGACATTTCTCTAAGATATAGAGCAGAGGTGGTATTCAGCCGGTTCGGACGAACCAGTAGTGGCAATTTGGACTGGTTCATGGAACCGGTAAATACCACCTCCGGGTGGCCCTGCCCCCACCCGGTCACCCACCCAGTCGCCCACTCACCCTGCCCACCCGCCCAAATGCTCACTCGCTTGCCCTGCCCACCCAACACTCACCCCGCCTGCCCACTCGATATTCACCCCGCCCATCCCTGCCCTATATATGTTGCCTTCGCCACGCGGCCCAGCTAATCGCCTTGCCAGTCACCCCCGCGCTTTGCCCACTCTGCTCAGCTCAGCTCACCAAAGGTAAGCTTGCCGCCCACTCGCCCTTCGCCTTGGGTCAGGTGCTGGGGCCCAGGGATGCACCATTCCCTGAGGCCTCCGCCTGCTCGCCTCAGCCGGATCGTGGAACGCACCATTCCCTGGCTCTGGCCTTGCCCCGGAGCTGCCACCCGCTCGCCGCCTGCCTCAGCCAGGTCAGGGAACACGCCATTCCCCAGCTCCGGCCTTGCCCCGGAGCCAATGCCTGCTCGCTGCCCACCTTGGCTGGGTTGGGGACCATGCCATTCCTTGGCTCCGGCCTTCCCGGGGCCTCCTCCTGTATGCCTCCCGCTCTCCCTTCACCACACGTTACCCCATTTCCCCTCCTTCAGAGGCCCCGACCCTTACTCAATCTCCCCGCTTCCTCCCCATGACCGCCCCTTTCATCGTCCCGCGACCTTACCTTCCTCCCGCGGTTGGCTGCCAGGGAAGGCAAGCCAGGGCTGAGCCATCGCCGCTGGGCTCCCTGCCAGCCCGCATTTGTTTGTCTCCCTTGTCGCGAGAAGCTGAAAAAGAGGCGGCAGCTGCAGGCTTCTTGCGCCAAAAACTACCAGCCTCCACTTCTCGAACATGTCAAAAAAGAGCTTCAGTCACGTGACTGTCGCCGCCGCCCTGTTCTATGGTGCATGTTCATGTCCGGCGCGAAAAGCAGCGTTCCAGGGTTACTTTCAAGACCTTGCTGATATAGCCTCCTCCCCCATGACATATTAATTATACAAAAATTGGTATGCCGAAGTTAGAAGTAAATAGCATCCATAGAAGTAGATAGGAAAGCAAATAGGAAAATTTGGCCTTGATGTACAAAATGAGACAGTATTCTGCTGCCAAGAAAATTAAATGTTTATAGCAAATACTTTCTTCCAACAACTAAAAGACTATTCTATACACAGACATTATCAGAGGGACTATAGCAAAATTAAACTATGCATTCTGCAAGCATGGATGGAACACTTTTTCAGTCCCCCACCACCACCACCCCGCCGCCAAAGATCTGGTGCTGATTACAGCTCTGATCACAAACTCCTTGAAAATGTACAACTTAAGCTAAAAGAAAAGAAACAAATACATAGTTTTTAAAATACAGTGCCTAACTCTTTTATAGAAATTCATGACATCGTTAAAAATAAACCAAACAAGATATCATGAAATACAAAAAACAAAGGAAGGTGAAATGGCTGCCTGCTGACATGTTGGAGGCAAAAAACAAAAGGCAACGGAGACAGAGCAAAGTTTTCCCAATGAAGAGCTAAATTCCAGAAAAGAGCATCAAGAGTCGAAGAGTTAAAATAAACAATGCAAGCAATTAACAGTTGAAAGGGAAGAATAAGAGTTATGTAAGGAAATTAAAGAAATCAAGGAAAACTTTTATGCAGAGGTGGGAAAGATAAAAGTCAAGGTAGACAACAATTTACTGCAGAAAGAAGATATTCAGAAGAAAGAGAGGATGTTTATGGAAGAATTGCATAAAAAGATCCTTGTCAGGCACAAGTATCCACAAACAGGAGTTTAATTGAGCCGAGATGGCGCAGCGATTAGAGAGCAGTACTGCAGGCTACTTTAGCTGACTGTGATCATTTGAGTTCAGCTGTTCAAATCTCACCGGCTCAGGGTTGACTCAGCCTTCCATCCTTCCGAGGTAGGTAAAATGAGGACCCAGATTGTTGGGGGCAATGTAAAATATATACATTGCTTAATGGTGTAAACCACTTAGAGAGTGCTTGCACTATGAGGCGGTATATAACTCATTAATAAATAAATAATAAATAAATAATTCAAAGCACTTCAAGTTTATTACATGCTACCTATACACAAGAATCTGATCTACTAATGATCAAGGCAAATTGGCACTAGATAAAAGTCAGTGGAATTAATGACTTAGGTCTTTTGTGAGAGCGTAGAAACTCCAAACTGATTATGTGTTTGACCCCACCCTCAGGCTAGCCTGGTCACCTTCTACAATCCCAAAATCAAAGATCCAGACAAAAATATGATCACTGAATTAGACACAGTCTACAAAATAAAGGTAAATTTGCTGTAAAGAAAGTATTGCTAGCAATTAAATTGCAGGAGAAGACCAGCAGAAAATATTAGAATTGTTTAAAAGCTAGCAAGATTATGCAATCACATTGCTAAGTGCAGGTTGAAAGCAGATATGAGATACAGCAATGGCCAAGGAATTTAAAAAGATCAATTTATATTCCACTACCAAAAGAGGGAAGTGCTAAGGAATGTTCAAACTACTAGACTGCACTTATCTCAGTAAGATAATGTTCATGTTTTGTCATTCAGATTTCAAAAATACATAGAGTGAGAACTGCCACATGTAAAATCTGGATTCAGAAGAAAGCAGATCCATTGCTAATATCCAGAGACTATTAGAGGAGGCAAGGGGACTTCCAAACAGATACTTATATCTGTACTATTGCTTATGTTAACTTTATTTAAAGACCATCACAAACTCTCGATAGCCCTTAAAAACAAAGAGAATATCACACTATTTTATCTGCCTATTGAATGATTTGCATAATAATCAGAAAGCAACGGTTTAAGCAGAATATTATATAGGGTAACTCAGTGGTGGGTTCCTACCAGTGCAGTCCACTCTATAGCACCGGTAGCGGCCCGCTGGTGACATCACAGTACCGGTGCGGTCGGTTGCCAGTGCCTGGGCGCCGCCATTTTTTTGAAAAAAAAATCTAATTTTTTAAAAAAATTTCTTCTGCGCATGCCCAGAAGCCGAGTTTCCGGCACTGCTCATATGCTGCCTTCCTACTCCACAGTGAGTCCAAGCAGGGGAGGATGGCTGAGGGAGCGTGTGAGACGCTGAAAGAACGGGGCGGCAGGAGCTATCTCCATTCCCCTCCCTTCAGCAGTCTGAGAAGCCACGAACGTGCGGTGATGATCCTAGGCATTTTCGCACGTTTGAGGCTTCTCAAGCTGCTGAGGGGAGGGGGAATGGGCGGCAGGACCTATCTCAGTTCCCCACCCTTCAGCAGTCCGAGAAGCCACGGCCACCCAGTCACATGGCTGGTAAGCCACACCCACAAAATAAGCCACGCCCACAGAGTGGTAGTAAAAAAATTAGGAACCCGCCCCTGGGGTAACTTATTGATTCAAGTTGGGAAAGTATGCTAAAGTTATATACTGCCACCTTATTTATTTATTCATTCATTAATTCATTCATTCATTCATTTATTTATTGTTTATTTATTTATTTATTTATTTATTTATCTACATAATATTTATTAAGAAATGCTAATCTAGAATAAATAGGATGGAATAAAAATTGCTGGGAGAAGCATCAATATCATCACCCTGATGTCTCGGAGTGGGGGATTTAAGGAATCTTGTTAAAAGTGGGGAGGGGAGTAAAACATGTCCTGCTTATTATTAAGAAAAAACCTACAATGAAGTCAAGTCATGCCAACTAATGTAAACAGATGAAAAAACAGCTGAAGTAGAAACACATTTTATCCTCCTAGGCTCAAAAACTTACAGGAAAGGTGACTGTAGCTATGAAATTTTCTATTTGGTATTTCCTACTTGGGAGGATTATGACAGATCTGGACAAAATATTAAAGAGCAGAGATGTCAACCAACATTATTTATTTATTTATTTATTTATTTATTTATTTATTTATTTATTTATTTATTTATTTACTTACTTACTTACTTACTTACTTACTTACTTACTTACTTACTTATTTATTATTTATTTATTTATTTATTTATTTTTTATTTATTTATTTTTTATTTATTTATTTATTTTTATTTATTTATTTATTTATTTGTTTATTTATTTACATTTCTAAGACCAAGCACTTGCCAATGACTCTGGGTAACACTAAAGTACTAAGAACAGGGAGAAAAAATAAAAAATAGAAATAAAGAGTGGTCATTTTAGGAAAACGTATTGTGTGAAGTCAAGATATTCCCAATTGTAAAATGTATATCTTAAAACTGGACCATCAGGAAGGACCAATGAAGAAATATCGATCCCTTGGAATTCCAGTGTTGGTAAAGGATTGAAAATACCTCGGACTACAAGAATAAATCATTGAATATTAGATGAAGTTAAACCAGAGTGCTCAAGGAAAGCAGTCATAATAAAGGTTCAATATTCTGGACACAAATCAATGGAAAAAAACTCTGATTCATAAAAATTAAAAGCAATCAAAGCAGGCCAAAAGAAGATAAAGTAATTAGATGCTGTTGCTGATGACACTAGCATGGGCTTATAAGAACTCAAAGAATGAATTGCTAAAAAACAGTCTTTGTAAAATGTCCATCAAATTACAAAGCATTGAAAGTGAATAAAACAAAATTTGCATATATATAAACAAATTGCATTTTAGGGGTTGTTTGAGAGGACCCCCGTCCCTAATTATTTCTGCCCATCCCACCAAATCTGGTAGGGTAGACATGCTCCAGGTCTTGTTTCTGAAACAGTGCCATCTAGTGGGCTCCAGGAAGCATGTCTTCTCTATTGTAGCACCTGTCAGAAAGTAAGAGCAGCCCTGTTGGCCTATGGGAAAACCCTGAAGAACTATTATAGCCTTTTCCCCAGACACTGAGGCTAGGCTGTTCCAGCGTAATTTTTAGGGACTTTATTGTAATGCTATTTTATTAGTTCTTGTTTTAATGTTTTTTGGATTGTGAACTGCCTAGAGTCACAAGATGAATATCTAAACTCAATAAATAAGTATTGTATAAATATGTTTTAAATTATGTCCTAGGAGGCTGGAGTCAGAGTCTTCATAATACCCAACAAATATCTCAGCTGCAATTTGGAAAATTCTTTGTTTCTAAATTTTAGAATTATGTTTAATATAAGTGTCATTGCATGGATAGCAGAAGGACAGCCTTCACTTGGAACAACAAACCTTTCTGATTTATTTGGTATATTCTCATATCCTGGGAGTAAGCAGAAGACAATTTAAAATCTATTGGTAACTCTTTGGATGTTCTGCCATACATACACAAAGTTTTAGATTCCCGCATATCCTATAAAGAGCAAATAAAATTTAAAGTTAAAAAAACCCTGCCAACTATGTTATTCTAATTGTTTATCTCTTGGCTTCAGTATTTCCCATCTGTAAACTAGGAATAAATTGGTTCTTTTAACCAATTTTTGTGCACCAATACTGGCTTTTTAGAGTATTCATTGCAATCTTTATTTGACACACACATACACATCCATATATACATATAGTATATGTACATACATATAAAGGTAAAAGTAACAGTCCCTTTCTCATTGTGTCTTACTGTGTGGGGGGGTGCTCATCTCCATTTCCTAGCTGAGGAGCCAGAGTTGTCTGAAGACCCTTTCCATAGTCATGTGGCCAGCATGACTTTATGCTGAGGCACATGGAACGCTGTTACCTTCCCATCAAAATGGTACCTATTTATCTACTCACATTTGCATGCTTTCAAACTGGTAGGTGGGCGAGAGCAGGGGTAGGTAACAGGAGCTCACCCCATTGGCCGGCACTTGTGTGGACTGTCAGCTTTCCAGCTGACAAGCTCAGCATGTTTAACTGCTGAGCCCTTGCGCCTCCATATATACATATACATATGTGTGTGTCTATGTATGTAGGCAAATATATATATATATACACATACAGTACAGCATACAACACACCCACACACACACACACAGTACAGCATTCCCTAGATAATTTACTTCATGCTTTCTTTCCACTTATTTAAAGCTGACTCATTAATGGACTTTGAAGTCTACTATAAATAAATGTACATCATTTCACATGTTCCAAATATGGTGATCCCTTTACTATACTACCATTCATTTTCAACGTAAAATTCTGATTTCCATTAATTATAGCCACTCCTTGACCCAGATATCTAACAATTACAATGTCTTGTAATGCTGCCTATTTTTAACAATTGTGCTTTAAATAGACACTTTTTGTGAAATTATTTTGGCCATTAATCCTTAGCATGAAAAACTACTGTCTAAACAGATTATTATTTCTTATCTTTCAAAAACAAAAATCTCTTATTTTCTGTCACAAGAGACACTAACCAAGTTAAAATGTAAGTCTGCATGAAACAACTTTGAACTACGTAAACACAACACTGTATATATTGGAGGTAAATTCAGGGAACTTGGAACAGAAGGAATACCAACAGTAATTGTACACTAGGTTTAGTTCCCTGAAAGTAGTTGTCCTTCTCTTAACCAAAATATTTTAATAATAACAATGACATTGATACCTAATAGAATGTATTATTCCTTTTTATAGGTATAATATAAAAGCTATATTAATATAACTTTTTAATTTAGTCAGCTGTTGTCCATACCAGCATATTTATAAAAGCATTAAATACGGGTATTTTGAGCCTGTGATCTGTCCAGATTCTATTTGCCACTTTAGGGTGCTGCATTCGTGTATATATCAAGAAGGAAGAAGGCAGGCTCTGGAATAATTGAGGTGGGTAATACTTTTTCCAAATACAAATCTGTGAAACAACCATTTTGAAGCATAAATGCTGTCTTGTTATTTGCTAGAATCCATACAGGGGAGAGGTGAGGATGAAGGGAGAAAGTATGAGCTATGGAATTCTTGATAAATGGATTTCCATCCATAGTAAGCTTTTCATGCCCAACTGTGTCTGACAGAAAGTTATGGCTTCAGGATGAAATAAAATCTGAATTGAATACATGGACAATGCTACTCATTATATACTCAAAAGTAAATCCCACCAATTGCTATCAACTGTACTCAAGGGAAATTGCATGTAAGAATGTACCAAATGTTTGTATATACCAGTGTTCATCTCTCTCTCTCTCTCTCTCTCTCTCTCTCTCTCTCTCTCTCTCTCTCTCTCTCTCTCTCTCTCTCTCTCTCTCTCTCTCTCTCTCTCTCTCTCTCTCTCTCTCTCTCCAATAGTGTTCATCATTTGTGATCTTCTCATCCATTATTCTATATGTTCCAATTGATAAATAATAATAATTTATTAGACTTGTGTGAGACCAGACGTTGGTTTTCACATACTCTTTCTGCTTGCTCTTTTTCCTTCCTTCCTTCCTTCCTTCCTTTCCTTCCTTTTCTTCCTTCCCTTCCTTTTCTTCCTTTCTTATTACTTAGATAAAAGTAAAGATATCCCCTGTCCAATTATATCCAACTCTAGGGGGCAGTGCTCACCTCTGTTTCTTAGCCAAGGGGCCAAGCATTGTCCAAAGACATTTCTGTGGTCATATGGCCAACATAACTATACACTGAGGCACATGGAACACTGTTACCTTCCTACCAAAGTTGAACCTATTTATCTACTCATATTTGCATGCTTTCAAACTGCTAGGTGGGCAGAAGTTGGAGCAAGAAATGGGAGCTTGCCCTGTTATGTGGTGTTTAGGTCTCGAACCCAGCTATTCAAACTTTTTTTCAAACATATTTTAATATTTTTTGAAAAAACCCTATTTTTTCAAAAAAAACACCTATTTTTTCAAAATAGGCTATTCAAACTATTCAAACAGTTCAAATTTGAACTGGCAACTTCAAATCTCAACCAATAAATGTTCTGTCCTACACATTGGCAAAAAGAATCAGAACATAAAATACAAGCTTAGAGGACACGACCTTGTACACGACCCTCACTCTGTCAAGGATCTTGGAGTACTCATATCTAATGACCTAAGTGCCAGAGCCCACTGTAACAACATTGCCCAAAAGGCACTAAGAGTTATTAATCTAATCTTGCATAGCTTTTTCTCTGGCAATATTACACTACTAACCAGAGCATACAAAACATTTGCAAGACCAATTCTTGAATACAGCTCACCTGTCTGGAACCCGCACTGCATATCGGACATCAATATAATTGAGAGAGTCCAAAAATATTTCACAAGAAGAGTCCTCCACTCCTCTGCTCGCAACAGAATACCTTATTCCACCAGACTTGAAATTTTGGGCTTAGATAGCTTAGAACTTTGTCGCCTTCGATCTGACCTAAATGGAGTTCATAAAATCATCTACCACAATGTCCTACCTGTCAATGATTACTTCAGCTTCAACTGCAACAATACACGAGCACACAATAGATTCAATCTTAATGTAAACCACTCCAAACTCGACTGCAGAAAATACGACTTCAGCAACAGAGTGATCAATGCCTGGAATGCACTACCTGACTCTGTGGTTTCTTCCCCAAACCCCAAAAACTTTAACCTTAGACTGTCTACAGTCGACCTCACCCCATTCCTAAGAAGTCTGTAAGGGGTATGCATAAGCGCACCATTGTGCCTACCGTCCCTGTCCTACTGTCCTATTGCCTAATTTACCTGTACCTACTCTGCTAATGTTGATGTTTATACCAATACCTGCTATCTTGTACATGTTTGACAAACAAATAAATAAATAAAAATAAAATAAATAAAAATATTAGCTTTCCAGCTGACAAGCTCAGCATCTTTAACTGCTGAGCCATCACACCCCCTCTTGTTACTTTACACATGAGCAAAATACTTTCACTCATGCAGAAAATACATTTTGAAGGATCCACTTGATCACTGTGGATCTGACTGAGTCAGCTTGATAGTGAGATAGTGAGATTCTATGTGGCTTCCTTTCAGCTTCTGGGTTCTTTTCTTTGGAGCAACTTGTTTGCATAGTGATGAGAGAATCACCCAACTTGTGAGAGTCACCCAAATGACTTGTGATGGTCTTTCCACTCTGCATAGCTATTTCCCCAGTGAAGGAGCCTCTTAAGTATACTGTCAAACTATTTGCAGTTTCATTATTTATTTATTTAATTTATTTGTCACCCATTCAGCCGAGAGCCAGATGGCTAAAGCCATTATCGGTGGCTTTACATCAGAACCCACACTGCAAATACCAAGGGCCACCTGCACCCTCACAAGTACTCTTTTTGTCCTTCCACAATTGACACAGTATGGACTCATCCTCACCTTTAAGCATGAACCTTTTTTCAATCACATATTTTCATGACACTGTCCACTGCTGAGGGAGCACAAAGTCATAGTTTTTCCCATTTAAAATAGCATTTTCTCTACTCTCCTGACACAATCTTTACCACACTTTATCAAGGAAGCAGTTTATGACCTGCCCAGCTTCTACTGGTCACCTAGGCTACCACCTCAATTTCAGAAGTTCTGAGTCATACATAGAAGAAAACACCTCCATTTCATTCTGCGCAGGAACCTAAATGCAGCTGCTCTGGGCAGAAGCCGTTCAGGCACCAGCAGTAGCTGATGGGAACGTATTCGTATGGCATTGTTGTATGTGACTGTGCAGCAAAGCAGCAAGAGCTAAGAAGGCAGAGGGCAAGTTCTGGATTAATGAAGTAGGGAGAGGGGCTGCTTCAGGTACCAAATGGCATTGCTATCATGTGAGAGCAGACTGGCTGCCACATTTGAGAACATAAGGAAAATCCTGGGAAAAACGTGTCATGTGTTTGTTTAAAATTAGTTTATAAAACCTGAAGAATCTGCTAAATTTAAAGAACGCTCCCTACATTTATTAATTATAAATATTAGTATTCATATATTTTCTATAATATTTATATGAAATGATTTGTTATTAATCCTTAATGCTCAGGATTACAATTTTAAAATTAATTTGTTATTATGTAATTTGTATTTCAGGCAAATATTGACAATAGTCATTATAAATAGAAAGAATGACATAGCAATGTACGTCTTAATTACCCTATGGCACTGTTATCAAAGTAAAAGCTCCTTGCCTCTTAGTATAAATACCCAAATTCAAATTCTTATTAAAAACAGTTTGCTCCTGACATACATTTTAAACGAAGGGCAAACCTATTGTAACCCTGGGGCTGCATTTAGTCCTTGAAATTATTTTTGTAATCCCCAGAGCCCCATCCAACTGTGATTACAGAAAACTGCTATTTTACATCAGGAAATCTGTGAAAATTGTAGCATAAGCCCTAACATGGTTTTGAATAGCAAAGAAAAAAGGAAAATCCCCACTGTACAACACTGCTGACTTTACGGCATCGGGGTTCCTTCATGCAACTCTCAGGTTCCCACAGAAGGCAGCTTACTCCTGGCAGCCTAGATTGTTCATTGCCATTTTTATTTCATTGTTAGTGATGGATATAGAGATGGGAGCAACCATCCACTACAGAATAGCTTGGAGCTCTTTATTTACTTGGCTGTCATCAGCCTTCTGGTTGCCCATTACTATTTGTATCAGTTAATTGATCTCCATTAGCCAGTAAAGCTGCTTTAAATAATAGCACATATAAAAATGAATGTCTTATACAGCCATAAGGAAGTGTTTTTGTTTAATTTGAGTTGAAACAAATTTTTAATTGTTTCAGCCCGGGTAAACAACTACAACTTTCCAGCCATAGGTGCCCTTCTATCAGACTTCAAGAAAACCTTTGCAAACAATCAATGCATACTTATTGCAAGAATAATCTATTCCTATCTAACAATCTGCTGTTTGTTTATGGGGAGGGAGGGAGAGAGTAGAAAGGAAAAAAGGCAAAGGATCTCAAGAAAAGATCTTGATTTATAATTAATTTGAACCTATAGAGTTTATTACAAATTCTTATATATACTTGAATACTTCACTATATTTAACCAAATGATCCACTTTACTGCTTTTTTTTATAGAATCCAAAAGTAGAATCTGATGAAAACACAAGTCATGATCAAGAAATGCCACTGGAGCCAGAGGGAGAGGGGGAGAACATGCCATGAGTAAAATAGATATAAAGCCGAACAAAAGCTTAGTAATTCATAACTTAATTGTGTCTAAACACCTAAGATTTGTTCCAGTTCCTGTCCTAATTCTGATTTAGTGCCAATACTTCCAAACTAGGAAATGCAACACATTAATATATGCCATTAAAGATAGTCCTCAACTTACAACAGGCTACTTAATAACTGTTCAAAGTTATGACAGACTAAAAAAAGTTACTCATCCTCAAAGTTATGAGGGCGGTTTTTCCCACCTCACAGTCATACAATTGTATTTGGGGCATTTGGCAACTGGCTCACATTTATAACTGGTTTCAGCATCTTGAGGTGAAGTTTTACATTTTCTTGCTGTTTTCCAGCAAGAAAAACGCCCATTACATAAGCTGGATTTGGACTTGTGCCCACGTGATTCATTTAACAACTTCAGTGAATCACTTACGATGTCATACAAATAGTTACAAAATCAAGTCCAGTCACATGGTGACTCAGTTTATGACTGCAACAACTTAGAACCAAAATTTCAGGTTCAATTATGGCGGTAAGTCAAGGACTGCATTACCTATAGTCTAGTACTAACCCTATTAGTATAGGCATCCCCAACCACCAGTCTGGCGGTTGTGGCGATTTGGGCAATTTCGGCAGGAGGGGAATGGTTTCGCACGTGCAACCTAAATCCCATGCATGCGCAAATGAAACTTCACATGCTCCCCCACTGCTTCAGCAGCCCAGTTCCCAACAGGAACTGTTGGGAACTGTTGGGAACTGGGCTGCTGAAGCAGTGGGGGGGCATGTGAAGCTTCATTTGCGCATGCATGGGATTTAGGTTGCCGCTGCCCGCTGCCCAGGGGTTGGGGATCCCTGTATTAGTATGTCCCATATATTAATCACTTTTCCTTGCTAGCTCAGTCATTCTAGCTTGAGCTGTAGCTTTACTGTCTCTTCTTTTCTAACATTATTGTTCTAAACCGATGATTGTCTCCAGAGAATTCAGCTAGATTATATTTGAGGAAGGAAGGAAAAAAATAAACAATCCTGGTACTTAGAAATGAAGCCCTGGTTTGAAGATAAACTTTCAATTCTTCAGCAGCCATCAGGCACAATCATCTTCAGAGTTTGGTATACATTATATATTGATTATGCCTAAGAATGCACAGTAAAAATATACAATAATTGTATATGAAAAAGTATTTTATCTTTCCAAAATGTACCAGATAATAATTAGATTTCTATGTACTTGCCTAGGAAGCATGAAATCATCTGCCTTTTTTAAAAAAACAAAATGTTTCAGCATAAGAAAGGTACCCAATATTAATCTCCTTTAATATTTGTAAACATGTTGCTTGTTAATTTTCATTTTAAAAGACCCTTGAGTAGTTCTACAAATTTTAAATTAACTGCAACTTTGATTACTATGCACTTTTTTTGCCTTAGGATCTGAACCATCGATCTAGTACACAAATAGTTGCATAATATAACTAGGCTAATTGCATAGACCACCTTCGTTCAGTAATTTATATTTATTATTCTCCTTATATGACCTGACTTCAAAAGATTATAGATTATAAGAGAAGTTATATTCTGAAAATTGTTTTTAACTAAGTAAACCATAAGCTTTTACATGTCTTCTTAGCAAGAAGTCTATTACACTATTAACTTGTATTCCACAATCTTTTGGCTGATGTACTCTCTAGCCCCCTCAGTCTTCTTCTCCATGATTGGTGAATACTCTTCAGCAGACTAGAGGGCAAAATGAGTGCAGAATGGAGAAAGAAAAAGTTAATTGTCATTACCAAAGCAGCAAATGCTTATATATCATTAAATTTAACCCATTCTGCGGATATTCCATGTAACATCAGATTTAACTAACATGCCACTGACTCTGTACACATACATATTTCTTCCATATAAGTACATTTACTTCCTGTGATGTTTATAAATTGTCTCATGTATCTGAGACAACAAACATATCAATATTAAATAACATGCTATCATCTCAGGGTATTTCTGGGGACTATGTGGTTCATCAATGTCGAAAACTAAGATGACAGGTCTTTGTTCATATACAGGTATGCCACTTCTTGTATGTGTGGTCATTCATTTAAATCTCCCTATCTTTCATGTTCATTACAACTTTGAAAGGTACTATTTCTATTCACTGACCGCATTTGAGTAGATTCTAAAGTCATTCATTGGGGAAATGCCATTACAGCTTTGTACTGCAATGGACTTTTGTAAAGAATAGAAAAGGCTTTTTAAAAAATGCACATATTACATAAGTTCATTCTCAAAAAAGTTTTCAGTATTGTATGCCCAAAGTTTGGAAGGGACATTATTATTGTAATGTTATTAAATGTAACATTATTGCATCAATATTTATCATTTACTTTATTAATTTATTGCTTTTATTAATGCATATACTATCAACATTTACTACCATTCTGTATTCTTTTCTTTCAACTGAAATCTCTTCCAGACAGATTGAGCTCTGATTCAGTAGTAGCAACGGCATATTATTGGGAACGTTTTGACGGTCTAACTCAAATAATTGTTTTCAGACATAAACTTTTCAGTAGGGGGAGGTAAACCATACAATGTGGCTGCAAAAATTAATCCAAATAGCTGGAAAAGATGTATTTAGTGTATTAGTTTAGAGTCTTGTTATTCCTCTGTTCATGTAGCTGAGGGCATATTTCCTAACTTCCCTCTATATATGCACATAAAATTTCTGATTACTCCAAGAGTTCCTCACATAGCACAGCCAAATTTTCAGGGGCTTTAGGAATCTAGAGAGAGAAAAGTTGAGGTATGGAAGTCCATTTCATTAATGTGAATATTTCAGTCATGAAAAAAAAGTTGAGAATCAAACCAGAAATACAGTTTAGGAATATAATGTAGTTTTGTATCCATTTTTATAAAATGGCTGTGAATGCTCCAATTGCACAGAACAAAGAAAAAAACAAAACTATACAGACAATAGGAAGCGTCTCAGTTCAGCACAAACCTGAATATTTCACTCTACTTTAACATCTGAAAAACAGCAATTCCTAAAACCTTGTCCACATCTGTGAATGCAAGTAACATATTTTCTACTATAAATAAAATTTTAGTTAACAAGATGAGGTAAAGTAAACCTACTTCAGTTTCTCTGCATTTTCTCAAGGTCTAAAAATTGGTAATGTGACAGATCCATCTCATTTTTCTTAGTGATGTTTTTATTATTCTTTCACTCAATTAAAGCAGAAATGGATATTGCATCTTCTGACTGTATAATTGTTATTGTAATCTGTTTTCTATCACTGCTTGGGAAATTGGTCCAAAACAACATAAACTATTGACAGCCTCAAAATACAAGTCATTTTCTTTTACTACAATACTTAAGGAGACATCTATCATGGTACTCAACTCATATGCAAGGATTACAGTAAAAAAAAGTTATTTGTAAATTGGGAAAATGCATTATGAAAGGCACCTTTATACTGCATAGTAATGCATAACCCAGAAATGAAACTTTTATTCCTTTAGCAAATACCATATAAAATATCGAATCTTAGAAATAAGCATATTAAGTTGTGGCATAAAATGAACATATTACATAGGTTATCCACAGGGCATAAAACCAGCAATTATTAAGAAAAAATATCTAAATACAAAAACCTAATCCAAAATATTTTATACTGACTAAATTTCTACCTAGGAGCTATTGTCAAATACAGCATCTAGGCAGTGTATGAATTTTAGGACCTAAATCTATATTTAGTCTAGTAAATACTAGGCCTACAGCTAGGATGTTATTTTGTTGTGTCATAGTAATCAACTAATAATAAAACTCTCAAATACCTACTGTCTTCTAAATTGTAATATTAAATTCCAGAACATTTATTCAGAGCTAAATACGCATAAGATTGCTACCTAAACTAGATATACTTTCATATGGATAAACACATGAATAGGAGAGCAAAAAATAATTCCAAAAGGAATAAGCAGAAAATAAAAAGTTGGAGAATATGCCAGAAAATGTTATACTGCTTTAAGTATGACAAAGTGGCTGACATTCTACTTTCCATGCACAATGAATGCAAAAGAAAGAATCATAAATTAAGACATGAGTCCCCAAGCATTTTAAGGAGCCGACCAATTTTTGAAACTATGTTCTGGATGCTCTCTCAAAATGGCTATAGGAGTTGTCCATTCATAAAATGGTAACACTGAGGACATCTTCTGTTTCAAAATAGTTATTTAGCAAACAGCTATCTGCCATTCCCTCCAACAAGATAAAAGCCTATTGTCTCTGTTTAGGTTTGGGTCTTTACAGGGCAGATGAGTATACTTTCAAAACACTTGGCTGTAGCTGATAGTTATTTCATTTTTAAAGACTCAGGTGATCTAGCAAGCTTGACGAGCACCATTTGTAGAAATACTAAGATAAAAAGGCACTTGGTTGTTATTTTAAAGTTCTATATTTTAACATTTAAATTAATTTATCCTGTGCTCAGATACAAAAATTATCAGATGGAGATTATACTCTTATTACCATTAGGAATCAGTATTATAGAATCAGGATATATTAGAACATGTTCTAATGAAAGCTCAAACTGTCACCTACAAATCACATAAAAAAGCAAGCCATGGAACAGTAGTCATTTCTGTTCATTAAATGATTGGAAACTATTTGTAAATCAATTTATATCTTCCCTTTGCACACTCTACTCCATAGACGATTAGGGAACTGTCTGTAGTAAATTTGACGTTGTGGCAAAGGAAGAACAAGAACTCGGCAAATTCCTATGGCATGAACAAAAGTCTTACACTAAACATGGTCCCTGTTGTTAGCAAATAAACTTCGGTTCATGACTGTTAATTTCTAACAATACAACATGCTTTAATCCTTTAGAGCTAAAAAAGTCTTAATTCCCATTTTTACTGAGGCATATAAGCAATCCTTCCTGATCACAAGCAGTACTGTATTTCTATGTTTACTGCATTTTTTTTCAGTAACTTCTACATCATTCAACATAGCCACATTCATTTGTTTCATGATATATTCAATGTTTCCTATACGTGACTGGATTAATCAAAACTATCTGTATTCTACTTTTATCAAAAATAGTTTTAAAAATACATATACAAAGAAAACATAAAGCAGTCTCGTGATTTACAGGCTAATTATCAAAAGCATGTAGTCATTTCATAATACATCGCTGGTTAAATAACTTATATGTTGAAATCTTTGGTTTTACAGTGTACAGATTTTCACTGAAGTCTTTATGGTGAGACAGTCTTTGTTAAATTTCTACTATTTGTTCTTCTGTTGATGAGCAGTTAAAGAACTTAAACTTTTAAAAAGGACTCCAGAATAGAATATATTTAGGAAATAATTTACAAAGTACAAAGAAATAGAATACCATTTATTTATAGCGAAACTTATGGTTGTGACGTTTTCACAATAATCACATAAAACAGATATAAATTTTGTCGAAAACTAAGGTATTAAGTGCAATATGAAATATTTAAATCCCATAAATTTAAGCCTACCTAATTTCTTTAAATTATACTAAATACATTCCCACTTTACATTTTTCGGAATTTATCCTGGAGCTCAAGTTTATCAGTCACATATATAAAACTAATAAAACAGCTTAAGCTAGATATTTCATATGATAAGCATTTCAAAATGCTTGAATACACTGTTATCAAATACCCTAATGCTACATTTTCAGTTGTTTCAGGAAATATATACATCTCCTTATAATTAATAAGTAATAATTACACATTACTTATCTAAATTACTTAGATTTGTGGAAATCAAGTTTGCAAAGTATTTGCATGTGTATATTTATTAATTTTATTTTCAGTATTAGAAATTATAACATACCAAAATATGCATATTTCTATATGCATTTAATATAGAAAAAGGAGCAGAATTGATTGCAAAATTTTCGTTCCAATTTAATTAAAGTTACTTTCAAATGATATGTTATTTCTCCCTAATTTCAAATAATTATATTGTTCGGAAAAAACATGTATTATTAATACAGTAAAAGCAAAGAAACATCTCCTTTCTTAATGAAAACATCATTAATAGTAATCTTTTGGGAGGATAGTATAATTCATTCGCATCAGTGATCTATTTTTATGTGTTTTAAGTAGTTAAATATATAATATTTAACACTCTATGATGAATGCTTAACTTAAATATGGTGGGAAAATTCAGCATGGCAAAGATAATTAAATATATTTCTCTGAAATCATCAGCTTCTCAAATGTTTGTCAGTTGTGGCTTTGGGTCTTAAAACAGAGTTTCACTTATAGAATGTCTTCGTATGAAAGTGCATCTGTTTCTGTGGAGTTTATACAGTAGGAACCAATTAAAATAAGATTGATTCATCATTATCTCAGAAGGAAAAGAAGAGTTACATTTTGAAACAGACACTATGGTTCAAAGTCAATATTTTCCAGAAAGATAATGCTTTCAATTCTTCTTTCACTCAAACATATATACAAGTCTCGTACCAGAAACCTAATAAGGATTTTCAAACAACGCACTTAGTTTTAATAGCAGAAGGTGTTGAGGCTTAATATATAGAAGAACTACAAAACAATTACCAGCCTTTCCCCCAGCAACTAACTCTATCAACTTTAAGTCAGCTAATGTTATTTTACATGTAATTAAGTGATGTTGAACAACATTGAATGAACTACCTACTCACATATAAGAGTAAAAATTTCCAAGTCTTAATTTACAGGTATTCCCAACTGTACCATGTCTTTTAAAAATGCATTGCTAATTATAACTATTCATTATTTATTATTAAACAATAATTTACTGATGTATTGATCATTATACCCTTGCTTATTTATTAAAGTTATTGTATTGCATATTTATTAACCTGGGGTATTTATTATACTACAATCAGGAAAAGATATTTTTATTTTTGTTTTCAAATAATTCCACTTTTATTTTTAGCTTTGGAAATAATAAATTAATTCCCACCTTTATTATTTATATAAATAACTCAAGGCAGCAAACATACCAATACTCCTTCCTCCTTCTATTTTCGCCACAACAACCCTGTGAAGTGAGTTGGACTGACAGAGTGACAGGCCTAAAGTCACCCAGCCAGCCTTCATTTTGCTTTTAAAACACTTCCCTATCTCTGAACTTCTTCACATAAATGAACAAGATTGACTAAATAATACAACTTCCTAGACTATTTTCCCTCCTCTTAACTTTCAGCTGACATTATTTCAATTTCAGCTCAAGGAATTTGCACTACTGAAACATATGTCTTATACTGATACTAATATATCCATATTTACCCAAGTTAAATATTACATTAGACATACATGTTATAGAGAAATGTATATATTGCCTACATCTACATAACAAGTTTTCAGCAAATAAACTCTCATAGCCATCATTTTAAAAAGTAATTGTCTTAAATGTGTGCCTTTCTGCAAGACTGAAGGACAAAGTTTTCATCTGTAACAAGTCTAACTGCATGTACTTCACTAGGGAACAAATCAGTGCAGCATCCTACCAAGTACTTAAATGCAAGAAGAGGGCCTGAACGGTAACAAATTAGTATGGCAAATCTTATTACTTTAATGGAACTTACTTTCAAGTACATACACCTAGAACATATTTTCCTTCTTCACACAGTTTAAAAGAACTCTATCAATTACGCTCATTTCCCAATGAAATAATTGTAAGAAAGAAAGAAAGAAAGAAAGTATCACAAGTTTAAATACTATATATCTATAATGTCCTAAGTATACTTTTTCCCAATGAAGTCATCATTTCTAAGCAACTACAGTACTTATATTCTATATAAAACTGCATTCTATTTAGAATGTATTCTCACATCTACTTTTAGAGGTAAGGCTGGATTCCTTGTTTTTTCCTTCATTACACTGACTTTGTTATTAGTTTATATAATGGCATCGCCCATTCTCTTCTTCATCAAGCTAATCTTTCTGTCTTTGAAGCAAATAAACAAATTGCATTACAACTCAGGTTGATGGGTGTTTGAAATTCATCAAAGTTATGACTTTATGTAAAGTATTTTAGAAGATGTGTTCCAAAATTATGTAAAACACCAATACCAGGTTCTTTATTGGATTATACAGTATGCTCATTCAGAATATAGAACTGCATAATCTTAAAACCAAAAGACCAAATTCTGAAACCAACAAAAGAGCTATATTCTTATGAGAAGACAAAATATGTTGAGATAGTTGACTCCAAAAGCACATCTCAATGATCAATTAAATTATAAATTCTGATTTCTTAAAATATTCAATTTCTAACTTACTAAACAGCTTATTATTCCCCAATTATTTTGAAGATTTTAATTTTGACTATTAACACTGTAAAATAAACAGGTTTTACAATATTTTAAACTGATACTATGTTTTAAAAGCACTACCATTTCAGGTTTATGTAAACCACATATATTCCAAAATCAAGCAATAATAAAAATCTGTTACAATGGCTAAAACTAGGTTACTTTTCTATCACGTTATACAGTACTTGCTACACATATAAAACAATACCAGCAGGAGAAAAACTGAAAGCTTCAGCACTATAGTGTTATTGCCACTCAGTTGCAAAAGTAACTTTATTTGCGAGAAAAATATATTAACAATTGTCATCAATACTATTCCATCAACACATTAGAACATCCTCATTACTATAGATTCCAGCTTAATGTTTCAGCGAAAAGTTAACTGTGATTTTCCCCTCATGACCCTTGCAACCGTAATAAAAGATAATAACAAATTCCCCTATGCCCAGTTCTATTAGATACAGCATTAATCTTTGTAACATAAAGATTTTAACAATGACATGCTAAGTCTTAAAACAAAAACTGAAATCCTATTTGGGATTATGCAACACTGAATTCATTATTAAGTAAACTGTATAAGCTTGAGGTCCTGATCTGAAGTTTAAGGCCACAACCTAATGTGCATTTACTTCAATGGGATATATTTTTCAATCGTATGTCATATTGGACCGCTAGCTATTTTATTAAAAATTAAAAACAGAACTTTATATTTTCCTGTTAAGCCAGTTTGGGAAATATATACATACACAGAATAGAAATAGGCTGGCTTCCAGCCTAGATATCCTTAGAATATAACTACTAAAAAGAATGGCATTTAAATTAGTCATGATAAACTCACTGATTTCACTGCACTGATTTAATAAGTATCAATGTGACTGGATCTGACCTTCAATATTTTTATCATCTATGTTAAAAAATACCATATTTGACTGAACATGTGAACTATATGATATACTAAACTTTGAGATATATTGAGAAACTACAGAACTGTTACTATTTTTCATTCAAACATTCACCCACTAGATATCTCTTTAAGCAAAACCTATACTTTCTGAATCAGTCTAAAAATATATACAAGACCTGATAATATGTGCATTTCAGCCTTATAATACAACTCAAGAAACGAACTGAATGGATCAAGTATGAAAATAGATAGTATAACATGTCAACTTCAGATTTATGTACTCTGTTTCTTAGATCTGATGTTGGCATGTTAAACTATTTTTCTATATTTAACTTAGGAACAAAATAAAAGACTTAATTTTAAGGCGTCTTAGCGATTTTTACAGACCTCATTTCTAAATTAATGAGATGAAGATCAGAGTCTTATTAAGGTTTTAAAACACTAATAAAGATAAATGTACATAAAAACTGACGAGTCATGAACAGATAATTTTATTCAGCATTTTTAGAAATCTGAGTTTCCTGGCCATTAATCGTCCTTTTCTTTTCTTCAAAATCCTTATGGAGCAAATTAGTAACTGAGAGAAGACGCCAATTCTAGTAAGTGAATGTTACCCAGCAGGGATATAAAGCTGTCAACACCCCAGAGCTCTTGCTTGCTTTAACCTCTCTCCCAGGCGTCATATGTATTTTAAAGAGATATTTGCTTTTTTCTCCCACAGACTTACTATAAATCCTGCCAATCATGAACATATCACAGCATTTCTGTTTTATTACATAGATGGTTAAAACAGAGCATCTAGGAATTGCAGGAAGTGCTAGAATACCAGAAGAAGGGGGAGGCAGAAAGAAAAGCAGCAGCTAATCTTGACTAGTTCTACTGAAATTAATATTGTAAAGGATAAGAAGTGTTAACTCAAAAACACATGATTTGTCATTAGCAACAAAAGTTTTCTGTAATTTTTCTCCCCATCTCAAAATAAAAATTTGAAAAAGGATATGCCACATGTTCGTGATTAGAGATATGCATCTTAACATAACTAATGTTATAATCTTAGGTCTGCACAAATAATAATTGGAGGGATAAAAAAAAGAGTGTGCTTTAAAATTACATGGGAAGTATCAATGGGCTTTTTTGTTTTCCCCAACAAAAATAAGATAATTACAGTCTGGTGATCCTTAAAAAAACTACAGTACTATTTTAAGAATTTGTAACTTTCCTAAATTATGTATTATATTTAAAACTAAGTAATTATACTTGGACAATCTCAAGAGATCTTTTTATTGTTTTACATGCCAAATATTCCTTCAGGGTAGCTAGATTCCTTAGTTTACTCCTTTCTCTAAACCGCTTTCCCTTTCTGTTATAATTTACTATCTTCAAATCTATAAAATTCAGATTAAGCATATTGTAATGCACATGGCAGCATATATACTTGTAGCTATTTATTTTTAAAAATGGATGTCTTCACAAATATTGGGTTGTATTGTAATTAAAAGGATAAATTTATTCTATAAAAATGCACTATTTGAAGCAAGGTAATCTTTTTCAGTAATTTATGCTTAATTGTATGAAGAGGTTTGTTGATCATTTTTACAAAGTACACTTTTGAAGCACAATAACATGAAGATTTTATAAGACAGAAAGTTTTACAGCAGCTAAAATAAAATTTACATCAATTTTATCTATGACCCACTTCCTAAGATGGTCTTATTTAACTATTTTAATATTTAATTGCCTTAGTATTCAGTGTAATAGAATTAAGAATGGTTTGTACCATTACTAAGAAATTATTCTTAGTGCCTTCCATTCAATTGGTAAGCAGATGCTACAATTACAAGAATCTGCATGAAATAGAACGTTAATACTATAATATAGTTTATTAATTTAAAACAATTAGCATTGCATGAAAAGATAAGTTCTTAGAAGATGACCCTGAGAAATGAAAGACTTCACACACAAAAATGAATAAAATTCTGTCTCTTGTCACACCATTTATTGAGAATTTTTGTGGCAAAGCCCTGTGTACTAAGGCAAGATTTGAAAACCCTTGCATAATATTTTTTAAAAACTAAAAACCTCTCATTCCACAACGTATTTAACAGATCATCAGAAAGAAACAATGCAAACTTACAAACATTTCCTCAAAAATAAATGTTAACTCGTCCCAATCTCCTCCATGGCTCATTTTGAAACAGTTGCAAAAAGTGTACCAAGCAACAAATCAATAACTGTTATTACTTTCATAGTTTTCAATAACTTATTTATTTATTTTTCTTATCTCTAAGATTACAATGATAAGAATACTAAAATTAACCCGATACATTCATCAAAGCTCTGAAACCATTGAATATTTTTTATCCAATACAAAAAACCATTTAAATTACCTAAGAATACATAAATAACTAAAATGGAGGACAAGGGAGACAAATAGATAATACAACTTTTCAGTCATCTTTAGCAATTACTAATCTCTACTGAACAGGGAAAGCTAAGAATGCACACAAAATGGTTGAACTGTTAAAAAGGGTGCAATGGTGCTATACTGTACTTTTCTTATCAAAGAACCCAATATTTGTAAAGACATCCATTTTTAAATAAACTGCTGCACGGTAAAAATGCTGCCATGTGCGTTACAACATGCTTTATATTTAAGAGAACTATGTGTTTGCCATTATTACCTCCTTCTACTTTAGAAACGTCGCACAAAGATGACCTTGTTATAATGTCCACCTCCAAACCTAAAGTGCTTGAAGTGAAAGATGAAGGAACTATGACATTTAAAAATGAAATATTTAAAATAACTGCATGTTGTAAAGGTTTTAAAATATTAATTACTGAAATGGCATTATTTAAGAATGTAAAATTATACAGAACACATGAAGTAATTATAATATCCAAATAACATAAGTGTTAAAATAGATATATAATTACACACACACACACACACACACACACACACACACTAGTTTTTCAAAAGAAAGTAAAGAAATGATTTGGCTTATATATTTATTTTGCATTATATTTTAATTAGTGATACCAAACTATTATTTCTAAATGGATTAAGATGTCCCTGTCCTAATGTTCCCTCTTATCAGTACTCATCTTATGTATATAAACAATGTTATATCTATGTATATTACCAACACGTACTTGACATACATAAATAAATAAATAAATAAATAAATAAATAAATAAATAAATAAATAAATAAATAAATAAATAAATAAATAAATAAATAAATAAAATAAATAAATGTAGAAGGCCACCTGAACTCCTAAACTACATCTCACAAATCTCAACTGAATTAAACTAAGAACAGATAAAGAAATAATACACCAATTCCTTCTGAGTTTTTGTGACAAGTAAGACACAAGGTAAAGGGTTATGATATTTATCCTCATACCCTTCATTAGTAAAATCTGTACACTCTTTTGTGATATTAGGTTAATCTAAGACATTATCCTAGAATGGATTTTGAAATGACCTTTTTCTATATTTTAAAGATTTTGAAATCCTTCTAAGAATGAAATATAATGAAAATCGTGAAATGCACAAAACGCATTTAACAAAAATAGAGAATTTTTGGGACTAAATTAAGAGCCCCTTTTAATATAGTTTATTTAATGCAAGCCATTTCAGAATAAATAAAAAAACTACATACAGACTAAATACTTTGACATTGCTCCAAATATAGATATATAACTATTTAGAAGATAATGACAAGTACCCTTAAATAAAAGAAAATCTACATTTTTAATGTGTTCTGTTAAGCTAGCATGATTGGCTCAGAAATTCTGGGAGTTGAAGTCCACGAGTCATAGAAGAGCCCATTTTGCCTACCCCTGTGTTAAGACAAAGTGTTTAACAACTTTAAGCATTCCAGGAAAAAGAAGGCACTCTCTACTGCATTATAAAGAAGTTAACTCCAGATATAAAATGGCAAAGTGCCCAAAATATGCCACTTTCTACATAAGCCACTTTATTTAACCATAATGAGCCTATTGGTTACTGATGAGAGACATCAGTTAAAGTGGGCATTAACTGTCTGCCATTGACTTTCTTTCCGTAATCTTACACCAAGATACTCAAGCTACGCCAACCTGAACCCTGAGACCTTGTGCTATTATAACTCAGCCGCCAGACTGTTATGCATACATTAGTTCTGCTAGGTTTGTTACCTCCCACTGATTTGGTGACAGAACCATTGAGCCTCCCTCTGGCTCCCATAGGGCTGCCATTCTGTTCAAGCCTGGCCACCTTCACCGGGGGAGGACCTTTGACATCAGGGCTACCGCTCCCTCTCTCTGGGCTATCCCTTAGGCAGGGACTCTCACTTCTCCGATCCATATTACTTTGAGTTGGAGACAAGGTTCCCACAGGCAGGTCACAATAAAATGAGCAAGGACCTAAAAAGAGAAAGAGGGAGAAAGAAACAAACAAGAAATACCATTTCAGAAGCATCCAGATCCACTATGTCAATTAGTTACATCTACATTTAACTAGGAGAGTTGTTTCAAGCAGAAATAACGGCAGCTGCTCGGCACAGTTTTGCACCTGATTTCTTAACATCTTCCTATGCTGCTTGGGGTACCGGCAGCTAACAAATATCTACACAGTATCTTTCAGAGAACTTGGTCATTCATTTAACTTTGGCTTTATAAACCTTACTATTATCAGAACTATTTACCTGTCCCAGTTTCTCTTTTGGAGAAAGAATGCAATTTATAAAACTGTGGACTCGGCAAATAAATGTATTAATAAGAAAGCCTAAGCTTTAAAAGAGATAATGCATTTCAGATACAATACCTCATGAACTAATATAGTCATCCAGTTAGATAGCTAAATATGCATTTCAATAGAATAGAATAGAATAGAATAGAATAGAATAGAATAGAATAGAATAGAATAGAATAGAATAGAATTCTTTATTGGCCAAGTGTGATTGGACACACAAGGAATTTGTCTTCAGTGCATAAGCTGTCTGTCTTATAAGATTGAATAAGATTGATCCTATTCTGGATAAAGTATGAAGAAATAAGCAGCAAACATACAACACCAGCTAAAAGTACTTAAGAATGTAGCCCTACTTTCAAACTATTATACAAGCCTTTAAAAACAGTATATATTTGCTATCGTTTCCGTTTGTAAACACTTGCTAAGTAATAGGGATGTTAGGCAACCTTTGATTTGTCTGTTGATTTGCTTTTTGTTTTGCAAAGAAAAAATAGTTTCGCTCAGAAGGGGAAAAAGCATTTTTCCTCCTCGAGTATTTCCCCTTATATGCCTATAATCCTAGAGCCGATTTACAATTTTGTGCTGAAATGCTATCTCAAGCAGATTGCGTTTTCAAGCTTCACTACACAACATAGGGTGGGGGGAGACAGCATAAGAGCGATTTAGAGTTACACAGAAACAAATAAAATGGAGTGTAACATATCACATTGAAACTTCAACCTGAAGCAACTCAAGTCAGTTATTACATTTCTATTAAGTCAATTATTTTGTTTTGAGCAGGCGTCTTCCACCATCTTTCGGGACTACCGCGGCAAGTTCGGCTAAGCTTTCCAGTAGTACTTACTGCTTATACTCTGTCCGTAACTTGGCTGACTTGGGCTCTGTCCATGGATCAAAAGTAGAGAATCCAGGGTGGAAAGTTTTCTTGGCTCCTCTTGCTACGTTATTTTCTTCTTTGCCTTTTTCGCTTCTCCCCAGTACCCCACCCCACTGACGCCTTAAGTTTTCTTTGGGGGGGGGCTATTAATTTTTTTCGTTCCCGAGTTAGGATGCCTGGTCGTTTTGCGCCTGAAATGGCTTGATGCTTTGAGGAAAGAGCTCTTCCTAAAAGGGCACCCGAGGTGGCAACTGGAAAAGAGAGGTGAGACTTCTGGGATCGGGAGGGAAGGAGGCGGGGGGGGACGGGGGGCGGTTTCTCAGCCCTTCGGCAAAAAGGGGGGAAAGAAATAAGAGGGGAGGGGGAAGCAAAGGGGTGGAGAGGCTGTTTCCGAAGGGGGACACTCTATCGGACTAGCGGCGGCAGCGGCAGCAGAAGCCGGTGCTCTGATCTCCGGTAAGCCGCGAGCTGCGCCCGATGTGTCACTTTCAATCTCTCCCTTTTCCAGCCAGCATAAGCAGCCGCGGCGGCGGCAGCAGCAGCAACACGAGGGATTCGCCAGAGAGGAGACAAATGATTATTAGTTGCGTTGAGTCATCAGGCAAAGTGAGTCCTTTCTGGGGTTGTCCTTCTTTGCTTTGGGAATTTTGGGGGTGGTGGTGATGGTGGTGATGCCTTTTTCCCCTCCCTCTCTCTCTCCCTCCCTCCCTCCCTCCCTCTACCTCCTCCCGATTCTTGGAATCCAAAATAACAACAGCCCCGCTTCCTCCCTTCTTTATCCCTCCTACTTTCTCTCCCCCCCCCCAGCTGCTTCCTTCTTCCTCTCTTCCTAGTTCCCCAAAATAGTATCTGCGTTTATCTTACGGGATCACTCTGACAGGATAGAGCCCTTCCCGAGGCGGCCGGCTAGGATTTTACAAATTGCTGCGTGCTGGGGCCAGCACCGCCGTTTCCACGCAGGCGAGAAAGAACGGGGGTGGGGAGGAGGGATAAAAAAAAAAAAGAGGAAGCCGCCTGTCAGTGAATTAAAGCCCAATAAATATATAATAAATTGAAACACGCGGTTCACGCAAGCACCCAGGCAAACCCAAAGGGAGCAGGCGGGGGAGCTGGGAGGAGAAGCGAGGAGGCGGCATAGCGAAGGAAAGGGGCAGGATTAGCGGGAGGGGAGCTGGTGAAATTGGGGGCGGGAGGGGGGAGGCAGCGAGGGAACCAGGCTACAGCTGTAAAAGTGAAGCCGAACAGCCACGCGGGAGGGCACTCGGGACGCGAGGGCGGGAGGGTTGGAGCAGCGCCAACCCGGTATCCATTCCAGGCGCTTCCTTCCCGTCAGTCTCTTCCTCCAAGCGGCCTGGCGGCGACGGAGCCTCAAAACAAACGCACATGGCCCTCCCCCGCAGCGCAGGGAGGGGGCCGGTGCGCGAGTCCCGCGGGGAGGGCGGGTGAGGGGAGTCAGCCCTCCTTGACCGCATTTTATTTTATTTTATTTTTTCTCTTCCTTCCCGAGGCGAAGGGGCGCTGGGTGGCCAACCGCTCCTCTCTGGGCGGGGAACAGTCCGCGTGGAAGCAAAGCCGCTTCGTCCTGCGTGCGCGCGCGCGAGCGCTTCGGGAGCCGCAGGGTCGGGGGGCAGAAGGGTGAGTGAGCGGTCCCAGCTCGTCCGGTCGCCACCGTCCCCTTAAACGGCGTTCAGGAGAGCTGCCGAGAGGTGGGGTAGAGCGGAGGACAAGCGGCAGGATCCGCGGCCCGAGAAGGGAGCTCAGGTGAAGACGACGCCTTCGCTGGAACGGCGGCAGGGAGCGAAGGCGCTACCCGTTGGGGAGAATTAACGGACGCTGAGTGCGGGGCCGAACCCCCCCCCCAGCACGAGAGCGCGCTTTCTCCTCCCGGAATCCTGGGTAAGGGGGAGGGGGGGAGAAATAACCGACCCTGTCCGCCTCCCCCAGCTACGGAGACCCTGAAGCTCCCCTCAGTCTCGGCGGCAGCTCCGCGCTTAAGGTGGTGCAGCAGGAATCCTTTTCCCTCCGTCAATAGGAGACGACTCGGCGAACTCCCCCCCCTCCTCTTCCTCCTCCTCGCCTCTCGCCTTCCTCGGCGCTGCCGTTGGGGGAAGCCCCGCGCGCGCCCGGCCGTTCGTCCGCCCAACTGCCAGAGAAGGACCAGCATTCCTGCTGCAGCTCAGCGAGACTCTTGGCCCCCTTAAGAGTGCTTGATTTTACGGTGGCGCTAGAGGGTCAAAAAAAAAAATCCCCTCAGCCAGAATGGGTTTCGGGGTTGTGCGGCTTTTTATAATCGCGGCAACGGCAGAACGTTTTTATAAAGATTTGGGAGGACGTGGATTCTTTCGCCCCTGTTTAGAAGAGTAACAGGACGAGGGGAATTGGTTTGAATGAGGCCCATTGAGGCGATTCAGATATACCCTCGCTAAAGAAGAGCGAAGAAAAAGTATTGTTCTGTCAACGCCTGCCTGGAGTCAAACTTGACTTCTGAGGAATTCGTGGCCATGTCCACGAAGCTATCCTGTCAACAGTTTTTTTTTAAAAAAGTGGTTCGCGTTAACTTCTTCCAGGATTGATTTTTTTTTAGACTTCCCAAACAGCTTCATTACGAATATGAAATTCAGGAAAACGGATGATGGGGGGGGGGAAAATCGGGGGAGAAAGAGAGACTTTAAAAACACCCCCCAGTTTCCTCTTCCTTCAGAAGAGTTATTCGCCGAGGAGTAGATCGAGGCGAGCATTTAGCCCACGCAAAATTAGGTTGTCTTAACCCACGCAGATCTACCTCTTTTGGGGGGCTCCCGAGAGGGTATATTTATGTTTAACCATCCTCTGGCGGATCCCAGATATTTCGCCATCCGAGGGATGAAAGCAATGCAAGGGCTTGGTGTGTCGTCGTCCCCAAACACCCTACCCTGTCAGGTACATATTCCTGACGTCCTGAAGCGAAAGCCTTTCCGCAACTGTGATGCACGAGTGAGCAGAAGCGGCGAACCCCCAATAGCTGCCGCAAAATTACAGCGAAGCGCCTCTTGTGCGCCGAGGCTGCCGAAGCCGGGTAACCTTTACAATCGGGGCCGAAGAGGAAAAACCAGAAAAAAAGCACCAAGTAAGCTTCAGGTAATCTCGCTGGAGACTTTACCAGGATGAAAAGCAAAAGAAGAGTCTCGGCTCTCTTCTTCCTCGCCCCCCCCCCCACCAACACTACCACTCCTTCTTAAGCAGTTTTGCGAGTCGCTGCGGTGGACGCTTCCAGCCTTCGGGAGAGGCAGAAAGCGAGGTGGTGACTTTGGACTTTGGGCTCCGCCGAGAACGGGAGTCTGGAGGGGAAAGACGCGGCGGCGTTCACGCTCTTCTTCCATCTCACGAGGATGGACCTAGGCTAGACTGTTGTAGCTCGCCTCTCCGTCGACCTTTCTGTGGCCATCTGGGGAGAGAGACCCCCCCCCCTCTAGGAAGCGCCCCGGAACTTCGGAGAACCCCTGACTAGGGTAAGAGATTAATTCCAAGTCATTTCCATTTTAAATCGGAGTAGGGTGAGGGTTTCAACCACCCCTGGAAAAGTCATGGTTCTTCCGCAGAGAATTTACACACACCCCACTCCTCGTCTCTGCATAAATGATACTTGCAGGACATGTCAATCTTTTCCTGAAAATCTGTAGGGAACTTTTTTTTTGGGGGGGGGGACATTTCAAAAGCGTTCTGCCAGGAGAAAGTAAAAGGCGATGCAGTACTTACACCCTGTTCCTCGAGCTCTTGCCCATGATGAATGCTTACATTTGAAAAAATTATAGTCGTAGTATTGAAGGAATCACGAAAGAACCACTCTTCAAATTAGCAGAAATACATTGTGCTTGTTTCAGAAAAAGAGGTTGGGAAAAATGTGGAAGCGAAATTAGAGAGGGGAAAAAATCCTAAACTAAACGAGACAGGGGATGATTTGCCAGAGGCATTTTCTACAAAAAAATTTAGTCTTTTGAATTTGATCCTAGCAGTAGAATAGTAATTTTTCGCTTACCTTTATTAGCCTGATTGGTCGTCAAAATAGAAGAAGTATTGCTAGTTTCAGAAGTTGAGATTTCTGGTGGGAAAATAAGATTTGTTTCAGGCAGATCTTTTCTGCTCCTGCCTGGTTTGTCACTATTGTTACTGTTGATTATGTGGGTGGCTAGAGAGAGTTCATCCAACCTCATTAAATGAGCGATTTTATGATATCTGAGAAGTGAAGATCTGAATATGCATTTTGTCATTGATCACATTTAACATCACAGTTCTGGGTGAATAACTGATTACTGGATTTCCAGGTTCAGTCTTGAATGCAACTGGATTGTTCACTTGTTCATATTTTATAAAGTATTAATATTTTATAAAAGATTTTAGGAAAACTGTTGTAAATTATTTAGCCACTCCCAGGGTTACTTTGAATAATGCATTCAGTTAAATACTGGTATACAGTTGGTTGCAGTGCTGTTGTTTTAAGAGTAATTTACATACTTTCACCATTTATTTCCTGATGAATTAATTTTCTTGTAGTGGATTTAAAGTTTTGTGAAACTTCCTGCATGGCTTCTGAAAATAAACTTGGATTATGAAAAAGTTTAAAACATTATAATTTACAAACTCAGCAAGTTATAATTTAAGATCCACAAACTTAACTATACCTTTCAACATCATTATTCAATTTTGTGGAGTTGTCTGTGTTTTTTTTAAATAGTAACTTTTAACAGGAAATTATGGTTCTAAACATATTTAGATTAAGTGGAATAAATATGTATCCAATATATTTATAAATTTCTACAATAAAACATTTGTTTCAAATTAAATATGCTTTGCTTATTTTTTTTCCCTCTTCAATAATCATAAGTTTTCAGCATTTAAAAGGGGCATTATTTCATCTTAGGATAGTTTAAAAAAAAAGTTCAGAACTAAAAAAAAACTGGCTTTTAGTTGAGGTTTGTTTGGTGGTGAAATTTTGGATCAAGATGTTTTGTGCATTGATCTAAATCAGGAGGCTTCCTGTTATTACTATTAATGTTACTAATATTAAATAGATAAACCCCCAATATAATTTATTTTAATGCTACAGTTATATAGCTTCCATAATAATTTAGTTTTCCTTTTGAAATATTATTTTAATTCCAAGGATATTCTCACTTATATGTTTGTTTCATATCAGAACTCTGTCAGAAAGTCCTTTCCCCACCCTACCCAGTCCCAATCTATGCCCAGGTGCCTATATTGGCACAAGACACTGATCTCAGCAGCAATTCATAATCCAAAAGTCAGGTTTAGGTTTGGGTGAGTCTTTTTTCTTTACAAATCACTTTCCAACCAGTCTCTACAGGGAAAGAAATTTTATTTCTCCCAGGGGTCCCAAAAAAAGATCTCCTGCATGTGGATCTAGCAAAACTAATACTGCCTTCTTCAGGCATACCACAACACCCAAGCCATTCAGGAGCTAAAACATCTCATTGACCACAGCAAAATTTAACTGTCACAATGCAGGAGGCTAGCAGCCTGCCCATCGACTCTGCAAAATTAGTCCAAAAATAATAAGACAGGCAGCCACAACAGCTTCTAAGGTTTTGCTCCTTATTGCTAAATTATTGGAGCAAAGCTTTGCTCATCCCATTTCACTCCTGCCAGTGCCCAGTCCTGCCCGGAAGAAAATGAGGATTTCATATCTGCCTGGCTAGACCCAGGATTCAACAATACAATTTAGCAAAAGCAGTTAGGCAAAGTCATGTGTCATCTTCAGACTAGGAGGCTCACAAGGAAATCCCATTAGTTTTGGAAGGACAAGGGTCTCAGTGAACATGCTGAGCATGATCCCCTTCTTGAGTCCTAGTCTTTCAGAACAATTTATCAAATATTAATTGACTGACAATTGTATAGTGCAGGGAGGTTTTTAGGATAATAGGGGAAGGGGCAGACTTGTAAAACAGACTTGGGGTAGGAGCCAATTCTAATACTTGCACCCCATGAATTTCAGGGGATTTGTGGTGACTTTGGTTCCAACCCCTAGTATGAAAAAGGGACACGAGCATATATGGGTGAGGTTATAATTTCATTAATGAAAATGAGAAAGCTGCCAGTGTGTAGTGGGACAGTTCAGACAGAATAGAATTTCTAAAATTGCTAGGAAAAAATAAACATCCAGCCAGCTGCATACTTTGGGATAAACCATGATTTACTAAATAAACTATATTTGATTGTAAATACCCAACAGGCTAAAATGTAAATCATGGTTTACAAACCACGGTGCCTAGCTTGACAAAACACACATAGCCAGCACAGAACAAAACACATGGTTTTGCACATTTTAGGCCATAACCAGGCTAAATAAGAGGAATACCTATAACTCCTGGAGAGAAAATAGACCATAGTGAGTAAGTACAGTTCCCTGTTACCTGTACACAAGTCTGCATACTGTACCAGTAACAAATGTCTCTAATATTTAACAGTCATCTATAGAGATGCAGCCTGAGCTAGATTCAATGCTTAGCCAAGGTCAGGGAACAAACGACTCACTCGTCAGAAAACGGCTACCAAGAATGAAGTAAAAAAGCTCTTCCATGACCTGGTGTGATATAATGAAGTCTGACTAACTGGAGCTGACTCTTTCAAATAGATCCCCATGGAATATCTGTGTGTGTGTGTGCATGCACACACATTCATGCATGTGCATATATCCCTTGAAACAAAGTGATGTCTAATTGCACCTCCCAGCTAAGAACAGAGCCAGAAAGTACCATCGTGAATGACTTGTCCACCTATTGAGAAATATTTAAAATGTAAAATGCAAGTCAGGTTTAAGAGCTTGAACTGTGCTTGCTAGGGGAAGGGGGGAGGGCACAAGAGACAAGTTCTTGCAAAAGTTTAAATAAGAAGCCAAGAAGAAAATCAAGCATCCTAACTCTTAAGTTGACAACTCCTGACTTGAATTGTGGGCAAGAAAAGTCTGACTTAGCCTGGAAAAGGCCAACTAGCTTTGTTGCTGATTTCCCAGCTTCAGAGTGTATTGGGAACAGGGGTGGGCTGTGGGCTTCCGGCTCTCCTTTATGGCACAAAAACAAGTTTCCTTCTCAATAAGAATTGAGCATGTTAACCCAAGACAGCAGATCAGCTCCTACTGCCTCTACACTCAAATCAAGAAGAATGTTTTACACCAGCACTGGGGCAGGGACCGAGCTCTTAAAGTTGGTCACTTGCATCTTAGACCTTTTTACAGTGGCAAAAAAGGGGAAACCTGGCTGCTTGCCTTCCCTCTCTTCTATATATATCTCTCTCTAAGCAGACAAGCATTTGGCACTGTGAGCCAGGAGGCCTGTTCTTTCTCAGGCTCTGGACCGACTTCTTCAGAGTAAAACAGCTTCTATCAATGCAGGCATGTTGGCTCTGATCTTGCCCTTAATAAATCCCATCGGAAATAATCAGGAGGGAAAGAAGGACTTAGGGGCTTCAGCCAGAAAGGGCTGCTTAGCATAGCCCAGCCTTGAGGAAGGCTTGTCCTTCAGGCAGCGCCACCCTGTGTTCAATCTGTTCAGCTGAACTTTAGATACATCAAAAGTAAAAGTACAGCCTGGTTGTGCTGTGAGAAGGGCCATTCTGTAAGTCCATTTTGGGTGGGCTGAGGTAAGGAGTTCCCTCCATAAATATTCCTCTAATCTGTTTGCCTCTAGCAACATGCAATACTACTGCCATTCAAGTCAGATAAATTTAGCACTCTAAAGCCAACAAGGCACCTGTGCTCAAATCCAAAGGGGAAACTAAGCTATAGGACTCAGGGCAGATAAATTCAAAAGCTTTTAGGGAGAGGAGGGAAAAGAGGCAGAGAGACCTGAGAAGCCCCTCAGCCTGGCGAGCAGTACCTTGCTAGCTGCCCAGCAAGTTTTCAATGGAGCTGTCCTACTGCTAAAATGAAAGAGTTATCCCTTCACTCTCCTTATGCTGGGATCAGTAATGCTGTGGCATAGGCTGGTGACAAAAGGGTTTAGTCCTGGTTTAGCAAAGCCAGCCAGAAGCTGCTGGATTCTGTGTTGATTCTGCATACTCGATCTTGAAGTTTGCACAACAACTACCACTTTTATATACATAAAAAAAACCTTGATATTGGGATGGGGTGAGAAGAGAAAGTGGCAGAAAGTCTTTGCTAAAAGTCTCCACAAGGCAGGTGCAAAAGGTGTCCCCATGCTCTCTTGCCGCCTTAGCTACCCACTCAACCTGAGATCAGCATATTCAGAAAGGTTGCACACACAAAAATTGTATGGAGCATCTTGAACTGACACTGGCCACCTTTACATGAAGTCTTAGGCCTGTGACCTTGGAAGAAGCTGGATGGGCTTTTCCCCCTCTGGCTACTAGCTTCAACAGCGACCACAGTGTGACACATTTTAGATTACAGAAGCCAGTCACTGGTCACAAAAGCATCCAGGAAAGAATTCTATTACCTAGCTTCCCTTCTGTAACCAGATTTAAATATCAGTCCTTAGCAAAATGAACCCAGCTCATTTCAGAGATTGATGGACGTGTTGCTGATAGGGCAAATTAGGTCTTTCCCTCACCTACACTCCATCTCTGTAAGGTAGCTAATCCAGTTTCCTGAAACATTTGGATTTCATTCCCAACACAGCAGGACTTACTATTGGTTCAAAAATATCTGCTTCTTTCTTAAAAGACTTGAGCTCTCCAGGCAATTTCTATGTATACTTAAGTTCTCAGCCTTAAACTTAGAAAGCAAATCCTGAGGATTTTTGTAGCCCAGAGGAACAGACCAAACTTCTTTCTTGCATAAAAAGGGAACAACTTTCCTTCACTTCTCCCACTCCATCACTTGAGGGTCTATTTAGCAATGACGACTCCAACCGAAATCCACTTTGCACTGGTTCCACTACCTGATGGCAACGTGAACGATTTCTGTGTAATAGCAAAATGGTAGCAGTGCATGGAGTAATGGTAGGTTTTGAGCCTGATTTGAACCTCTCGGCGGGAAAGACTCTTTACCTGCAAAGTGGAACAGCTCAGTTTCCATTGTGAACATCATGTGTTATATGAGCACTTATATCTCTGGAAAAGTGCATAAACTTCCTAGCAAGCCAAAAACATAAGTTGCGGTCCGCAGACAATTGCTTGAAACACTTTCAACAGTGTTTCATTAGCAACATGTGTTGATATTGTTTTAGAGAAAGACAGGCATGCTGCCTGCTTGGCATTTGAACCTCAAGGTGCCTCATCTTTCTTTTAAGCATGCCAACAACTTTCTAAAGCACTGGGTCGCTACCAGAATCTGAATCTGAATCCAAGATTTGCCAGAAAAGGGTTTTTATTCACCAAAGAGTCCTTTACAAGCAACTGGAACACAACAGGTAAAAAAAGAGCCTGAATGCATATACATTCAATGAGATTTACTCAAAAATGGGGTGTCTACAGAATTGCAATATCCCTTAGCAACAAATTTCGTTTATTTGGAAATAAGATTGAACGGTTTAATAAAAGAAAAAAGTTTTCTGTGAGGAAAAAATGTTTCACAGAACTTAGTCTTACAGTTTAGGACACAACTGTGGAGATACAATTCTTACTTGAAGGGACGCCCACATTTTGGAAATTTCCCCCCAAGCTCAAAATTTGGGGATGAGGCTGGTCATCTTTCAGCCTTATCTCTGACATTCAGGCGTTCTGACGTGATTTAAAGTATGTTTGATGAAGTGAAAGGCTCACCCTCATATCCACCTTGCGTGAGACCAATCTATTGTCTGGCTCCAGCAGAAAGTTACAAGAGAAAATCACTTGAGAGACGAAGGGGGCCGTAGGGTGGGGGTGGAGGGGGGCTAGATCGAGAGGTAATAATTCCTTCAAGCGGACGTCCCGCGTCTGCAGGCTGAGGGTCTCCTTTCTGCGTAATTTGCAATATCGCAATCGAGCGATTTAAGGCCAGACTTGTGGTCTATTGGATGAAAGCCCCAACGAATTTAACAAAATTCAGCGAAGCCAGAGAAACCGGCCTGGGACTCCGGCCTTATTGAACTTCCAAGAGAAGGGTCCGCTTTGGGCGATTTTAAGCAGAGAGAATCCGGCTGGTTTTTGATGGGTACAAAAGGAAGGTTTCGATTGAAATCCATCGGCTGAATTGAAGAGGTCGCTCTGGAAATACTTCGCCGCTCGGGCTATTTTATTGTCACCCCAGTTCGTTTTCAATTAACCGTTCCCCGTCAACCGAGGTCGCTCCTAGCAGCAAGAAGAATTTTAGCAGCAGCTCCGAGGAAAATAAAACCACCAAGTTTTTAAAGAAAACGCGAGAAAATCCTAAAGCCCTCATCCAATTACCGCTTGATGCCGCCTTCTTAATGTAGAAGCCCCTTGGAGGGCGTTGACACCCGTGGCTGCTTCACGGGGGTTTATTTGGGTGCAAAAGAAGGGCGCCTCCCTGGGGCCCAGCTGTGACCACGGAGCGCAGCGTCTTAGGACAAATAGTGGGGGCGCTTCCGATTTCAGAAAACCCCAGACTCCTCCAGGGCGCCCCGAACTCCAGTTGGGAAGCTGGCTCCCCAAACTGCGCGGAATCCAACTCCCCAGAGCCTTGCGCGGGCTTTGTCTCGCTCAAGGCGGCTCCTTAAGCCCACAGCGACGAACGAACAAAGCCATCACGCCTCGGCTGGTGACAAACCACAGGACCCGCAGCGCCGGAACAGCCTCGGGATTGGTTTTGGTGCTTTCAAGGCAACGCCGTCTGGACGCGATTAGCACCTTGCACGTAAAGTGGGGGGTTGTTGGGGGCGGCTGGCTTGGGAAACCTCGTGGCATCCTCCGCACTAAAGGCAGGTTTGCCAGGTATTCTCCTCCGCTAATTACCGGGGACCGCGGGGAAGTAACGGAAGACGAACGGCGTTGGGTTTCCCCTTCTCGGTTTCCTCGGAAAACCGCATTGTAGCCAACCACATTTTGACCCACCGGTTTTACTCCTCGCCAAGGACACAACGCGCGCGCCCACGTGCAAATGTGCTCCAGTCCAGAAAAGAGCAGGACTCGCGAAAGGCCATTCCCTTCACTCCTCCCAGGAAAACGTCGGGCGTTAAAGGGGATCGGTTGATACATTCGCTGTCGGGTGGGTCTGCTTGGGTTTTTCCTCCTAGTGGTTCTTAAGAAACCTCACTCAGTTCCCCCCAGAAAACCTTTAAAGAAGCCTTCCGGGGTCCTTGACCCGCCGCCTCTCAAGAGCAGCTTGCTCCCAGCCTCCCCGAGGGATAACGAGAACTCGCGTGAAAGTAGACCTGAGCCAGGCGCAGCCAGGCTTTGAAAAGAGACGGAAGTTGCCCCCCACTCTTACCAGCCTGACTCGTCGCCCGGGGGACTCCGCTGGAAATTTCCCCAGCAGCACTTTCGTAGCCAGGCATACGAAAGCCCCGGTGCCCCCTCCCGAGAGCGAGAGAGACCGAAAGAGAGGAAGTTGGCTGGACAAATGTAGGAAAACTTTCACCGGGACAGCGAGTTTGGGGGTGGGGGGGAGAGAACCATCCCTGCAGGCCAGGAAGATAGAGAAGGAAAAGGAGGTTGAAGCATGTAGACTATGGTTCGTGGGTGTTTTGCGAGCCTCTCCCTGTTTCACCGGCCCCCTCCCCCTCTCCATGAAGGGCCGCAGCTGAAGAGGAGTTCCTGAACCCACTTCCCCCGTGGAAGAGCAGAGGCCAAGCTCTGCTCCGGCCCCGCCCCAGCCCGCCCCGCAGGCCATATTTCAAAGCCCCTTCCCCGTTGTCTGGGCTACACTGGGGAGGGAGCTTCTCGCCGCTCGCGTTGGTGCAGATCGGGCGACTCTGCCCCAAAGCGCTTCCAGTCCCGCGAATCCCAAAGCGGGTGGGTGGGGTGCTTTGGGGGCCCCCTCCCGTCGCAGCCCTCCAGTCTCTGCCTGAACGGCACTGGGTCGCTCACCGCTCCAGCAGGCTTCCCGGGGCCACCGCCACGCCCTCCTGCCGATCCGGGGCACCTTGGGCACTCGCCTACTCCGGTTCCTTTCCCCGCGGCAGCGACGCCCGCTACTTCGCCTTGCCGCTTCCCATCGCGCTCGCCCGAGAGGACGGCGGGACGGTGCGGGAGCGAGCGAGCTTCCTTCCCTCCGAGTTTGGCGAGCAAGCCTCGCCTTCTCCGCTTCCCATGGCAATTATTCTGCCTTTTAATGCCACTCGGGGAGAGGGACCAACCCCAACCCCACCTTTATTGCCGCTGATTGAAGAAAGCGCCTGATCGACAGGTGAGAGGCGCCCGCTCGCCCAAGGAAGCCAGCGCGCTTAAGAGACCGGTCGCTCGCCCGCTCGCTCCAGCCCGCCTGCCCTTGCTTTGCTTGGGAGGCTCGAAGCTTTCGTGGACTTAAACGTCCCAAGGCCTCCTCCAACCTTTGAAGGCTGGCTGGGCCGCCGAAGCCTCCCAGAATTCTGCCGTCCATTCAAATTATCTCTTCGGGAATTTTCAATTTGTCCTGGTAAAATCAAATATTTTGAAGGCGGTGTAGTTTATCTGGGCGATTCACTGGAATGAAGGCTGTATAGTTCCCATTGTAATCGATGTCCTGGTACCTCCAAGTCCTAGTAACAAGGATGGCCTCTTGATGAAAGTTCAGAGCTAGAACAAGGTCACTGTGCCCTGCAGGAATCTTTTGCTGGTCTTTGAAAAGCGTAGAGTAGAGTAGAGTAGAGTAGAGTAGAGTAGAGTAGAGTAGAGTAGAGTAGAGTAGAGTAGAGTAGAGTAGAGTAGAGTAGAAAATTTTATTGGCCAAGTATGATTGGACACACAAAGAATTTGTCTTGGTGCATATGCTCTCAGTGTAGGTAAAAGAAAAGACTGACCTGTTTCAGAAAGTCATCCCCTCATTTTATTTGATTTGGTGTTGCCATCTCTTTTATTTTTTTGCGTTGCTATAGTGCCATTGTATTTTTATTTCTTTTAGTAAGTATATTTTATATTGTTTTTGTTTCTATGGATGTCACCAGGTGTTATTTCCATCCCCGTGGCATGGAAATGTGTTAAATAAATAACCGCTATCTATTTATGACTGTTTTCTCCAACCTGCTGTCTTCCAGACGCAACTCCAGCTTCCCTAAGTTCTATGTCAGGCTCACTGGCTGGGCATTATGGGAGTTGTGGTCCGTCCTTTTGGGAAGGCTCTGATTTGAGCGAGCAATCCATAGTGTCATCTGGAGTGCTACCCCTTACCCAAGCTCTTTGAAGAAAAAAAAAACCCATGGCAATCAATGGTACTCTCTGCTGAGTAGGGAGAGCATCCCAGGATTGCTGTCTTGCCTTTGTGGCTTGTGCTGCACATTCTTTGGGAATACACGTCTCCATAGTGATGGCGTTTCTATGCTATGTGTCCAAATGTGACTCCTTAACACTTTAAAAAAAAGAAGCAGCTCCGGATTCCACCTTTGGGAAGAGAAAAAGCAGCACTGCCTGAGCATCTAGCTGGGATCCCAAGAACAATATTGCCCACTTTTCATTAGAAAGAAGCATGAGAAAGAAGTCAGCAGGTAGGCAGTGCTTAATAATGGCTAAGTAAAGTGAGAGACAACCTGTATTTTCTCAGAAGGCTTAGGTAGCAACCTTGTACAAACTCAGGGAAGGGAAGGGGGGGTGGAGCCATTACTAGCTCAACTCCATCCAGTTATGCTGTTCAAAACTGTCTCGCTGAAACTAGCAGTGCACATCAGCCAAGTACTGAGTACAGACTTGCTTTAACTTTTGAAAGAATTAATCTAAAGCTACCCTCTTTGGAATTCAAAACAGTCTGGAGTTCAATTCTCACCTACACCCTCATTGATTTGCTCTTTTTTCCTCCCTTTCTTTCAAATAAGCTGCATTTCCTAAGGCTCTAATTCCTTTCCACAACTTGCTCTGGAGTGGGAGAAGGGATAAAATATGTGTAGGGATAATGTCTCCACTACAAACACATGGGAAAGTGCTTTGAGACTCTTGCAGGTTGTCTCACGATAAATAATTGATCTCTCTCCATTTCAGGCTGCAAAAAGCTGGGCCATGTGTTGGATCTCTTGGTTGCAATGGAAATTAGTCTGTGCCTGTTTTCTTGTATATTGTATATTGTGGCTTCATGTTTAATGAATTTGCATCCACAAGCAAGGCTCACTTCTGATCAAGAGACCTCCCTCTGGATGCTCCCTGGGAAATGTCCAAGTAGACCAATTTACTGGAATCAACAACCTGCAGTTGTGCCTGCACTTTTCCTAAAGTTCAGGCCTATTTATAACAATCTTTAAGAGCCGTGGTGGTGCAGCGGTGAGAATGTAGTACTGCAGGCTAATTGTGCTGACTGATGGCTGCCAGCAGTTCGGCAGTTTGATGCTCACCGGCTTAAGGTTGACTCAGCTTTCCATCCTTCTGAGGTCGGTAAAATGAGGACCCAGATTGCTGAGGGCAAATTGCTGACTCCGTAAACTGCTTAGAGAGGGCTGTAAAACGCTGTGAAGCAGTATATAAGTCTAAGTGCTATTGCTATTGCTTTAAGATAAGGTATTTCATTTTACCATAGTGCAGACCAGGAAGAAAAAAAAACAAGGCGGCTAGGAGGGAAGTCTCTGGCTATTTTTATACAACACTCAACACTCACGACTGTATAGTAGCACATCACATTTTATTCTCGTTGTACAACTCAGCCCTGCACTTCTGGGAGCAATGACACCTAAAACCTTGGGTTAATTCAGTAAACCATAGTCTGGTACGACAATAAGAATGGTGTGAGGATACCATTATGATGCACTTAAATTTGGCTCTCCTTTAGCTACCTCAGCCTAAAAACCATGGATTAGGTCTTAGTGGGATATCTGAAATTTCCTATCTCAATTCAGCAAAACCTTGATCTAGCTAGGATTGAGGAGTCTGCTTAGCAGGTGAACTTGTAGGATTCCTCCAGCTGGCACTTACCTCTCCCACTGCTCCACCCCAATTTCTCTCCTGCCAAAAGAACAACCTTGGTGGGGGGGAAGCGAGGAGAGTGAGTGAGCACCTAGCTAGGGAGTTCGGGATAGGAGTGGGGATACCAACCAGCTGGATCCCTGGAGCCAGCGCCTTTGGAAAGCCCTGCGTGGGAAATGCGTGAGAGGAATTGCTGCCTGGAAGTCAGCCAAAGGAAGCTCCAAGTGCGGACAATCAAGAGAGAGGACTTGGAGCCGGTGATGATTTCTTGGGTGCTAGCTTGCCACTGAGAGGACCAGACATTAGAATAGAAAGCAGAAAGATATTCCTTGTCAGATGAGGAAACACCATCTCATTACTGAGGCGAGGTACACGCCTCTTGGCACATGTCCACATTTCTGGGCAATGCAACAGGCTGGCCAGCCTGCCTCTGAGCATACATTTATACTCTCTGAGGACAAGGTTACAGACGACCTCCATTTCATATGGCTTGGTTTGATTTTCCACCAAATTAAGCTGCAATTTTATACTTGAAGTACCTATGAGGAAATCCCCCTAAGTCCAGATGGGCACACTTCGGGGTGCATCCAACCTGACCTTTCCTGCTTTTGACATCCAGTTAATGATCCTTCTGCAAATAAAACACTGGGACCCAGTTCCTTCTTTAGTGGTCAGCACAACAATAATAAAAAAGTTGCATCCTCACAAATATTACATATAGATAATTTAACCACAGAGTTAACCTGCAGACATCGTTTTTTTTTACTTGAAAACTCTTATTCGGAAATAAGAATGGACGGCGTCATTAACAAAATATCACAAAATGTTTTTCTGAATCTCATGCAGAACAAGATTAGGACGAAACTCAGGAAATGCAGCAGAAAACTGCAAGGACAAACGTCTATCAGATCTGAGAGACGAAGGGGGGCATAGGGTGGGTGGGGGGGCTAGATCGAGAGGTAATGATTCCTTCAAGCGGACATCCCGCGTCTGCAGGCTGAGGGTCTCCTTTCTGCGTAATTTGCAATATCGCAATCGAGCGATTTAAGGCCAGACTTGTGGTCTATTGGATGAAAGCCCCAACGAATTTAACAAAATTCAGCGAACCCAGAGAAACCGGCCTGGGACTCCGGCCTTATTGAACTTCCAAGAGAAGGGTCCGCTTTGGGCGATTTTAAGCAGAGAGAATCCGGCTGGTTTTTGATGGGTACAAAAGGAAGGTTTCGATTGAAATCCATCGGCTGAATTGAAGAGGTCGCTCTGGAAATACTTCGCCGCTCGGGCTATTTTATTGTCACCCCAGTTCGTTTTCAATTAACCGTTCCCCGTCAACCGAGGTTGCTCCTAGCAGCAAGAAGAATTTTAGCAGCAGCTCCGAGGAAAGTAAAACCGCCAAGTTTTTAAAGAAAACGCGAGAAAATCCTAAAGCCCCCATCCAATTACCGCTTGATGCCGCCTTCTTAATGTAGAAGCCCCTTGGAGGGCGTTGACACCCGTGGCTACTTCACGGGGTTTTATTTGGGTGCAAAAGAAGGGCGCCTCCCTGGGGCCCAGCTGTGACCACGGAGCGCAGCGTCTTAGGACAAATAGTGGGGGCGCTTCCGATTACAGAAAACCCCAGGCTACTCCAGGGCGCCCCGAACTCCAATTGGGAAGCTGGCTCCCCAAACTGCGCGGAATCCAACTCCCCAGAGCCTTGCGCGGGCTTTGTCTCGCTCAAGGCGGCTCCTTAAGCCCACAGCGACGAACGAACAAAACCATCACGCCTCGGATGGTCACAAACCACAGGACCCGCAGCGCCGGAACAGCCTCGGGATTGGTTTTGGTGCTTTCAAGGCAACGCCGTCTGGACGCGATTAGCACCTTGCACGTAAAGTGGGGGGTTGTTGGGGGCGGCTAGCTTGGGAAACCTCGTGGCATCCTCCGCACTAAAGGCAGGTTTGCCAGGTATTCTCCTCCGCTAATTACCGGGGGCCGCGGGGAAGTAACGGAAGACGAACAGCGTTGGGTTCCCCTTCTCGGTTTCCTCGGAAAACCGCATTGTAGCCAACCACATTTTGACCCACCGGTTTTACTCCTCGCCAAGGACACAACGCGCGCGCCCACGTGCAAATGTGCTCCAGCCCAGAAAAGAGCAGAAGTCGCGAAAGGCCATTCCCTTCACTGGTCTCCATGGGACAACGAGAACTCCTGTAAATGTAGTCCGAAGCCAGATAGCGGGGCTTCGAAACAAGGAACCTGCGCCCCTCTTTTATCCGGACCATGATATGTCGCTCAGGGGATTCCGCTGGAGATTTCCCCAACAGCGCTTTTTAAGGCCAGGCAAACTAATGCCGGACACCCCCTCTCAAGAGAGAGAGACGCACAGAGAGAGACAGAAACACACACACACAGACAGAGAGAGAGAGAGAGACAGAGACAGAGACAGAGACAGAGACAGAGACAGAGACAGAGACAGAGAGAGAGAGAGAGAGAGAGAGAGAGAGAGAGAGAGAGAGAGACAGACAGACAGACAGACAGACAGACAGAGAGAGAGAGAGAGAGAGAGAGAGAGAGAGAGAGAGAGAGATCCACTAAACAATTTAAAATGTAGTAGCTATACTACAATTTAGAAATGTAGCTATAAAAATGTAGTAAAACTTTCACCAGAACAGCGAGTTTGGGGGTGGGGGTGGAGAGAACCATCCCTGCAGGCCAGGAAGATAGAGAAGGAAAAGGAGGTTGAAGCATGTAGACTATGGTTCGTGGGTGTTTTGCCAGCCTCTCCCTGTTTCACCGGCCCCCTCCCCCTCTCCATGAAGGCCCGCAGCTGAAGAGGAGTTCCTGAACCCACTTCCCCCGTGGAAGAGCAGAGGCCAAGCTCTGCTCCCAGCCCCGGCCCCGCCCCAGCCCGCCCCGCAGGCCATATTTCAAAGCCCCTTCCCCGTTGTCTGGGCTACACTGGGGCGGGAGCTTCTCGCCGGTCGCGTTGGTGCAGATCGGGCGACTCTGCCCCAAAGCGCTTCCAGTCCCGCGAATCCCAAAGCGGGTGGGTGGGGTGCTTTGGGGCCCCCCTCCCGTCGCAGCCCCCCAGTCTCTGCCTGAACGGCACTGGGTCGCTCACCGCTCCAGCAGGCTTCCCGGGGCCACCGCCATGCCCTCCTGCCGATCCGGGGCACCGACGGCAATCTCTTACTCCGGTTTCTTTCCCCGCGGCAGCGACGCCCGCTACTTCGCCTTGCCGCTTCCCATCGCGCTCGCCCGAGAGGACGGCGGGACGGTGCGGGAGCGAGCGAGCTTCCTTCCCTCCGAGTTTGGCGAGCAAGCCTCGCCTTCTCCGCTTCCCATGGCAATTATTCTGCCTTTTAATGCCACTCGGGGAGAGGGACCAACCCCACCCCCACCTTTATTGCCGCTGATTGAAGAAAGCGCCTGATCGACAGGTGAGAGGCGCCCGCTCGCCCAAGGAAGCCGGCGCGCTTAAGAGACCGGTCGCTCGCCCGCTCGCTCCAGCCCGCCTGCCCTTGCTTTGCTTGGGAGGCTCGAAGCTTTCGTGGACTTAAACGTCCCAAGGCCTCTTCCAACCTTTGAAGGCTGGCTGGGCCGCCGAAGCCCTGAGACTACTCTTACCCACTCAGTGACCTCCACAACGGAGGTTCGGAACAGTTCAAAGGCAATGGGTAACTCTCTCAACTGAGCCACTGCTTGGGGGAAATCGGAAGGAGCCTAGGAGTAGGTCCCGTGGAGATGCAGTGGCCAAACCACCAGCTCAATCCCTTTCTCTCCCCGGATCCGTCCACTTTAGAAAAGCACAGGTGAGGGGGGAGGTGCCAGGGACGGATTATCTGGAGGCTAACCAAAGGGGACCCCCCCCCCGAAGCCACTCAGCTCCCCTGCAGTCAGCAGAGAAGGCTTGGAGTAGAGGACCCTTTTCCATCTCATAGTCCAAAGAAGAGGAGGGTGTTGGGGAAGAGAGCAGGAGGAAACGCTTTGCCAGGATGCCACAGCCTCCCTCTGGAGGATCTTTCTTGGCCCATAATAGCCAATCCGCCTCTCCCTGACAAGAAGTTGTTGAACATTTCATTAGGTTTGATGTTACATTGCTTTTCCAAGAGCTGATGTCAAGTGTTGCCTATCATCAGAAAAGGAAGTAATAAAATTTATTTTACATTAAAAAGCCTCCGAAATGCCTTCCAAAGAATCTCTGCTAATTTGGGCTGGATTCTATCTAGTGGGTTTCACATCAAGGGGTAAATATCATAGGTTAGAAATGTCTCAGGCTTCGGTCCCCATTGCTTGCTCAAATGCAAGTCCTCATGGAGGAAATCAGAAAGTTTTCAGAGCAGAATCCTTGGTTTTGTCTCCACACGTGCTTTTAATGGATCTTATCAAGGCTACAGCAAATACCAGTATTCTTATTTCCAGTGGTAGCTGTAAAGCTAGTCTAGGTAAGTTTTCAACTCTGGGGTATGCCCACATTCTTTGTGTCTTTCAAGTTTGCACCAAACTTACTTGGTGTGAAAAAGGCACTGGCCTGGGTCTGCCAGGAATTGCCTGCCCAATCAGAGACCTTTCTCTAGGATTAGAGGCGGTTAGGCAGGTGAATTTGGGTCAGGGAATCCTCTGATTCATGAGTTATGAAATTTGTGTTTTCTCCTCTGTCCTGAGTTGCACGCAGGACTTTTGGCACACCTGAAAGGAGCCCTTGGCCAATGAGGCCGCTACACCTTCGGCTGTTACTAGCCAATTTGTCCAAGCTAAAATCCACAGACAGCAGAGGCTCACAACCTCTCCTTTCTTTTATCGTTTCCCCCACTCCGCCCCGCCCAAGACTTTTCTCCCCCTCCTTCCCTCCCAATGTTGCGCCTGTGCTTTGTCAGTGCAGTGGAAGATTTGATGTTTTCAACGATCTGCAAATACTCCATTTTGTGGCCTGTGTGAGGATGGGTGGGTTTAATTGCAGAGGACGCTCGTTTTTGCTTAAACTTGGAAACCTGGTAAACTTCAGTGGTGAGGAAAGAAATTATAAACCTCTCTGCAACACATTCATAAAAGTAGGACTTACAACTTCTTAGAACAGAGGGGGGCAGGTTCCAGCATCGTCTTTGATCCATCACTTTCTTTTTTTCTTTAAGGAAAGCTAACTTTCTGCTGACTTCCTACCTGGTGACGGGTGGGGGAGGGGAGGAATGTTTCTGGGCTTTGTGCTGTGCTGAAAAGGCAGAAGTTTGAGTCTCTCTTAAAGCTCAAGAGCCCACTCGAGCCACAATTCAGGCAAGGAAGTCCTTGGTGGTCTTCACTTCTTATCATTCTCCTAAGAATGCAAGACCCTTCTAGGATCTGGATCTTGCGTTGTTCTCTAGATAATCAGAGTTTTCAATATCCCATTACACCATCCAGATGCACTGAAGAAGGCCAAAGACATAAGGAGGAAGGGGTTGTAGCCATCAGCTCTTGTTCCCTAGGAGCTGGTATTAGGGGATTCCAGATTCAAGGCTAATAGGCATTTATAGCCCATTTTTTTTAGAAATTTGTGCATCTAAACTGGGACTGTCACCATGCCTGATGGCAGTGAGTTACAGCTTAAGTCATCTTTATGATACAAAAGTCCTGCCTTTTATTGATCATGCTCCCCCCCCCACTTAGTTTTTATAGGCAATCTCAAATGTTTACATTGTTAATAGGAAAAAAAACTTTTATATCCACATTTTTCGTGCCATATTTAATTGCATTTACTTTTATAATGCAGACTCCCCCATAATCCAAAAGCACTGATACGGCAGCCTTCCCTATTAAGGAACTATTTTAGCCCTCTACTCATTTTAGTTACATCTTTCCGAAGGCTACAATAACTTTAAGGCACGATGACCACATATTTTTTAAGGAAATTGGCTGTTATATTTCAAACGTCCTTCTTAATTGCAATAATAGTCTCTGCTTTTTTTTACAGCAGTCACATACCCAATTAACTCCCTCGGAACGGGTTCGCAATTTGGGAGTTCTCCTACATCCACAGCTAAAATTAGACCAACATCTTACAGCTGTGACTAGGAGAGCCTTTGCACAGGTCCGCCTGGTGAACCCATTGTGACCATACTTGGAGAAGGAGGCTCTACTCACGGTCACTCATGCCCTTGTCACCTCTCGATTGGACTACTGTAATGCGCTCTACATGGGGCTACCCTTGAAGAGTATCCGGAGACTTCAACTGGTGAAAAGTGTGGCTGCGCGAGCTGTGGTGGGTGTCTCAAGATACACCCACGTAACACCCATACTCCACCAGCTGCATTGGTTGCCCATTGGTCTCCAGGTGCAATTCAAGGTGCTGATCATCATCTTTAAAGCCCTACATGGCTTGGGACCAGGTTACCTCCGGGACCCACCTACCTCACACTTCCCTTCGACGGGTTAGATCCCACAGAGAGGGTCTTCTCCAGGTCCCGTCAACCAAACAATGCCGGCTGGCGGGACCTAGGCGGAGAGTCTTCTCTGTGGGGGGCCCTGTTCTCTGGAACCAACTACCCCCAGAGATCCGAATTATCCCCACCTTGCTGGCTTTCCGAAAAGCCATTAAGACATAGCTCTTCCTGCAGGTGGGGTGATTGGAGACCATTTAATATCTTAGGTCTCCCCCATGAATGTATGGTTTGAATGTTTTTTTTTTTAAATTAGATTTATTTTTTTATTGCTACTGTTCTTTTTATAGTTGTTCTTTACATGTTGTACACCGCCCTGAGTCCCCAAGGAGTAGGGCGGCATATAAGAACACTAAATAAAATAAAATAAATAAATAAATAAATTGACATTTTTATTAAGCTACCCACTATTTCTACCTTCACTGGAGAATAGGTCTCAGGGAGCTCAGTGAGTAAACATATCTAGAATTGCACTGATAGTCCTTCTGATACACTCAAAAGCTCAAGGCATGTGTTTAATCCTTCCTGTATTGATAAAATATATGGTTGGCTCTTCCAGCAGGTCCTTTGCAAGTTTTCTCAAAAGTAAATTATTTTCCAATTCAGCAGGTTTTCTGACAATGTGCAGCAGACTAATGTGCACTCAGCAATCCTATTTAGATTCCAAAGTGTATATCAGTGATTTTCATGACACCACCCCTGCTCATCTCCTTCCTCCAATTAAGTGGGCATAGAATTGTCCTGATCTTACTTATTCTGAGTTATTATTATATTTCTGTTTGGCAAATCTATACTATTGCAGGATAAGCAAGTATGCTTAAAAGACTGATGGTTCTGATCACACGTGAATTTCGTGTTTACATAAGCAGGGATTAGATTAGATTACACAGAACACTAATCCTAAACTAAGCTCTTCAGTTGGAGAGTTTTTAACCAAGTTAAAAATTCAGGAATGGCATTTGTATAGTCAGTTAAACTTTAGTTAATTTTTTTCATCATTTTTTTTAATTTTTAAGTGTGTGGGGAAAATTCATTTGACTCAGGTAGTAAATGGTTTACAGTTTAGCTGAAATCCAGAAAATGGGTTAATCCAGGGATCGAATTAAGCATGTTGTCTAAATTCAGTTACAAAAATAGCCGTCCGTATTTCAGCAGAGTTTGGGGAAAATCCCAGTTCTTGCGCGCAGCGTTCTTCCTTGTTCGAAGCCTTCAATATAAAGGCTGCTGTGTGAGTTGGGAGCCAGATTCGGACGTGGGTTCACAAATTCCGCTAAGCCGTGGTTTGCCCAATGATGGTTTTTGAAATATGGTACAATGGTGACACGCGCCCATCGATGTTTGTGTTCCACTCCTTGAAGTTACGCTCAAACCAGACGTACCACATGACAGGTGAGGTCCATCTATGCGAAAGTTGCTGTCCGGGTTTGAGGTTTTCCCGGCAGTTAAACCCAATTGACTTGGTGCTTCAAAATTTCCTGTCCCATCCTTGGCCGACGCCGAGATTGTCTGGGGCCGTATTGCCGCTATGTCATCTGCTCTTTCCAGCCGTCGCCTTTTCTCACTTCCCCACCACCACTGCCGCCCAGAAACAGCAGCGTTTTTGGCCTGTACTCCGAAACAGGCTTTTTTGTCCCCAGCCTCACGGACTGATGAAGCGACAGTGGTTTGAGAACCGCAGAAAATACGACTTCGGCAACAGAGTGATCAATGCCTGGAATGCACTACTTGACTCTGTGGTTTCTTCCCCAAATCCCAAAAACTTTAACCTTAGACTGTCTACAGTCGACCTCACCCCATTTTTAAGAGGTCTGTAAGGGGCGTGCATAAGCGCACCATTGTGCCTACCGTCCCTGTCCTACTGTCCCATTGCCTAATTTACCTGTACCTACTTTGCTAATGTTTATGTTTATACCAATACCTACTATCTTGTACATGTTTGAATAAATAAATAAATAAATAAATAAATAAATAAATAAATAAATAAATAAATAAATAAATAAATAAATAAATAAATCCTGGGCGCGGAAGGATCGGGCAGAGCACACTTCGCACATCCCTTAAGTTAGTGGAGAATTCCATTTCTAGTCCCCTTATGGGTAACGTCGGCAAAAACCTAGCATATGAAGTCCTTTCCTGACAGCCGAACGCGTCTTTTTCAAAGCAGTGCGATTTCTGACGTAGGAGTATATATACCTGAGAGTAATATCTATTACTTTATGGACTTAAGCAGCTCTGTCAAACCCATGCCACCTGGATGGAAAGATTTGCAGAACCTATGCCCTGTTTACTGTAGCACAACGGAGCCGAGGCACCTACCCATGCTAGAATTCCAAGACATAATACTAAAGAGGATATGGGTGGCATTTTAAGATAGTAGTGGGTAGACAAGTTAGAAGCTCAAGGTTTCAGACCATTGAGAAATGGAAACAGAAAAGGCTGGAGAATCCTGTGTCTCCTTTTCTTTTCCAGGTGGACCTACAGAAACCTGATAGTTGCTATGTAATTAGGAAAAGCTCTGACAGCCAGAGCATGCTGGGGTTTGAGGAGTCCTCAGCTAAGTTTAAAATTCAAAATGTGAAATGGGTGCGGTGCTTTGTGGAATATGTAAATAAGTCTCCTGGCTGTTTATGTTGATTAAGTCTGATTGTTCCTTGTGACTACACAAATTTGAGTCCCTGAATTGTAGTAGGCAATCTAATGGGGATTTCTGCACTGAAATAAGGATCCAAGAGAAAAGTTTCAGCAAGATCTATATTTAGTTCAAACTTATATTCTTTGGCTGGAGGTGGAGCAGTACCGAATATAAGTTTGAACTAATATAGATCTTGCTGAAACTTTTCTCTTGGATCCTTATTTCAGTGCAGAAATCCCCATTAGATTGCCTACTATAATTCAGGGACTCAAATTTGTGTAGTCACAAGAAACAATCAGACTTAATCAATATAAACAGATAGGGGACTTATTTACATATTCCACAAAGCACCGCACCCATTTCACATTTTAGATTTTAAACTTAGCTGAAGACTCCTCAAACCCCAGCATGATCCACCTTATGCTTTTGTGTATTTTATTTCAACATACTTTAAGATATATTATTTAAGCAATGTGAACTAGGGTCTAGTGGCTTCTTCAAAATTTAACCCAAATAATTTGTTTAAAAACCAGCAGAAGTCTATGAGGCAATTTCATCTAATCTAATCCTGATATTATATTGGCATGAAATCAGGATTACTCATTACCAGACTATTAATGTACAAATATGGACCTAGAAATGCTAAAGTTCCTTCAGTTCTTTTGTAATTGTTTGCACGAAACTTGATTGAATGAAAGTCATAATGCCTTATTTACATAATTTGAGAAGCTAATTTGTTTAAAAATGCAATTATTACTTGGTTAAACAATATGACTATGATGTATGAATAGGAGAGAGCTAAGTCTAAAGATTGGGTTTTCTTTAGTTCAGAAATATAATTCTGTTAAATAAAGAAATAATGATACCAGGATAGAAGCTTTTTATGCTTTCCATAAATTCCACCTGAGGTTACAATTGTAGTCATCAAAAGCATCAGGAAAGAATTATCTAATTACATTATCTGGTTTGATTAAAACATATAGAGAATCCATAGAAAAATGACATGTGAACAAATGGATCAGTAGAATCAATTCAAGAAAGAGTATATTACACAACTTTTTTTAAGATACAGACATTTTATTAACACAAATATATGCACAATCATGTGGTTCAGCACTTACTGAAAAAAATTACCAGACTTCTGGGAGATAATAATTTATTAAACTTGTATGCCACCCAGCTCTCAATGTCTCAGGTTCATCTCTCAAACAGAGATGCAAGACTATCAACAGATGAACCTCTTTTCTGGCATCTTAAATACTCTATTGCTATATAAAAACCAGTAATATGTAGATATATTTATTTTCCCCAAAGGTCTCTGGGCAGTGTAAAACATCAACATCCTCCTCCAAATAAGAAAAAATAAGAAAATTAGAACAATGTTAAAATCAACAAAAATCACCAAAAATAAAAAAACCATAAACATCAAATAAAACCTGAGATAGTTGTCCACAATGAGTCACTTGAGACCAAAAAAAGGCACATTGATTTTATTAATCTTTCTTTATAGCTACCAGTATCTCCTTCCACGATGCAAAATCTAATTTATTTACTACTAAAATTCTTGTGTCTGTTTGTCTATTTGTAATATTCAATTGGACAAAATGGTGCATCATATGGGAACAATTTTTCAACCAAAGTACCTCAGATGGACTAACTGACAGAATGCCGGGACCCATCAACCCAGTAAGAATGAAATTTGGGAAATCTTCAGCATCATTATGTTGCCACAGTCAGTCATGGTCACATGATTATCATTCCAATGCTCCCTAACATTTTCCCACAAGTCAATGGGGAAGCCAGCAGGAAGTATAAATTTGATCATGATTGCCATACTTCCTTCCAGCTTCCCAGAAGCAGTCTTTGCAGGAAGCATTGGCAATGGGGAAGCAAGTTTCTCAGGTAAGTTTCCCCCACCTATGCCACCTCCCCAGCCCTTCTATGCTCATGTCATGTTGGCTATTCATGCACCCCTCCACACTCTTTCTGACCTGTGCTGCACTCTCATGTGCCCTCCCCAATCCATACCATATCTCTCACACACACCACACACCATTCATGATCTATACAACATCCCATTCAACTTCCCCAAATCACATTGCACCTTCATACCCTCTCCACAAATCATCTGGCACCTCTTGCACTTGTCCATGCACTCTCATCAACCTCTGTGGCACCTCTTGTACATCCCTGCACACCTTTCCCAGTCCATGCCACATCCTACATTCATTATTTGACTGAAATGGACATCTTGTGCATCTTGCATATCCCTATGCATCCTAACTGACCCACTGTGCATACCTTCCTTCACCTGCTTGGCACCTCTCATGCATGTCTGTGAACCCCTGTATACCCTTCTCAACTGTTACCATACTCTCACACGCCCTACCTGACCTGCCCAATGCCTTTTTAAAAATTATGTCAATGGGGAAACTGGCAGGAAGTCTGAACTAGATGCAGCTGGAAGGGAAACAGAGGGAAGGGGAGGAAGGAAGGAAGGAAGGAAGGAAGGAAGGAAGGAAGGAAGGAAGGAAGGAAGGAAGGAAGGAAGGAAAGAAGGAAGGAAGGAAGGAAGGAAGGAAGGAAGGAAGGAAGGAAGGAAGGAAGGAAGGAAGGAAGGAAGGAAGGAAGGAAGGAAGGAAGTTCCTGTCAGCTTTCTGTCAGTTCCTCACAAGGAAAGTCAATGGGGAAGCCATCAGGAAGTCAGAAGTCACTCCCACTGATTTTGTGCCCCTGTAGTGTTTCTGTTTCTCTTTTAGGTAAGGAAATATGTCTGAAACAATGACCAACTGGTTCTTGGATTGTCTAGTTGTGATACAAAACCTCTTAAGAGCATAGCCAGGGGTCAGCAACCCGCAGCTCTGGAGCTGCATGTGGCTCTTTCATCCCTCTGCTGCGGCTCCCTGTCACTCAAAAGATGCATCACAACCGCCAATGTGTGATACCCGCTGGCACGCAATTTATTGAGCTTTTCAACCCCCGGTAGGCCAACCATGGATAAATCCAAAAAAAGAAAAGTTTCAGAAGAAAAAACAATGTTTAATTCAATTACATATGCTAGTTTTGTGGCCGCTCAGGAAATAGTCAGGCACGGGAAGGGTTTTAAGGCTCCCAGTGTATTTTCCTTTCTGTGGGAAACGGGTCCAAATGGCTCTTTGAGTATTTAAGATTGCTGACCTCTGGCATAGGCAAATATGGTACCTACAGAAGTGTCTGAAGAGTTCAATTATTCTAGTTTATAAACGTAAAATCAAAGAGACCCAACAATTGATTGGCTATTCACTGTTAGTTTACTGAATCTGTAAAGTGGAATCATGGGGAAAATAAACAGTAGTTGTACAAGTATCAGACAAGCTTTCAGAAAATAAGAAGCTGGTGCTTTATTCTACAGCATTCACTTACAACAGTTCACTTACTGACCATTTGAAGTTACAATGACACCGAAAAAAGTGACATATGACCATTTTTCACACTTTGCAGCATCCCCATGGTCACATTACTTACATTTGGATGCTTGACAACTGAGTCACATTTATGACTATTACAGTGTCTTGGGGTCATGTGAACACCTTTTGCAATCTTCCGACAGGCAAAGTCAATGGGGAAACCAGATTCACTTAACAACCGTGTTACTAATTTAACAACTGCAGTGATTCACTTAACAAATGTGAGGAGAAAAGTTGTAAAATGGGGCAAAACCCACTTAACAAATTTCTCACTTAGCAATATAAATTCTGGGCTCAGTTTTGATCGTAAGCTGAGGACTACCTGTATATACGTACTGTTAGTCCTCATTTAGCAAATGGAATTGGGATCAGCAACTCCATTGCTTAGCACCATGGTGATTAAGCAAAACATCACAAGATTGCAATGGGCTTACAATCTCTTTGGTCATTAAGTGAATCACCAGAGTTGTTAAGAGAAACATGTGGCTTAAAATTTTACTTCCATGTTCTCTATTAACTCACCTTGTCACAAGCAGTTGTGAAGCACACAAATGGCAATCATATGACTGCAGGATGCTGCAATGGTGATAAATGTGAGGACTAGTCTCAAAGCTACTTTTTACACCATTGTAACTTTATCATTAAATGAGTCCTTTGTGGATCTTTCATTTGCCTTTAACTCAGTTGTAGAACAAGATGTATTTGTGCTATCAGAAACACTGCAGACTGTAACATTATGCAGATAAGAGTAGGACCCTCCTAAGCTTTAACAGACAGTGTACATATTGAAAGAGGCATGAAACAGACTTACATTCCAGGTTCTTTCCTCTTTTAATTTTTATTTCAGCAATGCGTACCACTTTAAACTTGAATTTTAATTTCATGGTTTTTTTCTCCATCTATTGAGATAAGAACATGCCTCTTCTGGTATACACAGAAACAAGCTCTGTGGTAAATCCCTCATCATCTTATGAGGGGATTGACCAAGATGAATGATTTCTGCAAAAAAAAAATTAAAAAAGGAATCTAAGACAATTAAGTTCAATGTTGGCATAAGGTCACGAAAGCATGCCATGCATAGTGTAGGTATCAAAGACAGCAGCTATATTCTTAAATATAGGGGAGGATACTCTGGAAATATCTTACATAGAGCGTCTATAAGCAGGCAGTCAAAAAGTTGAGACAACTCTATTTACAATACAGTACAGGTAGTCCTCAAATTATGACTATAATGGAGCCTGCCCATTATGGTTGCAAGTTGTAACTGTCATAAAAGGAGTCAGTTATGATTTTTTTGGTGGCAGTCATTAAGGGGATACTGCTGTCATTTAAGTACAAATGCCAGGATTGTTAAGCAAATCTGTTATTCCTATAGCACAGTTTTGCTGAAAACTGGCACTTCCAGTTTTCAACAAAAACATTGTAAAACATGTTCACGTTAGCAGACACTGCAAACGGTCATAAATTCCATTTTGTTGAGTGCTCAAAATGTGTCATGTGACCATGGGAGGGGCAACTGTCAGAACTTTAGATCTAGGTCAAAAATCTTTTTTTTCCAGGTAGTTCATAATTTCAAATGGTCACTAAGCAGCCAGTCATAAGGGTACTTGTACTCTGATTTCTCTGTATGTACTCATACTTGTACTCTGATTTCTCTTCCACAGTGATAGACATTTAGAAAACTAGTGGGACCTGCACAATGTTTATGTAGAAAAAACTGGATTTCAAGCGTTAATGGTACAGAGATTTGGGGGACAAAAATAAGGCTGGAGATTTCACAAAACAAGTTTACCAGAAGAATTACAGCCCTTTTTCTGAGATTCCAATAGCATTTCTATTAATAGAAACTGACTAATGAATGTTTCAGCGTTCGGAAAAGTTTCTTCAAATACCACAGGACTGCTGTTAGATGTTATCAAGAATCATTGAAACAGGAGACTCTATTCAAGTTTATCACCCAACAGAACATCTGTATTATATAAGCTTTGCCCCAAATAGAGAGCACAGAGTGCATTTAAGATGCCAGATTTGTTAATAGGACTCTGGGTTCAACTTGGAAATCATCAGCCATTGTCATTTTTTTCCAAGTGCATAATAAATTTAAAACAAATTCTGATAAAGCATGTTCTCTGTACACTAACTTTTCCCTCACTGAAGAAAGCTTCGTTGCACTAAGAGTGTTCATAGTCCTAGATGGGAGAAATTATCTCTTTCTCTTGGTTAATCATAAATGCATCTGTTGTAGCAGAGAATTGAAAAATATATTGATGTTGTTTACTTGTCAAATATAGATCAGTCCAAGAAGGACTCTCTTGTCATATCTTCCCTGGCCATGGAATGGCATTCACAGATGTTAAATTGTGACAAAATCTATGAAGAAGTATTCTTATGGTTATCTTTTAATATTTTTATTATTAGAATAGTGAAATAGAAGGAACAAAGTCTGTATTAGATAGTGACAAATAAAACAAAGAGAACAACTTCTAAGCACAAATAAAAACACTGTGGGATAACATGCTAGTGACACATTATCTTCATGTCTTCCACTTGTTTCTCTCACTGTTGACCACAATTTAGATTTTTTAAATCTTTTTCATTGAACGTTGAAGATCATTGTCAAAAAGTAATGCCATTTTCTTTATTTCAGGTGAAGTTTTTGATAAAAATACCTGAAATTTTTCCCAGTTATAAATAATTATATCATTTACGTTCTGAAATATTTTGTTTCTTACTTTTCAGGTTTGTAGACTCGCAAGGAAAATTCAAAATGGCTGTCTCCTTAGAGTTGCGTCAAAAACAAAGAGCAGTGATTGAATTCCTTGTTGCTGAGGGGGAAACCACTGTGAACATTCAAAGACGATTACAAAATGTGTTTGAGGACAATACTTTAGATTATAGTAATGTATTTAAAAAATAGAGAGTTTGAGAGGCAAAAATTATTCCAGTGACGAGGAAGTGAAAACTGCAGTGAAGAAGTGGCTCAAAGAACAGTCAACAAAATTTTACGAGATATTTATTATTTATTTATTTATTTTGTTGGATTTCTATGCCGCCCAATCCCTTCCTTCAGTTTGTCCTGAGAAACTCTTACTCCTGATATTCAATACTGTTTTAACAGTAAATAATTATGATTCTATGTATAGTTGTCTAATGCAATTATTATTTAAGTATATTTATATTTATAGTACATTTATATAACTATGATATATAACACCCCCCCCTTTGTTGTATTTTTTTCATTTTCTTTTAAAAGAATTTTCTGTTGTCTTTGACAATTTTCATCTTTGCAGGGTTTTTCCCCATTTCCTTTTAACACTGTTTTAAAAACAATAAAAGTATAAGTAAATGAATAAAACTTCCTGAAATCCAACATGCCCCATTTTTTGGTTTATATAGGAGGAATTGATCATAAGGAAGTCATAGATGCTGTGAGAATGTTATAATACATTAAAACTGCAAGAATTAGATGGTGAATTTTTAAACAATAGACATGGCTTGCTTATGGAGTGATGCATAACTTATTTAACTATGAGCAAAAAAATGCATCCATGCTGGAGGATACCACCATTGTTCAAGATTAATGCAAAATCAACAGAAGAGTCTTTAAGTCTGCCTAGGAAAATGCTTGGCAGAATTTTGATCATAAGGGCACAAGGGATGGCTATGAGAAAACCTTGGGTAATGTAGTGTAATAATTTATCATTGGGTATACATAATCAGGCAAAAGATGTGCAGGCCAAACTGTTGCTTTTCATTAGATCATTGAGAAACATATGAATGTCAGAAAGTAAGTTTATTGCATGTTGGTTGAAGTAGAAAAAATATATTATAAAGTGAATAAGTTTGAATTATAAAACATGTATGAATACTGAACTAAGTTGCTGAATGCTATAGGAGTAAGATATGATGAAAATAACACATACATGAGAATAGACTACTTAGCACAGGGATGTAAAACTCGAAGCTCGCTGGCTAGATGTGTCTCGCACTGGCCACGCCCACACCAAGTTTAGCGAAAGGGGAAAAAGTCATCATACATCACATGACGATGATGTGATGATGTGAGTTTGACACTCCTGACTTAGCAAATGGTTCAACATTGAGCATGACACAGGTGTATGCTCTCCCTTTGATTATTCACTGTATTTATGAATAAGTGTAAAAGAAATGTCAGAGTTGTGTCAGTTTGCCATGTGAATGTATACATATTTTTATATGCAGATGATGCCATGTTATTAGCTGATAAACCAAAATATATGCATTGAACATTAGGTTGTAACAAGTATAGATCTGCAAATTACTGATCAAAACCCAGGTAGATTATGTTTGACAAGGTAAATGTATTGAATAATGACAAGTTATATATAAATGGCAAAAAACTTGAATAAGTAGATGAATTTGTGTACTTTGGTGTTGGGCTTCACCCTTGGGTTCAAAAGTAAATCACAGACATGCCCTGACATGTCATCTGTTACGAATGCAGACTGTAGTCTGTAGATTCAATCACACAATCTCCACTCCCATAAGTAGGTATGGCTCTTGGTCACTTTACACATAGGACTCCATCCCATTCCTCTGCTAGAAATTAAACAAAAATGATCCTTCTGAATTTGGGGGCAGAACACCAGAGAAGTGACAGGATAGAGGCTGAAAAGAATGTGAGATACTATGGAAAAGCTTGGGATGAAGAAGTTGGTTTATCTGAGAAGTCCAGATGTAAGAGATATGGAAAGAAAGCATTTAAAAGAGATTCTGCTTTAATTTACTCACTAAACTGTGACTGGGAATTTACAGTTGTGGAGTCTTTTCTATCCAAGACAATAATTAAAGATATCTTCCTGAAAATTATGTGGTTTTTGCTTCTTGGGCATTACAAAAAGTATGGTCTACTATCTCCTCCACAATCCAAAGAGCAATAACTTTAATACGCTTCAGCGCTCTGTCTCCACAATGGTTTTGGAGGGTTAATATAAAAAAGTCCCCTATGAGTTGAGACTGTACCCCTCTAGATACTGGGCTGTTGAAACTACTTTCATGTCCATTGGTACCTTCTATATGGACTCAAAGACTCATCTTATAACACCTTACCTGGTAAAACACCTGGTAAAACACCTGGTAAAACACAATTGTTATTATCAGATCAATATGATTCAGTTTCCTTGAATGTAACTAAATTTTGTTAATTAGACTTTTTTATTATCCACTGATGAACCCACTCCTAATTGAAATATTTTATTTTACTTTGCTTTTATTTTTATGAGTTTTTGTTTGTAATGCTGGTCAATAACCATAATAAAAAATATCCCACTACACCCAAAGGTGCTCGGAGGAGGAGGAGGAGGAGAAGGAGGAGGAGGAGAAGGAGAAGGAGAAGGGAGCATATCTACCAGTAAAAATATTCTTTCTACAGATCTTGGATCTGTTATTTATTTTTGCATGGGTAACTACAAGGAGAAAGAGTGTGTATTTCATCATGTTGATATCATCATGGTTAAGATGGAGAACTAAGTACTCTTACTTTGAAATTGGTAATGTCCTGGGCAGAGAATGCTTGTTTCATTTGTAACAGACCACCTGTCTTGTGGCCTGTTCATAGCATTTACTAAGTTTCATTTAAGCTGTTGCTTTCTGTTTGCATGAGCAACTGTTATTGTTTAGCCACATATCTTTATGCTATGTAGCCAAGAAATAGTATTATAAAATTATTTCAAGTTTTGTTTTTATTTTGTAATTGTCAGAAAGGCAGCACAGGGTGTGAGAGCTCTGGCATACATATCAGGAATAGGGAGAGTATGCCAGGCAAAGCATCCCCCCCCCCCCGAAGATAGGTGGCAGCAGCAGGAACTAATAAGCTAGTATCCCAAAATCTAGAGCCAGATCCAGGGTGTAAAGATCCACAAGGTTTCTGGGAGGGGAACTCAAGAGCTCATACATTTGCTACTTTACCTTTAGCTTAACGTCTTGGCTCCATTTGGCAGACATGTCATAGAAACGGCTTGTCCAAGCAAGAATTTATTGTAGATAAGAACGATATAGAATAGTTGATAGCTTGCTGTAGTGTGAGGAGTGAAGAGGTTTATATCATCAGAGGTTGAAACTTGGTTTTTTTTCCCTTTTTTCCCTTGTAAATTGAGTTACCTAGAGCAACAGTTGTTGGCCTTGAAGTTGGGCTAGTTGGTAATGCTAGTTGGTAATGCTAGTTCTTGCCTCATGAGCTGTGTTGTGTCCCATATAGCCAAATCAACAGCATCAGGTTTAGTTAAGGCTATGGCAGTCTCGAAGACCTTGTGCCCGCAATGGCTCAGGAACATCACTCTCTTTCTGTTGTCGGAGAGGTTCTGCATGTCATTGGCTTCCAGGAAACGGCGGAACCTGGTCATGTAGTTTTCCCATGTTTCATCTACTGGGTTGAATGGAGTTGGTGGGTGGAAGGGCGACATGGCAGTTTTCTATGGTAGTTCTTTGTTCGGATTCGAATTTGGTGCCTCGTGGTCCGACGCTTCCTTCCAGCAGGGCTGGATTGCTTTGTTTGAATTGGCTCTTCAGTATCCCACCTTCATCGCCAATGTTGGGTTCTGATACTGAAGAGGCAGGAGACAGGTTGAGTGACTTCAGCTCTTTATTGGTTACAGTGAGCAAACAACAGCAACTGTCCAGGTGGTGACTGTTGTTTAAATAGAGGAGCCCGGCTGGAAAGACCCAATCAGCAATTACCTGCTCTGCTCAATAGAGTGGACCTGTGTGGAAACTTCCCAGCTAGTATGTAGATCTCAGGACACAACAAGCCGCAATTCTAGGTAGGTAGAACATTTACTGAAATGTTGGTTGAAGAGTAACTATGTGCCATATTTCCCTAAAAAAGCAAAATGGCTATGTACAGTATAACACCATCTTTCTGTGAATTTTGTTTTATGAAAGTGAGAGCTGGGTATCTCATGAAAAATAAAAGTAAGTGGAATGCAGTGGGAATTGTCTATCAAGTAAGTATGCATAGTGAAACAAGATAACATCAGATTAAGAATGAATGGACGCTGAAGGAATTTGGGTTGAATACAAACATGAGCTACTAGTATGAAAGAATAATATTGAGGTGGTTTGGCAGGGAGAATGAAAGAGAATCAGATTGAAAACAGTTACATGTAAGAAGAATGAATGATTGCAGGTGTACATTACACACTCTAACCTGGTTTGTCTGCAAAAGGATTACTTTGCCATTTCTAAACTTAGATGCCCCCATAATGTTAATTTAACATAATCACAGGGGTCAACATGAATTGGTGTTCTGTTGCATACTTATATTTGGGGATCTTTCTCTGTAGCAACCGCTTGCTCAAATCACTTCCACAGCATTCCCAGGACTCCTTGTAAACCTTTCTGAGTGTAGTTTGAATGAAACTTGCTCCTGCTCTTCTTGTCTTGAGTGCTTCCAATTGTTCTCTCCCTGTTGCCTAATCAATGACCAAGTCAGGAGACTAGAAAAAAAAAACGAAGAAAGACAGAATGTTAAGAATAATCACCCATTATGGGAATATGTCCTGTTCCTACTATCCAGAAACTTCTAGAGATAGTGCTGGAAGGCTCTGTGTCTTTGACTAAAAAGTATTTAAAAGCTACACAGAGTAAAATATACTCAGAATATGTTTGGATTTTATTGTGGAAGAACATAGTGAACACATGTGAATGGGAAACACACACATTACTCTGATTTAAATAAATGAAATTGCTTGATATTTTTTCTTTTCATTTCTTTTCTTTGTTTTTGTTTTTGCAAAACCTACTCCAATAGTTCAAACGCTTGATGAAGTTTCTGCATTTAGTGCTGGGCAATTTTCTCCTATGCTACAAAATGTTCTGTCCAGTTTTTGTTGTAGCATAATTTAAAGTAGGCTGGAAGTAAGGATGTTTGCTTGAACTGGGCAACCCTAACCACAGTTTCTAATGGAGTTGCTATTATAGATGTATTTTCTAACGTGACATTCCTAGAATTCCTTCCCTCTTTGCAATCAGTGTTACAATATTTTGATTCCTGCTTTGCCTACTTGACAATGTTGGCCCTGGGACTCTAATGTTCCACCTTCTTCATGTGATATTGCCTTGACCTTGTGCCCAACCCAGTTTTATGCCAGTTTTTCCCATTCTTAAAAACAACCATTTCTCCTCATTTACACTAACAAGGGACAAAAAAAGAAACAAATATGAAAATGCTAGACCGCTTCCAGTACTCTTTTAGGAAGGCAACCTGAGGTACATCTTGGGCATGAGAGAAGATATATTTAGACCCCTTCTTTGGATCAATATCTGATGAGTTATTCCGCCATGATAGTGACCAATTTCTAATCTGAAAATATTCGCTTTCAGTCCAAGGGGACAAAGGACTAGCTTAGAAAAGTGCATTGATTGATGTTCGTCCATCATGTTCGAAGAGGACCTTGACTTCTATGTCAAGACTTGTGCGTGAATTGGATTAAAGTGAGGGAGAGGTGCGCATAGTCAGCCTCACTTCCCAGATTCCATCTTGCTCCAATAGCAGGACAAGAGTCAAGACAGTTGGAGATGGGCTGGGCGCAGTGGTTGACGATGCATACCACATCGCTTGCAGAGACCGCCTTCATGACCGTTGTCCTATTCTAGTAGATTTCATCTGCTCAGTCCGCCGGAATCTGTCTTCACATGCTCGGGATAGACAAGTCCCTATCTCACCAAAGGTCAATGACCCAACGGCTACTCTAAACCTGGGTTGGCCAGCCTGTTGCATAAAAGTGCATAAAAAGAAACCAGAGAGCATACTTCAGACAATCCTATTTAAGACAGGAGTTATTTTCAACATCGCAGCAAGGGGGTAAGGAATGAATTAAAACACTAATGAGGAATAGTTCTTTGACTTACATACTTTATACTTTTGCATTTGTTTGCATTAAAATCCTCATTCTGCTTTCCACATCTAAGCAAGACATCACTTTAATGGATATTTCTGAAGGTAACAGGAAGTTAAAGTCTTCACAATTTATTTTCCAGTTTTTCTTTTTCCACTCTCTCACCTCATACCTGCCCCCCCCCTCAACAGATCTCTGCCCAAATGTCCTATTTCCTGCCACCCATACCACAGGAATGGAGGTTGGGTTCAAGAACCCAGCCTTGTCTTGCTCTAGCACATATAAATAAATTGTAATCCAGATGCAAGCATATAAAAACAGACCACAGACTTCCTCTTCTTTCTTCTCCCAACTCTTCCATCAGTTTGGCTGAACCACAGGGGTGAAAGTATCTTTAAAGCTTTCTGTTGTAGCTTGATGTTATTTAGTAGCTGTTGTCTGCAGAAGCACAACTGCTCTATTTGATGGGGTGACTCAAGGTAATTGGAAGCTTATTGCAAGGGAGTTTTGGTAAGTCCTTTGTATATCCGTTTTTGTCCCAATCCCTTCCTTTTTAGTGAGTACCACTCTTTTGGTTAAGAGATTACATCGCAAGAACAACTATTTACATACAGAGAAAAATGACATTTTTGCAGGCTTGACTAGAGATTAACATAGTTAGCCACAATTAATATAAATAGTCCCTGGTTGCCTGAGACTACATATTCCAGAGACAATAAACAGGTTAGTTTACTTAAAATGGCAGCCCAAATGTTTTTTTTTTGGTTAGTTTGTGGTTCAACATGTCATGGAAATAATATTTATATGCTATTAAAATGCTTGTTGTTATGACCTTGAACTGAATGAAATGGTGCATCATATGGCAACAATTTTGGAAGATATCTCAAATGAGCTAACTTAGTGAATGCATCCAAAATCCAGGACCTGTGACCTCAAATTGATTGAAATTTGGGAAAGTGTGGCTCCTTCTGTGCCACTACTGCTGCTATGCTGCAGGACTGCTGCTGGTATCATGTGATCTTCATTTTCAATGTCCCATGATAGTTTCCCAGCCAGTCCCCCAATCCCTCCCCCCTCCACCCATCAGACAGCAGCCACTTACCTGCCTGAAGAAAAGGGGAGGGGAGGGGAGATTTCCAATGCTCCCTACCAGATTCACACAAGGAAACTCAATGGGAAAGCCAGCAGGAAGTTGGAAGTCACTCCTACTCCCATTACTTTTACATCCATTGGTTGTTCTGTTTTTTTCTCTTTAGGTAAAGATATATTTCTAACAACAAAAACCCTATGCATAAATTTCCAGGTTGATTTTATGGGCCTACTTTTATGAGTTGGTCTATACTGTGTCTGGGTAATACATCTTTACTGACAATGCATCAGAAGCATTCACACAGTAAAATTTCCATGAACTTCCAAACCCCACTCACTCCCATAAAGTAAACATCTCAAGTAGTTGCTTCTGTTTGAAACAATGCTATTTTCAGAGCAATCACATTCAGAGGAGTCTAGAAAAATAGTAACTTTGGGGCAGAGAGTGCCATTGTTGTAGACTGCATGAATGAATATTATTATAATTATAATCTAGCGAAGAGAGTGCAGAAATCCTCAAATAATAAGTTACCCACCAGCCCTTCTTCCCTTCCTTCTCCCATTATATAAAACATCAATTGGTTTTATTATAGCCTTGGATGTTTTTTTAGTTAAGGGGAAAACGGAAGGAAAGGAAAGGAAGTCTGAGGTCTATTTTTGTTCATGTATTTTCAATTAAGAAAATTAAGTAACCCACACAATGTGGCAGCTACTCCTGTCTAACAGTTTCCTTATTTCTTGCAAAGACAGTTTACTTACTGCAGCCAAACTAGGCTTCCTGATCTGTTTAAAAGAAATTAGAAACAACAGCTAATGAAGAAACTGAAGGCAAAGCAGGGGGAAATTAAGGCATGGATCGTCATCAGGCAAATTCCAGGCCACAGGTTGCTTTCATTTATGGAAGAAAACAAATCTCAAAGAAATGTAACTTCAAGGGGAAATGGGCTAGCTACCCATAGGAAAGGCTGTCATTGGCTAGGGAGCCCAACAGAATTCCTGAGGTTGGTCACACACACCCCTTGTCCATAGAAGGCAAACCATGGTGGTGCTGCTGCAAACAGTTTCTCCAATTCTGCTTTGGGAGTTGGTCAGACCAGGCCCCTGAAAATGGCTGCTTCTGGCTTCCTCTTGCTGCTCATCTTCTCTCCCTCCTCTTCTCCTCCCCCCTTATGTTTATGAAAAGGGCTTGGCAGATGAGAGGAAAAGAGAAGGAGCAGGACTCACGTTGGGCCTCTCTTTCTGAGAAGAGAGAACTCCCTACTCTGAGCAACATAGGAAGATCCTTTGGAACCTCTCATAAACAGTTCAACAAAAATTTAGATTTGAAATTACCTCTGTGCATCATAATCAAATTGTAGCAAATTCAAGGTTCTTTTTTGCTCTTCTTTTGGTTGATCATGAACTAATCTATGTAGGTAATTTATGCACTCATTGTGTATGGCAAAACAAGGCCCTGCTGGATGACAGTCTAGCTAACTTTCAGTTTTCAACAGTGAGCACGAAGATGACCACCATCCATTTATGGCACACTGCAGGGGCAGGTTCCTCTTACCTTCTCCTACCGGTGCGCATTGCGATGTTGTGCGTGCACGTGCGTGTGTCCTCTCGTGCACTTTTGGCTATCTGCGCATGCGCAGAAGGACAATTTCACTTCCGCGCATGCGCAGAGAGCCAAAAACCGTGAAAAATTAAAAAAAAAAGATGGCAGCGCACACGGACCTGCAAAGAAAGCAACGGAACCATTGCGCAATCGGCGAGCCCCTACTGGAACGGCGGAGTGGACTGCACTGGTAGGAACCCACCACTGGCACACTGGCTCTGAATATGAACTGCCTCTTAGCAGTCATTCCAGGATCTGCCTACCAAGAATGTGTTGAGTCCTTTTTAAAGCTAACACTTACCACTGTATGAGTGAATTCTGTAAGTTTGGATTGAAATATTTCCTGAGTTTACAGTACTAATATTTGGTGAATATCTTTATTTTAGCAATGAGAATGAAAAAGAAAGCCTTTTCTCCTCACTACTTTCATACCACTCATGTGAATGATTGTCTGATACTCTAAGGCTTTGTGTCTGAGTCTGGTGCTAACCATGGGTAAGATACTTATGAATTAGACAACACAGTAAACTGCAATCAGATGTGGCTTATCAATCAAACCTTCAAGCCAACAAGACTTTCTTATTGCAGGCATCCCTGCTGAATTTATGGATGTCTGTGGATGTCTAATGTTATTTGAATGACATTACTGAGAAATGGGGTCAATCAAAAGTGCTTACAAAATGAATACTTACCTCTCTATAATTTTTAATGCCTACATAGAACATTACAGACCAGCCCAAGTCAGTTTCTGAGCTCCCATGACTGTGTGTGGCTCAGAGGTAGGTTCCTCCCGGTTCAGACCGGTTTGCCTGAATTGGTAGCAACCCATTGGTGATGTCACGGAACTGGTTCAGTCGGTGCTGGTCCGTGGGCGCCGCCATCTTTTTTTAAATTTTTAATTTTTTTTATTTTTTGGAATTTCTTTCTGGTTTTTTTTTTTCTTTTGCGCATGGGCAGAAGCTGAGTTTTTGGCACTGCGCATGCATTGCCATCTTGTTTTTGGCTTTTTTTGGAATTTGCTTTATTATTTCGGCACTGCGCATGCTCCCGCTTTCTCCCGCGGCGCGGCCACGCGGTGCGGGAGGAAGCGAACTGGCAGCGAGGTAAGTTAGAACCCACCCCTGGTGTGGATTGAGTGTAGATCTCCTTAATTCTAATCCTAGGACCATAACTGCATTAGCACATGCCTTTTTATTGTAATCTCTACTATATCTCCCTTCAGACATCAACTTTCTAGACCTGGGAAAAATGGCTTATATACTTAATGTTTTCTAATAGGAAAGACATTGTATTTTGATAATTCTTAATATTTTTAAAAATATATTTTCCAAATGAACAGACTAAAAGAAAAAATGCAACAGAAAAAATAAAATAAAAATGGAAAAGATACAAAAAAGATACAAAAAATAGCTTCCAAACTTTGCAGATTTATTTCTTTTTCCCTCTTTTTTATATTAGTTTCTAATATAATCTTCCTTTTTTTAAAAAAAATCTTTAATAAAAATTACACACATAATGTATGTGTGAGAGAGTGAATGTGAGAGAAAAAATGAAAAATACAAGCTAAAATTAAATAGAAAAGTAATGCTAACCTGCATGCTAGGCATTTTAACAATGAAGAAGCAAAATTATACTTTTGTTTCCTTGAGCTGCAAAGAGTTAAAAATAAACAGCATTCTGGAGATGTAAAGGAGGAGGAAGTGAATGAAAATATGGGCAAGATCTTAATTAAAGATCATGTACTGACAACAAAGGTTGGAGTAATTAAATAATGGTTTTGGTTAATGTATGGCTATAAAAGTGGGATGCTGAGAAACAATGAGAGGAAGAAAACAGATGCCTCCAAATTATGACTTTGGAGATAAGTTCCTGAAAGTGCCCTGATCTATAAGAAGAACCAATCAATCAGTCTTAGACCAAATAAAGATTGATTGCTCCCCTGAGGATATTATTAGCAACAGGGGTGGGTTCCTCCCGGTTCGGACCGATTCGCCCGAACCAGTAGGGACCCGCTGGTGATGTCATGATGACATCACTGAACTGGATCAGTCGGTGCCGGTCCGTGGGCGCCGCCATCTTTTTTTTATTTATTTTTATTTTTTAAAAAAATATTTTTAATATTTTTTTTCCTTCTGAGCATGTGCAGAAGCCAAGTTCCAGCACTGTGCATGCGGTCACCATCTTTTTTTCAGCTTTGTTTTTTTTGGGGGGGTTGTTACTGCACATGCGCGTGCAAGGCATGCACACGCGGCACGGGAGGGAGCGAACCGGCAGCGAGGTAAGTTGGAACCCACCCCTGATTAGCAAGTATAAACTCACTTGCTTTGGGTAAACTTTGCCAAGGCAAATGAAGTGGAAGACAGCAAAGAAGGCAAACGGGGGGGGGGGGGGGATCGAAGAGATGTCTGGAATGTTCTTGAAAGAGCAATGGGTTAATAATACTACAGGTACAGACAGAAACTGAGCATTTGTCCTTGCAATCCCCAGGTGTTGAGCCCAACCTGATATTATATATCTGACTAACTACTTCCTGGCCTTAAACACTGAGGACCAGACGCCTGAAATGGACAATGTGCACTTACTGATACAATATGAGCTTGCCCAAAAGGGACTGATTGTCTCAAAGTGGCTGTATCCAGTCTGGCCTTCTCTGTGCCTTAATAACAGCCATGACAAGCCTGCACCTGTATGTAATTATTAAACTTTCCACTGTGTCGTTTCCTTTAGTTACTTTTTTGAATTAAAAAAGGGGGGTTGGTTTTGCTTCTGGAAGATAGTCTTAAGTTTCTTGTTTCACTGTAGAGACTTTTCAAAATGTAGTTTTATTTAAAGGGGTGGAGGGGGAGAGAGAGGGAGGGACTTTTTCTTAAACTCCCTAAGCAGCACAGTGGCAAAAACTGTGAATGGAGGCGGGAAGGAGAAATCAGAGGAAAGGCAAACATCTTAAGCAGAACTTTGCATTTCAAAGACTGCCTCTGTTTACAGCTGACTGACAAAATGCCTCTCAGATGCCCTCAAAGAAGTAATTACATAGTCAATGGGTAGAAACACATTTCCCATAGTGTTATTATTCTGAGTTCATATAATGCTTTCCTTGTCTGTCTGTAATTCTAATTTCCAGCCTGTTCTTCTTCTGGCTTTGAGAGTAGGCTAATTTCTCATAATATCTGTCTTTTTTTGCAGCATTCTGTACAATCCTTTCTAGCCTCTGTAAGTACAGCATAATGAATAGTTGGAGGTGGGTAAGTGGTGGATAAGACCATATCAGGTACAGTTACAATCCCCAGCTTTCCTCTGGAAATGAATGCTCACCTCCACTTACAACAATACATCTGATAATTTGGTCAGGGCCAAACAGTTCACCAGGCCTTTTTGAATCGCTGTCTGAGGACCTGCGGTTGACTGAGCACCTGAGACAGCATTCTTGCGCATCTAGGTTGTAGGCAGGAAGATGGCATCGTGCTTGCACGCCTCTTCATTTTTAGCGATTAAATTTAATCACTGCAGAACATGTTTCATTTTTTTATATTGGACAGTTTTCACACGTTGAATCTTTCTCTGAAAAGGCAATTCTAGAAAGAAGCCCTGGATTATGTTGCTTTAAAAAAAAAGTCCCGTTTACTAACTGAAATGGCAGGAGAGGAGGTGATACAGTGTACAATGGAATTCCTGATACCATTAGTAAACATTCACTAGGTGGCTGTATATAAGGTGGCTGATACCCCTGTTGTTACCCCATTTAAAATTCAAACCTTTCACATAACCTTGTTTGGGGCAACTAAGTTGACTGGTTCCAGAAAGAAAATCAGAACTTTTCTTCTCCCTCTCTCAATTCAACTGCTTGAGTAACATGCAACCACAACCGCAAAAATAGTCAGAATGCTATCAATTCATATTTACAGCTCACAGGCTATTGTAAATGCAACAAGGCATCTGGGAAGCCTCGGGAGACTTTCAAATGCTTTTGTTTACATTTTTTTGCAGCCTGTCTTCCCTGATAATTGTATAGCTTTTCATCATAGAATAAAGTCCAAACAAATATATAGAACTAAATGTACCAAAAACATCAGCAACTGAGTGCCGTTATGTGTAATAAAAATAAGAAGATTTCGGTTTGGAACTCAAGGTTGGATGACATCTTCTGCACTTTCTTATTGATCAACTGAAAAGAAAGGACAATTGACTGCTGGTGTTCTCTGCATGTTGAGGTTGGAAGAACTGAATATGTTGATGGGTTGTTTTTTAAACTGGAGGTTTGGAGGATGGAAATACTGGTAGTGTGGAACTGTTTTCAGTCTCATCTTTCTGACTTCAGCAAAATCTGAGATTCATTAATTTCTTTACAATATACCGTGTTTCCCCGAAAATAAGACCCTGTCTTATATTGTTCTGAACCCCAAAATAAGTGCTTGGTCTTATTTTTGGGGAGGTCTTATTATTTTGGGGCGCATGGAACAAGATGGGGCTCCTCTTGCCATCTTACCTGATTTCCAGCTCTGTCTCCCTAACCCTAACCAGAGGAAATGGCGGGGATCGGCTGCAGATGCACTTAAATATTTTTGGGGAGGGCTTATTTTCGGGGGAGGGCTTATTTTTGGGGAAGGGTTTATTTTCAGAGGAGGGCTTATTTTCAGGGGATGTCTTATTTTCGGGGAAACACAGTGTAAGATAACATATGTGCAATGTGAACCAGGAAATCCAGGAGATAAAATATTATCTGTGCCATAAACTTATAAAGGGACTCAACATGTTCTATCTTTATAGTAAAATAATATCCAGCCAGAAATTTCAAATTTTTCTTCCTATGGCACCACAATAGAAAGAATATGGGAAGTAGAAAAAAAATTGAAAAGAGTACAAGTATTTATTGGTTTTCTATCTATGTCTGATCCATTTACTAAAGGGTAAATTTTATCCCATCTGCAGCTATGTTGAAACTTCCATTTCTGTTATCTGTATGGGAGATCATATGTTAATATTCCTGTTCAAGCCAGAGGTTATTTGCCTATCTGCATCACATAAGCAGAAGCCATCAATATTTGACTAATGTCCTTGGAAGAGCACATGCAAAGCGGACAGGCATTTAAACTGGATTGCTCATATGAACCGAAGGGCTAGGCAGAAGTTCACCCAGCAGCTGTGTCTGTTGTGCCTTGGCCGCGTCCGGCGCTGAGTCTGGAGGATCCGGAGGAGGCGGAGCCGCTCATGGTGCAGCAGTACCAGCCTATGTGCCTGGCACCAGAGATGGCTGGTGATGAGGACTCGGTGCCAGAGCAGGACGATCTCCCAGGACCTTCTGCACCTGCGCAGCAGAGTTCTTCATCAGGAGATGAAGAACTCATGCTGAATGCCAGAGCACGCAGAGCAGCCAGAAGACAGGACTGGCTGAGTAAGCGTCGGTCCAATAGGAGGAAGCAGTGAGGGCTAATTGGGCCACGCCCTTCAGTGGCTATATTAGGCCATGGTAATTAGTGCTCATTGCTGAGAACAACCATTCACTGACCGCAGCATATCCAGAGTTTCGTTTCTACGTCTGTTTGGGAATCTTATCACCAGCTTCTGCCAGCTTTATTCCGGGAAGCCAGCCAAGTTGTTCAGATAAGAATTAATGAGTCTTGCTTTGAACTTTTGTCTGTGTGCTATTTAACCCTCACGTAACCCAAAGAACCTTATTCCTGAAGACTTTCCGTTTGTGTTGTTTTGGACTTCTAAACCCTCTGAGTTTTACTAAGAAACTTTATTAGTAAAAGGAACCTTTTTGTTTGCCTCCCAACGACTGTGTGTGTGTGTTTCTGGGGGGTTGCGGTGCTGGGTCACAACAGTTTGTTCTCAGCCCAAACTGACCACACACAAGCCCAGATTGCATCATGGAGCAGCTTCAGGACGAGAATGCTCAACTTCGGCAGCAGCTGGCAATCATGAACGCTCAGTTAACAAGGCAGCAAAATCAGTTGGCAGCTGCTCCTGCGTTGGCCCCAGCCCAACGGACACGCTGCCCGATAGCCATGCCGGATAAGTTCCATGGTGACGAGGCTATGTTCCCGGCGTTCCTGGGCCAGTGCCAGTTGTTCATGTCTCTGAGGCCAGAGGATTTCCCCCACGACCGGGACAAGGTGGGGTTTGTAATTAGCCTGCTGTCTGGAAATGCAGCACGTTGGGCCACCCCTCTACTGGTCCAGAACAGTCCCCTCCTCCAGGACTTTGGGCGTTTCTGCACTCATTTGGAGGAGATGTTCGCGGATCCAATTAAGGCCCAGACAGCGTGCAGGCAATTAAGGCAGCTGAGGCAAGGCCAGAGACCACTCAGGGAATACATCAGTGAGTTCCGTCTCCTCAGCCAAGACTCGGCCTGGAATGAGGCAGCGTTGTTGGATGCCTTCCAGGAGGGCTTGGCAGACAGCATCCAGGATGAGCTGGCACGCGTGGACATTCCTGCAACCACCCAAGAACTGGTGCGGCTCTGCTTGAAAATTGATGCCCGGTGGCAAGCGAGGAACGCACGCCGTGCTGCTCCGGCGCCTCTCGCGCCACCTGACGTCCCCGCTGTTCTGGCTCCACGTCGCGCTGCTCAGGCACCTCCTGTTCCCCGTGGACTTCCGTCGGCCCCGGCTCCCCGTGACGAGCCTATGGACCTTGGCGCTGTTCGGCCCCGCTTGACCGGCGCGGAAAAGGACAGACGCAGGGCAGGGGGGTTGTGTTTGTATTGCGGCGACCCGGGCCATTTCGCTCGCTCGTGCCCTAGGAAGGGTCGGGGGCCCACCGCTTCTGGTCCTGCTCCACCGTCCCAGCCATCGCCGTCGGGAAACGGCCAGCGCCCGGCCTAGCGGAGACGCTGGGTCGGGCATGCACACCGAAGGACTCCGGCTCAGCTGACGTGGATCCCGGTCCTCCGCGGCATCTGCTCTTGGACACCAAGGTCTTTATTGACCACCGGGACCGCGGCGTCTCCGCACACGCTTTGGTGGACTCCGGGGCAACCACCAATTTCATTGACGAGGCGTTCGCCCAGCATCTTGCCGTTCCCCTGTGCCCCGTGGACCCGCCGATGAGGGTGGAAACAATCGATGGCCGGGTGTTGCTGTCCGGTCCGATTAAGGCCATCACGCAGCCGGTGCGCCTTTGCATTGGACGGCACGAGGAGGCCATCCAGTTTTACGTGACGTCGGGACTCCATTTCCCTTTGGTTCTCGGACTGGCGTGGCTGCGCACCCATGACCCTCAGGTTGTATGGTCCCAGAACTTCATTGCCTTCCCGAGTCTCCAGTGTGTGGACCATACGCGCCAGGTTTGTGCGGGCGCGGTACCTGACCCTCCGGACATTTCACTCCCAGCTGAGTTTGCAGACTTCGCTGATGTGTTTAGCGAAAAGGAGGCGGACCAGTTGCCCCCGCACCGGCCCTACGATTGCCCTGTGGATCTGATTCCCAACGCTCCGCTCCCTGTGGGCCGCCTCTATTCCATGTCAGAACCCGAACTGGCCGCACTGCGGGACTTTATCGATAAAAACCTGGCCAGGGGTTTCATCCGACCCTCCTCATCGCCCTTGTCTGCCCCCGTCCTCTTCGTCAAGAAGAAAACCGGGGACTTGCGCCTGTGCTGCGATTATCGCAAGTTGAATGCCATCACAGTGCGTAACCGGTACCCGTTGCCCCTCATCCCGGAGTTGATGGAACGCCTCCGCTCGGCGACCATCTTCACCAAATTGGACTTACGTGGCGCTTACAATTTGGTGCGTGTTCGTGAGGGGGACGAGTGGAAGACGGCGTTCGGAACCCGCTACGGTCATTTTGAGTATACGGTCATGCCGTTCGGCTTGACCAACGCTCCGGCTGTGTTCCAGCATTTCATGAACGACATCTTTAGAGATTTGCTGGACCAGTTCGTTGTCGTGTACCTGGACGATATTATGATTTATTCTACGTCCCGGAGCAGCCACATCCAACATATCCGTCAAGTCCTGCAGCGGTTGAGAGACCACCAGCTATACGCGAAATTAGAGAAATGCCAGTTTTTTCAGACGACTGTGGATTTCCTGGGCCATCGGATTTCGCCAGAAGGCATCGCCATGGACCGGGGCAAGGTCGAGGCCCTGAAAACCTGGCAACCCCCGCGCCGGGTGAAGGACGTTCAGCGACTCCTGGGGTTCGCAAATTATTATAGGACCTTCATCCCGGGGTTCGCCACTCTGACCGCGCCTCTCACTCGACTCCTGCAGAAACAAGTCCCTTTCCGGTGGGGCGATTCCGAACAGGAGGCGTTCAAGATCCTCACGGATGCCTTCATGCAGGAGCCGATCCTCAAGCACCCAGACCCTCACCTCCCTTTTGTTGTGGAGGCGGACGCGTCCGACATTGCCGTGGGCGCCGTCTTGCTCCAGACCCGGGAAGATGGCAGCCATCTCTTCCCTTGCGCTTATTATTCCCGGAAATTAACCTCGTCGGAGCGCAATTATACGATCTGGGAGAAGGAGTTGCTGGCCATCAAGGCGGCTTTCGAGACCTGGCGGCACCACCTCGAGGGGGCTCGTCATCAAGTGGAGGTGCGCACAGACCATAAGAACCTGGAGTTCTTGCAGACGGCCAGGAAGCTCAACCAGCGCCAGATACGCTGGTCGTTCTTTTTCTCCCGCTTCAATTTTCGCATTACGTACATCCCGAGTGGCCGGAATCAGCAGGCAGACGCGCTGTCCCGCAAGCCGGAATACGCCCAAGCCCAGGAACCGCTGCCACCCCGGACGGTCCTGCCCGTCGAGTCCTTTGCAGCTACCCAGGATCCCGTGGACCTCCGAGGACAGATTCGGGAGGCGCAGCGACACGACGCCTACGCGGCACAACGGAGGCAGGAGATAGGGCCTGAGTCCCCTTGGACGTTTTCGGACGACCTCCTCCGTTTCCGGGACCTGCTCTACGTTCCTGCCGGTCCGCTCCGTGGCCTGATCCTGCAGCAGTGCCACGACAGCCCTGCGGCTGGCCACTTCGGCCTTTTCAAGACTCTGAACCTGGTGGCTCGGACTTTTTGGTGGCCCCGACTCCGTGATGACGTCCAGGCCTATGTGACGTCTTGTGTTCGCTGTCGCCAGGCCAAGTACGCCCCTGGAGCGCCGCCGGGCCTGCTGCAGCCCTTGCCGACGCCTGAGAGACCCTGGGGGGCCGTCTCTATGGACTTCCTCACGGACTTGCCCCCGTCCGCCGGCTTCACGACCGTGTTCGTAGTGGTCGATATGCTGACCAAAATGGCACATTTCATCCCCTGTCGCGGGTTGCCGACAGCTCGTGCCACGGCCCGCATGTTTATCCAGCATGTTTTCCGCCTGCATGGTCTGCCGGATCGGGTCGTGTCGGATCGGGGAGCCCAGTTCACGGCCCAGTTCTGGAAGGGTCTGATGGCGGCCCTGGAGGTCCAAGTCTGCCTCTCGTCAGCGCATCATCCGGAGACTGATGGGGGCACTGAAAAAGTCATCGGCATCCTTGAACAGTACCTGCGCTGTTTTGTCAACCAGCAGCAGGACAACTGGGCGGAATACCTTGCCGTGGCCGAGTTTGCTTTTAACAACTCTCAGCACACCTCCACGCACGCCTCTCCGTTCCTCGCCAACTTTGGTTACCACCCCCGTTTCTTCCCGCTCACGCTCCTAGACTCTCCTGTTCCTGTGGCAGAGGAATTCCTGTCCGAGCTCCAGGCCGTTCACCAACTGGTCAAACGCTCGTTGAATAAAGCCAAGGAAGATTACAAGAGGGTCGCGGACCGCTCCCGGCGAGCAACTCCACCTCTGGCGGTCGGGGATCGTGTCTGGCTGTCCACGAAGCATCTCCCCTCCGACCGACCGGCTCGCAAGCTTGACCACCGCTTCTTGGGTCCGTTCCCGGTGGAAGCAGTCATTAACCCCGTGGCCTACCGGTTGACGTTGCCCCGCTCTCTCAGGATCCACCCCGTCTTCCATCGGTCCCTCCTTGTTCCCGAACGTCCTGCCTGTCCGCTCCGCCCTCCCGCTCCGCCTCAGCCTGTGATCCGCACTCCCGCTGACCCACCCGAATACGAAGTTGCCAGTATTCGGGATTCCCGCTGGATGAAGGGCCGGTTCCAGTACCTCATTGAGTGGAAGGGGTACGGCCCTGAAGACTTCACATGGGAGGATGCGACCGCCGTGCATGCTCCGGATCTGGTCCGGGCCTTCCACGCTCAATTCCCGTCCCGGCCGCATCCGGACCGACAGACCCGGGGGAAGGGCCCTGCGGTGAGGGATAGTGTTGTGCCTTGGCCGCGTCCGGCGCTGAGTCTGGAGGATCCGGAGGAGGCGGAGCCGCTCATGGTGCAGCAGTACCAGCCTATGTGCCTGGCACCAGAGATGGCTGGTGATGAGGACTCGGTGCCAGAGCAGGACGATCTCCCAGGACCTTCTGCACCTGCGCAGCAGAGTTCTTCATCAGGAGATGAAGAACTCATGCTGAATGCCAGAGCACGCAGAGCAGCCAGAAGACAGGACTGGCTGAGTAAGCGTCGGTCCAATAGGAGGAAGCAGTGAGGGCTAATTGGGCCACGCCCTTCAGTGGCTATATTAGGCCATGGTAATTAGTGCTCATTGCTGAGAACAACCATTCACTGACCGCAGCATATCCAGAGTTTCGTTTCTACGTCTGTTTGGGAATCTTATCACCAGCTTCTGCCAGCTTTATTCCGGGAAGCCAGCCAAGTTGTTCAGATAAGAATTAATGAGTCTTGCTTTGAACTTTTGTCTGTGTGCTATTTAACCCTCACGTAACCCAAAGAACCTTATTCCTGAAGACTTTCCGTTTGTGTTGTTTTGGACTTCTAAACCCTCTGAGTTTTACTAAGAAACTTTATTAGTAAAAGGAACCTTTTTGTTTGCCTCCCAACGACTGTGTGTGTGTGTTTCTGGGGGGTTGCGGTGCTGGGTCACAACAGTGTCCATATTTCTTTTGAAATGGCCCTGATTCCAAAAGGCTATAGGATACTTGCATTTTTGAAAAATTAAGAACAGGGTACACTTCATGTCTATGTGAATGTGTTTGGCAATTTCTAGAAGAATCAGCCTGCCCACGCTGCAGTATTTTTGGTATATTATTGAGGTGGTCAAAACTAGCAATATTGCAAATGTCCCTGGGAAAAAAAATCAATACTGCTTCATGAATGTACAAAATGCAGGCTAGCCTTTAAAGGCAAACCTCTTTTCCATCAATAATGAAAGAAGTTATATAGAGGCTATAACAATATAATCAACATCGTCACGATTGGTAAAGGTGAGAAAGTATATGCTTTAGGACAGACACGATCAGATTCGTAGCAGAATCAGTTTAGTTTCATTTGCCCATATAAAGAAAGAAAGAAGGTAGATGGGTAGATAGGTACAGTAGGTGCTTGTGCTCCTATTCAATTTTTGTAAATAGAAAACATACTGTGTTTCTGATCCTTGCAGCCCTGCAGGTATTCTGAGCATTGCTTAGAAGAAAAGTGAAGCAAGTCCCTATCTTTTATACTCAAGCAGTGGGCATATAAGAATCTCTACAAGGGAGAGACCATTATTTTTTCACTTTGGCCAACAGAAGGGGGGAGCTATAGCTCAGTGCCAAACCTCTTGCTTTTGCATGCCAAAGGCCCCAGATTCAATATCTGATGCCCCCAGATAAAGCAGGAAACACTGCACATTTAAAACCAGTTAATAACACAGATCTAGATAGATCATTAGTCTGACTCAAGTTCATTGGAGTTGGGCAGATAAAAGCAAAATAAATAATAGAATATTCAGCTTCTTCCTAACTTCCTATTCAGTTACTTTAAAAACCCAAACAAACTTCTTTATTTTATTTTATTACTAAATGTATTCGCCACCCATATCATTTCGCCTCTATTTATGAAGGCATTTATAAGATGCCTCATATTCTGTCCTGGGGCCAATTTGGGAAATATCAGTTTCAAAGGAGGGGGAAAAACTTGTACCGATTTCTTTTCTCCTTCTGCATCAGTGGGTTGAAAGAGTCTTGCCAGCATATAAGGGCAAAATATTTCTCCTAATAGCACACACAAATTAGATAACTTTATTGCAGTCATTAACTAGCACAAAACAAGATCCTAGCGTTCTTCCCACAGAAACAGAATCCAGTGTTTAAATTCAGATTTACTTACCTGGAAAGAAAAAAGAGTCCACATATTCAAAAATCTTCCAGCTTTGTGCTGTTGGTAGTCAGCTTTGGATTTGAAGTTGTTCATATTTTTGAAGTTTGCAGGTTTTTAACATCCAGGGAGTACACAATGAAGATCTGCCTTTTACCCTTTTAATATAAAAACATACTTTTATTTATACATAGCAATCCAACCAGATGTTCTTGGGTTTATAATGGACTTCCAATGTGCCTCTCAAGCATTTTTCTCCCAATTAGGCAACCAGTGTCAAACTAGCCTTCATATTGGACCCTGAGCATATGAGTCATACTGGTCAGTTACCAAGCAGCATCTGTTGGCACCAAGTTCTTATAGCAGTGGGACAATTCCTTCCAGTCTCAGACTCCATGGATCAGTGTCAACAGCACTGTAACCAAAACAGAGACTGTAAGCAACGCCCGGCGTGGAGGGATCAGCTCAGAGGAATCACCTGTTTTGCATTAGTAGCAGATAGATTTAAGAAAACATTTTTAAACAAGTAAAAATATCCCCAAACTCAGCCCTGTGAGGACTAAGCAGATTCAGTGATCCTAAAGTGATGACTGTTAACAGAAGGTAAAACACAGAAAGGAAGCAGGGAGCAGGAGGAACGAAATGAAGCCAGCGCTGGAGAGAAACCCAGAACTATTCTCAGATTTTTACTTTGTCATTTCCCCTTTTTCAATTGATAGGCTTTTGAATGGTTTGTAAAGAAGAAGAAGAAGAAGAAGAAGAAGAAGAAGAAGAAGAAGAAGAAGAAGAAGAAGAAGAAGAAGAAGAAGAAGAAGAAGAAGAAGAAGAAGAAGAAGAAGAAGAAGAAGAAGAAGAAGAAGAAGAAGAAGAAGAAGAAGAAGAAGAAGAAGAAGAAGAAGAAGAAAGAGAAACAATGAGATTGGCAAATAGGAAGATGCTCCTGCAATGATTGAGGACATAAGATCATGGCATTTGCCAGTGTCCTCAAGTGTAGAAATCAAATAAAATCTTCAGGTATGGAAATAAAAATATTGGAGATCCAGGCAGCACGCCATTGCTACCTGGATTTCAATCACAGAGCTCTCTTTCCTGGCTATCAGGAGCTTTTATGAAACAGCAAATGCCACTCTTTCAAAAAGCCAATGCGTCAGAGATTAACTTCAGGTTTCAATCACTTCTACAATTTGATTGAAGTGGAACTAGCTACAGGCCCTCAGATTGAACTCAAGTTAGTTTGTTCTGGCCTGGGTGAGGCCTTTCTGTCTGGTGTGTGTGTGTGTGTGTGTGTGTGTGTGTGTGTGTGTGTGTGTGTGTGTGTGTGTGTGTGCAGTGTGTGTGTGTGTGCGCGTACATATGCACAAAGCTTGCTGCAGCTTTTGGTCAAGAGAAGGAAGCTCCAAGAGGAAAGGATTTGATCAGAGCTTTGTTGTCTTCTCAATGTGATGTTTCCCCCACCTTAATGCCCAGAAAGTTTTGCTTATCTGCTACATTTTTGTGTGTCCTGCTGTCTTAAAGACTTAGGAGCTGAAGTAATGAAAGCCTAGACCCAGACCTCCCCTTTCATGGCTGTGGATGTTGTCATAAGCAGAGGGAAAGACGACTGGACTTGGGGGACATTTATGAAAGCAGCCTGGAAAATCCACATATTTTGGGTCAAGAAGAAAGGCAGCTGGGATTATTCTCAAGAAAAGGCAGCCTCTCACATCCTGATGCTGGACTTTGGCTCTCATTATTTTTACCCACCCCAGCCCTCAGCCATGCTGGCTGTGGATGATGGAAGTACAACAGTTTGCATGGCACCAGATTGCGGAAGGCTACAGAGATGCTCATCAATTGCACTAGGGGAGGAGGGGAGGAGGGGTAGTTGGAAGGAGGAAAACCATTCATTCTAAGCCAGGTTTTGTATTAGAAGCCCAAGAACTCTGCCATTGCAGGGTGTGGTATGAGTTTAAAGCAGGTGGCTAGCAGCACTATTCAAAGGGTATTTTCCAGGGGTTTATTTAGTTAGGTATGTGTATTTGACCGTCCAAATAAATAATGTTTATTGCCCACAAATAGGGCAAGTGCATTATTTAAAAACATGGCCTGAAATCAGCATGGGCTGGGCTTTCTTTTCCAAACTGGGATTTGATCTTTAGCTGGGATAGACTCAAAACGTGACTTCAGCTGACAGAGATTTATACCAGAAAGTGATAAAGATATTAAAAACATATTTGGTTTCCACTGCATGTCTAAATAAGGATTCCTCTGTCACACATCTTTAATTTGGCCACTTTCCATAGCCTAGAAAGCTCTAGCTCAGTGTTTCCCAACCTTGACAACTTGAAGATGTCTGGACTTCAACTCCCAGAATTCCCCAGCCGCTGGCTGGGGAATTCTGGGAGTTGAAGTCCAGACATCTTCAAGTTGTCAAGGTTGGGAAACACTGCGCTGCATGGGACTAATATTTTCCCAGTCCCCCACCAGCATGCAAATCCCTGGTTTGGGGAAAGCTGTATAAGTACACATGCACCGAAGTAGTCTAAGTAGTAATTTTCCTTGTACTTGAGGATTTTTTTAAAAAAAAACCATTCGTTTCTACCCTCACAAATCTAGAAGTGTGCCAGAAAATGGGGGTAGCAGCTTCAGGATTCAGATCTCTGAAACAGTTGTATATAGAAATCCTACCGGAGCAGAAATTCCAAGACATAAGACAGCAACAGTAGAAGCGGGAGCTTTTGGAAGTCACAGGAATCTTGGATTGATTCCTGTTGGAGACCATGGGGACATCCTCCTGGACAGGAGTTCCTGCCCAATAATCCATATGAAATTTCTCAGCCAGGCTGCCTTTTGAGCCAAAGGCACCAAATGTTATTTCAAGCAGAACAAACATCTTATACATTTTATACAAAATTATTTCAATTGTACATGTGCAACTACATTACATTAAGCTATATATTCTGTTAGAGAGCCAGTTTGGTGTGGTGGTGATGGCATTAGGCTAGAAACTGGAAGAACGTGAGTGCTACTCCTGGCTTGGAGATAAAACCGTCTGGGTCACCGTGAGCCAGACCGCTTCCTTTAGTCCTAGGAAGCATGCATTATAGCATATTAATATAATTTAAAGCATAATTATAAAAAAATCTCCCAGCATTAGTTGTTGTACCCACTTTTACCTTCTTTTAGAGAGGATTGACAAACATTATATTTTGCTTCATGTTGCATTTGTAGGGATTTGGAGGCTGATTCAATAAATAACATTGATTGTAAGTGGACATTATCATTTTATAGGCTAGACATAAGTTACGAGTGTGAAATGTCCAGGGAAGTCATGAAATGGCTTCCAAACATAATAAATACACGGTGTTTCAAAAGTCCTTGCTGGCTGCACCAAGGGAGACAGGAGAGGCTCTGTTGTTATGAGTAGAGGAAACTAGGATACAGTATATTTTCATGGATGAAATACCTGCAAATTGTCCTCAACATTTTCTTGCTGCCATTGCCAACATTAAAAGTCCAGGGCCTGGGGCAAGGAGGGATTATGCAGTGGTAGGGTTCAATTTTTTTTACTACCGGTTCTGTGGGCGTGGCTTGGTGGGCGTAGCAGGGGAAGGATACTGTAAAATCTCTATTCCCTCCCCACTCCAGGGGAAGGTTACTGCAACATCCCCATTTCCTCCCAATCAGCTGGGACTCGGGAGGCAGAGAATAGAGGGGGGTGGGGTAGGGGCGGGTTGCTCACTTACCTCGCTGCCGGAGCCATGCGCGTGCATCTTCACACTCCATGCGCAGAGGCAAAATCTCGCCGAAATCTCACGCACGCGTGCGTCCCCTTGCGAGATTTCGGCACGATTTTGCATGCGCAGAAGCAAAATCGCCCGAAAATCACCAAAAAAAATGGCAACGCACCGGGTGGACCGGCAGAGAGGGCTCCGGAGCGGTTGCGAAATCCGCCGCTCCCTACCGGAGCTGCGTATTGGGCAGCTCCGGCAGGAACCCACCTTTGGGGTGGGGCCAGCCAAAGGTGATATTTGCCGGTTCTCCGAACTACTCAAAATTTCCACTACCGGTTCTCCAGAACTGGTCAGAACCTGCTGAATCCCACCTCTGGGATTGTGGGAGTAAAGCCTTCCTGTCTGGGAGAGTGAAAAGAAAGTGGATTAGAAATGTGTTCCAGGAAGTCAAAAGATGCAGCATATTTGCTGGAGCTAACAGATCAGAGTAGAGACCCCACCACCAACCAGGACCATGGGCCTTTCCCTCTTCCAAATCTGGTTAGTGGAGGGCTTATTTTCAGGATGGAATAAAAGAAAGAAGTAAGCGTATTCACACTGAAATGGAAAGGACAAGACAAAAAGAGATTTGGAAAGATTATCCAATAGACTTGTTGGACCAATTTATTGATGGCTTGCCATTTCTTCCTTCCTTCCTTCTGCCAGGGTTTCCCAAGCTTTTAATCCTTAAACCAGAAGCAGATACTCAAAGGGTGATTTCCAACATGCACAGACACAGATGAGCACCCTGCATTTTGATCCTATGTACAGCTTTCGTTAATTGTATTTGGCAGGTATTCGGGTCATAGGTTCTTGTCTATTGAGGAAGAATAAGGCAAACAAATATATCTTAATGATTCAGAGGGAAAAACAGACTGGGAATGATGTCAGTTCCATTTCCTCCACCTTACTCACCCTCCCACGGAAGTCTACTTTTATTCTCTCTCTGGAGAGGGGGGATCAATATAAACCTAGCCTATCCTTAAATCGATCGAACACTTTATTGCCTCTTTTAAGCCTATTAAAGCATACACTCAATTCTTCAGCTTATGGCTAGTACTTTATTTTGCCTTGTTTTACACAGGCCATGTGAGCCAAAGGTAATCCTTTGGGTTTTATTCTGCTTACTTTGTAAGCTGCAATGATGACCTCTAATGAACAAACACAAGGCTCCATCATGTAACAGAAAAGGAATGGCACCCACTGGTGTAACTCTTAAGAATTGCAGGATAAAACGAGCATGAAATGACTTCCTTCTCTAGGATGACTAGTTTTGAATAGGTTTTTCTTTTTGGCTATGCTGCAGTGACAGTTTCTAGAATTTCCAAGTTGTTGGCCAAAAAGACTATATTAGGGCTAGCAAAAATCCTGGTGACCACTAGAAGTTGGCAAGATTTAGAGTTCTGCATCTTTAGGCTACCATCTTGATTTTTGTACCATAATTTTGGTATTGCTGCACTGGTTTCATTTTCCCCCTCTCTACTGCCAAATCTTAGGTTCAAAAATAGACTTTGGAAAGAAGGCAGGGAAAGGGAAGACCATCCTAGCTGAGATTTCTGGGAGCTGCAGTTCAAAGACATTTGGTTAGGAAGCCAAGTTCGAAGTAAAAAATAGTTCTCAGTCTTCCGTCTCCAGCTTAGACAACTTGAGCTCAACAACACCCTGTTTCTGTTATTAAACTCAAAGCAAAGCACAAATTAAATTGATGTTTTATTCCATGTACTGTAAATCTTGTCTTCCTTCTGAACTGAATATATCAGCATTTTGTAATCAAAGTTTTGTAAAAATTGCTATTGTTAAAATTTGGTCTTTTTTTTTTTTTTTTTGTATTTGCACTGGAGAGAGGTAAATCTTGCATCACCTAGGAATGAGGAAGGAAAAAGTATCTTCAGTTTCCAAATTGCCATCAAAACTAATACTGAAATATGAACAATATAAGTCACTTAAAAGAGCCATTTATCTAATTATTGTTCAGGGGGAGAATCAATAAACACATCCCTGTGTATGATAAACCTATTAGATTGGTGGTTCTCAACCTTCCTAATACCGCAACCCTTTAATAGAGTTCCTCATGTTGTGGTGACCCCCAATCATAAAATAATAAAATTATTAGGAAACTCAGGGGTGGGTTCTAACTTACCTTGCTGCCGGTTTGCTTCCTCCTGCGCTGCGTGGACGCGCCTCGTGGGCGTGCATGCATTTTGCACGCGCACACATGCACAGTGTCAAAAAATATTTTTTAATTGCAAAAAAAAAGCCAAAAACAAGATGGTGACGCATGCGCAGTGCCAGAAATTCAGCTTCTGCGCATGCTCAGAAGTTCCCATGGTACAGATTTTTTTTTTGCAGTAGTCTATTTGCATGTGGGTGCACCCGCCTGGAGACGGATAGAGGAGCGGTTTCTTGGTTCCTAAGACCATCGGAAATATGTGTTTTCTGGTGGTCTTAGGTGACCCTGTGAAAGAGTCATTCGACCCCCAAAGGGGTCGCGACCCACAGGTTGAGAACCGCTGTATTTGATGATCTCAGAATTATCCACCTCAACTTCTTGGGAAAATATAGATATTTAAAACTATTCTGGAACTTTTCTATGGAACATCTCAACAGACCTCATTGGCTACCAATGATGGACATATTAGTCTGGAACTTTGGTATGTTAAAATATTTTATTGCTATACTTTTGATGAGTTCTGGGTTCAGAGATGGAAAATAATATATAACAAATAAAAAATATTTACCTGCACACACCCACACCCACACCCACACCTGATATATATTCTCTTCTCCTTATTCAGCAAGGATAATTAGGACCGTAGATTGATTTGAATTTTGTTTCATTTTTTTGATTTCCAAGGGGAAAGCTACCTTCAGGGTAGGACACTTCATTCCAGCTTCAGCTGACCTCAGCAACAGGTTGGCTATAACAGGCATCATTGTCCTGATATGTCTTTGACACAGACATTTTTGAGCCAGGGCAAGGAGGGTACATGAATGGCCTTACCAAGGGACAAAGGATGAGTAACATGGGTATCCCCTTCAGTTCATTTTAACCAGGAGACATGCAGGAAACTCAGAAAATAGTACTTCCCATTATTCTTGAACTCCATTCTCCAGTATACCTGGCCTCCTCAATCCTGACAAGACAGGAAATTAATCAATGATAAGTCTTGTTTTAACCAAGGTTCTCCATCAATTAACCAGGTTTCCTAATAAATCAGTTGATTAAATGTAAATGTAAAAAAAGTATCCCAAGATACTGCACTGGAATTAGAACTTTACTGATAAGCTGAATCCCAATAGAATTCTGCTCAGTCCATTCCCAACAGTGGAAAGGGGAGAGAGGCAGGAAAAGCTGATTTCTGCTGAGCTTTTCCTCCATCCATAATTGTCAGCATCTTTCCCCCCATTATTCTGGAGAAGTGCATAGCTTTCTGGATCAAATGTTTAGGAGACTGCAGGGGTACTCTACAAAGATCACTTTCGTTCGACCAGCATGATTTCTCTACTCCCATCTGCATTGAACCCTTGGAATTACCCAAGTATGAGCTGAAAAACTAACTAAGGTGGGTATCTCTTTAGAAGGTACAGCTGTGGGGAGGAGCCCATAGGAGTCGTGAACTCCTTTGCTTTCCCTTTGCTCTCAGTGAAGTTGAATATTTAACTCTCAGCCTTTCCAACAGCAAATAAAATCATAATTGCTACTCATTTATGATCATTGTCAACACAGAATTAGACTGAAACTGAAGATGGCTGGCAGTGAACAAGCCCTTTGTTTAAACACCAGTAGCCTGGGAAAATTAGTAATTGTATGAAAGAATATTATGAAAAATTATATGAAAGGTAAATGATGCAGCAAAAGATTAAATCACTCACACCTTTAAAGTCTGTCAGAACAGGTGACTTCTTCCCACCATGCCAACCAACTGAACACTGCTTTTCCCTAAAGAGAGCAATACAATACAGTAGCAGCCTTTCTGAACTACAGCTTCCATTATCCTGAGACAGCCTTGCTGTTTGGGAGATGGGTGTATATTCAAAATTATCAACAGAAGTCCACAGTGGGGGAATCAGCCCAGTAGGATAGCATAATTCTCTCAATATACATAAAGAGCTTTAGCCAAAAAAAAGTTACAACTTTAAATCTTAATGACGCTTATCAGGAAGTAAAACTATATTGATCCATAATGAGATGACTTCTGAGCAAATGTTGGTAGGATTGGGTTGAATATGCCTTATTGTCATTAGCCGATGTAATCAGGAGTGAATTAAATCTTTTTCAGTGAAATCAATGGGAGCTCAGCATTTACACTGCTAACTGTTTGCAGTGAAACTTAAACACAAATCTTGTTGTAATCTGAAACTGCAGTCCCTTACCTGGGAGTCCCTTTGAACTCTTGGGCAGACAGATATAGAATGGTAAAGTTGTGCCACTTATTTGAAAGGGTGCTTCAGAACCAGTAGGGGCATACAGAAGGCACTGATTTTAAACTTGCTGAAGCTGCTATATTTTTTTTATAGATTTATGTAGCTGCTTTACAAATAACATATGTTCTGAAGGAGCTCAACACACCCTTATAAATGTACAGTATATTATTAGCTTTCTTTACTTGGGTTTACAATGCCTGTGTGATATGGAAACACAAAATAACCAACTATGTATATCTTAATAGGTTGCCAAAACCCAAGCTAGGAAGTTAGTCTATGTATCGTGCAAATCCAGAAAGTTAACAGAGAAAACTGTTATGATATTAATATAAGTAACTATGTTGTTGGTTTGAGCTCCAAGCTTGGCGATAAGGTTGCAAAGTTTCATCCCCATTCGAGGAGACATCTTCAGTGCGCGGAAGAACAGCTACTTGTGTGTGGAAGCTTCTCCGCAGGCGAAGGTCTCCCAGAGACGAGTGGTGTTCATGTTGGACACCCGAAGTTGGTTGAAATGTCTTTGAATATTAGTAGCTCCGGTTGGTAGTTATGTTGTTGGTAGTTATAACATTTGCAACCAAATTGCCTAGCTCAGCGCTCAAACCAACAACATAACTACCAACCTGAGCTACTAATATTCAAAGACATTTCAAATAAGTAACTATTATATTACATATAATTTTACCTAAATAATTATATACATTTCAGTATAATTGCATTAATAGCCATGGTTACCTTAATAACATAAAAAGTGTAGTGTGCCAGCATAGCCAATCTCTGTTACCTGAATTTGGAGAAAATGTGCAAAGAGCAGCCTGAGGAGAGAGAAATTGAAAGCAAAGTTCAGCATTAAGTTGAAAAGTGGGTGTAACACTAACTACAACATCACCTCTAGGTGAGATGGGAGCATATGAGTCAAATAAATAAATAACTTTGTCTTTCTCCTATTTTTCTATAGGAAAAGAAGCACATTTTATTAATGGTCCGTTTGTATCCCTGCCTTCTTGTGTTAGTCTATGACCATAATAAAGATTTGATTGATTCAATTTGAAGATATTAAAAAGGCCTAGAGGTATGTGGGTGTCATTTTAAACAAAACATAAAAGAAAAAAAAATGAAATGACGTCTCTTCTGTGTAGCTTTCCGCTTATGACTGAAGTAATTTAAACCAACTCAGATTATTAGCAGAAAGTAACGTAACAGGGGCTTAATGAGGTCAGGGCCTTCTCAGTGGCAACATTCACATTTTGAACACATTCTCTAGAGAGGGTCATCTGAAATATTTCCTTTTTTTCATACTTTCACAACTTTTAAAAATCTGAATGCCCGGAATTATTTTGATGATACTTCTTTTTATTAGTTTTATTTTATTGTTTATTAGCTATAGTAACAATAATTAGTTATTTTAAGCCGCAGGGGTGGGCAAACTACAGCTCTTTGAGGACCTGTGGACTTCAACTCCCAGAATTCCTGAGCCAGCCATGCATGCATGGCTGGCTCAGGAATTCTGGGAGTTGAAGTCCACAGGTCCTCAAAGAGCTGTAGTTTGCCCACCCCTGTTTTAAGGTGTTTAATGAGTGAAACTGAAGGCTATTCTGACAATATATTAGAAGCAAAAGGCAAGAAGAATGTGTGCCACATAGATGGAGTTTGATTAGGAGTCATTTTCATTTAAATTTTGCCCGAAATTTTAACAGATTAACAGAGTCGGAAGGGACCTTGCAGGTCATCTAGTCCAACCCCCTGCCCAAACAGGAGACCCTTACATCTGCCTCTACCTAGGATCGAACTCACAACCTCCTGATTGTGAGGCAAGAGCTCTACCTCTAGGCCACAGCAGCTGGGGTTTTGTTTTTTTTAAGATCTGAATCAGATCTAAACAACCACTAAATTGGAGCAAGGGATTATGAGTTTTCTATATGTCCTTGCTGCTGTCTAGCAGTTTTTCAGATCTGGTAGCCCTAGACTCAGTGGTGGGTTCCTACCGATGCGGTTCACTCTATAGCATCGGTAGCGGCCCGCTGGTGACATCACAGTACCAGTGCGGTTGGTTGCCGGTGCCTGGGCACCGCCATTTTAAAAAAAATTTTCTTCTGCGCATGCCCAGAAGCCGAGCTTCTGGCACTGCGCATGCGCTGCCTTCCTACCCCACAGTGAGTCCAAGCAGGGGAGGATGGCTGAGGGAGCGCGTGAGACGCTGAAAGAACGGGCGGCAGGAGCTATCTCCATTCCCCTCTCTTCAGCAGTCCGAGAAGCCACGAACGTGCGGTGATGATCCCAGGCATTTTCGCACGTTCGAGGCTTCTCGAGCTGCTGAGGGGGGGGGGGAATGGGCGGCAGGACACCCAGTCACATGGCTGGCAAGCCACACCCACAAAATAAGCCACGCCCACAGAGTGGTAGTAAAAAAATTAGGAACCCGCTCCTGCCTAGACTGCATCTTCAAGGGAACAAATTGTATTTTTATGCAAGTAGGCTTTGCAACAGAATCGTTCAATTTGGAAAGTTCCTGTTCAGAATTCTAGGCAACCAGCCATACTCTCTAAATTCTCTCTTCTGTTCTCCCTTCTATTATTGTCTGTTTTTCACCACTAATAGTCACTCAGCATTCCCTAGCTGCTCAGTATGTTCGGGTCTCATAGGTTTGGGTTATTTTGAAGGGGGTGATGATGGAGTGATTCTTTGAGGTGCTTTTCCCCTTCAATGTATTTTGCTTTTTTTGAAATCCTCAGGATTCCTCTTGTCTGCCAATACCGATTTCTTTGTGCATGAACAATGTCAATTTGGCCACTTCAGGGTTTATTGTCAGAAAATGGAGATTTTTTTTTTGTTAGGATATAAGTGTGTGAAAGTGTGTATGTGTATAAATGCCTATGTTTAGGCCCTTATCTTACTGAAATCCAATGGAAAATCTTGAGTTTATACTTGGAGCCAGGTTCAGTGTCTAACTGGTTATTCTCCTTGGATATTGAGTTCTGACTTGAATAGTTATACTTTTTTTATTTTACTTTAATTATTTTAGGGAAAATAATTATCACAAATCAGCTAGAACACCAGTCTGGAGGCCTGGTTCCAATCTATGTCCCTTTCAGACAGATGTCTAAGATATAGACAAACTGAATTATTGTTTATTCAGATTAGTAAATGGCAAGATACTGTATCTATTCTCTTCCATCAATCTCTATTACAGTTCAGGAAAACCACAAAGCCAGAAAGATATTCTGAGGTCTAAAGCTCCCTACCTCCACTCCAGGTCTGCATAGGGTCAGGAGGAAGTCTTACAATTAATTTGAGGATGCAGTCAATTTAGCAGACAGCTCTTGTATGAACTCTGGGAACAAAAGATATGAACATATTCAGCTCCAACAAGCACAAACCACAGTTTTGCTGTGCTCTAGGTCACCGCAGTATAAATTCTTTTCCATTAGTGATGTCAGGAAAATTCTTCTATTTCTAAAGTCTCAATCAGTTGCTAAATAGAATAGAATAGAATAGAATTCTTTATTGGCCAAGTATGATTGGACAAGCTCAAATCCAAAATTTGAAATCCAAAAATCCAAGCTCAACATCATCCATCCAACGATTTAATCCAACCAAAATTGGCACACAATTTTGAGATTTTAATGAATACACCATGATAAAGTTTAGCAATTCTTTTTCAAAAATTCAAGAAGATATCAGGGCAAAGAGAAGCTCCTTATCTCAGCCTCTTTTTCTCCAATGGTCACTTCTGCAAAAATATAATCTTTTTTTGTTTTTGCAAGTATTCAAGATAATCTGAAAAAGTACAAATGGTTTAACAAATAATGCAATGTTTACATAGTTCCAGTCAAACATACATTATCATTCCACCAAATATATGAATAAGTTCTTCCACAATGAAGTTATTGTTTTTCATAATAGTGCATCATCTTTCTCCTCACTTAGTGCTATGGTAATTTTGGCTTGGCATTGTCTTGGCTTGCTCTTAATTCATAATTAAGATAACCAAGACTGACATCTTTTAATCCTCAAACTATGTGTAAATCATATCATATTTACAATGTTTGCCAGTTTGGCCATTCTTTCTAGCTTATGATGCAATAGTATAACATTTAAAAACATTCTAGAAATGGTGTAGTTGTAGTATTTTTTAAATTAAACAGAAAACCATTTCAAACTGGTTATAAGAAATGCAAACGCAATGTTTCGTCCTACCTGTATTGTGCTCACTCATAACAATGTGCAATAAAATAGGAGAACATAAGCAATGCTTCTCAAAATTTTGCCTAAAAAATTAATTACTTTAGGCATGCATGATGATATGTAGGTGTGTATAGACTAGCTAATTAGATTTATTTTAATGTTTTATCTTTAAATACTTGTCATCAATTTGCAAGATCCCAGGCAGTGATCCTAACCAGTCCTCAAAGACATAGTTAAAAAAGTACAGATCCTGAGTTAAGCACAAAGCCAGTGGATGACCTTGGGCCAGTCACTCACTCTCAGCCCTGGGAAACAGACACAGGCAAACCACTTCTGAAATCTTGTCTAGAAAACTGCAGGGACTTCTCCAAGTAGTTGTCAAGAGCCAAACTGAATTGAAGGCACACACAAAAAAGAAAGGAAAAAAATCCTGTTGTGATTAAAGGGATTATCATAAGGTGTGATCTTTTTCTGCATAAACATTTCAAAGGGCTTTATTCTGATCAGAATTAACTATGGTACAGGCATTTCAGAGGTTCTCAAAGGAGCATCTCTTTTCTACATTGTTAAATTCAGTCATTACAAGGAACAGTCTATAATGTTCGTGTGTGTGTGTGAGTGTGTGTGTGTGTGTGAGTGTGTGTGTGTGTGTGAGTGTGTGTGTGTGTGTGTGTGTGTGTGTGTGTGTGTGTGTGTGTGTGTGAGAGAGAGAGAGAGAGAGAGAGAGAGAGAGAGAGAGAGAGAGAGAGAGAGAGAGAGAGAGAGAGAGAGAGAGAGAGAGAGAGAGAGAGAGAGAGGTGGGGGGAAGGGTGTTAGCACAGACTGTCTACTTATTCTTGCAAACCTTAGCTTGAGCAATGGCAACCCTGAATGGGGGGAAAAGCAAGCAGATTGAAACCCAAAGAGCTTTAGACTACAAAATCAGATATACAACTAAAGGTACTCAGCTATGTCTGGAAGAAAAGACTAGATAGAAACATGAATTGTTAGCAGAAATTTATCCACATATTTAGAAGAATACCAGGTTAGTTGGCATTAAAGATAGATCTTTCTAGGAAGTATGACTACTATTCAGTCAGTGGGCACTGGACACTATATACAAGTATGCCCCCTTTTTAGTAAAATATCTTTTTTCCTGGGATTTCCCAGTCCACGCTGCTAGAGTTTCCAGCAGACAATTCTTCCTAGTTTCTGTTATTCGGATCAATAAATGATGGCTGATTCAACCAACAAGGCTGAAATCCAGATGTTGGATATTGTGGTCTGGAACATCTATCCTCCCCTCACCTCTCCAGAGGTACTATTTCAGCCCCAAGATGGACCATCCCAACAGGATACTTCAAAGGCATAGTCAACCAAGAATGAAGGGCTCTTATTAAAAACTTCCTTCTGATTTGCCATGTGCCTTTGAGATAGAGAACTTTGTTTGTGTTTATTAGCCCCAACTGAAATCGAGATTCAGACTAATGTGAACGCCATTTTGTGGGCAACAATTTCTATAGGCTAACATCTGTATTCATCCCTTGTATTCATCTTCCAGCAAGCAGAATGGCTCTCTGTGTAGTAATAGAAAATAGACAGAAGCTGGAAATAATGGGCACAGGCAATCAAACTATCATTATAGGTACATTATGTACAAGGTGCTAAATTGGCAGGAATCCTTTATGGTTAACTTCTCTTTGGCATTATTAAATGAGCTCGGAAACCAGAGGAAATTTACAAGTGACAAAGGGTAATTATATACTTTAGAAGAAGATATTTTTCATTGTGAAGATAGAACTGCACCAAGATAACAGCCCATTCAAAAGACAGTCAAAGGAGAATCTGCATATTTCAGGAGACTCATGCTGTCATACTTGGTGAGCATTTTTTGATACCACCCCCCACTCCACCACCACCCCCAAGAAAAAGAAAAAGAAACCATTTCTATCTACTTTATGGGCAAATGTCTTGCAGAAGTATGTTATGTAATGCTTTCCATAGGAAAAAGGCCATGAAACAAGCGAGATGTGCATTATCTATATCAGATAGTTATATACAGTGATCCCTCGTTTTTCGCTGGGGTTACGTTCCAAAAAGAACCCGTGATAGGCGAAATCCGTGAAGTAGTAACTTCAGCTTTGCGCATGCGCAGAGGGCAAAAGAACGCAGATGCCAACATCCAGGTGGGCGGGGGAAGCGGGTGGGGGAAGCCCCGCGCCGCGAACGCCACCAGGTTGTTGAGCTGTGCGAACCGGGAGGATTTCACCCCTGGCCTCACGTGTATTTCACTGCTCTTGGCAAGCTGTTTTACCAATCAGCCAATCAGAATGCAGAACACAATGCACGATGCAAATCCGTGAAGCAGCGAGACCGTGAAAGGTGAACCGTGATATAGCGAGGGATTACTGTATTTTTATTTAATTTTCTTCAATACAGCTGTCTTGCCACAACTGAGATCTAAAATATTAATACTAAAGAAACTTCTTAGTCAAGATTTCACAATCTTGTGCCTGCCAAATACTTTGAATTTCCACTTCAGTTTTTCCTTGCCAGTGGTTATCCTTGCTGGAGCTGATAGGAATATAGCTCACTGCCAATATTGGAAATAATATGTGCTCAGTTTAGTGAAACAGATCACTATTTTTTGCCCAAGTACTGTAGATGAAATTTCTTCTTCCAAGAATTCACCATGATTCCCTAAATAGTTTGTTTTGCACGTGTGTTCATAAGTTTGTACAAAGCATGAATACCATACATGGATATTCGACTACAGTATCTATCATAAACTATTCAAATAGCTTTTATTTTATTATTTTATTGTATTAATTTATTAAATTTGTATGCTGCCTTACTCCCAATGTGTCTTATCTAACATCCTCATCTAATGCTGGGATCAGGACTTTATGTTAAGTTGCAGTTCAAAAGATTCATTGCTCAAGCCTAGAATCTAGTCAACTAACGTTCAATACTAAATTGGCACCAAATGAGGGTCAACAGAATTCAAGAGGGGTTGGGCATGGACTGTTTATGAGAACATAATTATTCTAAGCTGATGATGCACTTAACCCTGCCTTTCAGCTCTGCCTGTTCTTCTATACTTAGAGCTCAAAGCATCTATGGAACAGTAACTCATCTTTCCTCTTAGAAAAGGCAATTTCTATTTACCTCCCCTAGAAAATCTCTGTATGACATCTGCTACTTACAACTGTAGGGATCAATAAACACACTTTTCTATGGAACTGTCAGGTGCAAAGAATCAGGTTGTAGCATAGAAGATTTATTCAAAGTCTATACACAAGAATCTGGTCAACTAAAGTTCAACACTATATTGGAGCTAGATAAAGGTCAATGGAATTCAAGGGGAGAGCTGCACTTGGATCTTTTGTGGAAACGCAAGGACTCTAAACTGATGATGCGTTTAACTCCCCACTCTCCAGTTCTGCCTGGTCTTCTCCTACAGGAACAATATTTGTGAATTCTTGTCAGTCTTGTGACCTTCTCCAGAGAGAAAGCATGCCCAGAACTACTGTAATTGTACTTAATTGTAAGGTTAAATTAACAGAATTTTGCAAGTCTGAAAGTACATTTCTCCCCTGTCACCTTTACATCCCTTCAAAACTAGGGAGAGTCCCTCCTGAGAAGTTTGTCACATCCACATTTCTGCTGTGCGCTCAGCTATTTCTTGTCTGACCATTCCCCTGACTGCATCTCTTTCCCTGTTCATTCCCACCTACCATTCTCTACCATTCAAAAATGCAAAGAAGCTAATAGCAAATTGTAGCAGCCTAATATTGAAGATAACTCATGTTGAGTTCATTTTTCTATGATTAAGATGGTCTAAGTTTTCTCCAACATGTTCTTTGTATAGGAAAGACTTTTTCTAATTTCTTTCAGGAATTTGTTCAGGACCAGCCACTTTCTCCTACTAAAGATGGACCATCTCTACCCCAGCAAAGTGCAAGATATCAAGGCTGATCCGGCTGTTGTAACATCTAAAAAAAAGAAAAAAAAGAAAATCCTCATAGGAGGTCTCCCTCTTTATAGAAGACCTCCCCCCAATAATAACAACCTGCTGTTTTTTCCACCATCAAGATCAACTTCCTAAGGCAGATGTCTCTTTCTGCCTAATGTTAGAGCTGAAATCAGCAGGCATGCCTTACTGTATCTTGTTCGTTGACCACAGTGATATATTACAGTACAATCAACCGCATATTCTGCATTATACCAATTCCTCTCCAAAAATCTGAGATGTTGGCATGCATGACATTTAATCAAAACCACTCCACATTTGTTACATTTTTCATTTTCAGGATTATTGTTCTTTTAAAATATTGCCTATTGGTTGCAATCATCTGATATTGTTAAACTGATGTTATTGTTTTTCATTAATACAAAAGAGGGAGGGGATTTGGAAGGAAACAGTTGTCCTTATATGCTGCTTCTTGCAGTAAATAGTATTTATTGTTGAATGCCAAGAAACCCCCCCCCCCATCGAGTTCACTGAGCCATTCTTCCCTTTACATCAGCTGGGCCATCTATGCACATTACCCAAGAAGAAGAAACTACTCAGCCCAAAACAGGACACCAATTTGCCCAAAATTGGCACATAAAACACTGTATGCAATTCAAAAATAATGTCTAATATTTAAGTAAAAACACCATACATTTTGGCCTAGAACTCCATCTCAGTATTACAGGAATGGATCATTCACTAATGCAACAAGATATCTCACTCTGCTTTCCAGTATGTTTGCACACTCGTCAAGGTGGCTCCTATTGAGAGCAAATTTGAGGATGCAGAAGAGATTGGGAAATGGAGACATATGTCATGTTGATGGATGAGGTCCTTTCAGTGGCTCAGTATGATTTGTTGGAAGATTATAATATAATCTCAACTCAGTCTGTTGCACAATGGTAACTTCTGAACTAATTTTCCTTTGTAAAGTAAAACACATATCTCTCTGAACTTCTGTCTGGAAAAAAGAAAAAGGGACTATTTATAACCAATATCCCAGAGAAGCAAGCAACATATAAAAGTATGACACCTAGGCAATATTTCAGAATTTGAATTATTTCTTTTTAAAATATTTCAAATTTAATTTTCACCCTGATATCAAACAAGAAAAACAAGCTTAATTCTTGTTTGCTAGTTTTAAGACATTGATGTAAGTATCACAGTTTTTTTTTAAAAAAAAATAGTTTTATTGAATTTCAAAGGTTTAGAAAGGAAATCTGAATTTCCCCAACTCACTTGGGGGAAAAAACCATTTCTCTCAATTATATTCAGAATTTTGGATGGATAAAGGGTTTAAGTAACCACCATTGGGCTCTCCAGTGACACTCTCATGTGAACAGGTGACTGGCAATACTAATAAGAATCCTTGCCTATTTGAAAAGAAAGCAAAAGCCAGCCAATCAAAATAGGGTAATCATATTCCCCTGAAAAGAACACTGTCCTGAGATTAAGAAAACCCACAGTCTAAAACAGAGTCAAATTGGTGCAGTGTGGAAGATGCTGGCCTAGAAACTGTCATCCATGATTACTGAAAGTGTCTGACTCTACCTTTACCTATGCCTACTGCTCCATCCTGTCCATGGGTTCTCTAACTAAAATTTGACACTGAACACTTTTTCATCTAGATTCCTTAAGATTTTTTGCTTCTCATCCAAGAAGCTTCCTCAGTTCTGTTTCACTGAGCAGAACAGAACTGAAGAAGCTTCTTGGATGAGAAGCAAAACGTCTTCTAGCAAAACAAGAAAATCCAGTTGCCTTTTGAAAGAAAGCACCTTTGGAACACCTTGGATGACTGAGAATCTCCATAGACATTAAGAGGCTGTTATTTTCTCAGTATAACAGAAAATTTATCTTTCAAAAGCTGTCCTGGAATTCTAGTTTGCTAAGGGAAAAATCTTTCTATTTTAAAAATATGGTGCTGAAGACATAATGTAGCTCAATCATGGAGGAACCCCAAAATTTCTTGAAGTCTCAGTGAAATAAAAACGTAGTATCTAATCATACACTGGCGACAGGGGTGGGTTCCACTTACCTTCGCCACTGGTTCGCATCGCGATGTTTTGCACGCACGCACTTGTTCCACTCGCGCGCACGCGTGTCCCCTCGTGCAATTTGGCTTCCGCGCATGCTCAGAAGCAGGAATGAGCCCAAAACACAGCTGAGGAGCTGATCAGCTGTGCTTCGGGCGAAGAAATAAAGGTCAGAATTTACCCACGGGGGGTGGGAGGGCCCTTTTTCAAGCCGCGGAAGGGGAAAAATTCGCACAAAATCCAAAAAAAAGAGGCCGGCACACATGGACCAGCACCAACAGTGACATCACCAGCGGGTCGCTACCGGTTTGGGCAATCCGGTCCAAACCGGGAGGAACCCACCCATGACTGGAGATTGTCAAATTGTAATGAGCCAGCACTCTATGTATCCTCAAAACCTCATAAGATGAGACTATTGAAATTTGAAGAAAAATGGAACACTGGTTCAGTGTCATGCCCTCCCCTCAGCTGTCCTTGAAGGCAGCTAAAGGAAAATTCTCACCGAGAAAGGTGATGTCTCTGTGACTCTGGATACACAGACAACAGAAGGTAGAGGAGGAAATTAGAGGGATAGCTATACTGGACTTAATTCTTACTAATAGAGTTTAAGTTATAGCAGGGAGTCAGGAAAGCTAAGGCCCAGAATGACCTAAAACTAGCAACAAATGCCAACATTAATTTTTTTAAAGTTTCTTTTTTAAAGGAAATGATAGATCCACTAATGGGAGAAAGCAGAACTGCTTAATACCTTCTTTGTATCTGTTTTCACACAAAAGGAAGAAAGAGTCCAACCTATCAAAAGTGGCACCAAGGGAGATAGAACATGTCAGAGTTACGCAATAAATCAGAAGCTTCAAAAGATAACTGCATTTTGCTGATTCAAATAACTTCTTTATAAGTAGAATAAAACATTAACAATACCACACTTTGTTTCAGATCACATGTTGAGATGTTTTCACAGCAAGCTTTAATGGTGGACAGAGTAAACCACGCCCTTCTTCTTGCTAAGTTTCTGGACATGCTCAATTAACACTTCAGCCCGATTGGCTGACTCAATCACATGGCTCTCCCAGTCATGAATATTCCAACACTCCTCCCTTCATTACTGGGAGAGACACCAGACCTATTGGATTTAAACATTTCCTATAATGGACACCACCCAATGGTTTGGTCATCATGTCTGCTAAATTATCCTCTGAAGAACAATGATGTAAACGTATCAATTTTTCTTTTACAGCTTCCCTGACATTACAATACTTAATGTCCACATGTTTACTTCTGTTCTTCACTCTGTCACCTGTTGCCATTTTTATACAAGCAGCATTATCTTCATAAACAGTAATAGCTTCATTTACATTTACATTTCAATCTTGTAACAACTGTACATACCAAACTACTTCAGAACATAACTCAGACAATGCAATAAACTCTGCTTCTGCAGTTGAAATAGCAACCGTTGTTTGTTTTCTGGACTTCCAACCAATTAAAGCCCCTCCAAACATTATTACAATTCCAGAATTAGACTTTCTGGTTTTTACATCATTTGCATAATCACTATCAACATAACATTTCAATTTTAATTCTTCGGTGACCTGTATTTGAAGACCCAAATTCACAGTTCCCTTCAAATACCTGAGAATTCTTTTCACACCCATCCAATGCAACTTTGTAGGTGTAGCAGTAAAGCGACTTAAAATGCTCACTGCACAAGCTATGTCTGGTCTGGACCACTGTGACAGATATAACAGACTCCCTATTGCAGAGTGATATATCTCCTGATCACAGGCTTCACTTTTGTCCTCACCCAAACTATTGTAAAAATCTGTGCTCATAGGTGTAGGAGCAATATTACAATCTTTCATGTTATACTTCTCTAATAATTGTTCAATTTTTCTCCTTTGACTGAGAATATAACCACCTTTTTCAGTTTTTTGTATCTCTACACCGAGATAATTCTTTATTTCTCCCAAATTCTTTAATTCAAATTTCTTTTCTAACTTATTAGCAAATTCTTTAACTTGTGATGCATCCTTTGCAATGAAACAAAGATCATCCACAAATGCTAATAGTAGACAATTCCCACCTTGTAACTTTCCAGTGTATATGCAACCATCAGCTTTGCAACTCTTGAACCCAAGACCTTTCAATGCAGTATCTAAACAGATATTCCAATTTCTGGCTGACTGCTTCAGCCCATAAATGGCCTTGTTCAATTTATACACCATGTTAGGTTTTTTACTTTCATACCCTGGCGCTTGAACCATATAAATTTCTTCCTCTAATTCAGCATTGAGAAATGCAGTGGTTATATCAAAATGCCAAATTCTATGCCTGTATGCTGATGCTAATGCCAGTGCTAGTCTTATGCTCTCACCTTTTACAGTTGGCGCGAACACCTCATCATAGTGCACATTCTTTAATTGAGAAAAACCTTGTGCCACCAACCTTGCCTTATACTGTACTTCATTATTGGGTAATACCTTTTTCTTGTATACCCACTTACATCCTACAGCTTTCGTACCCTGTGGCAAAGTCATAGATGTGAACACTTCATGATCTCCCATGGATTTCATCTCTTTATCCATGGCTTCCTTCCACTTTTCTTGTTCAACTTTTGGTAATGCCAATACTTCCTTATAGTTTCTTGGCTCATACCACACATTACACACTTTAACTTTACTGGCAGAATACCTGTCTGGCGGAACCCCTCTGTTCCTACGCTCTGACCTACGTGGCATTGCCTGTACTTGTGTTTCAAGCTTTTCTGGCTTCATATCTTGTTCAGACTCTCCTCCCTGAACATAGACACCTTCAGTAAATGATTCACCATCATTAAATGAGTTATTGTCACTAAGTGGATCACCGTCGCTAAGCGGATCACCGTCACTAAGTGAGACATTTTCAGAATTTGCATCAATTCTGTTCCAATTTTGTTCTGCAAAACTAGCAGATCTTGAAATCACTATCCTTTTACTTCCATCGCTGAAGCGATACCCTTTTGAGCCTGGCTCATAGCCCACAAATCTGAGCTTTCTAGCCTTTTGTTGTCCCTTTCTTCTGATTGCCTTTGGAATATGTACCCAAGCAGTACTTCCAAATATTTTTAAATGTGCTAGAGAAGGCTTTCTCCCATATAGCATTGCATATGGAGTATTATTGATGGATGAACTCCACAGCCTATTAACTAAATAATTGGCAGTCAGTATGGCTTCACCCCAATATGACCTGCTCATACCAGAATCCTCCAGTAATGAGTCTTTCATTGTTTGCAAAACACCATTCCTCCTTTCAGCCACTCCGTTCTCCCCCGGTGTGTAAGGATTTGTGCGCCTGTGTCTTATTCCCAATTGTCTCAACCATTGTTGAAAATTTGTTGACATAAATTCAGAACCTCTGTCAGTTTGCAACTGACATACCTGTTGTTTATACCTTCTCTCTACAAAACTTAACCATTGCTTAAATTGCTGTAGCACCTCTGTTTTACTCTTAAGTAAGTAGCAAAACCCAAACCTGCTGTAGTCATCCACAATGACCAGCGCATACTTTGCTCCTCCCAAACTGGCTTGCATAGGCCCAATTAAATCAGCATGCACCAGTTCTAGAGCTCTTGTGGTTTGTCTTGTGCTAAACTTGCTCACTGGGAATGCTTTGGATTTCGATGCTTTGCATACTGCACAATCCAAATATGCCTTACATCCCTTCAAATCTAATCCTTCTGCAAATTCTTTCATTTGTTGAACAACCTTAAAATTAGCATGACCAAGTCGTCTGTGCAGAAGATGAACACACGAATTGTGTTCTGCTACATTTTTAAATATCTGGGAACAATGTGGGACCTTTTGTCCCTGCAATACATAAAGATTATCCTCTTTTATGCCCTGTGCACAAACATTCCCATTTCTTTGGATGATACACTTCCCATTAACAAATATGGTTTCATAACCTTCCTTGTCTAAACTAGACACACTTAACAAATTATGCTCCATTTCAGGTACACATAACACATCAGTAAACCTGGATTCCAAATATGGAATTTGCACATCACCTCTTCCAAAGATTTTAGCCTTTTGACCATTGGCTAAGGCTACTTCTTCATGGTTTCCTGGGAAAAATCTGGAAAATAAGTCAGAATTATTAACAATTGTTTGACTAGCCCCACTGTCAATCAACCATTTGTCTCTATTGTTATTATAACAAACTTTTGCAACTGCAATCTGTCCTTGCAAATAATGTCTCTTGTCTTGCATATTTCTTCTCTGTGCACAGCTTTTCTGCAGATGATTGGTCTTTCCACAAATGAAACATGCTTTTTTAACTTGCTTGAAGAATTGTTGCTGTGTAACTTGATCTCTCCTGCCTCTGCTTTCCTCTTGTCTGCAGACACCTCGGCTGTTGCTAGAGATAGGCAGCCTGTGGAAAATTTTGCTGGAGACTTGCTGTAAGTTTCCACTGTACTCCTTGTTGGGCCCCCGCCTGTGGAATTTTCCATCAGCATGGCTGAAAAGCCTTTTCTCATATTCATTCAATAAACACGATTTCAAAGCCTCCAAATTCAAATCTGCTTCTGGCTTACTTTCAAAAATAGCTGATACAGTCTCCCAGCTTTGATCCAAACTGTTTAACACTAATACAACTTTTTGGGACTCTGGAAACTTTACTCCACGTTGCTCCAATTCTAGAAAATTAGACTGCATTTTCATTAAATGATCTTCCATAGAATCTCCTGTCTGCAAACTCATTCTGAAAAGCTTTCTTGAAAGTTGGACCACATTACACGCAGAAACATTGACATGTACTGCTTTCAATTTCTGCCATATTTCTTTTGCAGACTTTAATTCAGCTACATTTAAGAATTGATCATCCCCCAGACTTAAAAGAAGATAAGCCATAGCTTTGTCATGAGCCTTTTGATCTGCTGCTCCAAGCACTTGTGGGGGGTCTGCTACGATGTCCCATAATTCTTTTGCTTTCAAAAAACATTCCATTTTTGCAGCCCAAATTAAATAATTTTTCTTCCCCAATTTGGGTATTGGACTGTCTTTAAATTCCATAGCAGCAGCCATCCTGCTTTATTTTTCTTCTCTGCCTGTTCCTTTAACAACACAGACAGCTTCTTATCAGCTTTAAATTACAATGCAGTTTTTAACTTTACTTCTTGAGCGATTCCTGGGCCCATAACCTGTCAGAGTTACGCAATAAATCAGAAGCTTCAAAAGATAACTGCATTTTGCTGATTCAAATAACTTCTTTATAAGTAGAATAAAACATTAACAATACCACACTTTGTTTCAGATCACATGTTGAGATGTTTTCACAGCAAGCTTTAATGGTGGACAGAGTAAACCACGCCCTTCTTCTTGCTAAGTTTCTGGACATGCTCAATTAACACTTCAGCCCAATTGGCTGACTCAATCACATGGCTCTCCCAGTCATGAATATTCCAACAGAACAGGTATACAAGTCAAAATAGGCATTAATAAGAGAACACTTATCCACCTTAGATGAGTACAAATCACCTGGGCCAGATAGTTTATATCCCAGAATTTTAAGAGTGTTGACAGTTGTAATTTCGGAGCCAGTGAATGTAATCTTTCAAAGCTCATGTAGTACAGGGAACATACCAGGGGTGGATTCCTAATTTTTTTACTACCACTCTGTGGGCGTGGCTTATTTTGTGGGTTGGCTTGCCAGCCATGTGACCGGGTGGGCGTGGCTTACCGGTCATATATTAGTTATTTCAGAGAGATGTTACTACTATTTTTGCTATTTTATACCTTACATGAAAAGCTTTGCATACAAAGTGTGTGTTACACCATGGCAACACAGCAACCTTTATATGCAGAAAATGCTATAGTTAAAAGACAAGAAAGTCTCATACAGCATTTTTGGTTTCAGTCATGGATTCCTTAGACGAAAATATTGAGGACTGTTAAAAGAACAGTATCTTTTAACAGTCCTCAATGTTTTCATCTAAAGAATAACAGTATAAAACTGTATAAAATTAACAATATAAAAGGTTAAGCTTTCGGAAAACGCCCACTTTGGGAAGCTTTAGGCAAAAATGAAGGAAAAGTGTCAAATGCGAGCTTCTTATTATTTTCAAGCAAAGGGACGGGGAAAGACTTAATTGTCAGGTTCTTTCAGCATCTCACGCGCTCCCTCAGCCATCCTCCCCTGCTTGGACTCACTGTGGGGTAGGAAGGCAGCGCATGCGCAGTGCCAGAAGCTCGGCTTCTGGGCATGCACAGAAGAAATTTTTTTAAAAAATTAAAGTTTTTTTTAAAAATGGCGGCACCCAGGCACCGGCAACCAACCGCACTGGTACTGTGACGTCACCAGCGGGCCGCTACCGGTGCTATAGAGTGGACCGCACTGGTAGGAACCCACCACTGGAACATACCAAAGAAAAGAGCTTATGTGGTTCCAATCTATAAAAGGGAGGGAAATAGATCCAGGAAATTATAGGCCAATCCAATCAGTTTGACATCAATATCTGGGAAAATCCTGGAAAAGATAATCAAGCAGAGGATTTGTGAGCACCTAGAAACAAATATGGTGATTATTAGAAGCCAGCGTGGGTTTGTTAAAAAATAGATCATGCCAGATGATCTTTAATACCCTTTTTGATATAGTAACTAAATTAGTGAATCAGCGAAATGCTGTGGACATAGTATATTTGGATTTCAGCATGGCATTTGACAAAGTAGACCACAACCTACTTTTTGGTAAGATGCAACATGGAATAAATAGTACCACCACCAGATGGATTCACAATTGGCTGACCAGCCACATTCAGAGGATAGTCTTCAATGGAACTACATCTACATGGAGGGAACCATGCAGTGGAGAACTTCAAGCTTCAATCCTGGGCCCAGTATTCTTCAACATCTTCATAAATGATATAGATGAGGAGCTAGAATGGGAACTCATTAAATTTGAAGATGACACCAAGCTGGGAGCTACCATTTTGGAAGATAGACTCTAGATTCAGAAGGATCTTGACAGATTTGAGCATTGGGCCCTATTCAACAAAGATGCAGTTCAGTGGTGAGAAAGGTAAGGTCCTGCACTTAGGTAGGAAAAATGAAATGTATAGAATAGGTAGAACCTGGCTCAACAATAGTAACTGAGAGGGCTCTAGGTGTCCTAGTGAACCACCAGTTAAGTATGAGCCTGCAGTGTGCTGCAGCTGCCAAAAAAAAAGCCAATGAAGTCATAGACTACATCAATAAAGTATTAATATCACATTCAGGTACCAATTGTGATCGTAAATCAAAGATTACCTGTAACTGAGATATGTAAATCAAAGATTACCTGTAACTGAGATATGAGTAGATCTCAAATGTTGTGTGATCATGAGTTATATGCACCAGAAGCGGGTTACCTGGATTGGAGTTCCTGGAACTGGCTTTTCAATCTAGGATGCTGACTGTGAAGAAAGCTATTTTCACCCCTTATGCTTTCACACAGCAGCATCATTGAGGATCTGTGATGGTCTTCATTTATGCTGACCTTGAAATACTGAGAACACACCAGGAAGACCATGATTCAATGAATGCTCAATTTTCCACTGATTAGTCAGAAAGTATAAAGATTCCAATGTCTCACTCCCTACTGCAGGTTCTGCAACAACAAAACTTTCCTCAATCCCATTCTACACAAAAAGATCAAACAGAACAAATGGCTGACAACCCTACCCATTCGCCGTCTGTGTATTTCTTTGGTCCATTGTAAAAATAAAAATTAAAAAAACTTCCTATAAGAGGAAGCTGGCAGCAAAGGCATCGTTCCTGCTGTATTTAAAAACCTCTTGTGAAAAGAAAAATATGTCACACAAGAGCATTCCTGGCAACCAGAGTTTGTCAAAATGATAGAATGTAGTTCAGAATGTCACAAAGCTGTTCTGCCCCTTACATAATTGTGTAGTGTTGTGAGTGACATATGTTCAAAAGGGGATGGAGTTTGCATCATGCAAGCCTTGCTGCTTGCAGATGCCTCTGATGTTATATTTTTTTGTAACCAGTCTTTTTTCCACTAGTATTTTTAACCATGGTTGCATTTTACTGCAGTGGGTAGAGTAGCTGAGATACATTCCAAGTAGTGTTTCCAAACGACCTCAGGGAGGGCTCAGAGGAACGATTGCCCTGAGCCAGAAAGCAGAGCAAGGCAAACATTTTCACCAAAGGAGAAAAAGTTTGCAAGCTCAACATAGCCTTGGCACCACAGAAGGGAAAAACCAGCTTTGCTCTGGCTCCAAAGTAACCACAGCAAGAGACAGAAGAGGTGCAGCTCATCTCTCAAGATCAGCAAATGTCATGCAGTCAGCAGAGCCCAGAGCTGCTTCTTAACTGTTGCAAAACTTTTCCATAGTGATGCCCTTGCAGAATTTGCAGTACCGCCACGGTGCTGAATTTAACTGTAGTAATCTTGGGGAGTAATTGTCACCCTCTTGGTCTCAGTCATGAGTCCATTTTGAATGAAGGTTCAGTCTACTGAGTTCAAGTGCTACTAACCAGTTCTTGAGCTACGGCAGCATGAAATGGGCTGTTTCCATTGCTGCCCCCCTAGGTTGCTTCTGTCCTGCCTGTTCCAAGCAACTGAATGGAGTCATGCTGAATATGCAAGTGCTGTGTAAGATAGGCCAAGCGGCTATTGCATCCTCCGGCTTTGCTGCTCTCTCTCTCTTCAGCAGATTATCAACCAGCAAGAAGAACATTCACCAATCATGGCACTACAGCAGGAACCGGATGGCTGTCTTCAAAGAGCTTTGTGCACCATGCTGTCAGATCCTATACTGTTATATTACATTTTCTAAGTGTTTGATAAGTATAACAAATACAGGTGTGTGCATGTCCCTTAGTTGCTAAGAGGTTTCTTGCTGTAGAAGAATCTTAGTTTTATTAAACTTCAGAAACAGTGAAATTAATATTGTTTAAAAATATATTTCTTTTTAAATATATATATATTTAAAATATATCCCCTCTATCTATCATCTATCTATCATCTATCTATTTATATCTATCTATCATCTATTTATATCTATCTATCATCTATCTATCTATCTATCTATCATCTATTTATATCTATCTATCATCTATTTATATCTATCTATCTATCATCTATCTATCTATAATCTATTTATATCTATCTATCTATCATCTATCTATCTATAATCTATTTATATCTATCTATCTATCTATCTATCTATCTATCTATCTATCTATCTATCTATCTATCTATCTATCTATCTATCTATCTATCTATCTATCTATCTATCTATCTATCTACAGTGGTACCTCGAGATACGAGTGCCCTAACATACGAGATATTTGAGATACGAGCTGTCGAGCAAGCGAAGTTTTGCTTTGAAATACGAGCAACATTTGAGATACGAGGAACAGCCGGCTGCACATGACCCACTCATTTCTGCAACATTCTGAAAGGGAGGAAACTTTCAGCCAGATTTGAATATCAAAGAGAATTTTCCCCCTTTAGCTTAGCCATCCTGGCGTCCGTAGGGCTCTTGGGGGGGGGGAGGAGGCAGAGAGAAAGGAAAGGACTGCCGATCTGCCTTCCCTCCCCACAGCCTAGCCGAGAGCACGCTTGGACTTGCCTGGGTTTCCTAGAGTGAGTGGGAGGAAAACACTCTCTCTCTCTCTCTCTCTCTCTCTCTCTCTCTCTCTCTCTCTCACACACACACACACACACACACACACACACACACACACACACACACACACACACACAGACCCCTAGCAGCCAGCCCAGCCAGCGCAGCCAGCCAGCCTGGGGGCTGGAACGGATTAATGGCATTTCAATTAATTTCAATGGGGAAAATTGCTTTGAGATACGAGCAAATTGACATACGAGCAAGTTTACAGAACGAATTAAACTCGTATCTCGAGGTACCACTGTATCTATCTATCTATCTATCTATCTATCTATCTATCTATCTATCTATCTATCTATCTATCTATCTATCTATATATATATATATATATATATATATATATATATATATCATCTCAGGCTAATACATTATATAATTTCCTTATAAAAGCTCTGATACATTTTGTAAACAATGAATTAAAGCTAAGTCATATGGAACCATATTGTCTGGTCTTGACTCTCTTTTAAAAGCTGGTAGTTGGGAAATTTGTTAAGCCAACGTTTACAGGCTTGGCAGAGGTGGGTTCCTCCCGGTTCAGACTGGTTTGGCCGAACCAGTAGTGACCTGCTGGTGATGTCATGATGATGTCACGGAACCAGTTCGGTCAGTGCCAGTCCATGGGCACCGCCATCTCTTCTTTTTTTTTGAAATTTTCTTTGAATTTTTTTTTCTTCTGAGCATGTGCAGAAGCCGGGTTTCCAGCACTGTGCATGCGGTCGCCATCTTGTTTTTGGCTTTTTTAAAAAATATATATTTTGGGATTTTTTAATACTGCGTATACATGCGCGCACAAAGCGTGTGCCCACAAGGCACGCATGCGGCCACACGGCATGGCCACACAGCGTGTCCACTGGAGGAAGCAAACCGGCAGCAAGGTAAGTTAGAACCCACCCCTGAGGCTTGGTCACCAGCATTCTCTCATGAACACATGCTCCATTTTTTTTAATAGTCCAAGTTTAATACATTCAATGTTCTTCATAGATTATAGGATTCCAGGTTTTTCAGCTATAACTAAACATAACATTAAAATCTGTTGCCACCTTTAATAACCTGATCTATCATTGTAATAATATCATTGATTAGATATCAAATCAAAGTTCCTTTAAATTTATTATATCCTCAACATAAAAAAGACAAAAACCAACCTTTTGCTGAACTAACCAAAGTTTTTTTTTTTAATCATAAGAAACGTATCTAACTATCCTTACAATTTGAAACTATTGATTGGGCAATCTCAGTTAAATAAATTCCTTTGATTTGTTAGGAAATCCAGACATGCTGGGGTACAGCATTAAATTAAAAACAAAAGGCAGTAAAGGACATATTTGACAAGTTCCATGTTGCAGCTTAATTACTGGTAAAATAAGCCCTTTAATAATTACATAAGCAAAAGGTTTAAAATAATAAATAAATAAAACATATGAACTGAACACTTAATTTGAACCATACTGACTGCTTTCTTTCACACTCAATGATACTAATATTGAAAATTCATGTGTATACGTATATCATCCAGGAGTCTAATTCTAAAATATGCTTTACACTATCTTCTAAAAACCAGGTACAATGTATATTTTTAGTTTTTCAGCTAAGAGAAACCCTCTTAGAACAAGAGATGAGAGGATGATACTTAGACTTAGTTAGTTGGTAATTTTTAAAATCTGTTCAGAATTCATGGTCCGTCAGCCAGATGTTTAGACTGGATTTGGCATTTTTGTCCACCTATTGAGTCCTTCCAAAGGACCTGGGATGGGCAGATGTTCTTGTTTGATGGTGTTAAATGTATTGTCATGGGATGTAAGCTGTTCCAAGTAAAGCTGCCTTTTCATTAACTGATGGTGATTTTGTCAATGCCAATGGTGTTCAAGTGGTGCTCCAATTGTTTTGGGATTGCACCCAAGGTGTCTATTCCTATTGGTAGTAACTTTGCTTTCTTTCGTCACAGTCATTCTATTCTATTTGCAGGTCTTTGTATTTTGTGATTTCCCCCAGTTTTTCTCTTTTCTATTCTGCTGTCTCCAGATACTGCCACATTTGCTATCCAGACTTTTTTGTCTTTCTTATTGACAATTGAGGTATCTATTGTCAGCCTAGATTTGCAATATGTATTCTGTGAGAAAGAAGGAAGCTGTTGTGGTGATGAGGTTCCAAAAGTCATTCCCTCAGTAGATGTGCACAATCTTCCGGCATCACCCAACTGCTTTTGAGGCCATAGTAAAACCTGTTCTCATTTCTGCATTTTGGCACAATGGTTAGGTAACTTTAGAAGTTGTGTAACTCACAAGGAAAAAATGGCATTCAGTTCCAAATATGAAGGAGAGAGAGAGAAAGGGGAGAGGGAGGGAGAGAAAACTGGAGGGAGTACTGACTCGTCGATGGCAGGATGGAATACAGCATTGAAGACCTTCATGCAACAATGTAAAACATGTTTAAAAAAACAACAACCCAATGTAGTATGCTTGTCAGAAACAGTTGGGAACTCGGCTAAAATACCCTTTGTCCAGGATGCATTTTGGACAAGTTTACTTTCATAAATCAGACCATTTCATCATATCAGAAGTCAGAATTAGATGATGACTTCCAATTTGGAAGTCTCACCTAATCTGCACACTTCAACAGATTACAACTCAGTACCATTCCCGGGCTGACAGCAGCAAACTGTCAGTGGCTACTTACTAGAAATACAACTTTTTAGATCTCTTTTTTTAGATTTGCTGTTGAAGCCATAAACCCATTCACTAGCTTCTTCTATTACACATTGGCCACAACAATGCAGTGGCACTAAGCATTCCAAACTACAGTATTCTTGGATTTTAGAGCTAATCCTGCCTGGAACAACACTCACAGCAAAATCACGCCATCCACAGACTGCACAAAAGTACCCCACGACATGGATGTGTTTGGATATCATTACTTAAAAGAAAAAGCATTTGGTGAGCTACTTTTTTTAACCTGCTTTTTATCATTGGGAAGGAAGGAGTCAGCATTTACACATTGTTGCAGTTGTATCCTTATTTTGTATTGAAACTGGCTTATGGGTGCATCTTACAGGGGTTTCATTTCTTTAGTACAAGTGCTGTTGTTCTTCCATCGCTAATTTCAAGGCAGGTTGTCTAGGGTTTTAAAGTGGGTTCCCACAGAGGGAGTGACCAAACTCTGGTTTGCTTAATTTCAGCCTTTTATGCCTCAACACCATTCTCCAGCATCTATTATTTTTGATCCCAGGTAACCCAATTGCTTTCTATCTAATGATTGTCTACCTGTTTGAAACACCAGATGTAAGTACTACTGAGCAACTGGACAGAGGGTGAAAAGATGAAATGGTGTGGTTCTATAGAACTGCACTGCACTGCAGTTTCAAGGATTTTCTTCCATGATTTTGGGTGGTGCTAGTAAACTTGAAACAAAAACAAGAGTAAATGCAATTCATTTTAAAAAGACGTAATTTGATTAGTACTAAAACCAATATGGGTGGTATACACATTCCAGTCTTCTTTTTAGAGAAAATATTGTAATTAACATAATTCAAATAGAATTAAAATCTAAAATTTGCAAAAAAAACATGATGGCCACGAATCCCAGCTGATGGAAAATCTTATGCATTTGTACAATTTCAAATATACATCTAGAAGGGTCTGTTTGTAATGCATATTTACAGATTATGTTCACAAATTTGTCTGCTGATTAACATGAATACAATGTGTGTGGGTGGCATTTTGTCAATGATAATTGGTGAATGGAAGTGATAGTGAAACCATCCCAAATGCCTCCTAGTTCTCTGACTGAAACTCTTATGTTCTCTTAAGCATTTCTCAATCTCCATTTAGGAGAAATGACCAGTTTTATGGAGGCTGTTATGCGAATCACATAGTTATTAAGCAAATCCAGGTTCCCCAATGGGAGGGGTTTTTTTTGTTAGAAATCAACAAAAAAAAGGTCACAAATTGCAATCACATGTCAGCAAAATGGGCGACCAGTTGTAAATGTGAGCCAGTTGCTAAGCATGATCAACTCTCAATTGTGATCACATGACTGCAAGGGTTGTACAACAGTCAAAAGTGTGAGTACAAGTCCTGTCACTTTTTTTGAGGCACCTTTAAACAGTATTAGAGTATTATAACAGTATTATAGTATTATAGCAGTATTATATATTATATATATTATATATAGTATTATATATAACAGTATTATAGCAGTATTATAACAGTATAAATAGCGGTATTCCAGTAATTGAGAAGTTGCCACAAAGAGGAGGGGATCAACTTATTTTCCAGGACAAAAAACAATGGATGGAAACTAATCAAGGAGAGAAGCAACCTGGAATTAAGGAGAAACTTCCTAACAATGAGAACAATTACCTGGTGGAACAGCTTTGCCTTCAGAAGTTGTGGGTGCTTCATCACTGGAGGATTTTGAGAAAGTACTGGGCAGCCACCTGTCTGAAATGGTATAGGGTCTCCTGCTTGAGCAGGGAGTTGGACTATAAGACCTCGAAGGTCCCTTCCAGCCCTATTCTGATTGATTGATTGATTGAACCATTATTAAACAGTCTTAAGTCACCGCCTACCTGTAAAAAAATATTGCACCAGTTCCCCTTGGTTGGATATCTCCATGGCATATATATGGTTTTTCTATAACTCAAAGAGAGGGAGGGAACATATGAGGTCTCCAAACTTGTTGAACGTTAATGATATTTTTACTGAAAATTCACTTGGTTTCCCATCATGGTACGGGAATAAACAGAGAAAATCTGCAACACAAGTCCTAAAATAATACTTTTTTAAAAAAAGAGTGAGACAAACTAGTCTCCTCCTTCAACCTTTTTTTTAAAATCTGAGTCTTATTGTTGAGCATGATATAGCTGAATCCATTTTACATTATAGATCCACCAACTCCAGACTTCAACAAATGAAATCTGATGTGATCATCAGCCATCAGACGTTGCCCACATCTGCTATACATGGAGTGGACTAGATTTTCATATAGAATCTCACGCTCTGCAGTGTTTTGCAAAGCTTCATAAGAACAAAACAGTTTACAAAACTGTATTTATTAAAGGAGCATAATTGGGGAAAGCACATAAAGGAGCTCATTGTATTACTGAAATACGGGAGAGGCCTTTGATTGTGCTGATCACATCAAGCTGTGGAAAGTGCTCAAAAAAATAGGAATCCCAGAACTTCTCATTATCTTCATGAGAAACTTACAGGAAGTCATGGTTCAGTCAGAACATGGTGAAACAGACTGGCTCCAGGTTGCCAGAAGATACTCTCTGTATTTATTCAGCCTATATGCTGAATTAATAGAAGCTGAATTAGAAGAAGATGAGTGTGGTTTTAAAACTAGAGGTACATAACATCAGCAACTTGCACTATGCTGATCTCAGAACCCTGATAGCTGAAAATGTATATGATCTCAAGCCCAAATAATAAAAGTCAAGGAGCACAGTGAAAGAAATGGGACTAAAATTAAATATAAAGCAGACCAAACTATTGACAACAGGTAGAGCAACCAGCCTTAGAATTGACAATGAAGCTATCAAAATCAGGGGTGGGTTCTGGCTTACCTTGCTGCTGGTTCGCTTCCTCACATGCCCCGCGTGCGCTTTCTAAAAACCCAGCTTCTGCGCATGCACAGAAGCGAAAAACAACTCCTGCACGTGCCAGAAGCAAAAAACAAGATGGCGGCGCCTATGGTGCTGCCGAGACAGCCGGTTCGGAGGCGTGTCCAGCCGGCCATCGCTGCCAGTTCGGCGAGCGGGGGGAAATTCCTGCTACCGGTTCTATAGAACCGGTCCGAACCAGCAGGAACCCATCTCTGATCAAAATGGTGGATAGTTTCTGTCTTTTAGGATTTAGGACAGTAAAGGAACAAGCAGTCAAGAAATGTGCCACAGACTAGCACCTGTAGAGCAGCCATGAAGGCCTTGGAAAAGATTCAAATGCTGTTTTGTATCTACATTTACAATTGTCCAAGCTATGGTATTCTTTCTGACTCTCTATGGAAGCAAAAGTTAAACTCTGAAGAAGCAAGATAGAGGAGTTTTATGCTTTTGAACTTTGGTGTTTGTAGAGGATATTCTCAGTCTCAGATTATCATGGACAGCCAAGAAAACAAACAATTTCAGTTGATTTGTTTAATGGGGCATTGAAGAAATCAACCTAAAATTCTCACTTGAGTCACAAATGAACAGGCTCAGATTATCCTACTTCAGAGACATAATCGGAGGACCCGCCTTTCTGGAGAAGACTCTAATGCTGGGAAAGGTGGAAGGAAAGAGAAGAGGTTGACCAGCAGCAAGGTGAAATGGCAGTTACAGTGCACCATTGGAAGAGCAAAGGGATCTGGTTAGGGAAAGATTATCATGGAGAAAATCTATATCAAGAATGACTGATGGCAGATAATCAATTAATCAAATGAACATAGAGATTTGAGAGGGACTAAATTACAGACACACATGATAACACGACAAAAAAAGACATCTAACTGGGAACCATAGCAAAACCAATATGGATAGATCTGGTCATCTCTTCCAAAGAATTTTCCAACAGGACATTCCAGATCTGAATTTGGGATGTTTTATTTATAAAATACATTTGACTGTGTGTTTTTTTTCCAGTTTAGGGTCTAGAAGTAGAGACTGAGCAAAGGCACCCAAGTAGTTCTTACTACCTTGAGATCAGTTCCAACCTGATTCTTCATTAGATTGTCCCTGCCTACCTCCTACTCTTATCTATTCCTTCTCGACTTCTAAGTGATCAATTAAAGCAATTTGCACAAAAGAAACCATAAAACCTCAGGGCTGCTCTTCGTGTTGGGGGAGGGGGAGGAAAATAGCCATAGAAAGCCTTTCGCGCACACCCCATTGCTTTGAGAAGAGAAGGAACTCTGTATCGTTTATTAACACCACAGGGTAGATAGCAGTCCAGGGTCTTCTCAAATTGCCTCAAGTGCCTCAGTAGATCAAAATTAAGTGGGCCAGTGCACAGCGGGGGGAAAATTGAATTTACTTTTAAGCATTAACTAAAGGATGTAGCCTCTCTTTTCACTGCCCCTTCTACCTTGCTAATGCTCGTGCAAAAGTCATGCTGTTAATGAAATCGCTGATTTAAACAAAGCCAATGTATTTTTAGCACAATAACAAAACCATCCATGATCTCTAATTAGGCAGACTGTGAGAAAGAAGATGCTAGTCTTGCATTAGCTGGGGCTTGACTCCAATTCTAATATGCTCTTATCCTGCAGCAGAAAGCATTTCTTTTTGTACTTTTATCTCTTTGGTCTGGCTTAGAGCCTTAGGTAAATAACAGCCCAGGTCACAGAGGAGTAGTTCTGCTGGGGTGGTACACTGCAGTTAGGTAGTGCAGTGGGATAATGCATTGTAATGTCAATTACTGTGATTTGCTGCTCTGTGATTCACAGATATGATTGCATCTAATTTCAGGAATAAGTGGAGCCGTCTGCTCTTTTCTATTCATTCAGAATCCCGTCACTGGCATTCAAATGACTCCCGCCTTTGCCATCTTAAAGGGGGGGAAAAAACCCCCAAAGGACCCATTTGGTAGCATAGCAGGACTTTCTCCAGTGTGCTTACCTGCTATGAATTATCTTTCGGGGGGGGAGTTCTGGTGTAAACAGCAGTCCCTAATCCGTCAATATGAAATAAATTAGCTGAATATCCCCCCCAATATTATTTTCAGCAAATTAGTCCATTCTAGGGTGAGCCACTGACTCTAATTGGTCACACTCTCCAACAGCAAACTTCCTAACTCCCCCTGGAAGCAGATCACAAGGTTAGCTTAGCTATCTCCCAGAAGGGGCTACTTTCAGAGTATATGGAAGAATATCTATGGTCTTTAACTGCTTTCAAACTTTCAAACTTTGACCAAAACTGAAATAAAGACATTTTAATTGAATCGGAATTTTGTAATATAAAGTCTGTCTATATTTTCTCTCTGGTTTTTTTTTTTTTTTTACTTTCCGCAAAGGATGGAAGCAAGTCATAAAAATAGTTGGATTTTATGTTTCCAAAAGTGAAGAACTTATTTTTCATTGGGGGGGGGGTGTTTGTGTGTGCTCAGAATGCTGCACAAAACAGGATTCTCCTTATTTTATCATCACCATTCTGTGGGACAGGTGGTATCGAAAGCAGTGGCTGACCCAGTATGACCTCCTTTGTGGAATAGGGAGTTAAACTGATTTCTTTCTGTCCATCCATCCTGTATCTTAAGCATGACAACAATAGAAATCTTTGAGGGAATGCCAGCTGCAACCTATTTCAAGGACAGATCTGACAAAATCCTGTGTTCATAATTACCACCTTCCATCTACTGTAGACTGCAACAGATAATGGATAAAGTTTGAATATTTGTTCCTCTTCCATGTAGGTATTTTTTAATTTGTCTATTTATATGATGAACCTTGCCTTTCTGCTTTACATTACTGAAGATGGTCATCTAACATTAAGGCAACCTGGAAAAATGGAGGAAGCATTTCCATCAAAGAGATAACAGCTTGGTTTGTCTTCCTTCCTTCCTTCCTTCCTTCCTTCCTTCCTTCCTTCCTTCCTTCCTTCCTTCCTTACTTACTTACTTACTTACTTACTTACTTACTTACTTACTTAAACTTCAAAAGATGGGAAGAGATAATTCTATAATTGCAAATTATTCATCATTTGCCTACATTTGCCCTGTACTTACTTATGAAAACATTTTGTATTTGTGGAAACTGGACCATGATTTCACTGAAGTTAGAGCTTTGTTTTTAGAACAATCTTTACTTTTTTCATACAGTAAATTATGCTTTCCTCTGAAGAGTGGCAGCCACCATGGCAAAAGTTCAAAATAGCCAGAATGGTTCAAATGTTGGACTAGGACCATGGAGACCTAAGGTCCATTCTCAACAGTGGACATTCACCCATTGGATAAAGTTACACCAAGCCTTCATTCTTAGCCCAATCTGCTTCACAGGCTGTTGTTGGGGAAAATAGGAAGAGGGACCATCATATAGGCCACCTTGTGCTCTAGAAGGAAGGAAAAACAGAGTATGAATCCAAATAAACAAACAGGCACACAAGTCTCATTATTTGTGGCTATTAAAAAATAAAGAAAAATGGATGTTTATCAAACTAAGTCCAACAATCTTAATTTGTCAAACAAGTTTACTTTTGATACCATTTTCCTAACCTTATTCTGACTCAACTCCCCACAGCCCTTTCTCCCAAACACTTAAAACGTAGCAGCTGAACAGTTAGAAGGGATTTGCTGTGGAGAGCCAGACAGGCAGGGGTCAGGGATAAAGCATGAATTGCACCCAGCTCAAAAAGTTTTAAGGAAATAAGAGAAAGGAAATCATTTTAAGCTGAGGCCTCCAATTGCCTTCCCATCTGAATGCCTCTTTGCACTGAATAGCAATGAATCCAACCATTTGTCTGGGTGTCTGTCCTGGCCTCCGTAGGCTTTGCAACATGGCAACAAAATCATGTGCATGAACTTGCAGTGAGCTGTCATGAACATTTAATCTGATGCTGAACATGCTTCCCAAGGAGGAAAGAAAAAGACGTGTTCTAGGTATGGCAATATGTACATGTGCGTACATGGCAGCCTGATACCAAGGGGGAAGGCCGGGAGTGACAGAGAGACCTCAGTTCTAAATTGATTTTCCAAAACACTTAAAGATTTAGAAGACGGATAACAATGACTGTCCGACACTATGCCTGCATTGCTCTGGGAGGAGCAGCTAACAGGGCAGCTGAACTGAAATGAAATTTTTTCCAGTTCTTCACCCCAGCTCTTTTTATTTCTTTTAGCTTCCCAGACTCCCCCTGGTGTCCGTTCGGAAGCATGTCTGTCTTTCTGCCCCTGTAGGGAAAGTCCGACGTCACCGTTTGCCATGTGTACTGGCGGCAACATCTCTATATGAGTCAGACATTTGAATACATCATCCCTGAAGCAGATGTGTTGAAGTAGAGAGGGACAGTAAGAGACAGTTATCACCAGATGGGAGACCTTTCTGGGAGGAAGCTGGCAAATAATTCATTACTACCCATAGGAGAACCAAACCCCATAGGAGATGCTGGGACCTACTTGAGCCTTGGGCTTTTTGAGGCAGTCTGATGCCTGCTCCTTTCTGGCTCCACCCCAGGAATTTATAATTGCTCTGAAGAGGCCTCCTTCTTTGTTTTTGAAAGACCAGAGGCATCAAGGAGGTTGAATTCTCTGAGAAAAGAAAGTATGAGAAAAGTCTGTATTGGGAAGCAAGTAGCCCATCTATGACTTTCTAAAACAGGGGTCCCCAAACTTGGCAACTTTAAGACTTGTGGACTTCAACTCCCTATGCTGGCTGGAGAATTCTGGGAGTTGAAGTCCACAAGTCTTAAAGTTGCCTAGTTTGGGGACCCCTGTTCTAAAAGTTGCTGTGGGTATTCAGGAAAAAGTGGTGGGGAACATTTTCAGTGCTATAACCCAGCATTCCTTGGCTTCTGCCTTCTGAGTGGAATAATAATGGTGGAATTAATTGCCCCAAAGTGGAATCCATCAAACATTTTTATAAATGCATGCAAAGATTGAACCTCTCTCTTAGGGGGGGACTTTAAAAAAAGCTACAGCATAACCTGGATATACACACTCTTACGATCAATTCTATGAGGCATAAACACACACAAATGCCAAAATATTTATATCTCTATTCAATTTAATATTTCCTGTTCTATTTCTCTTTATATCTATTTTTATTGTCAAGTTCCCCTTTGGCAAAGACCCAAATATTTATTGTCTGGAAAAGCATCCATAAAAAGAAGATCCCTATGAAATTTCTAGGTGCCCTATTACTGCTCCCTCCCCACACAGAAACATACTTTACAGTACACCAGCAATTGTCCCTCTCCACTGAATGTCCCTTTTGCCATAAAAGTTGTGGAAATTCTTCAACAGTGCACCTACAAGGTGTCAGCTGAGAGCTCTGGTGTTCTCAACTCTGCACGTATTCCAACAGAAAGCAAAGAGTTGGAAGGAAGTAATTCATACAACTCCATGCTTAAGTGCAGAAATCCAGCTTAAAATATTCCCCAAAGATAGCTTTGTTTGAACATATCCAGCACAGAGGAGCTTACCCCTGGCCTCTGTTGATTTGCTTCCACCATTAGGATCTTTTCTCCTATTATTTTATCTGACTCTATTTTTTTATTTATTTGTCAAAATGTGTGCAAGATAACAGGTATGATATAAACATAAACAAAAGCAAAGTAGGTATAGGTAAATTTAGACAATAGGATAGAAGGACAGGGATGGTAGGCACAGTGGTGCGCTTATGCACGCCCCTTACAGACCTCTTAGAAACGGGGAGAGGTCGACGGTAGACAGTCTAAGGTTAAAGTTTTGGGGGTTTGGGGAAGAAACCACAGAGTCAGGTAGTGCATTCCAGGCATTGATCACTCTGTTGCTGAAGTCGTATTTTCTTCCCTTTTTTTCAAATCAGCCTGAACTCTGATCATTCAAGAAATGAATGAGCAAACTAAGAGACTCTTAATTCAATTCCTCCTGCAGGTTATTAAACCGGAAATCAGTAATAGTGATTTGTTTCTCAGATATTAGATAGTTGGGAAATGTTAGGTTATCACATTTTCTGAAACACATAATCATGTATTTTCTCTAAATCATATTTTTGTCTCATTTTAATAGTGCTACCATGAACTGAATTACAAACAAAAACACATAAACACTTAGAAAACATACAGAAAATAACAGAAAATATCATACTGAAGATGCTCATAGTTATTTTTTAATTGAAATTTTGTTAAATTTTCTCTTGAGATAAAAATAAAGTAATAGTAAATAAGAGGGCAAAAAGGAGAACTCCTAAAGCAGTTTCAAATCAAACCAGCCACACATGATAAAGCCTAGCATCTGGAGCTTCTAATAATGGGTTAAGCATAATAATTTCATAACGATTATATGCTAATCCTGATCCATTTATGCAAGTATATAGTCTCTGCTCTGCTCACCACCACTATTGTTAATATGTCTTTAGGGAGGAGAAGGGAATATGTTGGGTGTTGGGGTGGAGGTGAAAATAACTTCTAAACCAACTCAGGATTCTTTTTGACTAATAAATGAAGATTAGGCTGGATATATTTTTAATCAATGAAGCCTTATAATGTTATTAAAAATGGTACTGCTTTGGAGCAGGAATAAAAGTGCAAAAGGGGGAGAGGTAACCATTACCAGACAATGTAAGCAAAATGTTTGTATTAATATCTCAAAACTGCCTTTCAGGCTTGCGCTCGCCTGTCTACAAAGCCCATTAACTCACTCTCACTTTCAGATGTCATGATCCTTTGATGTGTGTAGATGTGTCTAATTGGCTGGGGGGGGGGAATAAAAGTCTCTGCTTCTCTTTCAACAGAATTGAGAAGTGATGAATTGCTTCCTAAAAACATCCAGGCAGTGTATTTCTAATAGCACCAAAGATTTGCATTGCTGTGGCTGTTGTTGTTTAAATAGGTGTTATTGAAACAATGCACTATAAAATCCAGACAAGAACTAGAATGGACTTTTCATGATTAATCTAAATACAATGGATCCTCCATCTGACTACCAGACTGAAATATTTCTTTGATCAAAAGCTGATAAGAAATACATTTTCAATGTCTTGCAATGAGATGCAAGTTTTTGATTGTTTGGTTTTTTTAAGTCTATTGGGACTGGGATCAAGACAGTGATAGTGGACCTTTTACTTCACTACCAGTATTTGAAGTAAAACCTATTTACTTATTCCCCCCCCAAAAAATGGATACATTCAAGCTTAACACTGAAAAGCAGATCTAGCCAATCAGCAGGTGGCAGCACCTGCCTGATCTCCTTGGGTTCTGAAGCTGAAGCAAATTAACTTGCTTAGTTAGACCTAGTAGAACTTGGACCTAATCCTTGACCTAGAATTTGGCTCCCCATGAAAGCCAGTTGAGACTGAGAAGTTGAAGAAACAATGTCAGAGGAAAACAATGGGAAACCACTCCATGTAGCTGCCAAGAAAACCACATAGATGTTTCCGTAAAGTATCCCAAAATGGAGCTAATTTGAACTGCATTTCATTGCGGCGTAAACCATCTTAAGAAGACTATTATCTTAATAAGGCAGCTAAGAAGTATCATTCTTATACAACCAATCTTTGGGGCAAAACCGAATCTTCTTTTTTCCATAATTCTCCATATTATTTGGAGTTCTAAAATAATGACACTTTGGAATGCATTCTTCCCCTGCAGTGAAGAGAACTGAGCTTGGGGTCATCAGTGGGGATATTTTTCCAGGTCAAAGACTGATTTCCTATTTAGAGTTGGTCTCAGGATCTGTATCTCAATGTGATGGGCTAAAGTCAGGAAGGGGGAGGGGGAGGGGGGACACATAGTCGAAATAAAGGAAGGAAGCTCACATAAACGTTTCCGATATGGTTGTGAGAGTAATCTCCTTTCCCAGTGGCTGTGGGAGACCAAAAATAAAGTAACTTTTGGCTAACAAACTGAGTTATCCTCTGTCAGCCTGAGAAGCCAATGGCTCTTAGCAAGTTTGTGAAGAACAGCAGTAGATAATTCCAAACAGAATTATCTACAACATCTCTGAAATTCTTCCTCATTTGCAAACTGTGGAGCTCCAGAATTATCGTTGTTTTGTATTTTGCCTTCAGTTCAATATTATTTTGAATCAAGTTTTTTTTTTTTAGGTGTAGCTCCCATTTTACACTACAAAGCACTGAAAAAGAACTACATCTATTTCTTGCACAGGATGCCTTGCCAAGTTGCTGAATCAGAGCTGAACAGCCCATTCACTTAGGTTCCTGCTATTGCTGAAGGCATGGGGAACAGGAAGTATCCCCCCATTTGCCAGTTGTGTTGCCACAATCATAACTTGGTTTCAAAAATTCTTCCATTTGAAAGCATTCGAGGAAAATCTCCAAGGCTAATCTTGCAGCACAGATTTTGCTATAAAAGATCGCTCATGCTTTCTACTAGGAATGGAAGATTATGCAACAGGTTTGTGAGCTCAGGGGTGTTACCCTATTTCATTCACTGTCTCCAGGAATATTTGTACTTCTTTCCCTGATGATACCTGGCCTCAGAGGCAGTCGTGATTTATTGCCTATTTTGCAGCAACCCCAGAAATCATAAGGATGCATCACTGCAAACCGACTGCCATGATAAGTGCTGCTCTAGTAGATGATTCCCCAATCCAAAACCCTCCAGCTGTTGGGCAAACAACTGGGAGGCAGTCATTATCCTCTTCTGTGTGGCAAATTTCATTGGAAATAGGATATGTGTGTCAGGCAAGGGTACAGGAGTACAGGTGTACAGGAAAGGTTCTGCTGCCCTCCATTCCAATATCTGCTGGTCCTGGCTGTGTGGCCTCAATATCAGGACTGTGCCCTGGTTTTCTTGTGTATGCTTCCCTTGTCCTCCTGGCTTTTCTGCTCCGTTACAGGTTTTGTGTTGTAAATGAATTCCTTTCTCCTTTCATTAAAGTTTTGGTTTCTTTGCAAGAAGTGTGAGAACATTTTCTTCACATAGGCTTCTTGGAAATGTTGATCTGGTGGTTGAAGGAGGTGGGCTTCTTAGTGTTCCTGGAAGCTTAATTTCTGCCCTTGGCTGCCCAGGAAGAGATGCCAGGCAACAATAAACAATGTGGATGGTGTGTAGAAGAAACAGGAAAAAAGGGTGACTGAGGAAAAGGAGGATGTAAGGTGTAAGTTCTCCTATCAATGATTCTCCCAGCAATTCCACATCATTTCTTTTTTCTGATGAATGTCATTTTGTGCATTTCTCCCCTTTTCCCATGTTATTCATAAATGATATAGACAGAGGGAGAATAGAATAGAATAACAGAGTTGGAAGGGACCTTGGAGGTCTTCTAGTCTAACCCCCTGCTTAGGCAGGAAACCCTACACCACTTCAGACAAATGGTTATCCAACATCTTCTTAAAAACTTCCAGTGTTGGAGCATTCACAACTTCTGGAGGCAAGTTGTTCCACTGATTAATTGTTTTAACTGTCGGGAAATTTCTCCTTAGTTCTAGGTTGCTTCTCTCCTTGATTAGTTTCCATCCATCACTTCTTATCCTGCCCTCAGGTGCTTTGGAGAATAGTTTGACTCCTTCTTCTTTATGGCAGCCTCTGAGATATTGGAACACTGCTATCATGTCTCCCCTAGTCCTTCTTTTCATTTAATACTAGACATACCCAGTTCCTGCAACCGTTCTTCATATGCTTTAGCCTCCAGTCCCCTAATCATCTTTGTTGCTCTTCTTTGAACTCTTTCTAGAGTTTCCACATCTTCTTTACATCGTGGTGACCAAAACTGAATGCAGTATTCCAAGTGTGGCCTTACCAAGGCATTATAAAGTAGTATTATTACTTCACGTGATCTTGATTCTATCCCTCTGTTAATGCAGCCTAGAACTGTGTTGGCTTTTTTGGCAGCTGCTGCACACTGCTGGCTCATATTTAAATGGTTGCCCACTAGGACTCCAAGATCCCTCTCACAGTTACTGCTGCTGAGCAAGGTACCACATATACTTACCTGTGCATTTTGTTTTTCTTGCCTAAATGTAGAACCTTACTTTTTCACCATTGAATTTCATTTTGTTAGATAGTGCCCAATGTTCAAGTCTGTCAAGATCCTTCTGTATCTTCAGCCTATCTTCTGGAGTGTTGGCTATTCCTGCCAGTTTGGTGTCATTTGCAAATATGATGAGGGAGGGAGGGAGGGAGGGAGAGAGATGAGATGAGATGAGATGAGCTATAGATAGATAGATAGATAGATAGATAGATAGATAGATAGATAGATAGATAGATAGATAGATAGATAGATAGATAGATAGATAGATAGATAGATAGATAGATATAGATAATGATTATGTATTATTCTGACAAATGCTTTGCACTCTCCAGAGTAGCATTCCAACACTCTAATCTTGTGACATCTTGAATTTTCAACAGGGCTTTTTTTCATGATAGGAACATCTACCTTTACAGTAATTTTTTCAAGGGAGAGAAATCAAGCTGGTAGGTATTGTGAACAGTCTAGAAAAAGAGTGAACTGCCTACTGTCCCATTTATTGTTAGAACAGGTTTCTTCTAAAATATTCTATTTCCATGTACAATTTGGTCCATCTCACTAGTACTCCTGGGAAAAAGAAAGGGAGGGAAAGGGAGATGCTACTAGCGTTTATGGATTCCTGATCATTTTCACATAAACCAGGTATTCTGCAAATTGTAGTTCCAATCTCTTCTTTTGTCTGCTGACTGTCTACCATATAGGACAGTAGCAAATAACAAGCAATCAGGTAGTCTCTCTTGAATGCTAAGGTCAGCAAACACACCCAGCCCATAATCAGTTCAGCTCCTCAAAGAAAATACACATTAATTAGAAGGGTTTCAGAAAGTAAACCATGAGTGTTCCCAACATTATGTAAACATAAACTTAGTGGTTCCAGATGGTGTGGATGTGGGTTCAAAGCTTAAATTAAATGGAATTGTTAAGTTACTCCATCACTGTATAAGAGGCATCACTTCAGCACATCTAACAGAGTTATTGCTTGTCTTCTTGCTTATACAATAGCTTTCCAAAAAAGGCAATGTTCAGGCTTACCAAAACTATGAAGATTCCGTAACTGTATTCTTACGGTTGCTTGTATGGGAGTATTTAGAACAGTGTTACCTCTCATTGTGTATCTGGGAGATGTACTTTGATAGAATGGACAATAAAGTAGGAACCCAGAAGACCTTGGCTATATGTACAGTGGCTTATTTGCACAAAACACTTTCCCGTGTTTATCTTAATCTGCTTTACCAAGTTAACCCAATTTTCTGAGCTATAAATTACCCACACAGGTTGGATTTGCACAACAAGCTGGACTAAAATGAAGTTGATAGGTTTATGGTCCAGTGTATCATACAAAGGCAGTCAGTTACCACTAGTAATAGAGTTGTACTTGCAAATTCAATCTTTATTCAAACTTAAGTTTCTGCCTTCAGTTATTTGACGCTTTGGGACAATTCATCCAACTCCAGATCCAGCCTATATATTAAGTGTTTTAAAGTTCCATTGTGCCTCAAACCAGTGAACGAGAACAGAACTATTTTCAGTGGAGATGGCCATCTGTTGTTATCTTAATAGGGGGAGACTGTCAGGTACCTCATAACTAAGAAAAGTTACGTTGAAAGGCAAATGATACTAAGGTTGGATGCTTTCGGTATCAATTCAGTGCCTGAGTATTAGCCCAACTCTTTCTCAGCTAGCATTCTACAGCTTAAGCGTCCCTCTTTCTTTCCAAGTGATCTTGGAACACAGGCATTTACATCTGATTTTAATGAAACTTGAAACTTGTTGTTTTCAGTCTGTTAATGAAGAAGCTGAATCTTTCCAGGACTTGGTTACAATTAGTGTGTTTGTGTGTATGTATATGAATGTGTATGTGCTGAAACAGTGCTCATTATCTTGAGCAATGCTAATCTAGTTACCAGCTGTAAAATTAATCCTTCGCCGTTTGCACATCATTTTATGCCTGAATGTATAAACTTAGAAGAGAAAAGAGGAACCTGTTGGAATTGGTCCCTTTTTCACAGAAGTCTTCGCAGAGAAAGACACGGCCAAGGCAGCCGCTTATGTCGATCATTATGTTAACAGAAAAGCCACTTGAAAGCCTTGTTGGCTTCTTGATGTCTCAAGCGCACAAAGTGTAATCACATTTGGAGTATCAGTTTTAAAGCTTTTTTTTTTAAGCAGCAAGGTAAAGAGCTGAGCGGCAGGCATTAGCAAAAGGGCCTGCATTCCCTCCTTTGGCATTTCAACATTGATATTTGTGTAAATTTCCCTGAGGCATTCTGGCAAGCCCAGACTTTTCCGGATGGACAGGTCGCTTCCATTGGCTGTGGCATTGGCTGGCCTGAAGCAATTTCATATACTGTTTGTTTATATCCTTACTGATTTTTGTACATATACAGCATACATATATACAAAATTAAACCTCTCCTTCGTACATGCATCAGGAATTGGCTACAACTCTTTGTGAAATGTGTGTGCATGAGAGAATGGATATCTACCTTCCCCTCTGTCCCTCTCTTTCTCTTTCTCTGTCACCCTCTCCCTCCTCTCTCTCTCTCTCTCTCTCTCTCTCTCTCTCTCTCTCTCTCTCTCTCTCTCTCTCTCTCTCTCTCTCTCTCTCTCTCTCTCTCTCTCTCTCTCTCTCTCTCTCTCTCTCTCTCTCTCTCTCTCTCTCTCCACCTAACTATCTCTATATCTCTCGGTGTCCCATCTAGGCTGTGAATTCTGGATGAACTGCAGACTTACATATGATAAATATTCACAATTAATTAAACATTTACCGAAGAAGAAAGTCATTCAAGAAATAGTTAACCCCCAATTCAACATTTCCATCCCCAACATCAGGCTCTTTCTGTAATGTAGACAACAAGAAATAAATCGATTGAAAGGACTCAAGTATCGTTTCACTTCAAGTAGCTCTTGAAGGCTACAGCTGTGACACCTGCAAGGAGCAGGCTGTCACAGAGAATTTTAAAGGAAGAAGAATTGTGGCTTCAGCATGACCCGTCTGAAGCAGAATTTTTTGAAACTACTCTCAAGATTGTTGAAATCTTTTCAGGTATTCTCTCAATAAGAACATCATTAGGGAGGGCAAGATACCTCAAAGACAGCTTGGTCACCATAGCCAATAATTCTCAGCAATGAGAGCCACCACAAAAGACTGCCAGATGTGTTTTCAGCATATGTGGGGCAGTTGTTCATTCCAACATGATAATAATGTGGTACAGTTTATGATCTGAGGGTCTATGAAGAAACAGGTTTGTGATACGTTCCTGTAGGTCCTATAGGTAGCAGGGATTCTGTGACGGTGGAAAATTTGAAGAACGGTGATCTAGTTGGGCTAAACCAGGGATAGGCAAAGTTGGCTCTTCTATGACTCATGGACTTCAACTCCCAGAATTCCTAAGCTAGCATGATTGGCTCAGAAATTCTGGGAGTTGAAGTCCATGAGTCATAGAAGAGCCAACTTTGCCTATCCCTGGGCTAAACCATCTGTGTGTCTTTGGGGGGGGGGTGTCATGCTGCACCATCTGAAGAAAGCAACAGTGTTGTTTCAGTGACCATTTGGAAACCTAAATAAAATGTTCTTCCAGGCGGTGTGAGGCATTAATTCTCATTTTATTTCAGAGCTCAAATGACATTAAGTGGACTACAGTCCCAAAATTTTGGTTGCAGCTTAAGAAAGAAATCCCTCTCTTAAAAAAGATTGCAATAATAGCTGCTGAACGGTTCCATAAAAAGAATGGATGGAATATAATTAAAAAACAAAAGCAAGGCTTTTTTTCAGGGAGAGAAGACTTTTTCAGAATATAGTTTAGACCTCCTTCCTCTTTTGAATTGAAAATAATTGGGGGTGGGGTGGGAAATGGTGGACGGAAGAGGTTATTCCATGTTGTAGGGCAGGGGTGGGTTCTACTTACCTTCCCCACCGGTTCACATCGCGACGAAAGTGCACTTTTTGTGCACGCACGTCACTTCCCAGAAATGACCCTCTGCGCATGCACAGTACTAAAAAAAATGCTTCTGCGCACGCTCAGAAGCAAAAAACAAGATGGCGCCGCCTATGGCACCGCCGAGAGAACCGGCTCAAGGGTGTGGCAGGCCTGGGTCACTGCCGGTTACAGTGACCGAGGCTGCCAAGTTACTAATGGTTCAATAGAACTGGTCCGAACTGGGAGGAACCCACCTCTGTTGTAGGGCCCCTTTTTCCAGGCTTCCACCAAAGGCCAGAGAAGCACTGCTCTTGTACCAGATCAGAAGGCCTTCTTCCCAATCTTTTCCAAAGTCTGTACAGCCCCAACCTCATGCTTTCTAAATAAAAGCACAGATAGCTTTCAAACATTCTAAACAACTCAAACTACATCTAGGCTTGAGAGACGGATCCTGTCATGCTGACATAATACAGCCTAAGTCTGATTTTGGCCAAAAGTCTCATAGGAAGCCTGTGTCCTGCCAGATTGTTTATTTCTGTTCTGATTCCTAAACATGTTCAACTCAGCTAAGCATGCCAGAAAGGATCACGGGCACTCTTAACATTACCCTTGTCAGCTGCCAAAAGCATTTTAAAAGTGGTGAGATTAACAATCAAAAAGAGCCAGAAATTGTTGCTCATCTTGCAGCCTGATACAAACTTAATTCAGATAGGAGAAGTAAGGAACCAACATCAGGAGAAGAGTGGTTCAATTAGATCAGAGGAATTCTGGAGGTCAGCTGTGAAAGGGAAGAACTATCTGGAATGAATGAGTTACTTTCGCTTTCTTTTTGCTAGAGGCCAAATAGGAGAGCAGCTCTGCCTAACAAGGGAATACTTTTGTGATACGTGCCACAGATTGCCAAGTAGAACAAACTTCTTGTGGAAATTTCTCAGCCACAAATATTAGTTTCTTTTTCTTGATCCTCACTCTCATCTTGCATCTGAATTGCAATCTGAGTTGGACAATTATAACTTAATTTGCAGGGCTACAAGACAATGAATTTTCCCAAAGGTGCTTTTTCAAAAGGCAACTGGGCTTTGTTTTTGCTTAAAGACATTTCGCTTCTCATCCAAGAAGCTTCTTCAGTTCTGAATGAATGGTGGCGAATGGAAGGATTCATATTCCTTGCAGTCATCTGATCGTTAGCATTCTAATGATCAGGTGTCTGCAAGGAATATAAATCTTTCCATTCTTCACCACTCATTCAGAACTGAAGAAGCTTCTTGGATGAGAAGTGAAATGTCTTCAAGCCAAAAAGAAATAAACTCCAGTTGCCTTTTGAAAAAGCACCTTTGGGACAACCATGGATGGCAGAGTATCTCCATAGACAAGAAAATGAATTAGTGAAGTAATCTGTCTTTAAGTATTTTGAGCACTTGAAAGTATTGCACAAATACCGTGTTTCCCCAAAAATAAGACCCTGTCTTCACTGTTCCCTCTAAGCTGTGAGGCCGCGCGGCCGCGCACGTAACAAGAGAACACCACGTGGAAGTTTCTAACTTCCGCACAGCATTTTTTAATGGCAGAGTCTGCACGCCTGCGCGGCCGCGCACATGAAAAGAGAATGCTGCACAGCAGTTTCTAACTGTCGCGCGCCGTTTTATGATCTTAGAGGGAACATTGCCTGTCTTATATTTTTTTGAACCCCGAAATAAGTGCTTGACCTTATTTTCAGGGAGGTCTTATTATTTTGGGGCACGTGGAGCAAAACGGGCTCCTCTTGCCATTTTACCTGATTTCCAGCTGTCTCCCTAACCTTAATCAGAGGAAATGGTATTTTGGGGGGAGGGCTTATTTTTGGGGAAACACGGTACTAAACCTTGCATATTCTTTAATTCAAACTTATATAAGGTGACCAGATGTCCCGCTTTTGGCAGGACAGACACGCTTTTCAAGCGTGTGTCCTGCGTCCCGCATTCTTTCCAAAAAATCACGCTTTTTTGGAAAGAATGCCGAAACAGCGGGACATCTGGTCACCTTAGAAGGGGAAGCACAAAAGAGAGGCACTACCACCGAAATAAAAACCGGAAGCAAGTCGGGCTCTTTGAAAGCAAGGGACAGCATCAGGGAAGGTTTCCCTGACGGAGGTGCCGGCTGCCTGCTGGGGGGAGGGGGAGGGGGGGCTGCTCCTCCTCTCCTTCCCCCGCCCCATCCCTAGCCCCGCCCTCAGAGGCGCCCGCTGCTGTTGGGATGCGGGTGGAGGGGTGAGGGACGAGGAGCCGTCGCCACTGCCGTCGTCCTCAGAAAAAGGGGGTTGAGGCGCCGCTACGGACTCGGAGCGGCGGTTTGAGCTCACGAGTGGCTCCTCCGGCGGCGCAAACAGCCCTTCCTTGTCCCCCTCCCCTTCCTTCCCCCCATCGCCTCGCTGCCGCCGTTGCCCTGGGGCCGGGCGGGCGACCGGGAGACCGCGGCGCTTGGATGCCTGGAGCTCGCGACAGAGACCTAGCCCCGAGCCCGCCATGGGCTGCTGCGGAGTGGCCGCCTCGCAGGTAAGCTGCCGGCTGCCTCCTTTCCCCGCCTCCCGCCTCCCGTTCGTCGCTTGCCAGCCCAAGCCACTGCCGGCTCCCGAAGGGGAGGCGGGAGGCGAGGAAAGGCCTCCCGCCTCCCCCCCCACCTGGACGCCGACATTTGCGTTGTTTTTCCCTCTGCGCATGCGCAGCGTTCTGCGCATGCGCAGAGGGCAAAACTCAAATGGCGGCGCCCAGGCGGGCCCGCCCCCCGTCCCGCTTTTAAAAAAAAATCTGGTCACCTTAAACTTATATGCCATTTATTATCAGGTATTGAGAAAAGCAGCACATATATTAAAATGTGAGGATTTACAATTAACAGATTTATTTCTGCTCTAATCTGAGCTACTGGGTTTTATGAACACAACTGGCCTTTATAGCATAAAAATGAATCTATGTGGGATTAGTTTTTACCTGTTGTGCACAGATGCATCTGTGAGAGCTTCCTTTCAGTGTCTCTGAATAGCTCCTTTTCCCTAAGCCTCATTATAGCCCACAAGTTGACCTCATGAGGTTGTCTTCCTCTTGTCCCCATGAGTAGGACAGACTTGCCTTCCTTGGCTTTATCTGCATTGATGGAGCAATTCTGTCCTTATTCCAACATGATCCGAGGGCAGAGTCAAGCATATAAAACCCATGTGACTTTTTTTTAGTGAATGCAACAGCTGAAAATGAAGAAGTAGAGGCAGGATTGGGACAGACAAATGGGATGTCAAACATCATGGCCATTTTGATTTTCTAAAGGTTCAGTGATGGATGGAGAGCACTTTAACTCAACAGTAAAGAATGATTCAACAAAGACATCCCTCTTTTCATTAAGCAGTGAAGCATACTAGTTCCGTTGTCCATACCAGATTTCAGCATGCGGGGAGGGGTTTACTTCAAAAGAATTTACAATTGATTCAAAGTTTTACTAACAGGTATAAGACATTCCATCTACCCCACACCCTACAAACACATTTACAAGTATATTAAGCAGGTGTGACGTCTCCAGGACCTATGTCAACACTGGGCAAAATTTATAGAGTTATCATTCATCATTTCCCTTCAACTGAAGTTTTTGGAATGTGCATCCCTGTATCTACAGATATCTCTCCTGATACCTTCAGGTCCCAGCTCTATCCAACTTTTTTTCAAAATAAAGTTTAGATAAACAGTTAGGGTGTCAGTATGACTTGGAAGTTCTCCCCAACCTATGGCTACTGCCATAGAGTTCTACTCCAGACTTTGCCACTCAACATTACAAATTAGGTACTGAAGGGACAAAGTTACCGTGTCACTTATGGACTGCTTGGCTTAGCTCTATAAGGATAGAGTCTCCATCCAAGAAAAAAAAAATCTGAGGTGAAAACGAATATGTCCTGGAAAGCTGAAGATTACTAAGCTGTAGAATATTTAGAAGATAAGTCAAAGAAACGCATTTTGTGTGTTCCAGTTTAGCGACTGCTGTTACTGTCCCATTGCTTGGAACGGAGTTGGCCGCAGAGGAGTCATGGAACTATATAGCATCTTGAGGAATTAGAAGAAAACTTGGACAGACAGATTGTAAAGCTGAAACCAAGAGCTGCATATCCTTCTTTGAACAAAGGATTTGGGGTTTGAACTGTGGGGATTAGTTTAGATCATTGGTGTATCTGGCATTCTGCTTTGCCAGATTGTTTACATATTGTGGTTCTAACTAAAGGAGGTTGTGCAATCGACATTTTTGAAAGTTTCATTTCAGTCAGGCTCCCCAGGATGCCTAGAGGAAGAGGTGGCATGTACTTCGTACTTAGGAGTAAATAACTTATTTGGATTGAATAGTTTCCCTGGGTGCTTTGGTTTTGTCAAATGTGTAGAGATAGGAGGCCAGAGCCAGCAAGGTGTGGATGATGGAGGCAGGACTTATGAAGCAAGCCCTGGAGAGCATTACTGAACCAGATGGTTTTATTCTACACTCCCCATTTACTCTCTGTTCAACATTCTTGGCTGTCTTCCACTGGCAGGGTCAGGCAATAATGCATGAGATGATGTCACCACACCAACATGGTTTGAAACTTAGTGTAGAACGGGAGGAGGGAATTCAACAAAGGAAACCAACAGCTTCTTCCAAACCCCCCTCCCCATTTTTTTTATAAACTATACCCTAATTGCTAACAAAACTATATCTGGAATACTATGTTCTCCTTTCAAATAAAAAATATCTTACCCTACCCATCCCAAACCTTTTAACTGGGATGTTTCTATACCGTGTCTACAATTTACAGCTAGGGATTAATTGTTGGAAAGGAAGCCTGTTGCAAAATAACCGTAAGGTGATAATTAGCTTTACTGGTTAATGGAAGGAAGATGATTTGCAGGGTGGGTTGGGGAAATCCATTGCTCCGCCATCTTCTTCACTACACCATCAGTAGCATTGTTTCAGTCACACGCTCTAATTTGTAGCAGACCAGGACTTTCTTCCAACATTAACGCAGCAAACTCCATGTCAGCTGTGTTTCTGAAAAGCATGCAGAATGATCAGATTATATAAAATTACATGCACAGAAAACTGCATTAGGCAACTCAGGCAAAGTTGCTCAGACTGAGAATATGTTAACCAGGCTGTGATTTTTCTCTCTCTCTCTCTCTCATACAGTTAATCAAAATCATTCATGCTCATCATGTAAGCTAGAAACACAAAAGGCTTCCAACACACAAGCCTGAAGTCTTTTCACATCCAATATTTCTTTACGTCTCAAATTTCCCCATCTATGTAGCCAATGATTTCTTAATGAGATTATGGTTCTGATCATGTCTGGTAGGTAGAAAATCTACATGCTTTCTGCCAAGGATCTCTCTCCCTCTCTCCCTCTCTCCCTCTCTCTCTCTCTCTCTCTCTCTCTCTCTCTCTCTCTCTCTCTCTCTCTCTCTCTCTCTCTCTCTCTCTCTCTGTGTGTGTGTGTGTGTGTGTGTGAGAGAGAGAGAGAGAGAGAGAACATATGCACACACACACACACATATGTATGTACTTGCCAAGACCTCTTAGTCTTGATCTGTTTTGAAATTTACTCACAGGTTTGTTGGGAAAACAACACTGTACCTTATTTATTTGCCCTGCCATAGAAGTGTGATCAAAGGAGCAAGCTCAGCTAATGTAACTCCATCCTTCAGAGAGTAATATTGTTGGTCAGGGCACAGATTCATCCATTCAAACATATTTGTCTGCCTGTAGTCTTCACCAGAGAACTTCTTGTGGTCTGCTTATGCACCCATATAATAGCAATACAATCTTCCTGTGCTGCCTTAGGGAAAAGTGTATTTATCCATTAAGAGGATATCAGGGTTCTACCAGAGAATAACAAGCAGAGAGAGGAGGGTTTTTTTTCCCCTTCTATTTGTCACATTTGATTGCAGAGTCCACTCATTTGCTCTGCATTTGTTCACATGGCAAAATGATCAAAGAATTACTCAACAAGGGGTTTGTGCTTCAGTCTTCTTGTCATAGCGCTTCATGGCAGTTTTGGTTTGAGAGACAGTGACTGGCTCAAGACTTCTGGTCTTAAGAGAGGACTAGAAGTTATGGTCTCCACACTTTTGTCCAGCACTGTAACCACTAGACTACATTGGCTCTCTAGGAAGGGTGGCCCTATACTTCAGAGGTCTTCAAACTTGGCAACTTTAAGACTTGTGGACTTTAAGACTTGTGGACGATCACTACAAATACCTGGGTATTCTGCAAGCTAATAACATCAAGCAAATTAAATTAAATATAGAGCCGAGGTGGCGCAGCAGTTAGAGGCAGGTACTGCAGGCTACTTTAGCTGACTGTGATCAGCAGTTCAGCGGTTCAAATCTCACCGGCTCAAAGTTGACTCAGCCTTCCATCCTTCCGAGGTAGGTAAAATGAGGACCCAGATTGTTGGGGGCAATGTAAATATACATTGCTTACTGGTGTAAACCGCTTAGAGAGTGCTTGCACTTTGAGGCGGTATATAAGTCTCACTAATAAATAAATAAATTGGGAAGAAGGTTAGAGGTGAGTACATCGTGAGAGTAAAGAACATCTTAAAGTCCAAACTCAGTGGAGAAAATGCCATCAAAGCAATGAACACCTGGGCAAGTCCATTCATTAGCTACACAGCTGGAATAATAGACTGGACTCAAATAGAACTAAAAGTCCTAGATAGGAAGACCAGAAAAATAATCACAATGAATCATCCCCTTCATCTATGCAGCAATACAGACAGACTCTATTTACAAAAGAAAATAAGTACGGTAGATGTAGAATATTGCAAGTACATCAGACATTTGAAGAAGAAAAAAAGGGGCATTGGAAGAATATCTGAAGGGCAGTGAAGATGCACTGAAGCTAATATACCAAAAAGACTTAATGAGTACTGGACATGCCAAACTGCCATAAAAGTAAGAAAAAATGAAGAATATAAAAGGGACATGTCAAGACAAAGTATTACATGGCCAGTACATTAAAAAAAATAGCAGGTAAAACAGATAACAAGAACTGGCAATGGTTAAAAGCAGAAAGTTGAAGAAAGAAACAGAGAGGTTAATTCTGCATAACACCAAGCCTTAAGAACAAATGCATTTAAAGCCAGAATTGAGAAGACAGCAACAGACAGCAAATGCTGCCTTTGCAAAGAAAATGAAGAAACTGTGGACCACCTAGTTAGCTGTTGAAAGAAGATCCACACAGATGGACTATAAACAATAGCATAACAAAGTAGCACCAATGGTGCATTGGAATATCTGCAAGAAATACCATTTCCCTGCAAGCAAGAACTGGTTGGACCACAAAATAGACCAAATAATAGAAAATGAAGAAGTTAAAGTGCTCTGAAAGTTTAGAATTGAAACAGACACTCACCTGCCACATCACATCCCAGACTTAATTGTCACTAAGAAAGACAAAAACGTCTGGATGGTACGTGTGGCAGTACTTGGAGACAACAGACTAGAAGAGAAGGAACTGGAGAAAATCACAAAGTACAAAGACCTGCAAATAGATATAGAATGATTGTGGCAAAAGAGAGCAAAGGTAGGACCAATAGTGATATATGTTGGGTGCAATCCAGCGGTGGGTTGCTCCCGGTTCGTTCCGGTTTTTAGAACCAGTAGCGCCAACGGCGGGAGGCTCCACCCACCCACCCGGGACACTTCTGCGCATGTGCGCACACAAGTGAGTATGCGTGCAAACCGGTAGTAAAGGGTTTTAGAACCCACTACTGGTGCAATCCCAAAACAACTGGAGCACACTCAAATACCATGGGCATTAACAAATTTTCCCTCAGTCAATTGCAAAAGGCATCTTTACTTGAACCAGCTTTACATCCTGCAATGATACCTTTGATACCATCAAACAAGAATGATCCCAGGTCTTTGAGAAGGACTCGCTAGGTGGACAAAAATACTAAATCCAACCCCAAGATATGGCTGGCTGCGCAACCAACTGTAATAGTCAATGTTTAAACACCTAATATTCTCCAAACAATCTCTTCCAAAGCTGGAAGACTTTCTCTTTTAGGAAACTCAGTAAGGAGGAGGTGGTGCTGTTATGTAGATCACAGAAGGGGCAACACCAAGGAGAAAGTATCTTGGGGAAATTATCCCTGTAGAAGTTATCATAACTAATCAGGTAGGTTATTCTAGGAGTTTCTTGGCTGTGCTGGGATTTGAAATCAAGTCGTACAATGATACCAGCAGAATGCTGCTGTTCTCTTCAGTACAGAAAACAAATCCACTGCCTGGGTTTTATGTTAAGGGTTCTTAAGTATTGGAGCGAGACTGTCCTAAACAAGCAACCTCCCTAGCCACTTAAGATCTTTTGAACCTGGGAGGCAAGAAGGTAGTTCCATGCTGCTGGTAATCAACCACTGTTTCTCCTTTGTTAAAACTTGGACATGTTTGGAATGTTAACATTCTTGATAAAACAATAATACTTTCTAAAGACTGGCTATTATTTGCAAGATGAAACCATGCCAAAGAAGGAGGGAGGGAGGGAGGGAGAGAGGGGGAGAGGGGAGAGGGGAGAGGGGGAGGGAGGGAGGGAGGGAGGGAGGGAGGGAGGGAGGGGGAGAGAGAGAGAGAGAGAGAGAGAGAGAGAGAGAGAGAGAGAGAGAGAGAGAGAGTGAGAGAGAGAGAGAGAGAGAGAGAGAGAGAGAGAGAGAGAGAGAGAGAGCTGATCAGACCAACCAGCAGGATAGCCCAGCAAACCCCAAATCTCTTGAGTTTTGCAGACTTCCTCAAAAGCCAGAGAAGTGGTGCAAGGAGCAGCCGGTGGGTGTTCTGTTGGAGGATAACTAGAGCTGGCCCCTCCTGGTCAGGCTGATCCTTCAGCTTCTGAAAGTCCTGACTAATGTGTGGCTCAGCCAAAATACCTCAAATCATTGCTTTAATTGGAGAGGGAACCAAACACAATTTCTAGATTAAATGTTAACGTAAGACTACAGTACTTTTGCTTTTATTCTGCCATGAGGGAAAATTGCCATTGTTGAAAATTTCACATTTGGGATCTGACAAACAAATTAAGGGTCGCGACATGTTGTCTGCACCGAGGAATCCATGTTGGGCTTTATCAGAGCCACTTTGACTCTATTGTAAAGGGTTCAATGGCTCTTTGTTTAGAACATTTTGATTCAATGCTATCAGATTGCGCTGATGGGAGTAAACATGAAGGATTGCCATCCTGCTTATTGCGGTTGTGATTGCGAACAAAAGCACATTCTTCTAGGCTTCCCTAAATTTTCATTGATAGCCTTGGCCACACAAGCAGGCAGAACCACTCAGTACCATTACAATTCAGTGGCAATTCATCCAAATACAACTAGTTCATATGTTAAATGAGGAGAAAACATGATGCATGGTCCCATTTGTTCACATAAGTGTGTTTGTTTGTAAAGTCTCTGCCAATCCAGTTGGGTTTGAAAAGCCAGACTACAATTTGTGCACAACTTTACCTGTCACCAGAAACACTTTCCTATGGTTCACCCATTCATTCCCTGAGGAACCCATTCATTCCTCTGGGAATATGCAGATTTTTTTTTGTTGCTATTGATATTTTAACAGAAGAGTGCACCAACAATGGAGATAAGCTTCCAGTTTGCTAAACGGATGAAAATTCACATGTGTATACCATACAATATACACAAACAGGGGGCCAGCATATTCAGAAGGTGGAATAAACATTTCAGATTGCAACTGGGAGACTGAGCATTTAAAAACAAACAAGCCAATCCCTCGTTCCACACCCCAGCCACACACGTTTTTCTATCCATCCATCCTAAACCTACTACCTTCCTTACAGTTTTTATGTATGGGAAATTTTCATATTTATTTTGAGGGTGGAGAAATATTTAAACATGTAACTCCCTTACCTGCAGTCAAAAGAGAAACATCATTCTTACCATGAATAGTTCTAGCAATGCCAACAATCTTTATATTTTGTAAAATGTCTGGAAATGTTGTCTTGAACGTCTTATAGCAGATCTCGAGTGTGATCTGGGAGTCCCTGACGCCCTTTCAAAGGATCCACAAAGTCTAATAAATATAAAAATATAAACTAAATATTTTAGCATTCCTCAGATTTAATTTCTAAAACAGCGCATACCAATAGATATAACCCACATACACAGAGGTGGTTCCTCCCGGTTCGGACCGGTTTGCTGACCCACTGGTGATGTCATGATGATGTCACAGAACTAGTTCGGTCGGTGCCGGTCTGTGGGCACCGCAATCTTTTTTTTTTTGAATTTTTTTTTTGAATTTTTTCCCGTTTTTTTTTTCTTCTGCACATGCGCAGAAGCCTAGTTTCTGGCACTGTGCATGAGGTCACTATCTTGTTTTTGGCTTTTGGGGGGGATTTTTTTTTGAATTTTTTTTTCTTCTGCACATGTGCAGAAGCCAAGTTTCCAGCACTGTGCATGCGGTCGCCATCTTGTTTTTGGCTTTTAAAAATTATTATTATTTTGGATTTTTGCCACTGCACATGCGTGCGCCCATGAGGCGCGCCCACGCAACGCGGGAGGAAGCGAACTGGCAGCGAGGTAAGTTAGAACCCACCCCTGCACATACACCAAAGCTCTTTGGGGTCCTTAATAATTTTTAAGGATGTAAAATGATCCTAGAACTAAAATGTCTGAAACCCATTGTGTTAGCATATATAGAAAGGTGTTTATGTGGGACTATGTTGAAATAAGTGACCCCTTCCATATGTGTGATATGTGGTACCATTGTAGAATCCTTTGAAATCTGTATCATGTTTTCAGTTAACTTTTGAATAAGTGGGACAGGAATAACTTCTGACATGGTGGACTCCTAGTTTATGCTCTTGTTTTGATCAGTCAGCAAAATGTAACTCATTTTGGGGAATTGTAACTCATCAGCATTCTGTCCCACTCTCAAGGAATTCAAACATCCATAATTAACTCTTTTGAGAAGAAATGTTGAATAAGTAGGACTTCTTGTTGTTCTAAGAATTGGTGCAGTTGAACTGAGATACATTTATGAACAGATTCAATCTAAAATAGCTACAATATCAGTCACTAACTACCTCTGCAGATAATCATCCCAGCCTCAAACATATCTCAGCCTACTATTAAACCATACAGAAAGGTGCATTAACTTGATATGGTTTCTTTTCTGTGGTAAACAGCAGCTTTTGGGCAATTTTAATTGGGGGAAATGGCATGGACACAAAGATCCCTCCTCCCAACTCAATGATACCTGCACTTTTGTTAACTTACTGTTAACCCTTTCCCCGCTTCCAAATGGTGGGGATTCCTATGCTCTGTTCTCTTGCTTCAATCCTAACTTACATCAATCCTAAATTTTGGAATCTCTTCAAAAAAAAAAAAGGCTGACATAGATGGTCTGCTTCAAGGTCGTCACACATATCACAGTGCAGACAAGATTTCCTTTGATTAAACCTTCTACTTCAGAATGTCAGATCAGGCAAAGTATTATTTAACAGATGACACTGATAGGCAGGGCCGTCCTGGCCACTGCCAAAAAGCACAGCGGGTGTTCAACTTTCCCATGTCATGGGCAGAGGAAAATAGTGTTGTGGCAGGATCATTTGGGGTTAACAACTGCTATTTGCAACATCTGAAAACTGTTATTTTTTTTTCTAGCTGAGGTTTATCCTGAAGCTTCATAAACTTTCCATTTCAAATTAAAGAGCTTCCTTTTAAAACTATAATAAACTTTTATCTTGAAAAATGGTGTGTGCCTTTTAATCATTTCAACATATTTACTTCAATTAGGTTTTTAAAAGTTTACAGCACTGTTCTTAATTTGGGCTGAGGTTTCTTCTGTACTCAGCTAGCAGCAGCTCACCCAGATACCCCTGTGAGGGTACAGACAAGAGACTACCGCCATCTTGACTTCAAAATCTCCACTATAGAGGTCATTGTCCACCTTTAACCTTGTTAATGAAATGCCTTTGTTTCCACACATGCAGATCTCTTTGTTATTAAACTGCAATAATTTTTTAGCTGAGGAGCATGGCAGCATCAGAGTGTTGCTGTTGTTTAAAATAAGTAACATGAATCTGGAATCTGTGACCAACAAGTACCTATAGGAAACGTTTTTGAAGAGTGATAGCATTTCTCAGTGGTAGCCCCACCCTCTGGATTACTCTCCCTGTGAATGCCCACCCAATCCCTGCACCACTTTTGTTTAGAAAACCAGTGAAATCGATACTGTTCCAGCAGACCTTTGGTTCTGATTGATTATGGTTTGCTGTCAGAATGGTTTTGGCTTATATATTTTTTGTTTGTTCCTCTTTCTTAGAGAGAGATATAATTTTCCACTACATTAACATGGTTTGTTAGCTAACCACAGATTGGAGTGTGTTATAAATATTGTCAATTAAATAAATAAGTATGACCACATAACTTTTCTATAAGAAATCTCTCCTCAATTTCTTGATTTTATTCTATTTATTAAATTATTTATTAAATTTGTTTGATGCCTATCTTAATGCAAGGTAAGCTTACAACATCCAAACAAAACCACAAATTATACACTCTCTCTCTCTCTCTCTCTCTCTCTCTCTCTCTCTCTCTCTCTCTCTCTCTCTCTCTCTCTCTCTCACACACACACACACACACACACACACACACACACACACACACACGCACACACACGCACACACACACATGCACACACACACACGTAATTTTTTTAAATTTAATTTAATTTAATTTAATTTAAAGTTCTTACGGGCCACCCAATCCCGTAGGACTCAGGGCAGCATACAACAAGGATAAGAACAGTAAAAATAAAATATAACAATTTAAGACATGACATCATTTTAAAAAATCACTCATTCATGGGGGAATCTGATCTTCTTCTTCTTCACCCCGTCTGCCGGAAGAGCCATGTTTTTACGGCTTTGCGGAAGGCCAGTAGAGTGGGGATGGTCCAGATCTCTGGTGGGAGTTGGTTCCAGAGAGATGGGGCCCCCACAGAGAAGGCTCTCCCCCGTGGACCCACCAACCAACATTGTTTGGCTGAAGGGACCTGGAGGAGGCCCACTCTGTGGGACCTAACTGGTCGTAGGGAGGTATGTGGTAGGATGCGGTCCCAAAGGTAGCCTGGTCCTGAGCCATGTAGGGCTTTAAAGGTCAAAACCAACACCAAAACCAATCATAATAAAATCATAATAAAATACAAATTATAGCTAAAACTAATAGATGGGGAAGAAAGGATCAGAATGTACAGAGGGGGTGACCATTGGGGTCCCAACCTAACAGGCTCTTGTGGAAAGTCAGGTGGGTGGGAACAATCTCACCACAGGGGGCAAGATGTTCCAAAGGGCCAGGGACTTGGCAGAGAAGGTTCTTCTCCTTGACTCCACTAAGCAGAATTCTTTGCCTGATGGGACCTGCAACATGCCTCATCTGCCAGCAGGGGTCGGCAGGCCTGTTCCATAGGAGAGAGACAGTTCCTCAAGTAACCTGGACTAGGGGTGGGTTCCTGCCGGTACGCTCTTAGCTGTTGGTCGCTGCAGAACCGAAGAAGCCGGTGGCATTCGCGGTGCGGGGCTTCCCCCGCCCGCTTTCCCCTGCCCACCTGGACGCCAGCATTTGCGTCCTTTTGCCCTCTGCGCAAGCAGAACGCTTTGCGCATGTGCAGAGGGCAAAAGAACACAAATGGCGGCATCTAGGCGGGTGGGGGAAAGCAGGCAGGGGAAGCCCCACGCCGTGAACGCCACTGCCTTCTTCGGTTCTGTGGCGACCAACAGGTAAGAGCGTACCAGCAGGAACCCACCCCTGACCTGGACCCATGCCATGCAGGGCTTTATAGGTAATAACCAACACCTTGAATTGCATCCAGAAACAAACTCCATTGCACTCTGCACCAGTTGAAGCTTCCAAATGCTCTTCAAGGGTAACCCCATATAGAGCGTGTTGCTGTAGTCCAATTGTGAGATGGACAGGGACTACTGATCCAGAGCAACTGGCGCACAACCCAAAGTTGTGCAAAGGCTCTCCTAGTCATAATTGCCACCTGCTCCGAGCAGGAGTTGTGAGTCCAGGAGAACCCTCAAGTTGTGAACCAGGTCTGTCTGAGGTAGTGCCTGAGGTACCACCCAGAGCTAACTGATTGAAATTTCTTGTAAAAAGATCAAAGCACCCGAATAAGGGTGTAAGAAGCAATGTGTAGAACTCATAAAATAAATTAAAATATTCATCATAAGAAACAAGAGAATCCAAGAAGAATCATAACATCAATAAAAGCCAGCAATTGGGTTTTCTTTTTATATAAAAACATGTTCCCTACCTCCAAGGAAATGGATGTTTTTCTGTTAATGGAAGGAATTTAGCAATATATCTTGGTGAATATCCCAAGAAAACCATATCTCTGGGATGTTTTGAATATCCACCATGCAATAAATATTTCATATGATACAGTATTATTCCCTGACAATACACTCTTTATTTAAGTAGAAGCTCTTCTGACTCCTGAGGCACCAATGGTTTCTCTGGTTTAATAGGGCTGTGGATGAAATTTCTCCCACAAAACAGAGCACTGAAATGCCATCTCTTCACCCCACCCACATGCGGATCCTCTAAGGTGAAATATGTTTTGAGTTCCAACCACACATCACTAAACAATTATTTTATTCCATGCAATTTCCCTGATGACTCAAAATAAAATAAATGTTTCTTTCACAAAAAGAACATTAACTAAGTTCTGGATAAACTGGATAAAGCACAGGTTAGGGATCAAGTTAATTTCACCACTACCACCCCAGTATGAAATTTTAGTTGTGCAGCTGACATCACACTCGATCCTTGATGCATGAGGAAGGGAACTAAGGGTGGGCTGGAGCATCTCCTACACAATGAGTCCATTTACATTGTTGCTTCTTTCTGAAAGTGTCCCAGTGCTGAGGAAAAATTGGTTCTATGACACATTATAATGCGAAATGCCACCAAACGAAAGCTTCAGCAACCTCATTCATAAAGTTCTCTAGGTGGAATCTGGCAACTACTGGAATAACATGTGGTTTTTCTGTGCTCCTGCAGGATAATCTCCTATATTAACCTGAGCATCCTCATCCTTCTCTAGGACTGCTTTTAGAAAAGCAGAATCAAAGCAGTTTTCTCAGGAGTTCCATCTTAGTCAAGACAATTTTGGGGAAAAATAGAACCAGCAGATTATTGTGGATTCTCCATCCTGTCCGTCTCTTAGTTCTGGTTTTTTAAATCTTAATCTGTGTACTTTTAATGTTTTAATTATTTTTCTACTTGTTTTATAACCTATAAGGCAGCGGTCCCCAACCTTTATGGCTTGGAGGCCCAGTTGGGGGTGGGGGAGAGGGGAACAAGTGGTGGGCCAGTGCAGTGGCGTGCATGCGTGCAGCTCAATTCACATGAGTGATGGGCCAATGCACTCAGCTCAATCTGTGCAAGCGTCAGGCCGGCACACACATACATACATGCGCACGTAGCTGGATTGCAAGTTCAGCTGCGGGCACATGCACACCGGTCCACCGCTCACATGAGTCGAGTGACACATGCTCGTGTGTGCACTTGCCCGTCGCTCATGCGAGTCAAGCTGCATACATGTGTGCGCCGGCCCATGGCCTGCATGCGAATATGCCATGGCCCGGTAGTGCAGCTTGGCGGCCTGGCTGGGAACCCCTGCTGTAAGCCACCCAGAGTCACCTTACATAAAATGTAATAATAATTTACATTCCTTTACATGTTTCTTTCAAAATTACTGTTTACTGTTTTTAGTAAGATTTCCTGCCATACAAGAGTGCATTGGATTGACACCCAAAAGAGTAATCATCTACTTGCTTATTTGGATTTCAGTGTGACTTATTGAAAGAAAGAAAGAAAGAAAGAAAGAAAGAAAGAAAGAAAGAAAGAAAGAAAGAAAGAAAGAAAGAAAGAAAGAAAGAAAGAAAGAAAGAAAGAAAGAAAGAAAGGGGGAGGGAGGGAGGGAGGGAGGGAGGGAAGGAAGGAAGGAAGGAAGGAAGGAAGGAAGGAAGGAAGGAAGGAAGGAAGGAAGGAAGGAAGGAAGGAAGGAAATCAAATGCAATTGTAAACAAATAAATAAACCTTTTCTATTGTCAGATAAAAATATTCTTTAGAGTAGAGTTTCCCAAAGTGGTTACTATTGATTCCCAAGAGGCAATGGAATTATCCATCATTGTTGTTATGAGTGGTAGCAGTAGTATTATCAGTCGTATTATTAGTTAAAGCAGAATTTGTTAAATTAGTGCAAATTTAGTACAGAAATCACATCCAAAGCAAAAATGGAGACCTTTTTGCAAATTTAACTTCATTCTAGGCCAAACACTAGCTGTTATACTTCCTTGCTAAAGATTTGTCTTTCTCAAGGTAAAAGTCTTCAGGTGGTGGTTCAGAATTTTACCCCTGATTTCCTCCTGGGCTGCTGCCAAGATCTGTGGTTTTCATGCCATGCCCTGGACCACCTAGGCTAGAGACCTCTGAGCAACCATTTTCAGCCCATGGGGCTGTAGGGAATATGAAATTATGACTCACAAATACCTATCAGTGCTACTGATTTTAGAAGAGATCCACAGAGAGTAGTTTCTAAGCCCCACCTCCTGAACCTGAAGAAAACTCTTCATATTAGTATTAACCCCTTTTTTCCCCAGTAGTTTAAAATCCTAGATTTTCTACTTCCAGGATATGAATTAGAAAATACATTACAGCTCTGGGAAGATGTAGGAAGGGTATTTTTATTAAGTTGCTTCAACTTTTTACTACATTGTGTTCTGCTGTCTTTGGAGCATAAAAGCATGGGAAGCTGACTTGAAACTGCTTTAATGTGGCCTCCCCTATTACCCTGGTCATGGGTCGAAAGATTCCTCCAGTGGTTCATAGAGAACAGTCTACATTTAAATCTCCATTCTCCAGCACCGTAAGGTTAATTATGCTTTTATGAGATCACCTGAGAAACTGAGTCACGTTGGAAGTGAACTTTGCTTCCATAATAGCAATGGAGTCGTAGCATTTAATTTCCTCAGGAAAATTTCCTCTCTCTCCCAAGATGCTTAAACACCTAACTGAAAAGGAGATGTGATTTCTGAGAAAGGAAATCTACATACTGTGTTACTTGAAGTAAACCTGCAGTGGAATTGTGCCTTGGGGAACAGGCAAACAAAGATGTATAAGATGAAAAAATTGGGAGGAGGATATTTTTTCCATTTCATTTTTTAACAAAGTTAATAGGTTTATTTCTCCCCACCTAAAAATGATAGGCAACCTTGCCACACAATGCCACTTGACAGGGCATACCAGGAGGCACAGGTTACTCACCTCTAGCCCCAAAGTAAAAACTCAGAGTAGCAGATGGCAGATAATTGTGCTCCTAATAAGCTCTGGAGTCACTGAAGTTGCTGGGATTAACATTAATAACATTACTTTCCAGGATTCCCTCTGGAAGTGTTCCATTAAAATGCTGGTCTTTTATACGTAATTTTTATCACTTCTCCTTGTCTTCTAAATAGAACTATTTAATGCGCCTTATGTATGCAAATTAAAATATTTCTTTTTAATTCATATATATATACTGAAAATAATGTGTTGGACTCTTTCTTTCCTTCTTTTTTCATGAATTTGCATTTAAAAACTAAATAATAGAACAAAACGGGAACAGAAAAAGTTAGAAATGCAATCCCAAAGAGTTCTTCCTTGGACTCAAGAAATTATTTCCAATATTTATAACAATAGTGAAAGCAGTCGTTTGCATTTTCCTTATTCTGAAAATGTTTGGAGTCTGTCTTTTGCAGTCTAAAAGGCTGAAATAAGGAAGGCCACACTGAGAATCAGTAGCAGTTGACCTTCAAACGTTTTCATATCCTGTAATTTATAAATTATGAGGATAACTTTGTTCATCAATTCTTTGGAGAGCATACAAACTATTCAAGCATCTCCAAAATCCTATCAACTGATATATACTGAATCTACGGTTTTGGGGGGGGCGGACCATAGGAGGGGTTTTTTTTCTCTTTTTTTTTACTTTTTTGAAGCCAGCCACTTACCACAAATAACAAACACTTGTAGCAGTAGTCACTGTGAGTTATCTGTGAGCAACTCAAAGCATGAAATTCAGTCCTATAAACAATTTGTCAAAGGATTTTTGAGTCATGAGCTAATTAGTAACAACTGATGTCTGAGAATGAACGGATAACCCAGGAAGAGAAATCAGCTAAAAGCATATTGAATTAAATGCATGCTAGGATACATCAAATTTATTTGGGGAGAACTGTTTGCAGACCTTTGTGGATAGCTCTCGAGATAAGGGTAACGACACTGAACCCTTTATAGATATTCAAGATATCTACCAAACATGGCAATGGAATGGATATCAGGAGAGAGAGAGAGAGAGAGAGAGAGAGAGAGAGAGAGAGAGAGAGAGAGAGAGAGAGAGAGAGAGAGAGAGAGAGAGAGAGAGAGAGAGAGAGAATTCTGGCTGCATGGAGAAATCCCTCTGGATACGCAGTAACTCTGTTCTGATGGTCAGACTATGTGCTAAGCGTGGGAATGAACTCCATCCCATTCTTCTCCCTGCCATTGCGCTGCCTTAAACCCTTTATAGGAGGAACTGGGTTGCAAAAGCTAAATTTGCATTAATGTGATTAAATAATGCAGTGTTATAGTAACTATTAACCTTATGCATACTTCTGAAATTATTTAGACAACTTTTTTTTGGACCACAGGAGCAAGTACAGCAGCTCCCAGCAATTCACTAAAGTAATCTGAATTTTTTTCCCCCCCAGGCTTTTGCACCAGCCTTGTAAAATAAAGTTATGGTTTTAACAGTTACAGTCGTTTAAATGAGTGGCTTCCTTAAAGCACTTAAGAAACCTGAAAATGCTGCTTTAACAGCAGTGAAGTGATATCTTCTTATTTAATAATTTTTACAGCTCTAGCAACCATACACTATGTGAGCATCTAGGCTAAGAGCTTCACTTTGCAGCCAAAGGCTAAAACTGATACTTGCTTTTAAACTCTCGAACCCATATTGGTGCAGAAGGTAAGTAGATAAGTAAGTAGATGAGTAAAAGCAAAGCTCTCGAATTGGCCCTGGGATAATATAGAAATTTATATAATCTTTTTCCCAGTCTTATGCTTTCTAAATGTACTGAACTACAGTTCCTATGTTCCTCCAGTCAGCCTAGCCACTGACATATAGTTAAAGTCAACTATATCAACTGGCAAAGACAGGTAAGAGAAATTATGGCAGCTTTCCCAGCCTCTGAATTAAGGCGGTTGGTGACCCCTGTGAGTTTTGTTGATACATATATGGGGGTGAGGGGGTGTTGGCTGGATCTTGTTCTTTATCTTGTCTTTTTCCTATTTCTTCCTCTTGGTGTTGCCCTTTTGAATTGTTGTTTTATTCTCTTTCTCATACTGTGAGCCACTAATTTTGGAGTTGGATGGTACTTAAATTAAATTAAATTAAATTATTGAATACTACAAAATGATTTGGAAGGAATGCTTCAGACCTCATATGAACCCATCACTTCTCTGCTACTTTTTAAAGCAGCAATATCTTTATTCAGGTTCCTTATGGACCGAAAAAAACATGTGGCTGCTTTGATAAATAGCAGAAAGGTGCTAAACTCATACTTCCACAAGATCCTAGCCATTTCTACCAAATCATTTTGAAAACATGCCCAGATCTTTTAAATGTAATATTTATACCACACTTTTCCTCCACTGTGCAGCTCAGAGCAGCAGATGTAGAATTACCGCATTTTTTGGAGTATAAGACACACCTTTTTCCTCCCTAAAAGTGGCTGAAAATTTGGGTGCATCTTATACTCTGAATGTAGCTTTTTCGGACCTTTTTTCCCAGCCCTAACTAGGTGCTAACGATCTTCCCAGCTCTTACCTTGCAGGCTCTTTCATTGTTACTCTCTCCGAAGAATGTTTTTCCAGCCCTAAGTCTTTGCAGGGTTTTTTTCATTGCTCTACTTGCTTCGAAAAAGTTTTTTTCTAGCCCTAACCAGGTGCTAACTATCTTCCCAGCTCTTACCGGCTTGCAGGCTCTTTCATTGTTACTCTCGCCGAAGAAGGTTTTTTAAAGTCCTAACCAGGGGATAAAATAATGTGCTGAAGCTGACCAGACTAAGGACGCTAGCCAGATGAATACCTAGTAGGCAGATTTTTCCCCCCTATTTTCCTCCCCAAAAACTAAGGTGCATCTTATACTCCAGTGCGTCTTATACTCCGAAAAATATGGTACATGGCAATATTCCCTATTGTTAAAAGGATCCAGTTATGCTACGTTTCTGCATGGCTACTTTACGATATGGTTTTGAAACACATTATGGGGCCAGAGCTTGCCCAACACACTCTTCTGCCTGACATAAATCAAGTTTCAATCTTATTTGAACATTGGGAATGGATTTGCATTAACCATGTGGGGAGGGAGTGTAAGAGGCTATCATCAGGAGTACAATAAATCATTAATACTTTGGCCCTTTCCAAACTATTCCCAACCTCTTTTCCTCGCCATGGGTCACTTTTGAAGTAGCTTCCTCTTTCTGTCTAATATTAGAACTGGTCCTGATGGCCCTTAATGTTTCAGCATTCTAAGATTTCATTAGTTTTCTAAACCAAACTTGGCTGATACTTTGAGGGACTATGTGGGTAGGAATTCTCACCAATCTGGAATTCGGAGGAGACAAGTAAAAGGTTTGAAAATTCACCTGTAAGAAGGAATTGGATCGAGAATTTTCTTGGCCTTCTAGAAAATCCCAAGCATTTCTACAAACCTGAATGTTGAAAAGGATAGTGATGGATTGTTGAAGATTACTTGGATCCAGTCAGAGCATTTAGAATCACAAGCAGAGTAGATCCTGGATCACAACAGAGTTGCCACTTACAATGTTTTCCTCCCCTTCACATGCTCTAGGCCAGGGATGTCAAACTCAAGGCCCGCGGGCTGGATTCGGCCCACAATGTGGTCAGATCCAGTCCACGGGGCCGTCCTGGAAAATGTAAGGGACCAGCCCATGTTGCCTCTGCCCGGTCTACCCGCATCGCTTCTGCCCGGTCTACCCAATGCATACCCAAACATTGGGCCAGCATGGCTTCGGCCCAGTCTACCCAGTGCGAAGAAGAAGCATCGGGCCACCGTGGCTTTGGCCCAGTCTACCCAATACGAAGAGGAAACATCGGGCCAGCATGGCTTCAACCCGGTCTACCCAATGCAAAGAAGAAACATGTCAGCACTTTGGGGAGTGGTATCAAGCTGGCCATGCCCAGCCAGCTGGCCACGCCCACCCAGTCAGCCACACCCAGTGAGTGGTGTCAAGCTGGCTACGCCCACCCAGTCGGCCACACCCAGTGAGTGGTGTCAAGCTGGCCACGCCCACCCAGTTGGCCATGCCCGCCCAGCCATCAAGGTCAACCACAGCCCTGATGCGGCCCTCAATGAAATTGAGTTTGACACCCCTGTTCTAGGCTGTCATTGCAAGAGAAAGCAGAAACATATGGATCAGACTGGTCAAGTAGTACTTGGCAGGTCCCTGTATTCCCAACATGTTCTGGAACCACTCTGAAATGTTTACAGCTGCATGCATTGATGTATGTGTATCAAGAGTGTCTTCATTATTTACAGAGCAAATGTTGTGTAATTATTCCAAGTTGAGAATCGGAGCCTATATTATCTGTCATACTGTAACACTTCAGCTATTTTGCACTTGATCATGAAGTTGTTAGGCACTCTATACTCCACCAGGAAATCTGAAATGAAGCAATCTGAAGCAAGCATTGGTTTGACTAATGTTTAATATTTTGTCTGCTAGAGTTCCAAGCAGAAAGTCATTTACAACAGCGTAACCAAAACCCATATTTATACGCAGTTATGCTTCACTTTTCATCTAATGCCCTCAGTGATATACAGAAATCCGCTATTTGATCAGGGGACCTGACTCCAGAGGCTTCATGGCTTGCAAACCACAGCCAACTAATAAGTACCCTGCAGCTTGTTTGTTAAAATAGATCTGTGCTGGCAGGCACTCAAAAACTCTCGCCTTTGAAAACTTAGAACTCTTTCACTTGCCCAGCCCATTGTGTGGCGAGCAAGACAATAAAAACTCCAATTCTTCTGAAGACTCAAACAATTAGACATAAGTTAGTTATACAACTGTGGTAAAAGCAATGCCTTTTTTCAACCTGGTAGATAATCAAATTTCTTTCTTTGGGTCATGTTTTCCTAGAAACCTAAAAGAAATTAGAGAACCCTTGTATGCAGCATAATGTTGCCATTTCCTTCTTAAATAAAAAGGCAACTGCATATGAGGGTAGGAAAGCTTTTGGCTTCCAGGTCAAAAAGAATGAAAAAAGACAGCATTTATTCAGGACTTTCTCGCATAGTTTCAGATGTATTCTTTTCACCTGCTGTCATCTCTTAAGAGAGAAATTTCTTAATGGTTTACATTTAAATATACGCCACTATAAAACAATTCAGCTTCCATGCAATTTGCTTCTTTTTACTTTTTCTTTTTAAAGCAATAACTGTGGACGCAGTTCTGTCCTATATAAAACAAAACAAAAATCCTTGCAAATCACCATAAGTGATATGTCTTACACTGTTGATTTCTAGCAGAGAACTAAGTTTACTAAGCAATCATATATAATATGTGATTTATTATATAATCATATAAAATGATTTAATTAAAGCTTATAATTTCCAGAGTGTAATAAATTCTAAACCAATTTCCTGCCAAAGGAAAGTAAAATCTTCCTTTAGTCATGTTTAGCTCCTAATAACTCCATGGAGATGCGGGGTTTTTTTGGTCAAGAGGGACAAGAAAATACTGTAGTGAAATACCAGTAAATATTTTCAAATTCACCTATTCGTCTATAGCCGTGGGATTTCCTCAAGAATGCCTTTCAAGGAGCAACCAAATTCCACCCTGTTTAGCAAACGTTGGCCAGATCTATCATCCAGTTTGGTGCAACAGTTTAAGGCATAAGGCTAGAAACTAGGAGAATGTGAGTTCTAGTCCCACCCAGCTGGGTGACAGTACACACACTCCCAAGGAAGAAGACAAGGGCAAACCACTTCCAAAAATGTTGCCAAAATACTGTAAGGACTGGTTCAAGCAGCCACCAGGAGTCAACACTGACTTGAAGGCACAAAGAAGCATACACACAAAATGTTTTGAAAGATATGCATTGCATCTCTCTTCAAACAGCCGCATCTTTCTCCAGGTTCATGAAGCTGCTTTGTAAATATTCCTGCTGTTTCCATCCAGTACATGCTTGACATACAGCAGGGCTGTCAAACTCCTAGCCCGTGGGCCAGATGCGTCACGTGCTGGCCACGCCCACGCCCAGATTAGCGAAGGGGGGGAAAGTCCCGATATGTCACGTGTCGCCGACGTGACGATATTGAGTTTGACACCCCTGACATACAGTGTTGATGCATACACACATGCAGAGGCAGTCATGCAGGCCTGGAGAAACAGTTTGTTTTAATAAATTGAAGAGCAATGCTTTGTACGCTGAAGCATTTGTGCAGCACTTTTAAAGCTGGTTTGCTGACATAACAACTTCCCAGTTTCACAGAACAAACAAGTTTCAGTTTCAGGGATCCAAAATTTTTCGTAAGAAATTTGGAGGGGGAACAAATGTTGCCGGAACTCAGTTTGTCACATGATGAGGAGGAGGAGGCCTGTATGTTAATCTACTTCTTCACCAGTAGGACAAAAGGCAAGTTGATGCAGAGATGGGGCAGTTTCTTACTCAGAGGAACAAAACGTAAGACCAGCCAGGCTGCCTTTTTGAAAGCAGTAGCCATATAAAATATTAAAAGAATATGCAAAAATGAGCAGGTTATGCTCAGTTTCACATCAAAACATTTCATTGACATCCCCAATTTTGTCCAGTCTTTAATCAGCCAGTCGGGGAAGAGCCATCCACAGCATTACTGAAAATCCAGAAGCACATAATGTTTATTACTTAAAAGCATGGTTTACATACATGTTATTATCATTGACTATAAACTGGGCTATATTACAAGCCAGGGTGAAATTACTCACTAATTGGCCTGTGAAGATCATGTTTAATGGAATGTATAAATCTAACTTCTCTCTGCAGGCATAAAGGGCCTCATTCATTAAATGTGCACATAGGCAGCTTTTATGCTGAAACAGGGGATTTTGGTATATAATTCAAGGTGAAATTATCCACCTTGAGATCTGCAAAATCAAACATTTTAGTGCTCTAGCTCCTTTTACTCAATGTCACTTAGTTTTTAAATGCTGGGTCCTTCTGTCAAATATTATTGAATGGGGGTGAGGAGTAATAGACAACTGTATTACATATTTCTGAAACACTGAAGAATACCTTTTTACTGTACTATGGGGGAGAGGATTGTCAAGCCAAGAATCTCACCCAAGTGAGGTTTAGCAGCATTTTTAAAACTGTACAGTACTGCCTGATTTCAGTGGAAACCTGCCATACATGTTGCAATCTTTTACAGGGACTTTAGGCCTTTAAAAAGTTAGGCCTCATCCCAATTCTTCTAGGATAATATTATGACTGAAACATCATCTTACTTGTGTTAGATTGTGGGCAAGGATCACAGGAGACAGACTTCAGAACAGCTCTTTTATTCGCTCACTCAAGCAACCAGCAAAACTCGATCTGACAGCTAGCTGTTTTATAGAGGACTGTCAGTCACAACAACCAAAAGCATTTGAGCATTCAAACACTGGACCTGGGTGAAAACATACAGTTTAGTTAGAGTTCAGCTAGAACATAACAAATCAGAGTTCAGTCAGAGTTCAGCTAGACATAAAAAGTTAGAGTTCAGTTAGAGGTCAATCAGAACACAACAACTTGGATTGAGCAAGTTCCAGTATGGCTGTAAGCAATGGATGGATTGGGTCCTTAATATGCTCCTCCTCACTATACACTACCTGATGATCCAAAAATGACTCCAAAGGGGAGGCTCAGATATACAACATTTAGAGGTAGATTCACCTCAGATTGTACAGAAAGAGCAATATTGTCATGGGAGTTAGTAGCATTTTGGTGATTGGGATTATAGCACATTCCTTTCACACATTGCAGTAAGTATACAGTACTACCATTGCAAATATTTGACCATTCCAAATATGCATAAATTGTGTAAACATCATCCTAAGGTCTAATCAAATATGGTGCTGGCTTGCTATTAGCAGTGGCACAAATGCATTTGCCTGGCTTGGCTTTTTAAAGGAAATGAAAATAATATGGGGACAAGATGAGAACATTTTCCCAGCAAGCTAATGTCCCAGGAAAAAAATATCCTATGGATGAGGCTATGCATCACAGAGAGAAGCAGCCCTTGTTCCTTGAGCAAACAGCATCCCCCCCTCCTGTGTGTGTGTGTGTGTGTGTGTGTGTGTGTGTGTGTGTGTGTGTGTGTGTGTGTGGTTTCATGACTTAGGTGTGATTTAAAGCAGGGACAACTTTCTGGTTCTTCCAAGGCCAGTCTTCTAACCACCCCATTAGATTAACCCCTTGAGCCGACCTCTTCCTCAACTGCTTTCCCTCCTCAATCGGTATAATAAGAACCATCTGTCAAATTAAGCCATATTCACAGTGAACTCAGAATTGGGGGCTGGGGGGTGGCATATAGGCATTTCTTTCTCTCCTTAATTGTACACAACTCATAATACCGGAGCAATGAAGCACTGACTTAACGGGTGAAATCATCCCTGAACAAAATCGTTAGAGGATTTGAAGGCTTGAAAAGTGACTTTAGAACTATCAGATAGAAACTGAAGATATAGAATGGCACCTAACTAGAATAAGCTGTGTTTTATTCTGTGGGTTACTTTTATGATAAAAGCCAAAGGCCATGACCTACCACATGCAGCATTCCATCATATAATCAAATAAATGCAAGGAAATATACAATATGTAACCCTAAAATTGCCGATTGCTTTCCAACCATAAATTAAGGTGCTGATATTAACCTTTAAAGCCCTAAACAGCGGGAGGTGCTGCCTCTCCAGTTTTAATCCAGTCCCACTGCTAACATTTGCGAGAACTGCCCTTCCATAATGCAATAACACTCATAGACTTTTCTGATGCACCAAAAGGGCCTTCTCCTGCATTACTCCTAAGCACTGGTGATACTCCCTGTGGAGTATCACACTCCCTGGGGCCTCACTTGCTCAGCATTTACAAAAACTGCAAGCCTGCCTTTTACCTTTTCAAGAGCAAGAATTTCCACTCTTTCTTCTATTTCCTCCACCTCCTCCTCCACCACCTCTTTCTCCTCCATCATCCCTTCAATCAATATTGATCCCTGGTGACTGCCTGGACTGCCAGCAGTTTTCTTGACAATTTTTTTTTCAGAAATGGCTTGCCATTGCCTGTTTTCTAGGGCTGAGAGAGAGGGACTGGCCCAAAGTTGGCTTCGTGCCTACGGCAGGTCTAGAACTCACAGTCTTCCAGTTGCTAGCTTGGTTGCCTTGAACCATTACACCAAACTGGCTCTCACTTATTTCTGTCCCGTGTGTATATTTATTTTCTTTCAGCTACAAAAGTGCTTCGAGCTGCTTTACTTCCAAGTAAACATCCGATCAGCAAGATAAATAAAACAATACATAGAATAAGAACTCCCAAGTTCTTATAATTAAGGAACTGGATTGTGATCAGCAACTCCTGGGCTGGGAGGATTCAAGATCTTGTTAGCCTGTTGAAAGATATTATTTCAAAACTGTTTTGGAGGGCGCCCGGTTTCTCCCATCAACTGTTTTGCACTGCAGTTATGTCCACTGCCCATGCCCACCTTCCCCTTTTTGCTCTAACCAATGCTCCAGCCAGTGGGTGAGTACCAAATGCAGGAGGCCTTTGGCAGGAGCCAAGCTGATTGACTTAGCAGGGGTAGGCAAAGTTGGCTCTTCTATGACTCATGGACTTCAACTCCCAGAATTCCTGAGCTAGCATGATTGGCTCAGAAAGTCTGGGAGTTGAAGTCCATGAGTCATAGAAGAGCCAACTTTGCCTACCCCTGACTTAGGGGATTAATCGGCTCGGTTTTCCAAGACTGATGGAACTGCCAGGTGGATGCATCCCTGGCATGTTGCAGGGGGATCCAAGATTGCCCATTTGAAATAGTTTCTCATTAACATTTTAGAAGTCTGTCACTGACTTTTCTATCTATAATTGCTGACTGAATCAGTATTGAGATCTTTCCTTTATTCAGGAATGACAGACACTGAATTATGGCCCTGCTAATTCATGTGAGAATGCTCATTTGTATACAAGTCCAGGCATGCAGACTGGGCTCATCCAGAGAAAGCAACATTTTTGGTCATGGGCAAGCATTCATGATGCCAATGAAGGTCACAAGGCCATTATACCGTATTGGGAGTGGCCCAGATATGTGTCTGGAGCTGATCTAACATAGCTATGTGAGCTCTTGCCTGTAAGTAAGTATGTAAAGTGTCCATAGGTATACACGTACAGTTAGGGATTAACTTCTATTGCAGAATTTGATGTATTTTTCCCCTTTCTTCGCTTGAAATATTAATATTTTTTCTGTTAATTGTTGATATCTGATTTTATTCCAGTAAATAAATACCAATCTGATTGCTGTTATTTTAAATATATAACAAAACCAGTTCCCTTACAGTATAAGATTAGTCATTCTTAAATGTAGTAATATATTTTATCAATGAATGCACATTTGTGGGGGAGGGGATATTTGAACGTTGCACAATCTGATGGGGGGGCGGGGAAGCATGATAACAAATACAGCAGAAATAGCTTCTCTTAAAGAGATATTGTTTCGTATTATTTAAGGATATGATATAAGATAGTACAGATTTATTTTAAGATGTTATAAAAGCAATCTGCAAAACTAGGCATTTTGGCTGTGTTTCAGCCAGGTCCAGCGTTTGAGTGAGAGAATGCTCAAACCCTATTGGTTGATGCATCTGACAGCTCCCTATAAAAGGGCAAACTGTCAGACTGCAAGTTGCTGGTTGTACACAGAAGTTGCCAAGTAAAGAAGTTCCTTTTGAAGTCTGTCTCCTGTCGCTATTCCCACAACTCAACAGCAAAATCCCCATGCAAAATCCCCATTCCCTCCCCACTCCAGGGGAAGGATACTGTAAAATCCCCATTCCCACCCCACTCTGGGGCCAGCCAGAGGTGGTATTTGCCAGTTCTCCAAGCTACTCAAAATTTCCGCTACTGGTTCTCCAGAACCTGTCAGAACCTGCTGGATTTCACTCCTGGAAAAAAGATTCCATCTCTTCAAGGACTGTTGGGGACAGGATTTCCTGTCAAGAAATAGTTTGAGGGGCACTTGATATTTTTAAAGAGCAAGTTGGAGGAGCACAGCTTGAAGTCCACCTCAGAAGGCAGCAGGACTGCCACTGCAGTTGAATAAGGATGCCATGGTTTTCCTAGAGCAAGGGTTCCCAACCGGGGGTGTGAGACAATATTCCAGGGGGTGCAAAAACTTGGGTTTAGAAGTTTCAAAATTATAGTGTATGTGTATAATTATATGCATATAATTATTTATTTTTAAGTGAGAATATATCAGAAGTGTTCTAGGAGTGTGGGGTATAGAAAAGTTGGGAACCCCTATCCTAGAGTGACAGAGGTGATAATTAATCTCACAAAGGAGAAGTTTGATCTTTTCCCAGACATCAGACATCAGACATTAGAAAAGAAACCGCAGTTTAAGTTCTAAGTAAAAATGTTTATTTCGGTACAAAAACAATAAATCCTCATTATCTACATCTCTGATATAAAACGTAGCTCTTGCTTCAATGGAAGCCAGAAACAGAAGGAGAGAATGGAATGTACACATGCGTACAAGAACATATCAATCACGTGCTCAGGAATAAACCATTATAATGAATAGGGATGCATTTCCCTGCATATACATATGACAGGCAATAAAATCACTGCGTGACATAGAGGGAGTCTGTAATGGAAGCTGCACTCAGAGGGCAATGCAAATCTCCTGTTGCCTCCTTGTGTGCCTAAGTACATCCTGGGAAAGCTGGTAAATGCAGGCACATCATGAGGATCCTCAGACTCTGGCACACTTTTTGTTCACAGAAGAGCAGTGCACCATTCAGACTCCTATGAGTCTGTGTACTTGAAGTATTGAATATGACAGACAGGAGAAGTCATTACATACACAAAGGATAAATCCTTACGTTTTGCGGCACTTTGGATTCAAGGGCAAAAAAAAGTGTTTTGAGATTGAACACTGAACAGCATGGGCACGGCATGCCTCATCTCGGGTTTTTAAGCAGTTGCATTTGTTCTTGGGATCCTGAGGCAACTGCAAGGGGCAGCCACCCAAGCCCCCTTGCTCTAAAGAAGCCTTTTGCGCTTAAATCTCAAATGCTGCACCCCTCTACCAATCAGATTACACATCATTTGAAATCCAATTACCCGCCGCCTTTGGGAATACACCTTCTGGCAGCCAATCAAAAAACGTATACATTTCTTAGCCGCAACATGTTGAGCATCCCAGTCATAAGGACTAGAAACTCTTCTTCGAATGGCTAAATTCTGCCTAACATTCCAGTCTGTGACATGATGGAGCTCAGTGTGGATAAAAATAAAAACAAACATTTTGGCAGTCATGAGATATATAACATAGCATCCCAACGTGATTGGGGGGGTGGAAAGTTACACAGCCTCTTGACTAAATCCAGCCATTTGGCTGGCTCTCCTTTTACTAATTAGACAAATATGAGCTATGTCTGGGCCAATTCTGGGATATGTGTGGGTCGTTGATAAACACCAAGAGAAGCAAGCTTTAATTAAAGGTGGGTGGTCATAAATTTCTCTTACCCACTCCCCTCGAACAAAACAATTGAAACAAATGGCTTCAACTAAGTTCGGCAGTTCTCCTGCTACCTGGAGCAACAAGCAGCTCTGCTTAGGCCCTGCCCTCACTGCTCCAACAGAGTTAGTGTGCCAAGGTGCAAGGAAAATCTTGGCAATTCAATCATTGAGCTCGCCTTGTGGCTGACTAGCAACAGAGATTTCCTCTGAGGGCAGCAGTACAGTCAGGTTTTTAGAGGTGGAAACTGGAACACTGGCTAAGAAAAGTCAGGTTTGGGCCTAATTAATTTTTACCAGCTTTAGTTCAACGTGATTTCCATTTTGCTTTTAAACAAGGCCCTCTGTTTAATCCCAGCCCATTAAGGTTGATGTTACTGCAGCCCTGAAGTCACTAGCCCCACCAATTTGGAATGTGGAGCCCAGTTGACGTTTGCCGTGCGCGGGCTGAAGATAATATTACATGACACCATGAAAACGGCTGTAATTCCAGATTATGGATTTACTATGTCAAGATTGAGGATAAATTCTGGTTTTAACAGCCCCAAACCGTAGGATTTGTGTTCAGGAAATGTTATTTAGCAAAGCGCTTTGGAGTCTTTCCTGCCTAGATGGAAGACTATCCTTTCTACTCTTATCAGCCTAATAGAAAGGGACACACGTTTAATTTGAGGTGTAACGCTGCCCCCTTCTGAACATTCTGGGTATTGTAGTCCCATACTGGATATTTCTTGGTTGAAGGAACTGAAACAATCTTAATACCACACACAACATAATCCCTCCCAAATCACACACATCCAAAGATACCGCCTAACAATTTACTATTAGATACAGAAGGTATCTTTGCATCCATAAGGCAAATAGCCTCACTGAGCAGACCTCTGCCACTGCTTTATAAATGTGTGTTGACATGGAGTGGAAAAAAGACTCCATTTTCCTGATGATGAACTTGACCTGGACAATAGACCTGGACCAGACTATTCTTCGGGAGTCTTTTGTAAACATTTTCATTGGTTTAAGTGTTGAGAATGAGGAGGGCAGGGCAGGGCATCTTCAAAAGTTTTGTTGTTCTCTCTCAAGGCGGAATTATTTTCTCATGATAAAATACTATGTAATTGACAAGCTCTGGTCCAGCAACAGAATGTGGCAAAAACAAGACTGTCCACTAATATTGTTGCCTGTGACAGTTGACTATAATGGAGATCATGTGACTTGCATACTTGTGTGTCAAGTAGGATGTCTGTATACATGGAATAATAAAGGAATAGATCAGAGAATAGGACAAAGAACCAAGCTGGGCCTTCGTTTACTTTGAGGAGCTGTGCTTTGCACCACCAACCAAGCTTCTTTTAACAAGCTTCTTTTCATTTTTAATTAAAAGTGAAACACAGCATTTCATTGAGCTGAAGAATTTTGGTTAAACTCAGTATGCTTACAAATTGAAATGATGCCATCAGACGTAAGAACTAAAAATTCAAGGGAGCTTTTCCCCCTCCCAGATAATTATGACCTATAGCTTAATTGTGAAATGTTATTAGTGGCTTGTTTGTTTGGGGGGAACCAGCGTATTTATAATTTGGTCAGGGATTGGGAGGGGAAACAGAATTTATTTTTTCTCTTACAATTCCAATTTTCATTTTGTTATGACCTGCCTTACAGAGTTACGCCTCCCAAGGAAGATTGTAACAACGCATTAAAAGATGAAACATGATTGAATAACATGGGGGACAGGGTCACGGATAAAAGAATAGCCAAACCACTGCAAATTATCTTAATTGTTTGTGCTCCTCCCGTTTCCAGGAGCTGGTGATTAAAAACTTTCTCTGGAGTCAGGGCTCTGAAGGCGGTTGGAGCCCTGGAGCCCACCAGGGTCAGAATCCTTTGCCCTCCACTTGTAATCCATCAGACTTCCTCTCTGGCTTACAAGAACAAAGTCTCACAGACGGCCAAGTTACAGCTCCATATTCTCAAAATAAGCCATTACGGCCCATTTTGGTATTTATTTTTCTTTAATTAAAAGTCACTTTTTAAAAAGGCATTATCTACTCCAGGATGCAAATTAATCATGGTGTCTATCATTCTAATTGACACAGTCTTGGAAAGCCCACCGTGATGCTAATGGACACTTAATCAGAGCACAGCAGTCATGCTGCAGAGGGATGAGGGTGCTGGCTGAAGGAAAGAGAGAAAGAGAGAAAGAGAGCAAGCAAGGAGAGAGGGGGGGGGGGCGCTGTCTGGATGAAAGCACTTACAGTAATATTAAAATCCTGAAACATTGATTGAGGTAGAACCTTGCCAAAAAGCTGCTTTCTAAAGAGAAGAGGATATCCACAAGATAAGAAATGTGTTTGGCTGTCTGGTTATTAGAGTACCACTTAGAACAAGGGTAGCTTGCTGTTGACATCTCCCCCAAGATCAGGGTGCACGACCACCCATGGAGACATAAAAAGAACCACTCAATACAATAATTGCTTTGCAGTGATTCATGAACCAAAGACCCTCAGTGAGGAAGAGATTCTGTCATCTCTGGTTGAGGGCTCTATTGAAGACTAGGCTGTGTTTGTGACTGTTAGGTACGGTTTGGAGCCCAAAGGACACGTTGCAATGCCAGCACTAATGCTGGATAGTTCAGATTACAAGACAAAGGAATTCTCAGGGCAGTAGAACTATAAATGATGTTGCAATTCTGTGTGGCTTGCAGGCCAAACAGTTGGGCTAGAGAAAAAATAAATCAAGAAAAAAAATAAATCAAGCAAGCAATGACAATGATGGTGATGATGTTATCTAATACATGCCTGACAAAATACAAATACAAATACAAACAAATGCAAATATCTTTCATCATCATCATCATCATCATCATCATCATCATCATCATCATCATCATCAACATCTCTAAATGTTCTCTAAAGCAGACTACTACAGGCTGTGTTGCATTTCAGTTCTCATAATCTTCTAGACAGCGCAGTTCCATATATCTGAGTATTATAGAAAGTTGCTTTAAGTGTTGCAAATAATCAGACTGAAAAAGAGAGCAGGCTTCTAATCAACATGGTATTAAAAGAAAAAATGAATTGGGAGGGAAGACGAAAGCTAAAGTAAATGTAAGCAGTGATGGCTTACAGCTTTATTTAATCAAGGCTGATCAGTTTTCACCTGCAGTTCAGCAGCCCATTAGTTAGTAGTTGTTTCTAGTAAAGGTAGTCTTCCACTTAACAACTGGTCATTTAACAACCATTCAAAATTACGGTGAGGTGAGCACAGATATACTTCTGGCCATTATAAAACATTGTGCCACACACACGCATGCACACGCACATACACACGCACACTGCGGTGACATGACCACATTTTGGGTGCATGGCAACCGGTTCACCTTTATAACTGGTTGCAGCATCCTGCAGTCACGTGGCCAGGATTTGTAATATTTTTTTTTGCCAGTTTCGGGCATTTTTTGCCACTTTTACTGAACCTCAGTGCCCCACCCCCAAATGCACTCTAGAATTGCTGCCTCTGCCAGCAGCAGCTGTCTAGATCATAGGCTTTCCTTCCAACCTGTCTATTGTTCCACTACAGATATTCTCAACTAGAGCTTGAGGTTCTCTGCAGGCAGCTCAGCCCTTTCTTTACAATTGGTGTTTGCCTGCGCAGGCCCCCTACTACTAGTCCAATTTGAATGGTAGCCATACATCACCTTAATATCACATCCTCCAAAGTCCTGATCACATAGGGTAGCCAATCCAGCTGATGGACAAGAGCAGGTCTTCTGGCAAATCTCCCACTGGACTTCCAGCAGGGGTGAAATCCAGAAGGTTCTGACAGATTCTGGAGAACCGGTAGCGGAAATTTTGAGTAGTTCGGAGAACCGGCAAATACCACTTCTGGCTGGCCCCAGAGTGGGGTGGGAATGGAGATTTTGCAATATCCTTCCCCTGCCATGCCCACCAAGCCACGCCCACCAAGCCACGCCCACCAAGCCACACCCACAGAACTGGTAGTTAAAAAAATGGATTTCACCACTGGGCTTCCAGGCAAAATGGAATCTTGCTTCCCATCCCAAGGCCTCAGGAAATCCTGGCCCTTCTCTGACGAAAGCCTGAAAAATGAAACAAATTTGTTTATAAGCAAGATAGTTCTCATGACAAACCTCTTGAGGGAACAACTTTTGCCAGTGGGGAAACAGCGTTTTCAGTCCCTTCACTGGCCAAAGAGCCCATTTTCAAGCCTCCACCCCGCTTCCAGGATGGTATATATGCCCTGGGATATCTCCATTAGTCTAACTTTTGATCATAATATATTAATGATGTATTTTCCCTGTGAAAAGATGAACACTCGAGCTAAGGTTCCTAATTTTGAGGGGGAAGGGACCACACTAATCAATGCTGGAGCTTTTATTTACAGAAAATAGAAGAATTTGGATAATAATCAAGGTATTTATTTTCAATCTAATTTCTGTCCTTTGTTCTTTTATGGATATTTCTATCCATTGTCCTTCCCGGGGCCCTCCACACACCCCGTCCTTCGTTGTGCTAGTGATAAGTGAGAGAGTGAGAGAGATGGAAAGTTCAGTTTTGGAAGAATTGGGTGGTAATAAGTAATGGAGGGGATGGTGTGTTTTGTGGGTTACTGAGGTTGCTTGAGAATTTATCATCCTTGACCTCAGACGTCTTCCCCACTCATTCTATATACCATATTTTTCAGAGTATAAGACGCACCTTTCCCCCCCCCCAAAAAAGTGGCTGAAAATTTGGATGCATCTTATACTCCAAATGTAGCTTTTTTGAAGCTTTTTTTCCCAGCCCTAAGGAGGTGCTAACGATCTTCCCGGCTCTTCCCAGCTTGCTGGCTTGTTTTCATTGCTACTCCCTCCCAAAAAGGTTTTTTCAGTCCTAACGAGATGCTAACGATCTTCCCGGCTTGCAGGATTTTTTCATTGCTACTTCCTCCGAAGAAGTTTTTTTCCAGCCCTAAGTCTTTGCAGGCTTGTTTTCATTGCTACTCCCTCCGAAAATATTTTTTTTCAGCCCTAAGCAGGTGATAAAATAATGTGCTGAAGCTGACCAGACTAAGGAAGCTAGCCAGATGAATACCTGGTAGGTAGATTTTTTCCCTATTTTCCTCCCCAAAAACTCAGGTGCATCTTATACTCCGAAAAATACGGTAATTGCAAATGTTAAGAAAGAAACCACCAGCACATCTCATATCTCCACTGAGGTCTTCTTCCAAGGAAACTGGCTTGTAAACCTGTTCTAGTATTTCCTGCCACTGGGGAAGTGAGATGTGCAAAGCAATATCCAGAGTTTAATCTGTTTCAGAGGCTCAAGCATATTGCAAGCAACATAAAGAGGCTCTAGAGACTTCCATGCTCAAACCACCCAATATCTCCTTTCGCTGCAAGACAAGTGGCTGTATTAGCAGAAGCATTAACTGAATACGTTCAGGATCCAGGGCTCTTTGTCAAATGAGGGCTGCTGGGCCGTTGAGTTTCCTGACTCCCCCCACACACACACACACACACAGACCCAATGTTGTGCTGAGAGTAAAAAGCCTACCACTCATACAGGGAGCCTGTGTATTTAATGCATCTTCCCTTTCCCCTTTCAACCATTGGACCACAACTCATGATTCCCCTGCCAGCATGGCTCTACTCTACCTTCAAGTGATTCTTTACCAATTTTCAGTAATGAAATTCTCACAGTAGGGGAATGGATTGTAAACATGTCAGAATTTGCCGAAGTAGAAAAACTGATTTATCTGGTCAGAGAAAAGACAACAAAAACTTTTCTGAAAGACTGGGAACCTTATATGGACTTTTTACTGACAGATGAAACAAATGAGTGATTTCTGGACTGAAAGACTAAGAAAGATGCAGATTAAATGAAGAACTGAAGGGATTTGTATAATGTTGAAAAGGGAGAAGGGCAAATAAGATTGCAATATCTGTCGAAAAAAGATCAAGACTTTCATATATTAGGGTTTTTCCCCTTTTTTCATGTCTTGTACTTTCTTCTTTTTTCTCATTCTTTCTTTCATTCTTTCTTTTGATTAATCTTTTACTGAATTCTCTGTAAAAATTATTAATGTTTTTTTAAAGAAATGTTTTTCTTACATAGCTAAACCACAAGGGAAAAAAACCCCTCTAGTCCCACTCCTTCTCTCAGCATCTTGCACCTATTTCCTATTTCCTGTCAGTCCCTCTCTTTCTCAGCTTCGATGCGTGCTACCCCTTTCCAAATGACTCTTTTACTCTGGCCAGCAGCAAAGAAAAATATGACTGGAAACCTGAACGGCCGCTTAAGGACAAAATGGGCTCCCATTCATCTCGCATTGCTCTGGCAATTGAACTAAAGGGGATGAGGCTTCGACTGAGCAGTCGCTGTCCAAGCTTGGGTGTTGGATTTTTGATCAGGTTAAATGCCCTTACAGTCACATTAAAAAGGACAACCTCTTCACCAAGTGCTCCAGCGCAATCTTAGTTCTGGGTCTTGTGTATCATCACAAAAAATGTAGTATGTGGGAGTAACTTGCAAGTGAAGGATAGTGAGCAGGTTCATAATTCATGATAGGGAACAATGGGTTGGAGAATAAAAGAATGGGTTAGTAGGTCAGCAAAGGATCTAGAAGTTAGGCTCAGTGGAATAATGATTTCCACTGGTTCTTGATTGTTCGTTGGAAGTTGGTCTATGTAGCTGATCCAAATTACAAAGCAGGACTCCATGGGACAAACAGGTTATTAAACCAAAAAGATCCCAGCAGTGTTTCAGCCTGCTGATTACCTTGAGGTGAGGTGGTTTCAAGATTATTTCTCATAAAGATTTTAAACTGGCCAAATTTTACAATCAATTATTTCACTGTTGCTTGTCTTGGTATGGCAACTTAGAGGTTAGAAACACACTTGCAACTATTCAGGGATCTGAATATCATAACTTCGCCAGCACTGATGATGTTACCTAGTTTGGGTAATGAAACATCTGCAAGAAACAATCAAGCTCAGAAAGCATCAAGGACCCTTCATTTCAATCCTAAACTAAAAATATTCTCCTTTATAGACATCTTATTGTTCTTTAAGATTTTTCCTATTTATTTTTAGAAGAGGTAATGAATTTCACTTCCCATTAAAGCAGTCAGCTAGCCTATTATTATCAGGACCCTGAACTCATACGAGTCTCTTACCAATGCAGTTTTTCCTAAGACATAGCCCAAATGCCAGAGTGACGTCCACACAATACATTTATAAAGACTCTCTTCCTTCCATAACATGCATTTAAAATAGGAATGGACAATACTTTTATATCTTGAGAATGGCACCTTTTTTTCTTAATTTACCAATGATGGTTGTGAGGTCCCCTTCCTTCCTTCCTTCCTTCCCCTCCCTCCCTTCCTCCTTTCTTCCTTCCTTTCCCTCCTTCCCTCCTTCCTTCCTTCCTTCCCTGCCTCCTTCCTTCCTTCCTTCTTTCCTTCCTTCCTTCCTTCCTTCCTTCCTTCCTTAACTTTTAGGTTTACTTTTTTGTTTCAAAAGATTGTTTGCAGTTAACGTTTTTTATTTTGGCAATGCAGTTTTAGTGAATTCTGATAGCCACAAAAAATGACCAGGGGCTTTAAAGAAATTGACCTTGGAGGGCATAGCTTAGTCTCCATTTAAAGAATTAGGATAGCGCAGTGTTTGGACTAATCGACAAAAACTGCTTTGGAATGTGCAGAGGTGTGAACACAGCACCTGTCTGCAACACATTCTCAAGCAGCTGCACTTCGTCTCAGAAAAAACACAGCTGCTTCAAGGTGTTACAGACAGGTGCTACTTTCTGTTCCAACCTGTTTTGAAGTACTTTCTGGAATTGGAATCTGAAAGGCTGTGCAGTCCCAGAAAGAACATGGTCAACAACAATTTCATATACGGCCACATTTACGTCTACATGTTCCTGGGTCTGTGTATACACACACCTACATCTATATCTGCATGCACACCTGCAGCTGACTAATGAAAGTCACTCCAGATAAGATCCTGCAACACTTCTGAAGATATTCAAGATGCTCCCTGTCATTCCCATCACACTCCCAGTTTCCTATTAGTGGTTGCTTCATGATGTCTTTTCTCCCTAAAGTCATGTTTCTCTCCCTTTTGTCCATTCTGTCCATGTCATCGAAAAGGGTCAAGGTACGAAGGAGCAAGATGAAATAAGGACCTTTTGGGGCATCCCAGGCTCTTGCCAATTTCTTTTTACGGAACAGCTCTCTCAGTGCCAGCTGCACACTAAGCAAGGAAGTGTTGGCAGATTGCTCCTTCTTGGCACCAGCTAAGCATGTGGCAGCTGGATGGCTTCTAGCTTGTATATTTTGCAGCTGGTTAGTTGTGGCATTTGGCAAAAGCCAGCTGTCCAGATGGACACTAAATTTCCTATAATGTTCATAACATGTCAAAAGTGAATAATCCTATGTCAAAATGGCTTAGGAGCACATTTGTCTATCCTGTTTACAGATACTTGACTTTGACAGCTTAGGAGCAGCCAAACCACCTTCAATTGCCTACCCAAAACTTTGGCTCTTTAGCATTTCTCCCTACCTGAGGTGAGCTTTGCACTTTCCAGGCACAACTAGAAGTTGTCCAAGTAGCATTGCTATGGTTTGGTATGCACTTTTAAATGTACAGAATGAGCAGGGTGCAGGGGCTTGAAGGCCTTACATCATCATGGTATATGTGTAGGGACTATCAAGAGTGACAGAGGTGGTCACATGATCACCTTCATGCTGACATCAACTTCATACTGTCATTGATGGCAGCCATCTGATGTGCAGGCTCTCCTTTATACCAAGATAAACCTTGATTAACTCCTTCCCCTCCTCTCGAATACAGCCATCAGGGATACTGTTGATTTCTCTTTTATTTCCAAGATGACTTGGGAAGGTACCTAGTGCTTTGGCTATTGGAAAGATCATAATTCTGTGCGTGAAACATCTTTGGCAGGAACATCTCATAACCATGATTTTGAACTCAATGCTGCATAATTAATATTGCATTGTTTTGAACCAAAGATTCTGGCCAATTAGTCTATGTTATATTGCTTTCTCGTTAGATAGATAATTGGTGCCAGATTTCTAGATCAGTATGTACAATTAAATATACAGTATTTTAAGCAGCATTAATCACTAATCTTTTTGCACATGTTTCACATTTTGTAAAAAGATCAAACGAAAACATTTACAACTGATTCTCTTCCAGAAAAAGATTCTTCTATGCTATCAGCTCCAGAATCCCATCATGGCTAATCCGCTCCCAGAAAAAGCCTGGGAAAACAGATTGGACCTACCAAGACACATGTTACAGATAAGTTTGTTCATAATGTAAGCCCTTGAAATGGCTTGAAAAGCTAGTTTAAAGTTCTTTGCAAAAGCATTGCTATGGTATTCCTAGTTGCTGCTCAGATCAGATATCATACCCGCTTACATCATTAGGCATTGTCAATTTTTGCTTGTATTTATTATTATCAAAATATAAAGTATACTGGCTTGTGGATTACGGTCACTTCCACTTCAGATGAAAGGCACAAAAAGATATTTTCACATCAAGCTGAACTGGAAGTAAATTTCTCCCTGGTTTTGAAGTACACCTGTTACTCTATACTAGGGGATTCTTCTTCTTCTTCTTCTTCTTCTTCTTCTTCTTCTTCTTCTTCTTCTTCTTCTTCTTCTTCTTCTTCTTCTTCTTCTTCTTCTTCTTCTTCTTCTTCTTCTTCTTCTTCTTCTTCTTCTTCTTCTTCTTCGCCTTTTTTAAAAATTTGGCAAAATAATTCAAGAAATCCTGATATCTAAGAGAGGGAAAACCACTCCTGTTGATAGATCAACCCAATCATAAAGTCTGAGGAAACAGAAGAAAAGTAGGACTGTCTGTACTTGCAAAATGATTTGGAGTAAGTGCTTCAGACCAGCCTGGAGAAAAGAAAATTAAGGGGAGACATGACAACCACATTCAAGTATTTTAAAGAAAAGGTATTTACATTTGTTTGTATTTGTATTTTTATTTCGTCAGGTATGTATTAGATAACAGATATAAGTATAAACATAATTATGTATACATGAAATGGATACGAATAAAAGGAAATATTAGGACAGGGACGGTAGCCACACTGGTGCACTTATGCACGCCCCTTAAAGACCTCTTAGGAATGGGGTGAGGTCGACAGTAGACAGTCTAAGGGTAAAATTTTGGGGAATTGGGGAAGAAACCACAGAGTCAGGTACTGCATTCCAGGCATTAACAACTGTTACTGAAGTCGTATTTTCTGCAATCAAGTTTGGCGCGGTTTACCATAAGTTTGTATCTATTATGTGCTCATGTATTGTTGTGGTTGAAGCTGAAGTAGTCATTGGCAGGTAGGACATTGTAGCAGATAATTTTATCCTCGGACTGAAGACGGCAAAGTTCTAAGCTGTCTAATCCCAAAATTTCAAGTCTGATGGCATAAGGTATTCTGTTGCGAGCAGAGGAGTGGAGGACTCTTCTCGTGAAATATCTCTGGACTCGTTCAATTGTATTCATGTCCAATATGCAGTGCGGGTTCCAGACAGATGAGCTGTATTCAAGAATTGGTCTAGCAAAAGTTTTGTATGTCCTAGTTTGTAAGTCAATATTACCGGAGAAGAAGCTACGCAAGATTAGGTTAACAACTTTTAATGACTTTTTGGCAATGCTGTTACAGTGAGCTCTGGCACTTAGATCATTTGAGATGAGTACTCCAAGGTCCTTGACATAGTGAGGGTAGTCTACGAGGTCGTATCCACCCAGCTTGAATTTTGTGTTCTGATTTTTTTTGCCAATGTGTAAGACAGAGCATTTGTTGGTTGAGATTTGGAGTTGCCAATTGTTTGACCATTCTGACAGATAGTCAAGGTCTTTTTGTACGGTAGCAGCATTGTTGGTGGTGTTGAATAGTTTTACATCATCAGCGAAGAGAACGTAGTTGCTTATAATATGATCGCAAAGGTCGTTTATGTAAAGTATAAAAAGTGTTGGCCCTAGAATGCTTCCTTGTGGGACATCCCTGTTAACAGGTGCAGGGTTTGATAGGGCGTCCCCTATTTTGATTACTTTTTGCCTGTTTGATAGGAAAGCAGCTATCCATTTATGCAGGGATCTGGAATTGCCATAAGATTTTAGTTTTAGAAGTAGTTTGTCGTACTGAATCAAAGGCATTACAGAAGTATATATAAATTGCATCTATTGCTTTACCCTGGTCGAGCTGTGAAGTCCATATGTTTTTGCAGTGTAAGAGTTGCAGATTGCAGGACAATTTTTTTTCTGAAGCCAAACTGCTTGTTAGAGAGTAGGTTGTTTGTCTCTAAGTAAAAGGTAAACAAGGAGTTAGAAATAAGGGGCATAAATTGCAACAAAACTAGATGTTGATTAAGGAAATCTATAGAGGGCTTTCTGCTTCTGGAGTATTTTAAGAAGAGTTTGGGCTGCCATCTGTCTTGGACCTAACTGGTTTCCTTGCACTTTGCAGAGTTGTAGGTTATTGTTGTTGATGTTGTCATCAAATTTATTTGCCACCTATCTCCCAATTCAAAGCCACTCTAGATGATCCCTTGGTTCCTTCCAGATCCACAATTCTGTGGTTCTAACTTGCACAAACACAGAACCTCTCTGCTCTTCTTTAAAGCAGCCATACCATTTTTTCCAGACTTAGGAAGAGACTCGAAGAGAGAGAGCTGCTTCATGACCAAAACTACATTCATGCAAGGTCCTTTACTGAACTATTCTGAAAGCAGGAGCAGAAGTGCAATATGCAGGTCCAAAGTGACAAAGGTGCTTTGGATTCAAATCCTGCACATTCTAGTATACAGCTCAATTGGAAATCTTTTCCATGACCAAAAGCATCAAAGCAAATCTCATTGCCTACCTAACTTTCTTCCACTCACATGGTGAGAAGAATGATAGGGAATGGTGGAAAATTATACTCACGGCATTGGGAGAGCTTGTAGCTGATACTTTAATATTAATGAATTATTTCCTGTTATTAGAAAGAAATGGTACTCTAAAAAAAATCAGTTGTTGTTTTTTTCAAGGATACCTAGACCCAGTAGTGGTATTCAGCCGGTTCTATCCGGATCCGGCGAACCAGTAGCACTGACTGCGGGTGGCCCCGCCCACCTGCCCAGATGTAAGCACATCACGGTTTTGACACTATGCGCACGCACAGGCTTTGCGCATGCGCGGATGAGGCACACGCGTGCTCACATTTGCAAACCGGTAGGGAAGGTAAGTGAAGACTGCAGAGGCTGACGGCAAAATAACAGAAAAAAAGAGAGAGAGAATGAATCCTCTGACTAGCCTTCATGTCCCTGGGCCGGTCCGAAGGAACAAGACAAAACCGAAGGTGCTCCTGCATCTTCTGGGAGGCAGGACAATGGGAAAGGAAGCCGGTTTTCCTGCCAGCACCCTAAAAGAGCTGCAGCTTCCTTGAGGAAGAGCAAGGCGAGACGCAGCGGCTGACGACTTCAATCAGAATAGAGCTGGAAGGGACCTTGGACTAAACGTCTGCGCTGCAGTTGGAAACTGGTGCGCTGGGTTTTTTTAACTCCCCCCAATCTCGCACGCCCCCCTTTCAGGCCGATTTTTGGAAAGAATGCCCTAGTCGTGCATTCTTTCCAAAAATCGGGACTTTTTAGAAACGCGGCGGGACGCGGGACAAATCATTAAAAAGCGGGGCTGTCCCACCAAAATTGGGACGTCTGGTCACCTTAGTGAAGACCACCCCTGCCTAGACCTTGATTCTATTTCATGAATGTCCTCTCTTAAAATGATTTCCATTCCCTTAAAATGGGCCCCTGAGTCAGTTTGTTCCTGACCTTAGCATTGGAAACCTTGTTGTGGTTCTGTGGAAGTCAAGCAGATGGCCATCAAGGCCAAGATTGTGGGTTTTTCTTCCCAGGGAGACACATCTTTAGTCCACTCCACTCCTTTTAAAGAAGTAGGCAATCATTCTACGCACCCTCACATTAAACTTAGTACATGCTGATATCTGAGTAGATCAATATAAGATTATGCTGATACAGTAAAAAAAGCATTCTGCTATTAAATAATCTATTAATGACTGATTGATTGATTACGTGCCATTAAGTCATTGTTGACTCTTAAGCGACCGCATTGATAAATTTTCTCCATCTAATCAAATTTAGAGGCCACCAGACTTCAGATGACTCTCAGTAGCTTATACTTCAAAAAGCAAAGATAATAAAGGAAAAGGTGCAAGAGCTTGGGGTAGCCCTTTGGACTCTGAAACTTGTTTTAGTAAGTAATAGGGCCCCTCTCCTTTCTCTATAGAAGTCTAAGTGCTCTTGCTCTAAGCAAGGAAATGCTATGATCCTCAGCACCTAGAAAAAGTGCTCTCATCTTGAAATATTTCAGAGTGCAAGTAACAATAGCTTTTCACATATGAGCTTCCTGGCTGTTTATTTATTGATGAAATTTGTATCCTGCCTTTTTTTTTTTTTTTTGGTACGAGATCAAGGAGACATACATAAGGGTCCCTGCTGTTTCCCCCCGCAAAAGCAGCCCTTGCATTAGGTAGGGAGAGAGAGAATCCAAAGTCTCACACATACGCCCAAGCCTCCATGGCTGACGATGGACTATAACTTGGTTCTCCCCACTCCTACACCTTAACCAGTACTCTATGCTGGCTCTACAAACTAAGCTCTCCAAGCTGTTGACAATGTGCTGTAATGTCTAAGTGTATATTGTTGTAGAATGAAAAGTATAGGGACTAGCCTGTTTCCTTTGTGCAACTGTAAGCAAATCTTATCACCTATATAAGAATTTATACTAAAAAATTTCCTAGGGCACAGCCCTATTTTCTTACTCTCATAAAATGCTATATGTACTGATGAAATAATAGTAATAACAATAAAATAATATTCCCTATGAGTTGATGGCTCTGGTTATATTTCTACCACTTGGCTTATAGTTCAGAATACTACAAATGATTAAGGAATATGTTAAAATGCAGCCTACTCTTAAAAATACAATCATAATCATCAATTCATAGGCAATAGCAATAATTTGGTATACTGCAAGAATAACCATCTGGACTTAGATATACTTTGATAACTTTGACCAGCAAACCAGAAAACTGGTGACTATGAAGAATGTCATATAACCCCCTAGTGTTGTTAATAAATTATATCTTCCAAGAAAAACTGGTGGGAGAGGACTTTTAAAGTTAAAATAAACTGTAGAGGAAAAATTGTTTACAATAAGACAAATAAAGACTTTTTATTGAAAGTAATTTCAGAAAGAAGGGCCATTTGCAAAAATGGAATCTAAAACATGACTATAAAAAGCATCCAGTTGAAAGAAAATGGGAAAATTGGAAAATTAAAGCACTCCATGGGCATTTTTGAAAGACACTGAAAGGGAATCAAACAACTTCACAATTGTTCTGTCAGAAGGATACATTAAAAATATAAGCATAGGATGGAGATCGCCTACATGTGTTCTGGACAGCTACTCCTCATGAGGAGATTTTTCACAGGTCTTAAAGCCAGGACATTACAAGATTAGCTTCTTGTTCACAACCATGGCAGAGACTTTTAAAGGACACTTAAGTTCACAAACCTCACTTTCTAATCAGTTTTGGAAATTGCCTATTACCTGTCTTAAACAGGGGCAGGTTGCCTACTTATCAATACCGGTGCGCTGCGTGCGCATCTCCATGTTTTGTGCATGCACGTGATCGCTACGCACACGCACCCTCTTGTGCAATTTTTGTGAGATTTTGCTTCTGCGCATGTGCGGAAGCAAAATCTCGCCAAAATCTCGCGTGCGCGTTCCCTCATGAGATTTCGGCGAAATTTTGCTTCTGCGCATGCGCAGAAGCCAAAAAGCCAAAAAAATCTTTTAAAAAGATGGCGACGCGTGCGACTGTCCAGTGAAGATGGTACCAGAGCAGTCGCGCACAAATTGTGTAATCGGCGGGTCCCTACCGGAGCTGCGCACTGGACCGCACCGGTAGGAACCCACCCGTGGTCTTAAAGCTGTTAGAGGCCTTTGGAATAGCAAGTTTGAAAAGCCTTCATCAGGTGAATTTATCTTCAACTCTGGACAAAAAAATCATTAGAAGCTTAAGAACTTAAAGAATTTTATATAAACAACAACAATTACAAAATGACACAAAACATTATAAGGAAATATCAAAGACGATTTCTGAAGAATGGAGACATAAATAGTACCTAGAGTGTCAACACTGTCAGTAATGATGTCTGCTTCTATGCATTGTTGTTGTTAGTCGCAAAGTCATGTCCGACCCATTGTGACCCCATGGACAACATTCCTCCAGGCCTTCCTGCCCTCTATCATCCTCTGGAGTCCATTTAAGCTCACGAGTACTGCTTCAGTTACTCCATCCAGCCACCTCATTCTCTGTCGTCCCTTTCTTCTTTTGTCCTCAATCTTTCCCAGCATTAGGCTCTTCTCCAGTGAGTCCTTCCTTCTCAATTAGGTGGCCAAAGTATTTGAGTTTCATCTTCAGGAACTGGCTTCTATGCATAGACTATGTCTAAAATTCAATGAGGTGATAACTGAAGTGGAGCAAATTTTGTTAGACAAGATAGATGAACTACTGAAAGTAGAATTACAAATGACAGGCCAAGAAAACAATTTGGAAACTGATTTTGTGTTTGTTTGTTTGTTTGTTTGTTTGTTTGTTTGTTTGTTTGTTTGTTTGTTTGTTTACATTTCTGTACTGCCCATCTTCCTCAAAGCTTTACTGGATATACAAAAGAAACTGGCTAAAGTTTTAAAAATTAAAAGGGGAATACAAATGATAAACCAAGAGAATGACCTGGAAAATACTTTGTTATTGGGTCTACAAAAGAGACTTCTTAAAGCCTTGAAGAAATCTGTATGATGGAATAAAGGTGAACTGAAGAAAAATATCAATCCTATGACAATGTTTGATTATATTAAAGATTAAGACTGTTAGAAATAAAAGCAAGGAATATAAAGCTGTTTTATTGGTCAAGCTTAAAATAAGACTTCTTTTTTTTCAATTTTCTGCAATCCTTTATGGAGTTTTTGTTGACACCAAGATTTTAAAATTCATATTTTATGGATTTGCTTGCAGATAAAGGGTGGGATATGGGATGAAGAGTTATCTGTTTAAACTTATAGGAAGTGAAGAGTTGTTGTTAAATTTGTTTATACTTGTGATGAAGGTTGGAAGTCACTGTAAATATTTTAATTTTTATTTATGTTCTTTCTTTTTTCTTTCTTTTTCTTTTTCCTGCACTTGTTATTCTTTCTTTCTATTCTATTCTCTTTCTATAAGTTTAGATATTTAAATTTTAGTAAAGTAATTAAAATTCTTAATAAAAATATGTTAATACAGAAAGATCTTCAAAATACTGAGATTCTCAAATACAGATCACAGACATTTGTAAGAAATCAACAGCTGTGGAACCAATTGCTAATGGGACATATCTGCAATTGCATCAGGGCTTAAAAAGATTTTAGATTTTGCCTAAAATTGGAACAACTTATAACAGCTAAACTACAAACAACAGCACTATTGAGCATCTCACATGTAACATGAGCTTCATTTTTCCCAAACTCTTGAGTAGGGCTTAAGTCATGAAGAAAAAATGACCCCGCATCAGCTATGACATACAATTAGTGGAATTAAAATACAACAGCATAGCCGCACTAATCTTAGATATCAAAAATGGTTTCCTTTCATTTGTACACATACTGACCTTATCTCTGACTTTCCTCATTTATACAGTGGATGACTTACTGCACAAGTCTTTGACAAAAAAAATGACCTCCAGTTCTGGCTTTCAACTACATACTGACACACACATCATTTTCAGCCAATGACCCAGTCAATCAATTGATAATTTTCAGTCACACTCTTAACATAATTAATTGGCACACGTCCCACATATCCCAGTGCCAAAACCCGATCAATTGGGAATCCATCAACCATAAGAGTTCAAGCATATTTGTATTCCTTATTTATGTAACATCCTGTTTTGTTTGTTCTGATACAAATATCTTTCCATACGAATGATTCAAAAGGTTACAGTACCTCACAACTGAAAAATACCTCACAAATGCAGCAGCCAGAGAATATTAGCTGTAACTGCCTAAACTGTAAGATGCAACAGTAGATATTTAATATCTAAAGGAAGGTATCTCGCCAATATTTATACAAATCCTTTTCTAAATTGGATGTGAAATGTTTCATTTAATGCATCAAAAGCTCCATTTGGTTTTGTAGTTAAGCTAGGATTACCACGTGGCAGGCTTTTCCAAGACAGACTCTGTTTGCATCATAGTGACTTTCAATCAGGATTTGCGGAACAGCCATAATGGTACGGTATACAATGTTGTTACAAGGAAGAGAATAGTGATCCCCAGTTGTAGTATCTGGAAAAGGCACCTCACTGATGCTGTCTGAAGAAGTCGTCTATGGTCTGGATGGATTTAGGTGGTTTTATGCTATAGAAATGGATGTGTAGTTTGACTTCATAGAAACTGTTTTAAGTGGCAGACTCTTGTCATTTCAAAACAAAACATTGGTTTAAATGGCACAGAATTTTGATTTTGAAATACTACTGCATATCTAGTTAACTTATTCATTAATTGGATGGCGTTTTTTTTGGTTTAGATTTAGATTGTTCCTATACTGGTAAATATTGTTTGGGGGGCCTTTTCATTTTGAGGGTGCAGCCAAAGGAGCTGTTGTTCCAAAAATGATTTTTTCCAAAAGGCAACTGGACTTTGTTTTTTCCATGAAGACGTTTCACTTCTCATCCAAGAAACTTCTTCAGCTCTTCAGTGAGCTGAAGAAGCTTCTTGGGTGAGAAGCGAAACGTCTTCAAGGAAAAAACAAAGTCCAGTTGCCTTTTGGAAAAAAATCACTTTTGGGGTACCCATGACCTGGATGACTGAGAATCTCCATAGACAAAGGAGCTGTTACTCATTTAATGAGGCTTTCAGGTTCTCTGTGTGTACTTCAGAGGTGGTATTCAGCCGGTTCGGACCGGTTCCGGAGAATCGGTAGCAGAAATTTTGAGTAGTTCGGAGAACCAGCAAATACCACCTCTGGCTGGCCCCGCCCCTGCTCACCCCACCCTTTCCAGGAGTCCCCACGTGCCCCATTTTGGCTCTCAGGGGGCTGCAAGGAGGCCCACTAGGCCCAAAATGGGGCATGAGGGTGTGTGGCGTGGGGCCCCCATGGACCGTTTTTGCTCCCAGGGGGCTGCAGGGAGGCTAGCCTATAAGGCTAGGGCACCGAATCAATCTATTCGCTGCCTCCCAGCCTCATGACTGATCAGCGTGGTCAGTCAGTGTAACTGTTGCTTTCCTTAGAAAATCTCTAAGAATCCATCCCTAGCATTACTTTTTGGGCATGATTTCAAGTAGACCTAACTCTAACTCTAACCCTAACCCTAGATTCATTTTCATTGGCAACAGGCTTTTCCCATGTATGTGTTTCACAATCAACTACGAACAAAAAGCTGTCAACATTGCTTTTCTTAGAATATCCCTAAGAACCCTCTAAAATGAGGATTATGAACCAACATATCTGGAGGGCTTAGAATGGAAAAAGACTAATCCAGGCAATCATTGTATGTCCTCCACTAGCAAACTAGAAGACTAACCTTTGTCATATTTGGGTCCCGTACCTGGACCATGTCACTTAAAAACATGTCACCATAGAGTTTGCCTCTGTAGCTTGCAGCTGTTGTTAAATCTTGTCCTCCAGAAATTTCTAATCATGCAAGCCAGTGGTTATTGCTAGCACTGCAATCACAATATCTACAAATAATGATGCAAAGAGATGATAAACGTTTCTTCTACATACATATACAGTATAGATAATGTTGAATTTGGTGGTATAAGTGGCATTGAAAGATGGAAGTTAATGGGTTCCGGGCATTCTCTGTTTGCTGATAACCAAAACAAACAAACATGTTGAAAATGAAAGCATATGTCAGCTTTATTTTTTTTCCTCATTCAAAAAGTTTTCCAAAAAAAGGTGAATAATTATTTACATCACACTTTAGGGTACAAAGCCTTTGGAATCAAACCCTCCCCTACAGGGGCGGGTTGCTAACTTACCGATACCGGTGCGCTGCGCACACATCTCCACGTTTCATGCACACACGCGTGCCCCCTGGTGCAATTTTGCTTCTGCACATGCACAGAAGCAAAATCTCGCCAAAACCTCTCTCTCGCGCGCGTCCCCTCGCAAGATTTTGGTGAGATTTTGCTTCCGCGCATGTGCAGAAGCAAAAAAGCCCAAAAATTCTTTTAAAAAGATGGCGATGCGCGCGATGGACCAGCGAAGACGGCACCAAAGCAGCCGCACGCAAATTGCGCAATCGGCCGCTCCCTACCGGAGCTACGCACCGGACCACACCGGTAGGAACCCACCACTGCTCCCCTATTTTATTCATCCCCCAAATAAAATTTAGGTTTTTATTTCTTTATTAAATGTATATGGCTGCTGAAATTGCACACTGCAACTCTGGATAGCTTACAAAAAAACCCCTCCAAATAAATTAAAATGAATCACTTCCATGAAAATATACAAAACAGGTGATCAGAAACTTGCAATTATTATCCTCCTCCATATAGGGACTCCCACTATTCTAGCCCCAATACCTGACAAAAGAGATGGAATTTTTAATTCCTTTCTAAAGGCCAGCAGGATATGTTGGAAGTCGGGGGAGTTCATTCCAGAGAACAAATATCACAGTGGAGAAAGAAAGTCCCCTAGATCCCAAGTCCCCTAGATGAATTTAAGAAAAAAGTCAATCCTACCACAATATTTCATTATATTAAAGATTAAGACTGTTATAAACAAAAGCAAGGAATATAAAGCTGTTTTATTGGTCAAGCTTAAAATAAGACTTCTCCCCCCCCCCCCCCCAATTTTATGCAATCCTTTATGGAGTTTTTGTTGACACCAAGATTTCAAAATTCATATTTTATGGATTTGCTTATAAAGGGCGGGATATGGGATGAAGAGTTATCTGTTTAAACTTATAGGAAGTGAAGAGTTGTTGTTAAATTTGTTTATACTTGTGATGAAGGTTGGAAGTCACTGTAAATATTTTTTATTTTTCTTTATTATGTTCTTTCCTTTTTCTTTATTTTTCTTTTTTCTGCACTTGTTATTCTTTCTTTCTTTCCATTCTATTCTTTTTCTATAAGTTTAGATATTTTTAGATTTTAGTAATGTAATTAAAATTCTTAATAAAAATATGTTAACACAGAAAGATTTTCAAAATACTGAGATTTGCAAATACAGATCACAGACATTTGTAAGAAATCAACAGCTGTGGAACCAATTGCTAATTGGGACATATCTGCAATTGTATCAGGGCTTTAAAAGATTTTAGATTTTGCCTAACATTGGAACAACTTATAACAGCTAAACTACAAACAACAGCACCATTGAGCATCTCATATGTAACATGAGCTTCATGATTCCCAAACTCAAAAAAAGTGGATTTTTTTAATTCCTTTCTAAAGACCAGCAGGATATGTTGGAAGGAGGGAGAGATCATTCCAGAGAACAAATATCACAGTGGAGAAAGGAAGTCCTCTAGATCCCCTGTCCCCTAGGTCCCATCAGGTGCTCTCCCTGTTAGAATGAGTAGGACAGGAAGATACATTTGGACGGAGTGGTCCTACAAAAAACCTGGTGCTGTGACATATAGAGTCCAATAGGTAATAACCAGCTTGTTGAATTGTACCAAGAAATCTATTGAGAGCTTGTAGAGGAGTGATGTTACACAGACACACCAAGGTGCAGTCATAACTACCCATATCAACCCATCCTGGCCCAATTGTAATTTTTAATGGCCTCTAAGGATGCAGTGGCTCAAAGGGGATGCGGTGGCTCAGTGGCTAAGACGCTGAGCTTGTCGATCAGAAGGTCGGCAGTTCAGCGGTTTGAATCCCTAGCACCACGTAACGGAGTGAGCTCCCGTTACTTGTCCCAGCTTCTGCCAACCTAGCAGTTCGAAAGCACATAAAAAATGCAAATAGAAAAATAGGGACCACTTTGGTGGGAAGGTAACAGCGCTCCGTGCACCTTCGGCGTTTAGTCATGCCGGCCACATGACCATGGAGATGTCTTCAGACAGCGCTGGCTCTTCGGCTTAGAAACAGAGATGAGCACTGCCCCTAGAGTCGGAAATGACTAGCACACATGTGCGGGGGAACCTTTACCTTTACCTTTAAGGACAGCTCCATGTACTGTACAGCACACTGCGGTATTCCAATCAGCTGATAGTGACCAATGTATGAATGACAGTAAACAGAGCCTCTTGATCTCAGAACAGGTATAAGTAGCACATACAACAAAGCTGTACAAAGTTCTCCTGGCCACAGCAGTCAAATTGTGCACTTGCCACCCTCTATCCCCAAGAGCCAGGGATGGAAAGTCTCCAGTCCTGGAATCAGAAGGGCCCAAAATTCACAGCCACTTTATCTTGGGTTGGCTTAAGCTTAGTTCATTTTGAATATTAGAAAAATGGTCTGAAAAATGAGAACTTATATTCTTGACAGAAAGCATTAACTAGTGTGATGCTCTAAGTTAAAATGCTATGTCTGCCATAGATTCATTACACAAATTTGAAAGCCAATGTTGCAGATCTTTTTCAATCTAATTCTATTCTTATTCATATCAAAAAGATTACCTGGAATTACAGAAGCTCTCCGAACAGTATATACAACCCTTTCCCTTATGTTCTCACAGCAAAGGTACAGATGTGATTTCATTCCCCATATCTGTCTCTCTGCTCTGAGAGTTTAAGGAAAGGAGGACCGCACATATCATTCTGAGAGCTTCTATATATCCCTTCCTGTAATAACTGGGCAACAGAACCTTCATAATTCTTAAAGCTACTGCAGCATAAATAGTAACTTAAAGTGAAAAGGTGAATGAGAGCATATGCACAAAAGACAAATTCCTTGTGTGTCCACTTGGCCAATAAAGAATTCTATTCTATTCCAAAGCTGGGTTCCTATCAATGTAGAAAACTGAGTACAGCCAGCTCACTCAAAGTTAAGTCGAAAACATTTAATACTATTCTATGGCTTCAAGGTTTTATTCCCTCATCCTTGAAATTCTGACTCATTATCTTTATAGTTTATGACCCAGACCTTGGAGAGAAACAAAGAGAGTGAAGAGAAAATAATTGGAGCTCTTAAGGCCAGGTTACTAAGGTAGAAGCAAAGTAAAACAAACGTATTAACATCTGGCATTTATTCCATTTCTTGCAAATGCAAATGCAGAATATGTGTGACATTGCTTCAATAAATTACTATGAACTGTATTGTTAAGCTCTGGTTAAAGAATTTTTGCGGCAGGTTTGTGCCTAAAGCAAGAGGAATTTAAAAATGGATTTAAACAGGTATTTTTTTATTAAACAGAAATATGCAGACAGTTTTGCTTTATGCAGAATGCTTCCAATTTGGAAAAATTGTTTTCAGCAAAGGACAAAGGATCAGACCTGAAAATACTGCTGCAGTTTTGAGAGAGAGAGAGAGAGAGAGAGCAACCCACTAAACAATTTACAAATTAAGCCAAACAAAAAGACTCTAATCCATAGATAATTAAATACAATTCCAGTGCAGAGAATTAAAACTCATATGTAGAACAGCAACAATCCAATAAGTATTATCATCATCCATGGCTGCATTTCAAACTTGCTAAATCATACCTGAAGATACTGCCAATCCCACCTCAGATATAATACTTGCTGCTTTGAAAACTGTATAGTAACTTTAAACATTCCAGTTCTGTTGCTTCTTTGAACAAGACTTCCTTTCCCTGATAGGTCAGCTTGACCCCAAAGAAATTGTCTAAATCCAGAAGCAGAAAGAAACAAGCTCTCTTCTGTAGCCGAAGGGAGAATCACAGTATATTAGAATAGAATAGAATAGAATAGAATAGAATTCTTTATTGGCCAAGTGTGATTGGACACACAAGGAATTTGTCTTTGGTGCATATGCTCTCAGTGTACATAAAAGAAAAGATACATTTGTCAAGAATGGTTGTCATAGGGTTCAAGTAAGCAATCAGGAAACAATCAATATGAAATAATTGTAAGGATACAAGCAACAAGTTACAGTCATACAGTCATAAGTGGGAGGAGATGGGTGATAGGAACGATGAGAAAAACTAATAGTAATAGTAATGCAGCCTAGTGAATAGTTTTACAGTGGTGAGGGAATTATTTGTTTAGCAGAGTGATGGCGTTCGGGAAAAAACTGTTCTTGTGTCTAGTTGTCTTGGTGTGCAGTGCTCTATAGCGACGTTTTGAGGGTAGGAGTTGAAACAATTTATGTCCAGGATGCGAGGGGTCAGTAAATATTTTCACGGCCCTCTTTTTGACTCGTGCAGTATACAAGTCCTCAATGGAAGGCAGGTTGGCAGTAATTGTTTTTTCTGCAGTTCTGATTATCCTCTGAAGTCTGTGTCTGTCTTGTTGGGTTGCAGAACCAAACCAGACAGTTATAGAGGTGCAGATGACAGACTCAATGATTCCTCTGTAGAACTGTATCAGCAGCTCCTTGGGAAGTTTGAGCTTCCTGAGTTGGCGCAGAAAGAACATTCTTTGTTGTGCTTTTTTGATGATGTTTTTGATGTTAGATGACCATTTTAGGTCTTGAGATATGATGGAACCTAGAAATTTGAAGGTCTCTGCTGTTGATACTGTGTTGTCTAGTATTGTAAGAGGTGGTAGGATGGGAGGGTTTCTCCTGAAGTCTACCACCATTTCTACGGTTTTGAATGTGTTCAGTTCCAGATTGTTCCGGTCGCACCATGAGACTAGTTGTTCAACCTCCTGTCTGTATGCGGTTTCATCGTTGTCTCGAATGAGGCCAATCACTGTTGTATCATCTGCAAAGTTCAGTAGTTTAACAGATGAATCGTTTGAGATGCAGTCATTGGTATATAGAGAGAAGAGAAGTGGTGAGAGTACACAGCCTTGGGGGGCCCCTGTGCTAATTGTACAGGTATCTGATGTGATTTTGCCTAGCTTCACCTGCTGCTTCCTTTCTGTTAGGAAGCTTGTGATCCACTTACAAGTGTGTTCAGGTACCGCTAGCTGATTTAGTTTAGTTAGAAGAATGTCCGGTATGATGGTGTTGAATGCTGAACTAAAGTCTACAAAGAGGACCCTTGCGTAGGTCTTTGGAGATTCAAGATGTTGTAGGATGTAGTGCAGAGCCATATTAACAGCATCATCTGTTGATCTATTTGCTCGGTATGCAAATTGCAGGGGGTCTAACAGTGGATCCGTGATGGTTTTCAAGTGGGACATCACTAGCCTTTCAAAGGTTTTCATAACTACAGATGTTAGAGCAACTGGTCTGTAGTCATTCAGTTCCTTGATGGAGGGCTTCTTCGGCACTGGGATGATAGTGGAGCGTTTGAAGCAAGAGGGAACATGGCATATCTCTAGTGATTTGTTGAAGATTTGGGTGAAGATGGGGGCCAATTGGTCAGCACAGACTTTTAAGCAAGAAGGAGTTATCTTGTCTGGACCTGGTGCTTTTCCCGGCTTCTGTCTGTGAAATAGATCTTGCACTTCCTTTTCTGTGATCACCAGGGGCTGTGAACCCAATGGGATGGGTTCAGTTGTAGGAGGTTTGGCTGTTGTTGGTGTGTCTGGGATGGAGATTGTGGAGATAGGTGGCTGTAGTTTCCTTTCAAACCTGCAGTAGAACACATTCAGGTCATCTGCCAGTTGCTGATTTCCTTCAGCTTGGGAAGGTGGTTTGCTGTAGCCGGTGATGTTTTTAAGAGTTTTCCACATGTTTGCTGGTTCATTTGTTGAGAACTGGTTCCTTAGCTTTTCAGAGTAGTTTCTTTTTGCTGCTCTGATCTCCCTTGTTAATACATTTCTGGCCTGATTGTACAGCATTCTATCACCTTTTCTGTAGGCTTCCTCTTTGGAACGACGTAACTGCTTAAGTTTAGCTGTGAACCAGGGTTTATTGTTACTGTATATTCGCAAGTTCCTGGTCGGTACACATAGGTCTTCGCAGAAGCTGACATATGATGTTACAGTATCTGTGAGTTCATCCAGGTCTGCAGAGGTGTCTTCAAAAATATTCCAGTCCGTGCAGTCAAAGCAATTACAATTACAATTACAGTTGGAAGGAACCTTAGAGATCACCAAATTCAATCCTTGTCCAGGGCAGGATTCCACTCCTACTTTCCTGATGGTCTAAAATTTAAACACCTTCTGAAAAGGAGAGTCTACCATCTCCCAAGGGTGTCTGATCTATTGTTGACTAGTTAATTCCTGTTTTTAAAAATGTTTTTCTCCGCAGTCCAAGCTAAACCTGCTTCTTTTAATTTAAATCCATTGTTTCCTGCTCTTTTTTCTGAAACATGTCTGAATAACTTTGCCTCACTTTCTATAGACCAGAATTCAAAATCCTTAAAGACAGTTATTGTATCACACTGGTCTGTTCGTCATCGGGTTAAAGATACCCAATCATTCTTCAAAGGCTTTTCCTTCCAAAACTCTTTTATCATATTGATTGCTCTCTGCTGAACATGTTCACATTAATCTATCTTCTTCCTATAGGCAGTGCTAAGAACTGAAGACAATATTCTAGTATAGTTTCAGCAATGCAGATTGGAACACAACAATTACTATTCCAGGCTATCACTCTATCATTATTCTGTTAATGCAACAGGCATTTGTTCTTATTATTATATTATTTTGTAGTCACACATTATAATAATATGCCTGAAAATTTTTCAGCACATGCACTACTGAAATCACACTAACATAGAAAATAAGCAATACAATTGGATGAAATGCAAGACAGACATACGTGTTGTACATGATGAAAGGATATTGGGCAAAGCACTAGGACACTTTAGGATGGAAACTGAATTGCCATTAGCAGTTTATGTAGATAGATGTTGCATTAACATTTAAGTAGGTCTATAAAATTAATTAAAGTTTTAATCAGCAGTATTTAAATAAAAACTCTGGTAAATCAGGAAATACCCTGTATTTTATCTTGTAGGCTAAAACAGGGTAGAGCAGTGGTTCCCAAACTTTTTCAGTCCACCGCCCCCTTGGTGCTACAAACTCATCCTCACCGCCCCCCACCCCACCCCCTCAGGTGGGCGTGGCTTAGTGGTCAGGTGACCGGGTGGGCATGGCCAACTTGTAAAATGTGGTGAAACTCACTTAACAACGCTCTTGCTTAGCAACCAAAATGTTATGCTCAATTGTGGTCATAATTCTTTTTCTTTCTTTCTTTCTTTGTTTGTTTTTCTCTTTCTTTCTTCCTTTCTTTTTCTCTTTCTTTCTTTCTTTCTTTCCTCCCTTCCCCTTCTTTCTTTCTTTTTCTTTCTTTCTGCCTTCCTTCCTTCCTACCATATTTCTTTCTGCCTTCCTTCCATCTCTTTCTTTCCTTTCTTCTTTCTTTCTTTCTTCTTTCTTTCTGTCTTCCTTCCTTCCTCCCTCCCTCCCTCTTTCTTTCCTTTTTCTTTCCTTCTTCCCTCCCTTCCCTTCCCTCTTTTCTTTTTGACTGTCTTCCTTCCTTCCTACCATCTTTTTCTTTCTTTCTGTCTACATTCCTACCTTCTTTCTTTCTTTCTTTCTTTCTTTCTTTCTTTCTTTCTTTCTTTCTTTCTTTTTCTTTCTTTCTTTCCTTTTTCTTTGCTACATCCCTCCCTTCCCTTCCCTCCCTTTCTTTTTCTGTCTTCCTTCCTTCCTACCATCTTTTTTCTTTCTTTCTTTCTGTCTTCCATCCTTCCTACCATATTTCTCTCTTTCTTTCTTTCTTTCTTTCTTTCTTTCTCTTTCTTTCTTTCTTCCTTTCCTTCCTTCCTTTTTCTTTCCTTATTCTCTCTCTCTCTCTCTCTCTCTCTCTATATATATATATATATATATATATATGTGTGTGTGTGTGTGTGTGTGTGTGTGTGTGTGTGTGTGTGTGTGTGTGTGTATCACACACACCGCGGGACTACATTGCCTCCTCTAGGCTCTGCCTATGGCAATTTAAAATGTGCTTCTGTCTGCGAGGAAGAGGGGCATGTTTGAAAAGAGGGGCTGGAGGTGGGTGGGAAATCTATCCCACATTGAGCTACTGGGTGTGTGTGAGTGTGTGTGTGTGTGTGCGTCCCCCCACACTGGCACATTCAAGGGGCTTCCTGGAAATACACCCCCTCCCCCGTGGAAAGCGCTGGCACCCTCCGAATTGCCTTCCTTGGCACAGAGGCCGGGTGGAGGGGGGACTCCTGTACCCAGCAGGCACAGCTAGAAAGCTCCCTCCTCACCTGGTGGTGTGTCGTGCCTACCTAAATTGCTATCCATCTGGGGGCAGGGGAAGATGGCATCGCAGGGACAAACGAGAGCAGTGTGTTAGGTGGGCAGAGGAGGCAAGGCCGAATGCCACATCGTGAGACGGGCATGCGGAGAGGTTGCGGGGGGGGGGCGCAGGAGGCTGGGCACCTGGGATCATCAGTGGAATGGAGAAGGGGATGGTATTGGGTGTTTGGGGTGGGGTGGGGTGGGGAGTTATGATTTTTAGAAGATGAGACACACATGTACGCACAATGGCCAAGGGGAGGATTTAACTTGGGGTTGTTTGGGAGAGAAAAATAGAGGGAGGGAGGGAAGAAAGGAAGGAAAAGAAAGGAAAGGAAAGAGAAAGAAAAGGAAGGAAGGAGGAAATGGAAGGAGGAAGGAAGGGAGGGAGGGAGGGAGGAAAGGAGGGAGGGAGGAAAGAAAGTAGGAAGGAAAGAGAGGGAGGGAAATTAAAGGTGAAAAGGAGAGGGAGGAAGGAAAAGGAAGGGAAGGAGGAAGGAAGGGAAGGGAAGGAGGAAGGAAAAAGGGGGGAAGGAAAGGGAAGGAAGGAAAGTAGGAAGGAGGGGGAAGGAAAGGGAAGGAGGGAAGGAAGGGAAAGAGACAGAAGGAAGGAAGGAAAGGGAAGGGAAGGAACGGAGGAAGGAAAAAGGGAAGGAAGGGAAGGGAAGTAGGAAGGAAAAAGGGAAGGAAAGGGAGGAAGGAAGGAAAGGAATAATAGCAATAGCACTTTACTTATATACCGCTTCATAGTGCTTTACAGCCCTCTCTAAGTGGTTTACAGAGTTCAGCATATTGCCCCCAACAATCTGGGTCCTCATTTTACCCACCTCGGAAGGATGGAAGGCTGAGTCAACCTTGAGCCTGGTGAGATTTGAACAGCTGAACTACTGAACTAGCAGTCAGCCTGCAGTCGCAGCATTTAACCACTGCACCACTCCAGCTCTCTTTCTCCTGGAAAGGAAAGGAAAGGAAAGGAAAGGAAAGGAAAGGAAAGGAAAGGGAGGCAGGCGAAGGCGGCAGAAACTCTGGCGGGCAACTGTTCCCAATCTCCCCTGCCATCGCTGCCCTCTTTCTGGACCGACTTTCCGGCCACGGTGCCTCTTGGCCGAAAGAGCGGAAAAGAGGCAGCTGCGATTTCCCCACAAGGTCTCCCTCCTCCTCCTCCTCCTCCTCCCACCCCCCAACCCAACCCCCCAACCCAGCCCCTGCCCGCACCCCCCCCCAATCCCGTGTCTTACAGGTTTAACAGCTCCGTGTTTCTGTCGGCTAGTCTCTAGGGAAAAAAGCTTGCAAAATACAGAAACTCTTCTCGCTGCAAGTTGTTAATTGCTCACCCTCGCGAGAAGAGTTTCTGTATTTTGCAAGCTTTCCAGGGGTCTCCAACCTTGGCAACTTTAAGACTTGTGGACTTCAACTCCCAGAATTCCTCAGCCAGCTTTGCTGGGAGTTGAAGTCCACAAGTCTTAAAGTTGCCAAGGTTGGAGACCAGTGCAAAGAGACCAGACGACAGATACACTGTTAAAAGTCCAGTAAGATGTCCGTCTCGCGGCCCGCCCAGTCCCCGCCGGGAAAAGAGTGGCGGGAAAAGTGGCAGCGGGCGATTGGGTGGACATGGGTGACGGCATGGGGACAGGACCGGCGAACCACCTATCGCCCCCCTGGACCCTCTCACCGCCCCTGTCGCCACCCTTACCTCTCATCGCCCCCCTAAGGGTTCCCACCGCCCCCTGGGGGGCGGTACCGCCCCCTTTGGGAACCACTAGGGTAGAGGATAATTCCTGAATTTGACAGCCAACTAGCCAGAGACCTTCTGTTTTCCTGGAATTCAGCTTCAGTCTGTTGGCTCTCATCCAGACTATCAGCTCAAATCCAGCATTTCCACTGTTTGGATGAGAGATAGAGGTAAGTGACATCTGCATATACTGTAGGTGCCACTCGCAGCAGCTTCATACCATGTTTTCCCCAAAATAAGACCCTGTCTTATATTTCTTTGAACCCTGAAATAAGTGCTTGGCCTTATTGCCATGCACTCAAAAGCCCGATTGGGCTTATTATCAGGGGATAACTTATTTTGGGGGAAACAGAGTACTTTATATTAAACAGCACAAGCAGGCATTGAACCCATGGTAACCAAGAAAGCTTCGGTGCTGAAACCTCAAAACCAGATTGTGACAAATCCTGTCAGGGTCGCTTCCCTTCAAAGTCCAGGAAAGAAAAACCCCAACTCCATGTTGATAGAGATAAGTACTTTTACTAGACAAGAACTGATAGCAACAAAAGGAAAGCAAGTTCTGAGGCAAAAGGTGTGTAAATGCATATACAAAGAATCCCAAAACCCGCCCTCAGAGCCCCCCTGGGCAATTCATCCAATCTCCATGTCCCATGATGTCATGTGGGTGCACCAGCCATTTGGGCTTCCATATCTGGTCCGCCGTAGCCGTTGACCTTGAGCAGGCTGTAAACATGTCCATGTAGCCTGGCAGTGTGATGAGAACTTTCCTCCCTAACCTCCTAATCAAACACAAGTAGAGACATCTCCAGCATACTTCCCCACCCCCCATTTCTATGGCAGCCAAAGCAAGCAGACAGTGTGGAGGCTGACAAATCCCCAAAACTGGGTAAATCCAGAAATTCAAAAGTCACCATAGTTATCCAATCCCTACCCACTCAAAACTTTTGTCTCTAAAGGGGGTGAAGGTGTTAGAGCAGCCATTTATTAGTATCTGTGATGCAGAGAGGTCTTCTTTAAGAAGGGTTGAGTCACTGACACCTTCACATCTGTCAACTTTACACCTCTTCCTTAATGGATTCTTTCAACTCATCCCAACATCATTGACTACAGCCTGTTTTTTAGAGCAAAGAAAGGCAATGGATAAGAACATTCGTCTCTTGACTTCAGTGGTTGACATTGATCCTACTGTGCTCAAAATCTTTACCAGATTTATTTCAGTTTTGACATCCATATCATTTTGTCCATGAAGTGCAGAACAATCTCAGTGCATTGCTTCTCTGACCAGGGACCTAACCAGTGGTGGGCTCCTGCAGTTCGCACCGTTTCTCCCGAACTGTATGCTAATTTTCTGAGCAGTTTGGAGAACTGGTTGTTGGAAGAAAACTTTTCCCCACTTTACAGGGCTAATCCTGCAAGGAACGCAGGAAGGAAAGATTCTAGTGTGCCTGTATTTCTAGCCTAATCCTTATCTTAATTGCCGCCCCAGCTGCTTTAAGTATTTTCAAAAACTGCCTCTGGGTTAAGCTTTGTTACATTGTAACAGCCTTAATGGTTCTTGGCAGTATGCCCAGATTTTCTGTCTGTAGCTGAGCTTCTCCGGAGTCCGTCTGTCCCATCCCCCCAGAGTTTTTTGTGGTACTTTTATTCCTGGGGCTTGAGCAGCTATTTACAGAAGGGTTGGCATAGCCATAGGAGAAATGGCTAAGAGGCAGGATGCAAGCTTGGCATTGTGTCTGATTTTTTTACTGCCTTTCTGACGGCATGTGATTTTTTCTTAAATTTGGATAATTACCTTAGGACCGTGATGGCAAACCTATGGCACGCGTGCCACAGGAGGCACACTGAGCCATATCTGCGGGCACTTGAGCTGTTGTCCCAGCTCACGTGAGCTGTTTGCCCTCCCCAGGCTCCAGGGAAGCCTCTGGAGCATGGGAAGGTCGAAAAACGGGCCTACTGGGCCCACCAGAAGTCGGGAAATGGGCTGTTTCCGGCCTCCGGAGGCTTCAGGGAGGCCTGCTAGGCCCAAAACGGGGCACAGGGGTTCATGTGCGCATGTGCAGGGGAGCATGGGGGGTTGTGCGTGCATGCACAGGGGGGCAGGGCAGCATGGGGGGTCGTGCTGCATGCGCAGGGGATGGAGTGCATGGGGGCATTGAATTATGGGTGTGGGTATGCATGCGTGTGCTAGCGTGCACACACACACTTTCAGCACCCGAGGGAAAAAAGATTCACCATCACTGCCTTAGGATATCTTGCGAGGTGAGACAGACCAGCTGGTATCTTTAAGTGGTGCAAATGGATCTAAGGATTGCTTCTCCTGGGTGGGAAAGGGTGCTTTGTCAGTTCACTGAGCATAGAAGTTTCTTGTCTATGGGGGTGCTTTTTTCAAGAGGCAACTGGACTTTCTTGGTTTCCAGAAAGTCCAGATGCCACTTGAAAAAGCACCTTTGGGACAGGAATCTCTTGCATTGCTTCAGAGTGGCCAAGCTACATGATTGCTCACTGATAATAAGTGGATCCTCCTTTCAATTTGTTATAGTTTGCTCTCATGATAATATGGCATAGTAACATGGCACCAATTGTAGAAAGTTAGCACCCACCCCTCTCCTAGAAGAATGAAATATTTTGAGAAATATTAAAAAGAAAGAATACATTTCCCTGGATGAGCAATGGAGAAACATGTTTTCTTAGAGGGAGAAAGCAGCCCCCACCTTCCTTAATAGCCCACAGCAGATGTCAGCACTTAAGAGATAAAGAGATAGATAGATTCATAGGCAAACATTCCCTGCAACAAGGTCTGAACAAAGACAGAACGGGATTAGCCCTTACTCAAGATGCTAATTTGTTAATTTGTCTCTTTAGCTCCACATTTTGTAGGCCAAATATGCCCACCCATTTTCTGGAGAGCTTAAATGACCTCTCTGCTAAAGGGTTTCACTTTATAAGCAAGAGTTGGCTGTATTTTAACTATTTTAATTCCTCAATGTGCTCTGGCACCCTACCTGATTTGTAACTCTGGGTTGCAAATATTGCTGAGGAAAAGAAAGGTATTCAGACAGAATGGTTTAGCTTTCCATGACAGCTGTGACTCATTGATCTTCAATATGTATTCCCCCATTTATAATCTAATGATTGGTATTTAGGGCAGCTTTTTGCAGGCAAAGAAGTTTTTTGTATTTTTGTACAGGTAATCCTTGACTTACAACAGTTCATTTAGTGACCATTCAAAGTTACAATGGCACTAAAAAAAGTAACTTATGACTGTTTTTCACACTTACACGTTGCAGCATTGTTATGGTCATGAGAGGCTGGGCGAGGTTAAGCACCCCTTGACGTGAGTGACATCAAGTTGGTCACGCCCACTCAATCACATGACCACACAGCCGCGCCTACCCAGCCGGCCATTAGGGCAGAGAACCAGTTGTTAAATTATTTGAAGCCCACCACTGGACCCAACCAACCGAAGGAATAACATCAGCCAGATCTTTCCAACAAAGCTCTCCTCAGCAATTCACTGGGTATAGTACAGGAGACAAAAGAATATGCATATTTGCCTCCTTTCTTGCACATGGTAGGTCTATATTGTGTTTTTACCTATGCTCAAATGTGCACATCATCTCTATCATCTGTTTCATTATTCTATGCTCATCAGTAAACCAAAGAATCCTCTCAGGTTTATATAAGTAGAGCAGATTCTCTGATGTTATCAAGTCAACTGTCCTGGCAATAAATATTTAATTTTGGCTTCCTTTATTCTGTAATTATTCTCTCATTCAAAAATTATACAGGGATTGTCTTCCATTTGTTACCCTTCCACAATTAAGAGGGAAATCTGAAGTAGTTGCATAGGATCTAAGAGATATCTGTGAAAATGTCCAGAAATCTACTGAGGTGGAAAGTCTACATTTGTTGCTGTAGTAGATAGATATATGCTGAGAAAGGTGGAAGGAAGGAGAAAAAGGGGATGACCAGCAATATAGCGGATGGATTCAATTACAACAGTAATGGTTGCCCTTGTCAGAAGATCTTAAAGACCAGTTTGGGGACTGATCATCTTGGAGATAATCTACCTCTGTGATCACTAAGAATCAACACCAACTTGATGGCACATACTCATGATCAGTGCAGGTGTAGTAACAGTTGGAAGATTGTAAATGGCAGATAGGCAACTGGTTACCAAGGATGACATGTGAATCCATCACATAACAAATAATGATTAAAATCTGCATTATATTATTGAAAAGAAAGATCAGTGATCTTATCAGATTCAATCTTGATCTTGATCTAGATCTACAATGCCGAATCTGCATACTCAGCTTTGTGACAAATAGTAGAGGTCTATTCATTACTATTTAGAAACAAGTTCCATCAAATGTAACAGGATTTACACTTAAGTTATTATTATTATTATTAAGAATAATGCTGTTTTGTCAAAAATATTCAGAATTTTAAGGTTATATAATTCAGTTTGTATTAATTCTGTTTATGCTACTTTTATATAGATAAATACGGTAGTTTCCTTTGTTAAATCTTTGCTTTGTGATGGTCTACTGACTAGGCACAAATAAACAAATCTGAGTCTGCTCTCAAGTAATAGGTATTGCAAGTGTCCTGAATATGTGATGCCAGCATGCAATGAAATGATCATTCAAGCTAAAAGGTCAAGATTCGCACATTCCCAGAGCAGCTTCACATGAGATAGGCAAGCCTAGATTAAGGGTGGGTGGGGGGAAAAGTGAGCACAGACTCTTAATTGACCCCTTTTGGTATCTTATGCTTTGGGATGAAAAGATACTGCTGCCTCCACTTCTTGGTCCCCCAGCCCCTGCCATCTTCCCCTCATCAGGGGACATCATAGAAGGAACTACATTAATAATTTATATTGTGGTTAATAATACTCTACAAGAGTAGAGAATGTGTTGATGCTTCAGATCAGGGGTGTCAAACTCACGGCCCACCCCCATTTTAGCGAAGGGGGGAAAAGCTGTGATACATCACGTGACAACGCGTCATCGCGGGTTTGACACCCCTGCTTCAGATGTTCTCTTCTCTACTGGCCATGCTTTCTGGAGCTGCTGCAAGCTGCAGCTCAGCAAGCATGAAAGCGGCTGGCTGACTTTGGGCCAGTAACTTTCTCTCAGCCCAGCCCACCTACCTCACAGGGTTGTTGTTTTGGGGGGAAATAGACGGAGGAAGGTATATTTAGGTATATTCACTGCCTTGTTATTTATGACAAATAATAAAGGCAGGATTAAAATATCTAATAAATAAACAACATTTTAAATGGCCATAGATTGACAGTCTCGTGTGATGGGTGAAAATTGGGATGTTCAAGGTCCACTTAAAGAAGTTGCTCCATATTCTTCCAAATCAACATCAATCAGCGAGAGAATGGACACCACACCCAAGCATGGATGGATTCTGACATATGCAGGCATATTCATATAGGCAAAACATCCTTACAGAATAGCAATAATATATTATAGTTTTCTAACAAAAACAAAGGGGATAATAAACTTCATCATATAAATCTGAAAGGAAAACACAGATCTTCATAAATAATTTTCACAAAGTATTAAAAAGATATAAAACTCTCATTTTAGTTGAATTCACCTCATGAAAACATATACACATCTCATGTGCACATCTATTTACTTTTCTCGATAACAGTACAAAAGTGATATGTTACTGCCTTCTTTGAGAGTGTTCATTGATAGTAGTGGTTTCTCAATCAAGCACTCACCAGTCCCAACCCTGCTTAATTTCAGATGAGGTTAGTTCCTGTTAAGGCAACAGCCTACAAGAATCCTCTCCTGATGTGTAACATTTGTTATGCTAATTCTCCCAAGTAGGTTGGCAGTGGTCAGTGACTACTACAGCAGGGGCGAGTTGCTTACTTACCGAGACCAGTGCGCTGCTCCGTGTTTCTCTATTCTTCGTGCGCGTGCGAAGATTTTGCTCTGCGCATGCATGGAAGCAAAATCGCACTGAAATCTTGTGAGGGGATGCGCGTGCGCGTGAGATTTTGGTGCGATTTTGCTTCCGCGCATGCGCAGAAGCAAAGTCGCCCAAAAATTCATAAAAAAAGATGGTGACGCGCACAACTGCCCGGTGGAGACGGTACTGGAGCAGTCGCGTGCAAATTGGGTTATCGGCGGGTCCCTACCGGAACTACGCACTGGACCGCACCGGTAGGAACCCACCCCTGTACTACAGGTAGTAGCTGGAATCAAAGACACACTTATTGGCTGTTCAGGCTAGCCAACTTGTCTTACCACCATTTTGCTTTTGCCTCCTTAAAGACATGGGTGCAGTAATACTATGTAGTAGCATCAGACTGCTCATCCATAACTCTAAGTTCTTCAATTCTATGCCCCCTGCAAATTTAACACAGAGTTAAAATAACATAATTGTCGAATGACACCATCATATACACTTTTCCTTCAAATCCAAATACAAAGTTGTCATTTGTTGCCTATTTAAAGGAAAGAGAAATCGGGGGGGGGGGACGACAAAATACTGCACTGCATTACTGTACTGCTTAGTTTCCTTCATAATTCTGATTTAATTTGTTAATGTTTATTCAAGTCAAGCTATAAGAGAGTGAGGGGTAAGAAGAGGAACATAGAAATTAGGAATGAGGGAGCCCTTTGTTCAGACAGCCCGTCCACGGCATCCCCACCCCCAATTCCTTCTGCTAGGTTACATTTGGGGAATGTTTCCCCTGCTGGCTCGTGATAGGTAGTCAGGCTGGAGGATTTAACCATTCACTTTGCTTATTACATATTGCAGCTACACAATCAGGACACCACTATGTGGCTGTGAATAGAATAGAAGCTGGAGAGGGATTGCCAATGGGGACAGCAAACTTCACACCAATAGAGATTTCTGCTTATTAAAATACAAGTGTGTAGCATTTTAACTCAAATTGGGAAAGATCTTTACTCTCAGAAAAGCATACATAAGATTGCAGGCAGAATTTCTTAAAACACCCCCTACAAAGGAATTAAAAATATTTCAAAACATTTCATATTTTTTGTTTCTGGGCAGTCAATTGGAATAGATATTACTCTGATGGATCTGTTATAGTTACAATCAAAAACTATATTAAGTGCTGCTGTTTGGGATCAATCAAGATCTTCTAGAGCAGTGGTGTCAAACTCGCAGCCCGTGGGCTGGATGTGTCACGCCCTGGCCATGCCCACCCCCATTTTGTCGAAGGGGGAAACTCACAATATGTCACATGACAACATGCCACAAGTTTGACACACCTATTCTAGAGGGTGAAAAAGACTAAAAAAGGTTGAAAAGGGAACTAAAGGGTCAGCTATACTGGACTTAATTCTTACTATCAGATGACATGATAGAAGCAGTTGCGGGAACTTTGAGGGAGAGAGACCATATCATATTGAAATTCAATATAAGGCAGACACAAGCAATAGAACAAAATCAGACTAGTGTCTTGGACTTTAAGAGAGCTGACTTCAATAAACTTAGAGGGAGGTTGGGGAGGATTTTATGGATGAAAATCTTAAAAGGGAAAACAACTCAAGAAGCTTGGAAGACTCTGAAAAATGAGATTATAAAAGCCCAGTCCAGCACAATACCACTGAAAAGGAAAAATAAGAGATCGAAGAAACCAGCATGGTTGTATAAAGGACTGTCAAAAATTGAAAGACAAAAAGGACATGTATAAAAAATGGAAAGAGGGACACATAGCTAAGGCAGAATACCAGCATATAGCACGAATCTGCAAAGATGAAGTCAGGAAAGCTAAGGCTCAGAATGAATTAAGACCTCCAAGAAATGTCAAAAATAATTATAAAAAATGTTTCTTTCAACATGTAAAAAGTAAGAAAAAAGCCAAGGAAATGATTGATCCACTAATGAGAGAAGATGGCAAGGAAGTGATGGGCAGCAGGGAGAAAGTAGAACTGCTTAATTCATTCTTTGCATCCATCTTCACGCAAAAGGACAAAATAGCCCAACCTGCCAAAAGCAGAACCGTAAAAGACTGACTAAAAATACAAGTCAAAATAGGCAAGAAAATGGTAAGATCCCAATCCAGGGATCCAGAGAAGGCACTCTATGGGCCCCATCGGCCAGGGTATCCTGGCTGGTGGGGTCCAGAAAAAGAGCCCTCTCTACCATTGCGTCTGCCCTTGGGAACATCTTACATTCCACCACCACCCTTCCGAGTGAGATTGGCTCTATTCCTCCTAACCTTCCATAAGAGCTTAAAGACCTGGTTCTGCCAGTTGTCTTAGGGCTCCAACAGAGTGTTTTTACATTGACATTGATTAATAGAATAATAACAGATCCCACCTCTTCCCTTCTCATCATACTGCCTCCCTCTCCATCTTTTTAGCTAGATTGATTTTTATAGTATTGTATGTATATCATTAGATTTTATACAGTTTTATCTTTTAATATTTTAAGCCTATCTGTGTTACTGTGTGGCAAGATGGGAGGCTAATAAATTTTACAAACAAAGAAACAAATAAATAAAACAATACCTGTCTACCCAAATTGAGTTCAAATCACCAGGACCAGATGGATTACATCCCAGAATTCTGAAGGAGCTGGCAGATGTGATCTCGGAATCACTGAACCATATCTTTTAAAGATCCTGGAGCAAGGGGAAACCACCAGAGGACTGGAAAACAGTTGACATGGTTCCCATCTTCAAAAAAGGAAAAAAATGGATCCAGGAAATTACAGACCAATTAGCCTGACATCAATACCTGGGATGATCCTGAAAGAGATAATCAAGCAACAGATTTGCAAACACCTAGAAGCAAGTAAACCTATTACTAGAAGCCAACTTGGCTTTGTCTGACTAAATTAGTGGACTAGTGAAACGCTGTGGACATACCGTAGTATGCTACTTGGACTTCAGTAAGGTATTTGACAAAGTAGACCACAATCTACTTCTTGGCAAGATAGAAAAATGTGGGATGGACAGCATCACCACCAGATGGATTTGTAACTGGCTGACAAATCATACTCAACAAGTAGTCCTTAATGGTACTACATCTACATGGAGGGAAGTACGCAGTGAGGTACCCCAAGATTCTGTCTTAGTCCCAGTACTCTTCAACGTCTTCATAAACAATTTAGATGAGAGAACAGGAGGAGAACACATTAAAATTGCAGACCACACCAAGGTAGAGAGAATAGGCAACACTTTAGAAAGATTTTGACAGACTTGAACACTGGGCCACATCCACCAAAATGCAACTGAGAGGCAAGAAAAATAAAGTTTTACACTTAGACAAGAAAAACCAAATACAGAGTTATAGAATAGGTGGTGCCTGTCTCAATACCAGTAATTGTGAAAGGGATCTTGGAGTCCTAGTGGATAACCACTTAAGTATGAGTCAGCAGTATGCTACAGCTGCCAAAAAATGCAGAACTATAGTTCACAGGGAAAGAAAGATGTTAGGTAAATCTCTTGCTGAGCTTTCCACAATTTGTGAAAACATAATTTTCACAATTCATTATAGAAAACCAAAAGGACAAGTTCAGCAACATAAAACAAGTATATTTTAGGATATATACAGTAGTTAAAGGTTTTGTAAATCCCTTTCTGCTTGAGCAGGGAGTTGGACTAGAAGACCTCCAAGATCCCTTTCAACTCTGTTATTCTGTTATTTCAGTTAAATATACGAAAGAAACTTTGTAGGAGTGCAGATGGTCCTGAGATTTTCTAGGTAGTTCAGGTTTCTGCAGAACTTGAGTTTGAATAAATGCTTTGTTTGTGGATGTTATACATTTGTGGATGAGCTTTGACAAGCCTTTGATTAGATGTTTGAAGGGCCTGGTCTGAGGACATCTGGTTGAAAGTTAGCAGGCTTGAATCTAATCAGGAGTAGAAACTGAGTGGGAAACCCCACATGAGTTACCATCGTGAGTTCCATGGTGGAAGGATAGCCAGATATAGATGCACTCAATAAAATAATTAATATAGTACATAACTTAAAACAAAAGCTATTGTCAAGTTTACCAAAAAGATTTTTTTAATGGAGCTAATTCTAATGCAAACCACAAAATAAAGTCACTTGGTTTTGAGATAGATACAGTATTTATGGCTCAACCAAGAGGACCTTTGTCATGACAGTCTTTTAAAAGATATTTTCTTAAATAAGAAGTTGGTCAGAAATTCAGTATTGGGGTGCAGAATCATGGACATGGAAATTTTGACATTTTATTTTAAGAAGACATGTAATGGAGGACTTTCAAACAGTACATAGCTGTCTCCCTTGCTGAGTAGACATACATAACATAAATCTTTGTGACTCTTAGCCTGGCAGGCAAGATATTAGTGCTCTTCTTACTTGGACATATAGATAGTTCTCCATGAGTACAAGGATAAAATAGATTTTATTTATTGAAAATCCAGCAAAAAGAACTATTATACCAAGAACTGGGATTTTGCAGCATGAGTCTTTAAGAGAATGCCATTGTTTTATGATGTATAGCTTCTATCTAAGAAACTAATAAAAGTATTGCTGGTCTTTCATTTAAGTTCACACCAACATAAAGGGGCCCAGAGGGCAACTCACGAAGCTCAAAGGCTTCAGGACTTCCCTTTTACAAAAAAAACCCCACATTTTCTTACATACTGAACTTCAGATCCAACCTCACAGAAATACTAGAAAAAAATATATAGACACCACCACTGCCTTGAAGTATTAAAACATGCTAGTTAGTGACTCACAGATTAATGGCTTTCACTTGTGTAACAGATCATTCAAACCACATTCAAAAATCCTCCCCAAACTGAAAGGCTGCAATTTGGTGCAACTTCACAAGCACACAGCACAAAACTGCTGACAAAAATATAGCTAACATAAAATCAGAAAGCTGGATAGGGACGCAGGGTATCATTTATTTCAAGGGTGGGGAATCTGAGGCCCTCCAGATGCTGTTGAAATGCAACTCCCAGATACCCTCGCTATTGGTCATGTTAACTGGAGCTGCCAAGAGTTCTAATTCAGAAACATCTGGTAAGCCAGATCCTATACTTCTTATAGGCAGAGAAATCATTCAGTGTACAATGTGTGTTGATTACAATTGTTCGGAATAGGTAGCATCAACACTTGTCAATAAAATCATAGCAAAATGCAGAGAGAGAGAAACAAAGAGAGACTAACTATTGTCCTTCTCATAAGGAAGATGACTCTATGGTGTGACCCATATCTGGAGGTTCTAAGGCAGTAAGTGATTGCTCTCCACTCTTTATGGCCCTCCTCAGAAATCAAATGCTCGTACTTGGGGATGTACAATATTTTGGAGGGAAAAGGTACCATGGAAAAGAGCTGTGGTGACACAGTGGTTACAATGCAAGTACAGCAGGCTAATTCTGCTGACTGCCAGCAGTTCTAGTCTCACCGGCTCAGGGTTGACTCAGCTATCCATCCTTCCGAGGTCAGTAAAATGAGGACCCAGATTGTTGGGGGCAATATGTAAATTGCTTAGAGAGGGCTGTAAAGCACTATGAAGTGGTATATAAGTCTAAGTGCCTATTGCTACTTTGAATGTAGCATCTCTCTGCATCTACTTAAAGCATTTCCATCTTCGTCTGGGATCACATGGCTATAACATAAACATGGAACAAAATGCATTCGGTTTAAGGAATGGCAGATAGCCACAAAAAGTAGAATACAGGTAAACCTCAGGTTATGATAGTAATCGGTAATTTCATGATGGCTCTCCAGAATTGATTTCCAGCACGATGGTGGAATACAAATCATACAAATACTACCAAGAATGTTTAGCATGCAGTTCCTGATCAAATTAACTACAGCCTGTACTTGAAAATTTAACTTAATAAAGTTGTATTTCAAGGGCAAGATGATGATTTTCAGAGTTTGTAAATTGATAGCGACTCTCAAGGATACAAAAATTATTCCCTTCTTTAACCTCTAAGACAAAGCTAGCCTTCCATTTTGTCAGTAATATTATCATTATACATGTGCTATTACTTACCACGATTAAAGCTACTCATGTTTGCTTTAAGATAACACGAAGCATAAAAGGATATATAAATTGTATGTCTTTGCTGACTTATATACAGAAATTCCGATGCATGATCTGATCAATGACAGACATAAATTCATTAAGGTTCTAATTAGTATTTTTCTAACAGAATAGACTCCTAATAACATGTAAATAAGAATTTAAAAATAACATAGAGGTCTTCAAGAATAGCGAAGTGAATCGTGCCTATGCAGCCTCTCTGTGATCCTAGAGCGCCCTCTAGCTTTCAGAGGAATTCTGCAAGATGAAATTACACTATGCACACCGCACCACAGGAGGAAGACAAAATTTGATCACAGACAGGTAAAAACCTTTATTAAGGCTTACCTTGTGTCAATAAGAATGGCAAAACAGGCTATTTCTTCATTCTTATCATTCTCATAGCTGGCATCCAGCAACTCTGTTTTGGGTGGCTATGTCTCTTCTTGGTACAGAGAGAGAGACTGGGGAAACCCTTGCAGGAACAGTAGGTGGACCACTGTAAGATCTATTGATAAAGTTGATCAGATCCAGACTGGCTGATCAGTTAGAACTGGGCTAGCTGTGTGGGTCTTAGTAACTGATTTGAGACATGGCCTTGTTCGGTTTTTGGCAAGTTTCACCTGATTGGTCCTGAGAAAGTGGGCAGCATTCTTGGGACTGTGATTTTTGCCACCTGTGCTTTAGATCCATGTCTCTCCTAGCTGGGGAAAGGCCTCTTGGGAAATGATGCATGCTTGGATACAAGCAGGGGCAGGTTCCTCTTACCTGCCTACCGGTGCGCTGCGTGCGCATCATCACGTTTTGCACACGTGTGTGCGCTACGCACGCGCGTCACCTCACACAATTTTGCCTTCGCGCATACACAGGAAGCAAAAAATCACCGAAATCTCACGAGGGGACGCGCGCACATGCACAATTTTGGCAATTTTTTTGCTTTCGCGCATGCGCAGAAGCAAAAAATCACCAAAATCTCACACCCGCGCGCGTCCCCTCATGATATTTTGCTTCCGCGCATGTGCAGGAAGCAAAAAATCACCAAAAATTCAAAAAAAATGTTGGCGCCGTGCGACGGGCCGGCAAAGACGGTACGGGAGCCGTTGCGCGCAAATTGCGCAATCGGCGGGCCACTACCGGAACGACAGAGTGGACCGCACCGGTAGGAACCCACCCTTGGATACAAGATATGGTGAACTCCTCTTTGCAGGAGAAGATATTTGCATTTAAAGAGGGGGCTGTCTGTCCCCTTCCAAAGAAGTCGTCCTTGGATCCAACAGTTCAGAATGATTTTTTTCCCAATCTCCTTTCTTCTCCTTTTAGAATGGTTATTTCAAAACTTCAAAGGGCCCTGAAGAAAGCAGATTTTCTGGACTCTTTTTAGTCAAACTTCAGGCAGTTCAAGTATTCATTCTATGTATTCCAAGACTGATAAAATATAGATATTATAAACACAAACAAAAGCTATTCTTCTTCCTCAGATAAATATGAGTATAGTCTTAAACCTGGAGCTGAAAATGGATTTTGGAGCTATTAGCTTTCTCTTGGATAGATATCTGCAATATGTCTGCATTCCTACATTGGGAAATATATTTGTGCTATTTTATATATCAAACAGATCTCAGTACATTTTGTCCTGGGAGAATCAACTCTCCTTTCTCCATGAACCTCTTCTGCAGCTCATATGTATATTTATTGTGAAACTTTTTAAAGAAACTAAACTTGAAATCTTAAAACAGAGCCAGCACAGAAATAACTGTTGCAAAAAAAATTTTTTATTTTTTTCCAGTTTCATTTTGTAAATCAATCTTATAGTCAATATCAAAAAAGAGTTTGCTGATTTACACTACCCCTATAATTATGAAGCTTAAATATAAAATAACCAAATGATAAGTAGCAAATTTGTCATCAAACTAGAACTACAGCACCATCTTGTGGTGATCAGTTTATTATAGAATTAGAAATTCTAGTAAAATATATTGTATTACCTTTTCATAATAAGAATTAATACTTTTTGTCAGTCAAGGATTCTATTTAAGCTTCATTGCACCAGCAAAAGAAATAGCATGCTGATTTCAACAGAATATTGCTATTGTTGTGGGGAAAATAGGAGGAGTAAGGAGTATTAGATGTTATTTCTTAAAAATAATAAAGGAAAGGAAAGGAAAGGAAAGGAAAGGAAAGGAAAGGAAAGGAAAGGAAAGGAAAGGAAAGGAAAGGAAAGGAAAGGAAAGGAAAGGAAAGGAAAGGAAAGGAAAGGAAAGGAAAGGAAAGGAAAGGAAAGGAAAGGAAAGGAAAGGAAAGGAAAGGAAAGGGAGGGAGGGAGGGAGGGAGGAAGGGAGGAAGGAAGGAAGAAAGGAAGGAAGGAGTAAATATCACAAAGGGAAAAATGGTGGGATTGAAGTTGTTCTGGAAGAGAGAAATAAGACCTGCAACAAAATGTTACACTCTATTTTCACATCAGCTAAAGTGCTCCCATTCTGTACAAGCAGTTCTCAACTTATGACCATTCGACTATTGGAAGTTACAGCAACAATGAAAAAACAATGACTTACAACTGGTCTTCACACTTATGACCATGTAAACATCCCTACGGTTACATGATCAAAATTCAGATGCTTGGCAGCTGGCATATATTTATGATGGCTGCAGTGTCCCAAGATCATGTGATTGCCATTTGGGACCTCCTCAGACAGTTTTCAACAAGCAAAGCCAATGGGGAAAGCCAGATTTACTTAATGACCATGTGACTCACTGCAACTGCAGTGATTCTGTTAACAACTGTGGCAAAAAGATCATACGATTGTATGCAACTCATCCAACAACTGCCTTACAGGCAACAGAAATTCCTGTCACAATTGTGGTCATAAGTAAAGAAATATCTGTATTTCAGATAGCTATTCCCTCTAGAATATATCCTTTCCTTCCATCCCCAATTTATAAAATGAACATTCAACTTTCTGTGGCTTTGGGGCCTACTGTGTTATTTCCCAATGCATTAATTTGATTTTGATGCATCATGTTTTTTATACCTTATATGCATGGGTTGGAGTATGCAGCTTTCTCTTTCTCAATAGTCTGTTTTAAGTACTTAGCTTTTGACAAGTATCTCTTCAGTTAAATATCAGAGGAATAAGTCTATTCTTATTAAAGATCATTCTTGCTCAGAAGATAACTGGAATGGAGTTCCATAATAGCAGTTTAGGTTTTACTTATCATGGATTGACAAAATGTATAAACCAGGTTAGCATTTGAAGGATCTGAATTGCAAAATGAAAAATAATCATTTATAAAGCAAGTGACAGTTACACATTGATTAGCAAATATGCTTCTTATACAGTTATGGCTGGGGTCCCTAAACTCTTTAGTTCATCAGTTTATTCATGAAATTTCAGTTTACCAATCCATAAATGTATGAAAAAAAATCCTATTTTAATAGTAGTACAAATGATGATAACATCCACTTTTGAAGGTTAATACTGATCATTTTGGAAAACCTCGCTTTTTTAATAAGGAAAGCATTAATCAACCACAGTGATACTGTATAATTGACCTATCGAAACATTTTTATCCACGCTCCTCTGTTCCTAGGACCGGTCCCGCCTCTCGTTCAGATCTGCCTCTTCTCTTTCAATTTCCCCGCTCGCCTTTTTGCAGCCAATCAGCGGAAGCGACACGGAACGACCAATCAAGGCTCTCTTTCGCCCCTCCGCCAAGAAAAGCACCTCCTCTCGCCTCCCATAGGCGCCTGCGCACTCGTCCTTACGCCGCCTCGGAGGTGTGGGCAGTCCGGGCCCGTCGATTGGTTGGCGCGTTTGTTTGGGAGACCTTGGAGGCCTGGCCGGTAGCGCGGGGCCAGAACGTTAGAGCCTCCATGAGCAGGTGTTGTCCACCTGTAGCCTCGGTCGTGAGGGGACTCCTCGGCTCCGTTTTTTTCTGCCTGACACGGACTATGAGCCTCCGTGGAAATCCGGCTGCCTACCTGTCGGGAGCCGCGAGCAGCAGCAGCAGCAGCAGGGCGGGCTCTGACGAAGGAGGCAGCGGAGGGAGCGCCTTCTTCCTGCCCTCGACCTCCTCGCCGCGGTCGAGGCTGCTGCGGTTGTCGGAGGTGCCGGGCGACGAGCCCTTCAAAGCCAACGACGCGCTGTTGCACCTGCCCCTTTCCGCCCCCGCAACGGGACAGGCTCAGCATCACGTCGTCTACTTCCCGGGGGACGTGCAGGTAGGAGATCCGCGGTCCGCGAGTTTTTTTCGGATCCGCGAAGCCCGCGAGGAAGGAAACACACCACCTTGCACGCAACGCGTGGAGCGGGGGGGAGGGGGCACCGCGCGTTTCGTGGGTTGTCCGGTGAGACTCGTTTGTGGCTCAGCCGCACGTGCGAACGCAGACCGCGGGGCTCTGTGAACAGCCAGTGGACCCCGATAGGTTCGGTGGCGGCGGCAGCTGGCTCTGACCAACGATGCGGAGGAGTAAGGCAACCCAAGAAACGCCAATGGCCTGGAGTTGCCTTTGGGGTGCACGGACGCGAAGGTTTCTCCCTAGGACTTCTGTTCTAGCGTGACTTGTGCTTTCCTGGCAAAATTCAGGTCTCGGAATTAAAACTGAAAGGGAGGGGAATTTATGAATAAGTTGGCCGGTGTTAAATCGAGTGTGTGGGGGGTTGTCATTAGAAGAAACCGTGACCTCTTTTGTAGGCCACGATTGGCACTTAAAAATCTGCCATTCCACAGCTTTATGGGTATGCCGTTGTAGATGCTCCTGAAAGTGAAAATCAAGTCGAAACTCTTAAGAAATATGCAGGAGATATATATATATATATATATATATATATATATATATATATATATATATATATATATATATATATATATATATATATATATATATATATATATATATATATATATATATATATATATATATATATATATATATATCAGAGATTTGTTTGTTTTCTAATGGAGTCTGTAGATATCTTGCACAAATCTTGACTTGCACCAGGGATCTTGACTGACCTTTGAGTTGCTCTAGGACTAGGTTGTTTGTATTCTTTTCAAACCAAAAAGGTTTTCCCCGTGGTGGCCATTATTTATTCTTATTCCACAGTAAAAGAAATGAGGCTCTTGTCTCTGTGGTGGTTGTGGGATTTTTTTTTCAGTTGGTAAGTTGGTGGCAAGGAGAAAAACCATAGTGTTATAATTACAGCCCAGCAGAATGAATCAGGTTTAAGCTAACTGAAATAAAAAATAGACAATACCTAGTTCAGAAAAGGTTAAGACATAATGGAAGATCTAAGGCTCTTGATATCTATCATTGTAGAGAGATCAATGAGAGTTTCAGCTTTCTAAGATGCAAATTGAAATAGAAGATATTTGTCTCCATTTTGTTAAGTTGGTGTTGAGGCAGGATGCTGCACATCTACCCAAATCCCAGAGTATTTTGTAACAAATGGAAGTGTTGGAAGATATTCTAAGTCATTTTAGCTTTAAAGGGTTTGATGGCATTTAAAATCAATGGGCTGTAACTCAATCCTAGCAAGATGAAGCAGCTTTGTGTATTTGGACCTTCTAGAGACCAAGGCTCTTCCAGCTTTAGTTCTGGATGGGGTTATACAATCCCAGAAAGACCCATTGTGCGATCTGGAAATCCTCCTAGAGTCCTAGACTTACTGCTCCTGCTCAAAGAGCAGGTGGCAGTCATGGCTAAGAGAGCCTTTGCACACCTTCAGGTGGTACACCAGCTGCACCCATTCTTGGAACAGAAGGCCCTGCTCACAGTAACTGACACCTTTGTAATCTCTCATTTAGACTAGTGCAACACAGTGGTGGGTTCCTACCAGTGCGGTCCACTCTATAGCACCGGTAGCAGCCCGCTGGTGATATCACAGTATCGGTGCGGTCGGTTGCCGGTGTCTGGGCGCCACCATTTATTTTTTTTAAATTAATTTTTTTTAAAAAATTCTTCTGCGCATGCCCAGAAGCCGAGCTTCCGGCACTGCGCATGTGCTGCCTTCCTATCTCACAGTAAGTCGAAGCAGGGGAGAATGGCTGAGGGAGCGTGTGAGATGCTGAAAGAACGGGCGGCAGGAGCTATCTCCATTCCCCTCCCTTCAGCAGTCCGAGAAGTCACAAACGCGCGGTGATGATCCCAGGCATTTTCGCACGTTCGAGGCTTCTCGAGCTGCTGAGGGGAGGGGGAACGGGGAGCAGGAGCCTAGGATCATCGGATGGGGAGAAGCATTCAGGCCGGACGGAGCCTCCTAGAAGAACCGCTGCCGTGGTCTTGCTGCTCCCGCTGCGGAGGGCTGCGTTGCGGGTGGGCAATGCCCCCCCGCTTCTCCGGCCGCTGCCAAGCTCCCGAGGCCCACACCCACCCGGTCACATGGCTGGCAAGCCACACCCACAAAATAAGCCACGGCCACAGAGTGGTAGTAAAAAAAATTAGGAACCTGCCCCTGGTGCAACATGCTGTATGTGGGACTGCCCAAAGGGCATTTGGAAACTTCAATTGGTCTAGAATGCGGGCAGTAAATAGCACAATATATATAACACCTGTAACCCCACTTTTGTATGAGCTGCATTGATTACTAGTTTGTATCTGGGGGTAATTCAGAGTCTTGGTTGTCACTTTTAAAGACCTACATGGCTTGGGACCAATTACCTAAGGGACCATCTTTTTCTAAGAGTCTCTACCCGTCCAACTCAATCTAACAGAATGGGCATACTGCAGATCCCATTGGCCAAAGAGTGTCAACTGGTGAGGACTATATGATAGGTTTCTTCTGCAGTGGCCCCTGCTCTGTGGAACTTCCTCCCTTTGGAGATTAGAATGACCCCAATCCTGTCAGCCTTTTGTAAGGCCCTAAAAACCTGGCTATGTTTCGAATCCTGGGGTACTGAAAGTGTCAAGGGCCACATTTCCTGGTTTTACTGCTAGCACTACACTGGCCAAGTATCTCAGCTGCTATGTATATTCATTTTGGATGTTTTTATTATTTTTAATCATTTCATTGTTTTAAAATACTTGTGTTTTAATTATATTTACTTGTAAACCACCCAGAGTCATTGACTGAGATGGGTGGCTATAGAAATTGAATGAATACATACATACATACATACATACATACATACATACATACATACATACATACATACATACTCACTCAAAATCAGATAAATTACAGTAGGCTAGAATATCTTAAAAGGGACAGCTGTATTCATTTCAAATGCATGCATTCCTCAAGTTTTATTACAATAAGTATGTTACTTCTACTCTGCATGTGACCTGCATTTTTTCCAATAGCTTCCTCTAAAATAGTGCCTCTTTATCTATTTCATTTCAGAACTATCATGAAATTATGGCTTGCCATCCAGAGAACTTTCAGTGGAAACAATGGTGCTTAGAAAATATTGCAATTATTCTTGGTCATCATTTTCCAGGCAGTTACATTTGGATTATAAAATGTTCCCGTATGCATTTGCACAAGTTCAGCTGCTATGATAATTTTGTGGCAAGCAATTTATTTGGAGCACCTGAACATAGTACTGACTGTGGAGCCTTCAGACATCTTCATGCCGTGCTAGTTAATGCATTTAAACTTGCTCAAAATTGTTTGGTGTCTCAGAAAAGCATGTACGATTTCAGCGACAATACAAAGGCAGTTTCTTGTGAATTACCTACTTTTGCAACTAGTAATGGTTGCCCAGCAGCAGAGAAACACTGTGAACATGTTAGCAATTCTGCTATGAGCTTTAATGAGCCTTCTGCTATTGGTAGAGCTTCATTCACATTAATAGGATTCAGTAAAGGTTGTGTTGTCTTGAATCAATTACTTCATGAACTGAAAGAAGCAAAAAAGGACAAGGATATAGATGCTTTTATACAAAATATAAAAGCTATGTACTGGTTGGATGGCGGTCATTCTGGAGGAAGTAATACTTGGGTAACGTACCCTCATGTGCTGAAAGACTTTTCACAGACTGGAATTTCAATTAATACTCATGTCACACCATATCAGGTATTTGATACAATGAGAACATGGATTGGAAAAGAGCACAAAAGATTTGTACAACTTCTTGAGGAGTTTGGTGCAAATATAAAGAGCCAACTTCATTTTGCTGATGAAGCACCCTCTTTGGACAATCACTTCAAAGTGCATGAAGTATTTTGACATGTCAATAACGCCAGTATACTGTATCTGCAAAATAGATCTTAAACTTTAAAGTTTAATAACGTGTTTTAACACCACTTGGAAGAGGAAATATTGTATATGCTTTCTAAGATGAATGTTGATGCGTCTACTGCTTGTAACTGAAGTCACCAGAAAGTTAGCTTTTTGATCTGAACAAGGCAATATTATCCATGAGGAAAACCAATTGAAGATCAAAAAGAAAAGAAAACCTTAATTCAGATTAATCTTATAGGAAAGGTTTATAATTGTCTAGCCTAGGTATAAAAAGATCATCTTCAAATTGTTCTAATTTGATGAAATTGAAGTTTTGTTTTTGAATAAAATCCTGTTATTTAGATGGGATAATCATTAGACTATCAAAGCTACTCTAAACATTATTTAGTATTTTAGCACAAGCAATGCAGTAAATTGGTTATTTTGACAGTATTTGTCTTCATTGCAATAAGTATATATTAACCTTGGGAATAAGGTGAATAACTACTGTACTGTTGTGCCAGAGATGCCCTGCAGTTTCTAACTATTGCAAGCATCTACATATGTTGTATTTTTTATTTTCCTTTGGGGGGGAGCATTGGAAGAGAATTGAACAATGTCATGTGTGTGAGACCAAAAATGTTCACTCACAACGGTTCAACATTCCATATTAATGGTAAAGCTTAACTAACGCTCAATACAATTTTGAGCTTTTGTAACTTGAGACTGTTAGAACTTTTATAATAACTGTAATTATTACTTTGCTGAATATAAAGCCATGTAATTACATTGTATTAATACTGTAAGTTTTGGAAAAATGATAGTAGCATATACAGTTATTATTTATAACACAGGAACATCAAGCATTCTCCATAAAATGGCAACTATGTGAAAGAAGGATCACCACAGTGTAAAACATTTTGATGTTTCTGTTAGTTAAAAATTAAAGTATTAATCCATCAGTGCAATTGGCATTTTTATACATTGTTTGAAAGCTAATTACAAAAAACCAGAACTCTCTCTGAAAATAGAATTTGGAGAATATAGAATTCATCTGAATTTTAAAGGATTTGTGACACAATAGGGTCCCTTAAAACAGAATTCCCCAACCTTTCAAGCTTTGCAGCCCTGGATAGGGAGGGGATGGTTCTGCACAGATGGGGTGCGTGTGCATGCACTTGCCTACTGCTTGTGCAAGTGGGGATGTATGTGCGCACTCACCCATCACTTCTGCCACCCAGTTCTGAACAGCTCAAGGCCCAGTAGTGAGCTGTGGCCCAGGAGTTGGGGACCCCTGCCTTAAAACTTTGATGAACAAAATATTGTTGAAAGATAATAAGCTAAAATTATTGCTAAAAAAAACCTTACCGGTATGTTAAAAATAAAAGGCTGTGTCTAAATTGTTTTTGCTATGGCAGAAACGTTTTGATAATCTAATTTTCACAGAATATCCTCCTAACTACATTTCTCCATATTATTCCATTCTGTGTTTTGCAAGGAGGGCATCTTTCAAGAGTAACTTTTTAAAATGGGATAGAAAGTTAAGGTAGAGGAATCAATACAAATGGAGATTCTTATTTGCAAGAAAGCAAGCACTGCCTTATACACACTGCCTTATACACACAGTGTATAAGCCACACAGCTTTTGAGCACGAATAAGCTATAAAATTGGTTATAATGGGAATTTAATGATATTTAATTTAATGATATGCTTGTTCCATGGATGCCATTTTTCCTTCTCTGGTATCTTTCAACCCTCTGCAGCAGATTTGAATGTCATGAGAGAGCTGTGAGAATAAGAAAGTTGTGTTTTGTTAGCAGTAGACCTTTAGCATAGACTTCGATGCCATCTCGTACTATGTAAAGATGATGCAGTTTATCACATCAGTATAAATGTGAAACAGCTATTTGTCCTCATCTAATAATTCACTGTAGGCACTTGAGATATTGTACACTGACCCCCTTTTATTTATTCCCCTCACTTCAGCATTTCCAAAGGGATGTGCGCATGGAAGAGGGAAAGCCAGGATGTTAAGTAGGTCAAATCTCATGTTGTTTGTGCAGCCAAAATGCAGGGATTTTTGCTTTTCATACCTTCCAATGAGATTTTTGTTATTGTTGCACTTTGAAATATATTCTGAAGCAAAGTCTTTACTTCTTAGTTCATGTTTTAAAAATAATAAAATGCTGGCAATTTAGTCATCTCCAGATTAATAGTTTACCAAAATATCCAGCATTTAATAGACACACTTCACATATTGCTTCACAATAGAAGTTAGAAGATGCCAGAAGAATAGGTGAATCTTACAGTATTCTGGAGAAAATTAATTCCATCTACAATTAGGATATTATATCTATTTACTGAAATGATGTCTAGCAGTCAAGTGAGTTCTTCTGTTTCCCAAATTCGCTCTTGAGGATTGAGAAAGATTTGGGGCTGAAGAGAGAAATAGTATATTGCATGCCGTCACTACAGCTCATTAACTCTGTCACAGTATAAAGATATACTGAATTTTCTGTGCCAATAAATATTTTCAATGTGACATAACTTTCTTTACCTTTGAAAGCTGGTTTTATAAATAAGCTTTGTGTTTTTCTTAAAGTAGATGACATAAATTGAACTTTATTTTCCTGAATGGAGCTAATATACTTATTTTTATTTCTATAGAGAATTGGAAGACCATTGGATAAGAAAACTAAGTAGTATCATATTAAAGAAAAGCTTTTTTAAAAAAAAATATTCAGTTCAATAAAATGTTTTGATGTTTACTAAAATGCAGAGTACATTGTTCAGTACTAATCTTTTGAGTAGATGCAATTTAGAGATTTATTTTTAAACTCTAAATTAGTTTTCTAAGCATGAAAAAATAAATACTGTATCTTCCAGTTACACATTTTGCTTCCAATCAGCAGCTTAGATTGTACTGATACTTTACTGGACATATCAGTCAGAGAGAGGCTGTCCTCGCCAGGAGGAAAGGTCAAGTATCTGGAATCATTCAGGATCAGTCTGGAATCGTTGCGCAGAGACAAAGGGCAAGACAACTAACAAAAATGAAATGTTTTGCACAAATTACACCAGTGACCATCCTATTAATTGGTTCACAAGAGAGTGTTTAATTATGTTTCTAAAACAAGTATTCAAAAATGTTTTTTTATTCATAATTACTGCTGTAAGTTTTTTCTTGGATGTGTAATGCCATTCTCCTACCATAGAAGTCTCTGTATTCCTCGGGAAGTTCTTCAAGGGTTTTTAGTGCTCTATCCAAAATCTGTATTGCTCTTGAGGCTGCAGTGAGATCTTTGTTTCCATACGTATCTGTTTTATCATAATATTCAGAAGGAAGCTGCTTCCAGAAAACATTTACTCCAACTCCAAATTCCTCAGAAGTCACATTATGGAACCACAAGGCTGGAGGGGGGGGGAGGGAATTGTGAAATATATTTTACACATGTACTGAAAAAAATATTTAATTTCTAGTTATCAACCAGTAATTGTTTTACAGTGACAGCTTTACAGGAAGATGTTTCAATCTTGCAAACATATTAAACCATGTTTCTATAAATTGAAGACTTGAAAATTGTTCTGAAAATATATTCGGGACTATAGATTCTTTAGGTTAAATTAGACCACTAAATCTAAGAGGAAATTTGTAGTAGTGAGTTGTAGCTGGGAGAAGACTACTAACCACAAATCCCAGTGAATGAAGTTGAAGCCATTTTTTGCTGATTCTTCAGCTGCACATCCAAAACTATTCAGAAAGTCCCTTGTAATCCTTGACTTAGGACTGGTCATTTAACTACTATTCACAATCATGACAACCTCAGAATGGACCTTTGAAGACTCTAAGGCACTTCCCATTTCACCTAACAAACTAATTTAGATTCAAGTGGCATCCAGAGTACAGCTTCAAAAATCTGCTCCTAACGTCGTGTTTTTGTCTTCCCTTTTCTTTCCTACCTCATGTACGCTTACCAGTTTGAGGACTAAAGAGACTTCTAAGGATACATATCTAGTAACTATAAACATCATTATTAGCTGTACTAGCTGTGCAAATCTCATTGGTGTTCAAACTATTCAGATATGGATTCCTTGAATTTTGAAACAATTAAAAATTGACCTGTTAATGATGGTTATGCCAAGAGCTTTCAAATTAGCAGATAGCTACTATGAACTGTTATTTTTTATGTATGAAGCACTTTATTCTAATTCAAAGAGCATTCCTCTAAATTATAGTGATCATCACTCCAACCTGATTAAATCTAAATTTGATAAGAAAAAGGTTACATCTGCTGTCCAAACGACCACTGACCAATCCAGCTAGTACCCAAGCCAATATGCTAAAAAAAAGCATTGGATGAAAGAACAGTCATATAGGCTTGGAAGTAGCCCAAATTCTCACATTATCCGCAAAAATTTAATAAATAAAATGGGTGTAATAAACTGTTGCTGTCTCTTGGTTCTAACCCAATCATATAATGGGTCTGAAACCAATTTAAATGTGCAGAGTAAAAATGAGGAGGAACATTTCTTCAGACTAACACATTTATTAAAAGGCATAAGCTATTGGCTCATGATTTTGGCTACTATAGATCAAACAGCTTTCCTCTTACAGTATGTAGAATAGTATAACTTGTAAGATGAAGTGTATGGTTCAACCTATCCATACAAAAACTGCTATTCTTCTCTATTGAAAGCCCAAAGGGAAGCTTCCTGCAATCTGAGTGATCTTCCAGTTGTACATAAGATGAAATGTTGCCTCTTGGACATTTAATCTTATACTGGATTATGGCACGAGTCTCGCTCTCATTACGCATAGAATGCTACAAGCAGGGGACCTTATTCCTAAATAAACGAGTGTATTAACTTTGACTGTCATGTGTTATGTTGCTATATTCATTTTTAATACAGTATATTAATGCAGTCTCATAAATGTAATCAGATACATGGGCTACATCTCTTGCATCTGCTAATATTTCAATATTGCTTGTTTCCTTCCCTCCCACCCCCGGCCCAATTTCTACTGCTTTTTCTTATGTTAGAATCAACTTGCTTGTAAGAGGGAGTTATTGGAGTTAGAAGGACATGATTTGAGATATGGGTGGCATATCTATGTAATTACAAATTTAAGGTTAACAGAAATTTTCAAAATCACTTTGTTAGGTATGCCATATTGAAGGTTTGGAATAGATATAACCCAAGAGTTATGTCCAAAACTCCTTTTGGTTGCTACCCCAAGTCCCAGCTGATCGGGAGGAAATGGGATTTTGCAGTAACCTTCCCCTGGAGTGGGGAGGGAATGGAGATTTTACAGTATCCTTCCCCTGCCATGCCCACCAAGCCACACCCACAGAACCAGTAGTAAAAAAAAATGAATCCCACCACTTCATTCATTCATTCATTATTCAATAATAAACATTATTTCCAAGATGTATAGACTTTTAATATGATTTGATTGCTTATTTGTACCCGGGCTATCATTAAGTGTTGTACCTTATGATTCTTGACGAACATATCTTTTCTTTTATGTACATTGAGAGCATATGCACTAAGACAAATTCCTTGTGTGTCCAATCACACTTGGCCAATAAAAAATTCTATTCTATTCTAATGAAAATGAATATACAAGATGAATACATTAAAGACTGAATGACTAATTTCGCAATAAAAAAGAGATAAAATGCTGGATCAATGGGAGAATATGGGGAGTACCGGTAAGTGAAAATACATTTTGAGCTATAATTTGAAACAAGAATTTTTACAAGATGATGTATCATTAGTATTTAACATCTGATAAATTTTCAAAGATGTTCAAGTGTGTCAAACATATGTTGGAAATGTAATCCTTCTGAAGGCACCTGTTAACATCTTTGATGGACATGTAAGAAAGGTACAAATTATTGGCATCAAATAAATAATTTAATTCAGAGAATTTTTAAATAAATGTACAAATGAAACCAGAGGTTTTTTTTTCTAGGTTTGGTGAATAATCATTTGGGGGGAAATGGGACTTTGTTTTTATATATGGTAATATTAGAAAGACAGATAGTCCTCGACTTACAACCATTCATTTAGTGACTTTTCGAAGTTAAAATCGTACTGAAAAAAGTGACTTATGACTGTTTGACGCTTAGAGCCATTGCAGCATCCCCATGGTCATGATCAAAATTTGGACACTTGGCAATTGGCCTGAGTTTATGACAGTTGCAGTGTCCCGAGATCATGTGATCACCTTTTGCAACCTTCTGACGAGCAAAATCAACGGGGAAGCCAGATTCACTTAACAACCATGTTACTACCCTAACAACTGCAGTGATTCACTTAACAACTATGGCAAGAAAGGTTGTAAAATGGGGCCAAACTCAGCTATCTTGCTTAGGAATGGAAATTTTGCCCTCAATTGTGCTCTTAGGTTGAGGACTACCTGTATAGATTGTCACAATATAATAATGGATGGTAAAATTAATGGATGGCTGAGATAGGGAAATTAACTACTTTGATTAAAGAAAATATTTTTATAGCTTTGCTTCTACCGTGTTTCCCCGAAAATAAGACATGTCCCGAAACTAAGCCCCACAGGGCTTTTTCGGGACATGCCTTTAAATAAGCCCCCCCCCCCGAAAATAAGCCCCCCCACTACTTCCGGGGGAAAGGGGGGGGACATGCCGGGAGCCGCTCTTTTTGCGGAGGCACTCTTTTGGCCCCGAAAGAGAGAGAGAGAGATCTCTCAAGAAGTTTCCCTGCAAAGACCTGCTGAAAAGAGATGCCGCGAACTTCCAGACGCTGGTAAAGTGAGAGCCTCGCAGCCCGGCCCTCCCCTGCATTCCCCCCCAAATTGATTATCTTACCAGCGTCTGGAAGTTCGTGGCTTCTCTTTTCAGCAGGTCTTTGCAGGGAAACTCCTTCAATGTAAAGGAGAAGTTCTCGCGAGTGCAACCAATTAACAACTTTTCGCACTCGCGAGAACTTCTCCTTTACATTGAAGGAGTTTCCCTGCAAAGACCTGCTGAAAAGAGAAGCCACGAACTTCCAGACACTGGTAAGATAATCAATTTGGGGGGGAATGCAGGGGAGGGCCGGGCTGCGAGGCGCTCACTTTACCAGCGTCTGGAAGTTCGCGGCTTCCCTGTCACCGCCTTCCTCACTCACGTCGCGCCCCGCCCCATCCCCCGCCCGGTGGTCAAAGTCCTTCAAAGCATTTTAAAGGGATCCGTTTTGCCTGCCATGAAGGGAACCAATGTTCCCCGAAGAAAAGGAGGCAAGCATTGGTTCCCTTCATGGCAGGCAAAACGGATCCCTTTAAAATGCTTCGATGGACTTTGAAGCATTTTGAAGGGACACCCTCCTACCTCGATCGCGTTCTTCGATCTTCTCTCCACGGCAGCCCATTCTGAAAGAGAATGCCTCACGAGTTGGAGAACTTTGAAAGCCTCGCGAGGCGTTCTCTTTCAGAATGGGCTGCCGTGGAGGGAAACCCCAGAGCTGTCAAACTCCAGTAAGTGGTGCGTTTTGCGGTTCTGCGGAGTTTGGAGCTTTGGGGCGAAGGATGGGGCGGGGCGGCGAGCGAGCGACCGAGGTGGCGGCAGAAGGGGCAGCAGAAGAGCGCGGAGCCCAAGAGCGGGTCAGCAGGAGCCCCGAGTAGAAAGCGCCGGCTGCTGTGCCCAGGCGGAACGGCTCCCCCTTGAGTTCGGAGCCCAGCGAAAAGCACTTGAGACCCACCGGGGCGGCGCTCAGCGCGCAGGCAAGCAGGAGGTAGCTGGAGAGCGCGGCGCAGGCTCCCACTTCATCCTCCGCGTCTCCTCCGCTGCCTGCGCCTCCTCCTCCCTGCCTCGCCTCCTCCGCCTCCCTTCTGTCCTCCTCCTCCCGTGTCCTCCTCGCCGTCATCGGCCCTTGCCGGGGAGGCGGCCGCCACGTGTTGCAGGAACATAATGCTGGGGATGGCAGTGGCGAGAAGGGAGAGTCCCGAATGCGCCGCCACCGGTGCCGCCGTTGCTCTGGCTGCTACCGGCACAGCGGCCGCCGCTGTCACCGCTGCTTCCTCTCTGCAGGCAGCCGGCAAGAACGGCTCACGCACCAGCTTTTTCCTCCCTGCCCTGCTTCCTCCTGCTCTCTCTTATTGAAGCGGCTGCTGCGGCTGCTGCTCTCTTGCTCGCCGCCACCGCTACTGCTGGGAGCCGATGAATTATTGATGGCAGCAAGTTCGAGGCAAAAGAGGGGCTTAGCTTAGTCGGGAGGATCTCTGTGCTTCTTTGTAATAACGGGTGTTGACTCCTGCGTTTTAAAGCCACCTCTTGCCAGTCGCCCTTTGGCACGGCTGGCGCACAGAGATCCTCCCGACTAAGCTAAGCCCCTCTTTTGCCTCGAACTTGCTGCCATCAATAATTCATCGGCTCCCAGCAGTAGCGGCGGCGGCGAGCAAGAGAGCAGCAGCCACAGCAGCCGCTTCAATAAGAGAGAGCAGGAGGAAGCAGGGCGGGGAGGAAAAAGCTGGTGCGTGAGCCATGCTTGCCAGCTGCCTGCAGAGAGGAAGCAGCGGTGACAGCGGCGGCCGCTGTGCCGGTAGCAGCCAGAGCAACGGCGGCACCGGTGGCGGCGCATTCGGGACTCTCCCTTCTCGCCACTGCCATCCCCAGCATTATGTTCCCGCAACACGTGGCGGCCGCCTCCCCGGCAAGGGCCGATGACGGCGAGGACACGGGAGGAGGAGGACAGAAGGGAGGCGGAGGAGGCGAGGCAGGGAGGAGGAGGCGCAGGCAGCGGAGGAGACGCGGAGGATGAAGTGGGAGCCTGCGCCGCGCTCTCCAGCTACCTCCTGCTTGCCTGCGCGCTGAGCGCCGCCCCGGTGGGTCTCAAGTGCTTTTCGCTGGGCTCCGAACTCAAGGGGGAGCCGTTCCGCCTGGGCACAGCGGCCAGCGCTTTCTACTCGGGGCTCCTGCTGACCGCTGGGATCTCGCTCTTGGGCTCCGCGCTCTTCTGCTGCCCCTTCTGCCGCCACCTCGGTCGCTCGCTCGCCGCCCCGCCCCATCCTTCACCCCAAAGCTCCAAACTCCGCAGAACCGCGAAACGCACCACTTACTGGAGTTTGACAGCTCTGGGGTTTCCCTCGGCTAGGGGAAAAAATCTTGCATAGTGCAGAAACTCTTCTCGCTTCGAGAACTTGCTAATTCTCGCGAGAAGAGTTTCTGCACTATGCAAGATTTTTTTCCCCCTAAACAGATTAGCCGAGAGACCACGGAGCTGCCGAACTTCAGTAAGTGGTGCGTCGCGGCCTGCCTGCACCCCAAAAATAATAAGCCATCCCCCGAAAATAAGGCCAGGGGCATTTTTTGGGGGTCAAAAAAATATAAGCCCCTGTCTTATTTTCGGGGAAACACGGTATATGAAAACCACTCTTGGACTTTTTGCTTGAAACTGAAAAAAATGTTATATTAATTTTATGATTTGACATTGTAATTGTTTAAGGCAATTCCACAGTGTATTATTGAATTTTAGATCAAAAGGTTAATGTTTTTTATATTAGTAACTTTATCAAAAAAGTTGGAAGCTACAGTTTTCTTATTCCCCCCCTTTCCTTATTGTCTTGCACTTTCCCCTTCCTGAAGTACATTGAAAAAGAATTAACTTGCTTATTATAGATACCATAATTGAATTTTACACTCGATAGAGATTAAGGCCATGTAATTTTGTGCTGTTCAGAATTTAAAAGCCACATTGATTTTCTCTAGCTTTTTTCACCAGTGACTTATTAAAAAAATACAACTTATTATACCATTTAAAAATTAGAGTTTTTATTAGTTAGAGTTTATATTAAGTATTTGGTTTCATAGGTTCTCACAGATAAGAACGGAAGAGTGTTCACTTGTTTTTTGAACTCTGGCTTAGCATGATATGCGAATAGGGAGACATATTAAGGACAAAACCATGTCAAAAGCCATGGTTTTACCATGATATATAAGTCAGATCACTATAATTCATAGCTGAGATAGAATTGCCTTTTTACTGTGGTTTTAAATACAATTTACTGCACATAAACATACAGTCATAAAAACAGTCTCCTGTGACTGACTGAATTCTAAGATGAATCAAGCCAAAGAGTAGAGAGTTTTCTACAGCCCTTTAAAAAAAAGAAAATAGCTGAATTTGTTGTTGGTTTTCTTACCAGGAATGAATAAGACATCTCCTGCTTCCAGCTGACATTCATAACGTTTAGCCTTGATAAAGAGAGGATATTTCTTCATGTTTGGTTTATCCACATCTAATACCTCAGACTTTGTGCCTAATGAAGATTTCAATGAACAATCAATGACAATGCTTCTATTAAACTGTATTACTCTTAATGCTACCAGCATATTTACACCTCTCATTTGGGAGTAAAACATCCAGGAGAGAAAGATTGTATGTGTATGTATATGTACACACATAGAATATACTAGGTGCCTCAAGTTGAGTGCTGGGCTGCCAAAATGATGGTTTTCCATTTCTCTAGCTCTTTTAAGCTATCAAATGGTACTAAATCAATTTTAACTACAGTATGGTACAATTTAAGTCTAAGTCTTAAATTAGACCAAATGGGACATGCTTTCTCTGCAATCTCAGAAACACTACTGTTTAACTGATCAAAGACATTAATCACACTATTTCATTCCAGAGTAGCTTTCCTTTATTCAGTGAATGCCAGCTTTGGAAATATATGTGGTTCAAGCAAATATCAAACAAGTCTGCTCTTCAGTCTCATCTAGAATGCAGATGGTGCTGCACAAAGCAACTGTCAACTGATCTTTAGCTATTTGCATCTCATTAGCAATTGCCTATTCTAGTTAGCTATTTTAGTGGGTGAAAGGGACTGTGTTGTTTTATTTGCTTTTTTTTCTTTTTTCTTTTGTGTTTATTTAAAGTTTATAGGCAACACCACAGGATGGCTTTATTTAAAAAGAATACAAGTAGCCCTTGAGTTACAACTGTAATGGAGCCTGCCCATTACAGTCGGAACTCAGGACAGCCATTAAGTGAAGCACCTCATTTTATGACTCTCCATCTCTGCTCTCCCCAATGCAAATGTGCAGGTCATTAAATGAAGTATGGGGTACCTAAGGGTAGGAGAGATCTTGGTAGTAGGAAAAGTTTCAGCAATTTAATGTCTGTTTACAAAGTTATCATGTGTGTATCCTGGTCAAAAAATCAAGGTTACCCTGGAGGATAAACAAAAGTATATCCAAAATTAAGAAAAACTTTAAAGTTTACAAATGAGAAAAATTACAGATTCAGGGAAAGAGGCTCAATAAAAGATTATTAAAAATGCACAACAAATAAAAGCAACAGAATACTCAACAGAATTTTGAATCATCCAATGTTATTAACAATTATGTTGAAGATTTTTTTAAAAGCCAGCATTGTACACAATGCAAGATAAATGGTACAGAACAGGGGTCCCCCTGGGCCGTGGCCCACTACTGGGCCTTGAGCCATTCAGAACCAGGCTGCAGAAGTTCAGAACAAGCACAAGCAACAGGCAAGCGTGTGCACACTCCATTTGTTCGAGCGACGGAACCATTCGCTCCAGCGACAGAACCATTCGCTCCCCGTCCACAAAGCTGGAAAGGTTGGGGAACTCTGATATAGAAGATAACTACTTTTAAAAGTTGTAAAAAGGGATCACACCAAATGTCTGAAAGGTAGTTTACTGACAGCTACTAAATATGATCCAGGTTTCAAAAGCAATAAAAAGTTGAGTTTGTCTGACACTGAATCAAAGAACACGAGACACTTATTCCAAGGGACTCTAGTGATATCTGGGCAACCAAAGTGAAAACTAGAACATAACAAATAAGGGAAATGTGATCTGATGCAGCAGGAGTGTTCTTCAATCCTTATGTAGTGTCTCCTTTTAAGCTAAGTAACCCATGCAAACACACCTGATAAATATAAATATGGTGCATCACGGGGGCTGAACAGTACAACTCGTTTCTTTCCCGTCACCTGAATTAAGAAGTTATCCATTATCTACAAATATAAAAACAGTAAACATTACTGAGCATGTGATTAGATAAGACTTTCAATATTAAATTAGAGTTATCATGCCTAATTAAATCAGATATAAGAGAAATTCTTTGCCACAGTTATTTCATTCATCCAAAACTTCCTCAGTTATCCAATACTCAGGCTCATGGCTCCCAAATCCTGCCATCAAACTTTCTTCACATATGTCATTGCTCATTCATTATAGCCCATTAATAATCATTCCTCCAACTGAAATTATAGGAACAAAGTAGAAATGGCTTAGTCTAGAATTAAGGCTTTTCTAGTTGTATCTAAATGGACAAGTTATATCAAGCACAGATAAGAACAAATATTATAGGAGGGATTCCTGAAGAACTTCGTAAGGATCAGAATGTTTTACAACTTTTAAAAAATTATCTGTTTCACTATCTTTTTAATATTCAAACTGGATTCATTGTGTTTTAAGAGTTTATTATTGTTTGATGGAGTATAAATCCTTAATCTTGATTTAGAAAAAGAAGTCTGAAAGTCCTGACTTAGTTTAACACCTACAGCGTTCCTTTTAAATATTTTTTAAGGAAACACCACAAAACCCTCTTCACATACAGATCAAAATGAGTTTAGCATACTTTTCATTAATAAATGTTTAGGAATATATTATTTACATCATAGTGTGTCCAAAGTTGTAGACCTTCTGAACTTATGCGGAAGACAGTAGAGAAAAACTGTTCCTTATCAAAGTATTCTGGAATTTGAATGTCATCTGCCAATAAAGGAAACTGCTTTCTCAGATCTGCAATATCCTGAAATAAACATATTTATCTTGACTAGAGTTGCATATTATGCTAAGTTATAAAACAACATTTAGAAATCATAGCAAGGTTCATACAACACACGAAGCCAAAAGCAAACCATTCTATGGCTTAGTGCAATGTAATTACATCTAAAACCCCTGGAAGAGGAAAATGATTATCAGGATAGGATGTTACAGAAAGACAAAAGGACCTTAGTCCATAACTGTAAGTCTGCTAGTTTCCTCCCCCATGAACTGCAAAATCTCTTCAATTCAAGAGATTTTGATTAGCTTGGGTTACCAATAAGGCATTTAGAACAAGCCAAATCCATCAAATTTATCTATATTTCGATTGAGCAAGTTCAAATAATACACAATAAGCATGGATAATTGGGCTTCATTTGAAACACTTCAAATGCTACATTCATTTCCAGATTCTGAACAAACTGGGGCATACATCTCACAAAAGGAATAGAAAAAATACGAATATGTTAGGAGCAGTTTTAATATTGAATTGCTGAAGTTAATATGGGTAAACAAGATAGCATTTGGCTCAGAAATTCACTGAACAGTCCAATGAAATACTGATTTTCAAATGTCTTTCCAAATCATGAGTCAGGGAGTTGCAGGGTAGAATAAAACTCTTTTTGCAAAAACATCTATTTCCTCATATGTCCCAGGAAATAACAGTGATAACACTAGTCAATCCTTTTCTTTATCAGCTTTATGATTCTCCATTCTCTCTATTTAAACATAGTAAAAAAGCACAAACTAAGGACAGAATTTATGTAAGGATTATCTAGGATAGCTCAGAGGAGAACTAATATTTTTAGGATGAGTTTTTATCTTACACAATCTACTCACCTTTCGGGGATCATCTCCCAGTGACCGTAAATAATACTTTTCATCCTTAAAAATAAAAGCACATAGAAAATAAATTGCAATGAATAGGCACATTAATATTTAATTGACTTATCAAGTGCCATGTAGTTTGATAGCTGAAAAAGAACCTACACTTAAAAAATCAGCTGAACTAAACTATTAGTAAGCAAATAATATATTACCTCAGAAAGAAAATAATCCGAATGTTTGGTTTCAGCTGCTCTCTTTACAAATACATCAAAAGGCAATGTTCTGAAATTCAAAATAAAATTATCAAAATATTTTAAACAGATGGGACTGACTTTTAACAATAATTAACTCAAAACATCTTCTTCGATCAAAGAAAAATGATACAATTAAGAACAGCTGTTTAACATTAATACATAATATCCTTACTAGAATTTAAATGCCACTGAAATCAATGAAATAAACTTCCTGAAACAGACTTAGGATCAGCTTGAAATTTTCTGCAGATCAATTACTGGTAAATTTATGTTGGTTGCCATATAAATGGATTCAATTCCTTTAGTCAATTAATTAATCTAGTGAAGCAAGTCCACTAGCAGAATTAGGAATAGAATCCTCAACAATTCCCAGTCCTGTCTACTACTCCCAAAATGCTTTCTACATGATTGGTGGACCTCAGAAAAAATTCAGGTGGTGATGCTAATGGCACAGGGGGGAATCAGGAAAATAATTTCCCCTTCCCCAGCTTAAGAGCTGGAAATTCCTCGAAGAAACTGCATGAAGAATTCCTAACAGTATGAAGAGACAGCTGGATCCCCACTTTCACATGACAGAAAACTATCAGAGTAATCTCAGTAAAATACATTTCATGTTGAAACTAATGGCTTAATTTCCAAGGATTTTCTCATACAGATATTAGCTCCCAACAAACTACTTGATACAATATCACCTTATGAGGTTTGTTCACATTTGTGGTAGTATGCAGAATTGCTTTCATTTTTTAATGAGAATAAGTCTGACTGTAAGCTAGAGTACACTGTGCAGTGCAAAACACGCACTTCCGTCGCAATGCGAACCAGTAGGAAGGTAAGTGGAACCCACCCCTGCATGTGACAAGTCTATATCTAACCTGAACAGCAACATCTGAGTTACTACCAGTTCCCACTTACAGAAACAGAGTAAAGCTTGGAACAGAATACCTATACACAAAGTTCTTACTAAGGAAGTTCATCTGTGGCACAGTGGAAACATGAACCTTTACTTCTTTTTTTCCTGATGCTTGACAAAGGTAATCTACTGTCCATTTGGTCACACAAGGGCCTAGATCTATTTCTTTCAGTACTGCAGGCTTTCTCTGAGAATGAAAAAAAAAGTTATTGAATTACATGCCACCATTTTGCTATTAGAAATAAACAAACAAACAAACAAACGACCATGACAGTGATGGCTAACCTTTTTCTCAGCGTGTGCCGAAAGCGCACGTGTGTGGCAGCCATAATGCAATGCGCCCACCCCTGCGCATGTGCGCATGACCCCCATGCTCCCCCACGCATGCGCACGCCACCCACACACCTTGCACATGCACACGTGACCCCCCCGCCCCCATTTTGGGCCTAGCAGGCCTCCCTGCATCCTCCTGGGACCAAAAATGGCCGTAGGGGGGTGCCACACATCCCTGCGCTCCCCCCACCCCACGCATGCGCTTGACCCCTGCCCCACGCGCATACCACCCCCCCGCCCCTGCAAGCGTCTTCCGCATGCGCCCCTCCCCCCACGCATCCCAAAAATCAGCTGCCCGGCGACAGGCGTGCGCTGATGCGCAGTGGAGCTGAGCTGGGTGATGGCTCTCATGCCCGCAGAGAGGACTCTACGTGCCAGCTGTGGCATGCGTGCCATAGGTTTGCCATTACGGGGCTATGACTTATCTTCTACTCCCAACTATCCAAACCTACGAAAAGCATATCTTTTCTTAGAAAATTGTGTATCAGTAAAATGATATCTATATTTCTAACTTTTATGATTTTTCAAACAGAGCATGCTTTAGTGAAATACATCATATTAATCTTTTTCTAATGGCAAGATAAGCAGTAATGAACACTCTTTAACACAGTACTGGATTAATCTACCTTTTACAGTTTTGCAACCTAATTCTTAGCAGAACTACTTTGAAGCAATGCCCCCAAATTGTAATTGATTTCTAAATAATATATTTAGACACAGTTCACTGAACCTTATAGGTTCAAGTCAATACTTTAATTAGATTGTTTTTCAATAAATCTATGAAAGAGACAGGGAACAAACTACTGTACTGGAAGAACATAGCAGCAAAGCTAAATATTAAAGGCAAACTCAAATTGACTATTTAAAATGCATATAGGGTAGATTACTTTAGTATATTAAAAGTTGATGGAATGAAATGTATGCTAAGTCCAAAATTAAATAGCAACTTCTATGGTAAGTCTAATTGCAAACAATGCTGAATGCCTAGCCTTCAAATTCAACACATTATCTTCTAGGCATTAGTTAAGGAAATGAATGCAACAAGTACTATTGGGGCTAATATGCCTAAGGATATCTCCCCCTCTGCCCCTTGATTTTTAAAATGATTTTTTAAAATAAAAAATAAAACAATAAATAGAAATCTCTTAAGGATATGCAAACTGATTCAAATCTGAAACACCGCACTTTGAGGGTCAAAAGCTGTTTTGAATGCAAAATGGGCTTTTCAAGACTTTGGAAAATTGTTTGAAAGTGTTTCACATTCAAAACACATTCATGAGGCTTGACCCACCTTATTTCATGCTTGAACCAGAATATTTTGAATTCAAAACAGGTCACTTCAACATGGTTGAAATCTGTAATATTCTGCACATCTCTAGAAGGTACGAGGTTGGAAAATAAAACAACATCAAACATAATCAGAATTTCTAACAATGGTCCTGAGTGCCACACACAGCTCTTTTTTTTTTCAAAAGTGTGGTTGGTTGTGTGATCAGGAAAAAAAACTCAGAAAAATAAGATAAGGAGCACTCTAGGAGGCTAAAGACTGCTGGGGAATATTTATTCATTTGTGGTAAATTGGCATGTTGTGAACACATCTGAACACATCCACTCTGGAAGATACTTTCTGAAAGTGCACTTAACATGCTATCAAAATTAGCCTGCATTCAATCAACATTCCAAACATGACACTTAACAAAGAAAAGCTTAATTATCTCGATCTCCTATCTTATCTGGAGAAGGAAAACATGTCTTGCTTTATGTGCACCTGGGTACTGATTTAGGATGTAAATACTAACCACATAGAGCACAGCAAGTACTAGATTAAACGCAGGATTAATTAGAAATGTATTATTTTCCCTGAAGTCCTAGAAACAAAGGACTATATATACAACTGTTTTTATTAATAATTTTTATACCTTTTAATTTTTACTTATAGCAATTATTCCTATTTTCCCCATAACCACCACCCTGTGAGGTGGACTACGCTAAGGGAGACCGGCCTAGAACTCACAGCCCCCGTTTTTTAGGCCAGCACCTTCACCACTACACCACGCTGGCTCTCTTTATCATGCCTTTCTTTGCCACGTTATTTAGAAACGGAAAGAAGGCGTTTTTGAGCCTCCGGGTTTCACCCACCAGAGGATAGACGTCCTGCAAAAAACGCTCCCGAGTCACCCCGGTGTACTGCGGGACTCGCTGCCTCTCCATGTCGCCGCTCGGTCACTTCCTCCTTTTGGTCCGGCGCTGATTTCCCTCCGCTGGCAACGAGGCCACGCAAAACCAGTAGACCCCAGCCCACTGCCCTGAAGGCGCCCACACCTCCGGGGGACCCGCGAGGAGAGGCTCGCCCCTGCTATACAACTCAAGGGCGGACCGGGGCGGAGCGAGGCGCCCCCACCGCCCTCCTGCAGGCCCGAGAGGCGGCGCAAAGGCCGCTCCTTCGCCGTGATCGAAACCTGTTCGCCGCCTGCCGATCCCCCCGCTTCTCTTCCGTCGCCGCGGCATGACGGGAGGGCCGAGGCGGGGAGTTATGGGGCTGACCCGCGGAGTCCTCTGCAGGCGCTGCTGGTGCTGGCAGCTGCGGGGGCTCCCCGCCCTCCCGAGAGGCTCAGCCGCCCAGCGCGGAGGGGTCGGCCACCTCCTGCCTCCCTCTGGCCGATGCCCGTTTCTGCCGATGCCCCCCGCGCGCTTTTATAGCAGCGGCAACGGCGACTCCAGGTCGGAGGAGCGGGCGTTCTTCTTGGGGTTCCCCAACCCCTTGAGATGGCTCCGCACTCGCCTCTACTTCTTCCTCATCCGCACCTACTTCGACCGCGACTTCAGCGTTCAGGAGTTCATGCAAGGGGCGAAGCACGTGAGTCGTTGATTGAGCCGCCCCGCCGCATTTCGGGGTGTTATATGGTCAAAAGAAGGGCAGCTTTTCCCCCCTTTCTTTTTAATACCCCTCCGAGGAAGCTTTGGGGTTCGTTTAGCAATGGTGTTTGCTAAATGGCTGCTTAAATGAGATGGTGTTTATGGCTGTGCGAGAGCGGAGGGCTCTTGTCCTCTTGCTCTGCCTGTGGGTCGTCGTCTTTCTACTGCACCAGTTTTTAGCTCAATAAAATCACAAGGTCCTGCCCTTCTGTATTTTGCATTAAATGACCCTAAATTGTTTACTTTTTAAATATGCACAAAGACAACAGCTGCATTGCATTCTACTCTCTAGAGCAGTGGTCCCCAACCTTTTTATTGCCGTGGACCGGTCAACGTTTGATAATTTTTCCGTGGCAGGGGGGGGGTTGCTGCCTCGCGTTGATTATTAAATCAAAACAAACATATTGGTGCTGGACCCTCGGGTATATTGTACATGTCTTCTGCGGGACTGTGTGGCTATGTGTTGGAGTCCCCTTTACCTGCTGCACCGCAGACAGGCCCTCCTGTACACGTTACTTTCAATACTGATGAGCCGCGTACAGAAGCCCCGCCCCCACGCTGATCAGCTGGGCCGGGCATGTCGGCAGACGCATGAGTCCCGTCCCTGCGCTTATTATCGGGACTCGCAGGACTCGCAAAAGTCGCAGGACCCGCCGCTGCACAGAAGACGCAGTAGCAGGGCGGCCCGGTACCATTTGTTCTGCGGACCGGTACCGGGCCACGGACCGGGGGTTGGGTACCACTGCTCTAGAGAACCTGCATCTTTATCGGATTCTGCATTTCAAATTGAGAATACTGTATATCAGCTGAAAGACTACAAATAATGTTTTCACTATAAGCAGGGTGGATAAAAATTGATGATTTTTTTTTAAAAAAAAATAAAAAAATCGCATTTTTATTTAAATTGGATTTTTTTTATTTTTATCAAATTTATTTTAATAAAATGTTTTTGGAGTAAAAATCAATCATCAAGTTTTCTATTTAAGATACATTAATAATTTAGTTTATTCAGCATGAAATGGAGCTTAGTTATGTAGCATGAGGCTGAATATTCTGCAATATTTACATTTTCGGTAAACTCATTCAATGAAACCAAGCTCTGCAAGCTAAATAGGAAACTTCATTTTGTTTGCAAATAATAATATTAAAGATTTAACTACCAGCAAGAATGAGTCCTTGCATTTAAAGAGCACCTGTCATTTCAGATCCATCATGGCCTGTTTTTTTTTGTGTTTTTTTTAAAATAATTTTTATTTGGTATATAAACATTAAAAATGACAAACATACATTAAACACGACACTATATGTACTTACATGTACATATATACATATAAACTTTTACGGTAAACGTCTTGACCTTGTCCTTTCATTTATATTTTTCTATACAACTATATCTATATAATATTTCTCTTCTCATTTTTATCTACTTATAAGTTATTTATAAATTAATGAATACATACATATATTTATAATACTTATACTTATCTATTATTCTATAGGTTGGTAGATTATCGATTATAACTTATCTATCTGTCTAAACATTTCTATGTTTCTTTTTTTCCGTTTCTTTTTTCTAGCCAATTATAAAAGAGGTTCCAAGTTTCAAAGAATTCTGAATTTTTTTTCTGCTTCAGTTCTAGTGTTAATTTGTCCAATTCTGCACATTCTAAGATTTTTTTGATTATTATACTTTCTGCTGGTACATCACCTTGTTTCCAGTACTGCACTAGTGCTATTCTTGCTGCTGTTAGTACATGGGTTATGATATACCAGTGTTTCTTTTCTATATTTTGCTCCAACATCCCTAACAAGAAGGTTTCCGGTGTGGGGTTTATTTTTAATTTGGTTATTTCTTGAAGCCAGGCGTGTATTGTTTGCCAGAAGTTTTTAATTTTGGGGCAAGTCCACCACATGTGGTAATAAGTTCCATTTTTGTGTGGGCATTTCCAACATTTGGGGTTCATGTTTGGGTACATTCTGGCCAATCTCGCTGGTGGAACCATCATGGCCTGTTAGCAGGCATCCACTCACCTGCTGTCCGCAAGTCCCTCACTTTATTGTGTCACTGCCACATCACCAGCCATCCCATTAAAGTGAATGGGACTGTTGGTGAGTGAACAGCGGGTCAGAGGAGGAGCTGCTGCGGAATAGAGATGACAGTTGCTCTTTAAAAATTGTGATTTAAATCGAGTTGATTTAAATCAAGCCTTTTTACATTACATTACTAATCATGATTTAAATCGACTCAATTTAAATCAAATCCACCCTGACTATAAGCACGTTAATGTAGCTGAGCTGCAAACTTGTGCTTAATTATAGGAATCTTAATTAAAGTAGCATTTTTCTCTGTTTTCTAGGCCTTTACTGTTGTTTCAAGGCTAATTTCTCAGTGTAAATACGATGTATTGGAAGAACTTGTATCAAAAGAGGTAAAAATTTTAATATCTCTCATATGTGAAAAACAAGATTCTCCTCACTGTTCCTTGAACTGAACATTTCTTTTTTACAGAGGACAGCATCAGCCAGCTTTTCACAACATAGTGGATTTGTTAGGTGTCAGCTCCTATATTTGCAGTATAAATTTGGCCATGTTGGCTAAAAATTGTAAGCATTGAAGTTCTGCGTATTTGGAGAGTGAGAGGGGAGACCACTGCCTTAAGTTAATTAAAAGTGGAAGAAACAATTTGGATTTATATTTACATTCTATTCCTAAAGAACAAAAAGCAAATAGCATCTAAACTGATAGCTGTTTATTCCTAGAAACTCTGACAATATACGTTTAATTTTCTTAAAAGGGCAACAATCAGGTTATGTCTTCTCTTCAGTATCATTTAACACCATAACTGTTTGTTCCCTTTACTCTAACTTAGGTTTTCTCACAGTTTATCTACTTCAGTTGTGCTGTCATTTCTAGAAGTAAGATTTAATTTATTTATTTTTACAACTTTTATGCCACTTCATTTCCCAAAACAGAACTGCTTACAGTTTTAATATAACTTTTAGTAAAGAAGGGATGGTCTGAATATCCAAAACCTTCCACAAGAGTGTGGGCATGACTTTCTCTCAGTAGTGGAACGCTTACCTGGAGTCAGTTTTCCACAGCATCAGCTTTGAACGGCTTTTAGAAGGAAGACTAAGTCTAATAGAAGTATTAAATGTTTTATAAGGGTTCCTTTAAGGACACACAGGTAATCCTTGACTTACAACTATAATTGTGCCCAGAATTTCTGTTGCTAAGCAAGACAGCTTTTAAGTGAGTTGTGTCCCTCTTTACACTCTCTTTTTGCCACATTTGTTAAAAGAATCACTGCAGTAGTTAAATTAGTAGCATGGTTGTTAAGTGAATGTGGCTTCCCCGTTGACTTTGCTTATCAGAAGGTCACAAAAGGTGATTGCATGACCCTGGGAATAGTGCAACTGCCATAAATACATGCTAGTTACCAAGAGTCCGAATTTTGATCACATGTTCATGGGGATGCCGCAGTGTAAGTGTGAAAACCGGTCATAACTCATTTTTTTCAGTGCCGTTGTAACTTAGAATGGTCACTAAACAAATAGTTGTAAGTGGAAGACTACTTTATAGAAAACCATTCCCCTCATCAGTAAATAATGCCACTTATTGAAAGAGGTTTTCTCCCTTGTATGCTCCCTTCCCAAATTACTAGTTTCTACATTAAATGGGAGCTTCAGAATCCACACAAACCATAACCAGATCTTCATCTAATAATTATTTAAAGCAAGACTGAGATGTTTTTAAAAAAATACTTGACTTTTGAAGTGTCAGGGAGAAATGGCAGCATAGTTTTCAATAACTATTACATGACTGATTAAGTGAATTGGTGTAACGGAATTAGTAAGCACTAACATTAACAATTCCATTTCCAATCCAGGTGATTCAGGTGTTAAGAGAGAAGCTCTCTTCATTGTCTGAAAACCACAGAAAAGCCCTGGCTGCAGAGATGGATGAAATTATGTTCACAGCAACAGGAGATGTGGGCATTTACTATGATGACAGTGGTATGCCTTCATTCTATTTCACACTCCTTAAAAGCATCCCTCAGTCTTTTTACATACTGCTTAAAATTTCTTTTCTATCCATTTTAATTACAGTATTCATGTTGAGCACCTGTCTGCTACTTTGACATATGTCTGGTTTTGTATCTATTTCATTCTGCCAGCAATCTTTTGGACCCTAGTAAAATCAAATAGTTATTTTAAAAAAAACCCAATGGCTCTCAAAATGTGATCTAGGAATCCCTGGAGGTTCCCCCGTGAAGTCAAATAACTTTTTTAATTTCTAAGTTTTAATTTCTACTACTACTTAGTTACTACTAGTTACTAACTAATAATGGACATAACCCACACAAACCAAAACTCCCTGGAGTCCTCAATCATTTTTAAAAATGTAAAGGGATCCTGAGATATTGTTCTAAAACAATGGAACCTGATATATAGAATGGACTTTATATCAAAATGCAATTGAGAAACTCAATGAGTTTGCTTGGCCCTTAAGAAGATCCATAGTTTGCTAGTTAAATATATAATGTTTATTCAGAGATTGGTGAGAAAGGCCTTATATACCTTTGATCGTTGACCCAGATTGTTGGGAGCAATATGCTGACTCTGTAAACTGCTTAGAGGGCTGTAAAAGCACTGTGAAGTGGTATATAAGTCTAAGTGATATTGCTATTAACTATACTCCAAGAAATCAGTATGAGATTTGATATAGTACAATGAATCAGTCTCAGTATTTTTTTTAAAAAAATACACAGAGCTAATTTATCTCCTGTAGGTTGGCCAGCAGGACAAACAACTTTCCTAATTTTATTTTTAAGTTGAATTATTCACTTGAATGGCAAACATTAGAAACAATAGTAACCCTAATTCATACCTGAGCCATGAATTTTCGCATTTGATATCTACAAACATACTTAGAATTATGTTGTGTTGGTCTTAGTAGGAGAAAGCAATTGATTTATGTCTATATCTCTTCCTAGATTTTTGCTGGGAAGAGAAAGGAAAATACAGGAGAACCATCTCTCCTGTGTTGGAGGTGGAAGCAGTTAATAGGTTCTCTGGTAGCTGAAAGTAGTTGGCTGCAACTATGAGTGGGTCATGGTTGAAGAGTCACATACACAAAACACACACACATACACCAGAATTCTGGCTGGTTTTGTGCATTGTGTTAATCATAATATTGTTGGTCTGCATCCTGCTTGTTATGTATGTTAATTGTTATATATTTAGGAAACTCTGGGGAAGTAAATTTTGGATTAGCCTAATACATGAACCAAGTATGTGACAATTCATGCTTTGTCTCTGAAAGAGGCTTTGGGGCCATTGCTGTCCGTGTGTGTGTGTGTGTGTGTGTGTGTGTGTGTGAGAGAGAGAGAGAGAGAGAGAGAGAGAGAGAGAGAGAGAGAGAGAGAGAGAGAGAGAGAGAGAGAGAGATGTTCTTCATATATATATATATATATATATATTATGTCTTCCTCTGTTTCCAAATCTATCTTGCGCTGTAAACAGGCAGGAAGTTTGTTAGTATCCTGATGTCGTTCTGGTATCTGAGCAGTGCTGACATCCCTGATAAGACTCCAGAAGGAGCCAAAGTATTCCAGATTGCGCTTAGAGGTGAAAGCACACCAAAAAGAAGACATCTTTTATTAGCAAACTACGAGTAAGTCAGTCATTGATTTTTCTACCTGACTGTGGTTTTGTTCTTTGGGTACGGAGAAACTTCAGTGTACTTTAAACAAGGTTAGCTCTGTAGAATATAAGTAATGCTGCATCTTGAGCAATATGCCTGACTAATCAAGAGAAAAAAATGAATTTATTGGAAGGCCAGTGTTGCAGAGAATAAAGATCACAAGCAGTACAGTATGAACAAAATGTCCTAGGAAGCCAATAATAGCTTAAGTTGATCTTTCAGAAAGGCAAAGGTTTATAAGTGGTTTATAAAGGAGAAACTGGATGGGACAATTTTTCTGTCTAATAAGTTTATTTTAGCCTAAAAGAGGTATCTAAAGAGATGGGATTGGTTTATAAAATGAACAATGAAGAGTTAACACTGTAACAAGATAATATATAATGAAGAATTTTGATTGGAGTGATTATAGGAGACCACTTTCATATTGTTTGTAGTCCACCCAGAATATTGGATTGGCCAGCAGCATAACAATATTTTAATACATAAATACATTGCCACATTTCTAGTACTTTTACTGCTTTTAAAATAATGTCCAAAAATATATTTTCCCTTTCGTCTATTGTAAAAGTAATAGAAGTTAGTCTTGCAAGAATCATGACTGTTTTCATCCACCACCACAAGAGAGATTGTGCAGACAGGATTTCTGTTTCCTCCTTAAAGCTATTTGCAAAAGTCTGGAGCAAAGACTCTTTGGAGCAAATTTGGGGAGTGCATGAGTGACTAAAAACCATTTTGGTGGATCAAATGTAGACATTTGTCCTTGAGATGTTTTTCAAGAAAAAATGAATCACTTTGTATCTGGTTTTATCATAAGATTTCTAACTGCAAACCATTTTCTCCACATTTTGTCATTCATATATTAGAGAAAAAATAAATGTGTATATTGGAGGACTGTATTGGTGTAACTCTATACTGGCTTTAGTTATACTGTGTGGGATTCTCTCTTACATTCTCTTTCCTGTATAATTTATGGGAATTAATGCCCAACACATCTGCAGAACATGTTGTTGGGATGCCTATTCAAGAGTTATGGAAGCCAGAGCAGCATTCACACACATAAATCCAAATATGAGGATGGCTTTTAATAAGGCAGTTAAGAATACCTTTCTCCTTAGCTGTAAATGAGAAGCAACTGTTTAGAGAAAATGGTTCTTAAGCAGAAGATTGTGTAGATTTCCAGTTCTAAGAACTGAAAAATGAAAATGAATAGGGGTCTGGGTCATATCTCCATTTCCCCTCAACAATTTTCTGTTGAGTATAGTTAAAACACGAAAACTTCAGAATCTTGTATCACTTAAAAATATTCTCTTGCAATTTTTTGTAGTGATCACAATTGGTATTTTTCTTTGCATTAATGACTTATTGATTTATCTTCCTTCTTTTAAGATCAAGGTTTCAAGTTATTATTATTTTTTTGGGGTGTTGGAGACATTTTTGAAAATATGAGGGACTTTGCATAGAATAATAAGCAAAGCCAATGAGATAAACCCTCAGATGGTTCTAATAAGTAATAGACACTCTAGCAGAGAACAGTTCTTGAAGAACAATGTACCGTACAGTAAGTGTATTCTAAAGAAATGTCAGAATGACAGGAACGTTTTGGTTCATTCCTATAGCTTTTCTCTGGCTCCAGCTGGATGTTTGTGTCTAATCTCTGCTTTTTTAAAATTATTATTTTAAGGGATACAGTTCTTATCTGAGAGATTTGGCAGCCAAGTCTTAAATCTATTTTTATTATTATGTTTTTTCACCACTTTAATATTACATTTGTATTTGTAATATTAAGGCCATTCACAAAGGGTTTGTTGCTTGACTTATGCAATTGTCTCTTCATTATTTTGCTTTGTTTTTCCTAAAGGTTTCGAAGAGAATTCACACAGGGTGTGAAGCCAGACTGGATGATTACATGGATTGAACACCCAAACCTATTGGAATAAGTTCCTAGAACAAAGACTTTCATATACTAGTAATATTTTGGCATATCAAGAAACTTCTCAAGATTTGTATGCCACAATACACAGTGGACTAATTTTGTGGGGTTTGCCTGAATACCATCTTGCTCTGAACAATATAAATAATGTCTTTCCCACCAGAGTTGAAAGCACAGTTTGGACCAATGTGTAATGGGGAACATGTTAGGTTGGTATGATAAACATCTTGATGTGCTCTGGAAGAAGATCATTCATAGTTCATAATTGAACATTGCATCTTTTTTCTTCAACCATCTTCAGAAAGTGAAATGGGTGGTCTCAAAAAAAATAAAAAAGAGAAAGAAGTGACCTTCCAAATATCAGACTTTACCTGACTCCATTGATACACAGTACTTAACAGCCAAGGTCTTGAGTTTAGGATCAAGTACACTAGAATGCATAATTTACTTTTCAATGGACATATCTGGATCATTCAACAATGAAAGTAAAGATGTTTCAATAGAGTTCATATTTATACCAGAATTAAGTTTTCTACTGTTTTTTTTTTTTTACTTTGGTACTTTTTTCTGTATATTTGGTAATGAAAGTAAAAACTATAATAGCCATGTGCAACTTTTAGCTGAGATCCAAAATATGGTATTGTGTGTGTGGTATGGGGTATGGTATGGTGAACTTAATTTCAGTGTGAGGCAGCTTTCTGAATTTTCTTTGTGACACTGCCAGAGCCTAACTGTAGGTCTTCATACATATAAAATATATAGGACTAAATTGACATCTACTAAGTGGCTAAAATCCCAAGGTGAATGTTCTCAGAAACATTCACCAATTGCTCCTTTTATGCCTTTAAAATGATTTATTGAAACTTGGCAGCATAAGATGATTTGAATTGATTCTCTGAGATTGCAAAAGATTTTGTGATATTTTAATTTAATCTTCAAACTCTCCTGTTTGTGCATTTTACTGAAAAAGCAGGACACTGAAGAAAATATATCTAGGAATGTCTCAGTTAATGAAAGAATAGCAGATCAGCCAACTGACCATCCAGTTAGCCACTCCCACAGGGATCACTGTACTTGTTATGAGTAGACAGCAGGCACAGTGCCTGGATGTTAGGAGCTCCTTTCCATGAGTCAGACTATTGATCCCCTTGATCATTCAGTTTACACTAGATGATCTGCTGAAGCGGATGCCATCATTTACTTTCCTGTTGTGACAGTATAAGAGGCCTGCCAGTCTGAATCCATTTATTTTGGAAAACATACTGATGCAGGGTATATGGGCTATATTACTATAAGGCAGGGATGTCAAACTCGATTTCATTGAGGACCGCATCAGGGTTGTGCTTGACCTCAGAGGGGTGGGGGGCGTTGCCAGGGGGACTGGGCATGGCTGGGGGGGGGGGGGCGTGACATGGGACTCATGTCAGGGGCACCTATGGTGGCCAAGTGCTAAGGCAGGACTTCCCTGAGACCCACCCTCACTCTAATAATCTTCCTTCCTTTTCTTTTTTCTTCCTTTATTCTCCTTTCTTCCTTCCCCTCTTTCCTTCCTTGCTCTCTTCCCATCTTTCCTTCTTTGTCTTTCCTCTTTGTCTTTCTCCTTTCCTGTCCCTTCTTGCATGCTCAAATGCAAAAGGGGAAACATTTCTCCTTTTGTTTTGTTTTTAGTTTGTTTTGATAGCCCTCTGCCAGCAAAAATGGAGCCCAGGGGGCCGCGCACAGTCCCCCAGGCTCCGTTTTCACTGGCAGAGGCACCGCAGGCTGGTCCTTTGCTGTTTCCAGGACGGCCCCACAGGCCAGATCTAAGCACCCTGCGAGCCTTGAGTTTGACACCCCTGCTATAGGGTGTCCGCATTTACAGCCTTAATGGTGCTATTAAATTTACTCAGGGATAGAATACCTGATTTGCATGCAGACAACCCCAAGTTTATTCTCTGGCTTCTCAACTAAAGAAGAAGAAAAAATAAGGGGAAAGATCTCTGAAACCCTGAAGAGTTGCTATGAATCAAAATAGCATATGCTGAGCAGCCTGGAGACGTACTCTAGTATAACAAATAATTATTGAACCTCACCTATATCTTGTGGCAGTGACTCAGAAATTGTCTTTAAGACACGCTTTTTTCACCTATGTTTGCTGCATAATGTTAATGCATCTATTACTTTTGAAAACTTAGCATGCAGTTTCTGATGGAATAGCTTATCTCATGCAACAGAAATAACAGACTTGTGGCACTTGAAAAGCTAACACATCTATGACTGCTAACCTTTTCTGGCTCACAGCCCACTTTATCAGATGCCTGGAGTATAGTCTTGAGAAAAAGTATTTTATCTCTGGGTACAGGTATATGTACAAACACATCAGAAGAGCAGTTGAAGGGGTGGAAAAAGATGCATTATGAAGAATGTGAGGCAAGCAGCAACTATACTCTCATGTCTACAATTATGCATTTGGGGATTGATTGACTGATTGATTCTGGCTTGAAATTGATAACTTGGATTGAATATGCATTCTCCAGTAGCCATGTTCTTTCAGCATATGAAAGAAATACAAGAGAGTGTCAATTTTAAAAAGAATTTTAACAAGCTAAAGGGTGGTGTTCAGTCTCAGCCTTCCGATTTTTTTCTTGACTAGTTGGTTGTTCCCATCAATTGATCCATTTGAATTAATTTAATTGGTAATTTAAATAGTTCAGCATATGGAGTGATACTTTTTTTTTATTCTTTACATTGTATACGATTATTTGTTGTAGGGATCCAGTGCCTAAAGTTGTAGATCGGAAAATATCAGGAAGAAAAATATTAGCTGAATTAGATAAGGGTAGAATGTAAATGGCCGTGGTCTCATACTGGATCTGAGCAGTGGTTATGTGTTCTGAAATAGGGGGAGTTCTTGGAGTCTCCCTTGTCATGATCAAATCAACCCCTCATGACCATGGACTTCTCTAGCACCACTATCCATTGCAGGGAAGCTTCACCCATTCGATTCATCCATCCCTGGTGTCTGATGAACCTGGATGAGTTTCAGAGGGAATTGGGGGCTGTTCCTATTGGCCTGCTGCACAGTCCATCTAGCCTTGGTCACTGCCTAGAATGAGCTTTAGATCGGCTCACATCCATGCAATCTCTCCCACTCAAGAGTTGACGAATTTGAAAAAGAGGCATTTATGGTATTGCTGGTGCTCACAAAAGGTGAACTTGACCAAACATAGCTTACAGCCATTAACAAGACCTACCTTGTGGCAGTAAGGATGGTGAAGCATCTACTCAGCCACCCTTATTGCATCTGTGGATAGCTGGCGGTGTTTCAGGTGATATGTGCCGCCTTATGTATCAGGTGGTCAGAAAACCATTTGCAAGGATGTACAAAGGATTTTTTTTCAGCATCTGCTGGACAAACGTCGGCTGAATTTGCTTGAGGTTGGATGCCAGCCTTGTTGCGGGTCTGGAGGTGAGGCCTGGGGAGAAGCCTTGCCTGATTATCTGGAAATTGTTTCAACTTCTTGGGTCTGAGGAAATGGACAGCTTCCTTGGGATTGTAAACTCAGCCACCTGCTCCTTAGATCAGTGCCTCTCCTGGCTTGTTAAAAAAGCTTGGGGGGGGGCATCGTATGAGTGGATTCTTGTGGTGAATTTTTCCTTGAATGAGAGGGTCTATTCTAAAAGAGGGCTTGGTTTATCCCCTCTTCAAGAAGCCAGTGCTGGACTCCAGAATACTGGACAACTTTCACCCAGTATAACCGCCATGTTTTGATGAAAGTGGTTGAGAAGTTGGTTGCACAACAACATCCGAATACCTTGGTGAAGCGGATTACCAGGATTCCTTTCAGATCTGAGTATGGGTTGAAAATGACATTGGTTGCGCTTTTGGGTGATCACTGGCAAGAGCAGGATTGAGCATGGGCAGCCCTGTTATACTGGTTTCTCCAAGGTCAATTCCAGATGGTGATAATTGGGGAAGAGAGATCCCACCCACAGCCCCTATTGTATATTGGGTGCCACATGGTTAGGTGCGCTCTCTGTTCCTGTTTAATACCTATATGAGGCTGCTGGGCAAGCTTATCCATTCCCATAGAATGAGGTATCTTTAGCATGCTGATCATATATATATATATATTTATCAATTATATATATTTTTCCCTAATGACTTAAGCAATGCTATGAATGTCTGCCCCTGATGTCTGGAGGCTGTAAGGGTGTGAATTGGAACAACAGATTTCAATTGAACCCTGGAAATTACTGAATAACTTTGGGTTTTGAGGCCTGCCAGTTCCAGAACTGGGTGACTTTAGGTCAGTCATTCTCTCAGCCCAACTATCTCAAGGGGCTGTTACTGTGTGAAAAATAGGAACATTAAAAGTCTAACAAATAAAATACTATCTTTGGTGCTGGATTTGGCTTGCATTGCCCCAAACAGACCTGATGAACAATCTGTGGAGCCTCCTGGTCTCATGACTCCTGCTCAGTGAGTAGGTGCAGTCATGGGTAAGGCATCAGCTGCAGCCATTCCTGGATCAGAGAGCTCTCCTCAATCACTCATGCCCCAGTTACCTCCTGATTGGATTACTATAATGTGGGGACGTCCTTGAAGAATATCCAGAAACTTCAGCAGGTGCAAAATGCTTCTAGAACAGCACATGTGACATGTCTGCTCCTCGAGCTACATTGGTTGGCAATCTGCTTCCGGGTCCAATTCAAGATGCTGTTTTTAACCTTTAAAGCCCTTCATGTCATAGGGCTGGGTTATCTGAGGGACCATATTTCTCTGATTATACCACCTCATCCCATCAGATCCTGCAGAAGAGGCATGCTGCAGGTCCCATCGGTTAGAGAATTATATTTGGCAGGTCGCAGGAGGTGGGCCTTCTGTCATGGTGCCTGACTTATAGAATATTCTCCTCATCTCCCTCCCCCCACCAAGTGAAACCAGCTCCATCCTTACTTAAGCCCCTCAAGACCTAGCTTTGTCATCAAAGCTTGGAGGGCTCAGGACCGGTGAGATCTTGAGGTGGCTCCCTTGCTAGTCTAACCTTATGTGTGCCATATGCTTTTAAAACTTTTTAATAATGATTATTTTAACATGTTTTATTATTTTAGATCTTCGTTGTAAGCTTCCCAGAGATACATCTAGCGTGAATCTCCATAAAAGTGGAATTTACTTGCAACTTGAAGAAAAAGTTCATTTCTCCTGAAATCCTGTACACACTATTGGGAGAAATTGACTAGGATCCTTTAAGTAAAAGCAGTTAAAATTATCTCTTCCTTGGGAACTCCATTCTGTGCTGACAAATACTAGGAACACCTGAGTTGATCATGGGAAGAAATTGCTATTCTCCAGGCAGAATGGGGGGGGGGGGAGAATAACATTAGATAAACACATATGTCTGAGAAGCACTCAGTAGCTTTTTCTTGCATTTCTCAGCTGTGTACATTAGGTGGGAGTATTTTATCACAGCCAAAACATTTTGTTGCTCCCAGTCAAGGGTTATATCTATACGGTAGGTATAATGTCAATAAGTACTTATAATGACTTCTTCCTTGTTATAGACAGGAATATTTCTCTGGTTGAATCCAGCATAATGCTTGGAGCATGGGAAAAAGGTTTAATTACTCAATAGTTTGTTAAAATATGATTTTGTCTGCAGCATGCCTAATACAATCATACTATAATAAGCCAGCATTTGAATTAATTAAAGTAAAAATTTTGTTATTACTCTAATTTTACAAATTAAGCTACTGTATATATATATATATATATATATATATATATATATATATATATATATATATATATATATATATATATATATATATATATATATATATATATATATATATATATATATATATATATATATATATATATATATATATATATAGTTATAAGGAAATATCCTTTTAGGTTCAGTTCCAAGTGGGGAAAAAGACACTGGATTCATGAAGGTTGCTTGGAAGGAAGGTTTAATGGTGGACAGGAGCACATGGCAGGAGCCCCTGTACAGAAAAGGTAACTTACATGGTTGTGTGGTGAAGAGAAAAAAGAGAAAGAGATATGCTGAGTTCCTGGTTTTTATAGTGTAAGTTGGGTCCCACCTCTTAGATTTCCTTTTCCTGTATAGAAATGTATCCCATTGGCTCTCAGACCCCCCAGGGGCATGCTGGGGTGGCTCTTGGCTTTTGTCTAATCCAGCTTTGGCTGAAATGAAAGGGCCTTGGGCTAATCCTATTATGGTTTTGTCATGCAAAAGACTTTCAGCCAGGTGAGAGGAATATGTGAGCTTAGCAGGGGTGGGGGTTTCCAAGAGGAGTCTTTTGTTTGTTTAAAAGCATGTTTCCAGATATATTCCACATAATATTTCCTACATTTTAATATCTCCTAGGATATCTCATTTCCTAGGAGAGGGGTGGGTGCTAACTTCCTACAATCCCTCATTTTTTTTTCAAAACATGTGAGTGCAACACATGTTTTGACACAAGCTTCAAATTGATCAGGTCAGGGAGATTTTATGGGTGCTTTCAATTTTCTCTGATGCAGAGGGGAAGACGTTGAAAGAGGCAGTTGAAAGAGGCAGCAGCAGGATTCCTTCAGTGGCTCCCAAAAGGAGAGCTTTCAACCATGATGGTCAATGGCCAGGGCAAAAGTTCTGGCAATAAATTTACAGTATCCAATTTTCCATGCCAATTATGTTCAGATGTTTGATAACACTTTCGATGAGCTCCCAGACAGGTTTCAAGCAAGCACAGGCCCCACAATATTCCCACAGCCATGGTTTACCTTGAAATCACAGGCTGCCCATTTCCAAGGGATGGTTCTTGAATCTGCCCTAGCTCTTACTTTAGTGCATCTAGGATTTGTGAGTCCAAATTGAAATTAGCCAGTGTGCAATCTAGGCTTTTCCTTTTTTTTTTTTTTTTTTAGAATGAGCCCTGGGACTCTTACTCCTGAGACCACCAGTGCAAAATACCTTGCTTTACTGGGCAGCAGTCAGGCCTTGGGTTTTCGAAGATCCTTTCTGCTAGCTCTTCAAGTGGGGAAATTGCCTGAGGGGATCTGTCCCCTTCCCCCATGGAATTAGCAGGGAGATATGACTGCCTGGGCTTTAATGCCACAAAGCAAGAGTCAAAACAACAACAACAACAAAAAAAACCAGCAAGCTAAAAGCAGCTTTGGGTGGGGGTAGGTGAAAAAGGGATAACCTCAGTCTAATTCTGAATGGCGTGTCTCTGTGTGTTTGTGTATGCAGCTACAAATTTACCTCCCACTAGACAGAAATCTAAAGTGTACAGAACTCACTGTGGCAACCACTCCCAATACAATTCTTACATGAGTACATTAAACTGATTACAATATAGATGAGACAAGAAAGAGAAACGTTACAATGAATTTCAGTGAATGAAGCAAGGAAAGAAAGAAAACAAAGAAAAAAAACTTTACAATGAATTTCTGTGACTGAAGCAAAGAAAGAAAAACTTTACAATGAATTTCTGTGACTGAAGCAAAGAAAGAAAGAAAAACTTTACAATGAAGTTCTGTGACTGAAGCAAAGAAAGAAAGAAAAACTTTACAATGAATTTCTGTGACTGAAGCAAAGAAAGAAAACTTTACAATGAATTTCTGTGACTGAAGCAAAGAAAGAAAACTTTACAATGAAGTCCTGTGACTAAAGCAAAGAAAGAAAACTTTACAATGAAGTCCTGTGACTGAAGCAAAGAAAGAAAACTTTACAATGAAGTCCCCCCCTCCCCCCTAGTCTTTTCAGCTGTCTGCTGGGGATTGAAAATAGATGTTTGGTCTTTATTTGTCCATCTCAGGGTCCTTTCATTCATGTCTGCTGGGTGGCCTTAGGTGTTGGTGGTAAGGCTGGTCAGCCAGGCTTGGAAAGATCTGCTCCACTCTGGTTGCTGTGATGACTAGAGGACTAGATTCAAACCCAATTCTGGCTCAAATGGATGGAATGTCTTTACTGGAGGCAGTTTCTGAGCCCATTTGGTCTGCTTCCATAGGCTTCAGGATCATGTGTGCAGGGCTGAAAGACATAAGAACAGGGTCCCTTCCCCCTTTTGCTGGTAATTCTACCACGAGAGGCATTGTAAAAGGATTAGAGATTTGGGGGGGTAGATAGCTTGTAGGCAGGGTTTGAGGAAAACAAACAACACATCAGTATCGCAGTTAAATCAATTATAACAAAATGGAGACATCACCGGGGAAAAAATGAACAGACATTTCCATCTTAGCAGAGAATTGGTATCCATTAAACATCACAGAAGAGCAATATTAAAACTGTTTGCATGTACATACAGTAAATGTGAGAATGGAATTTTCCTGTAAATTAACTTAAAACATTGTCCCTTAAATTTTGGCTTTTCTTAAAAACACCGAGAGGAATAGGAAAATTGAACTCTGTTCCTTGTCCCAGATCAGGTTGGCCAGTCCTAACTGGGCAAAGACATTTTCCTTTCTTTTCAGTGCTTTTAATTTTCTAACAATTTGAAATTCATATCTCTAGGAAACAGAGATATTTTACAGTTGCAATTACCTCGAGTGCGCACAAGACAAGACAAAGACGTACACAGACACAAAAACATGGACAAAGAGGATGACAGGACACACACACAAGTCCTTCCTGCCATAAATCTCAGTTAAAATTAGGGAAGGCACAAGTCTTAACAAACAAACCACGTGGTTACATATAAGAGAGAGAGAAGAAAAGAGAGAGAGAAGAAACAACAAACACCTCAACATTTTTCCTTTTCTGTTTTCTTAAGTACCTTTATTTAGCCAAATTGGCTGTTTTGTTTTGTTTTGTTTCTCTGTGTCATCCCTCAGCAAAGCCCATTTTCTACACAAGTTTCCTGCTTTTACTTTTTTGCACATTCCTGTCATACAGATATATTCCTGGCGTCCCAGGTTCCAAGCCCACACAAGGGTCTCCGCCACCCACGAACTAGAGCTTCCCATGATCCTTTAAATGTAAGGTTCACTTTGGCTTAGCTAGTGACGCGCTCAACAGTTTCAGAGACTAAAAAAACTCTGGGAAGGACTTCCGATTCTCTCGTAGAAGTAAGGCCCCCTTCCTGTAGGGAATCTCTCTAGGTTTATCAGATCCAAAAAGGGGATCTGCGAGGACTAGCCGCCCCTGTACAGCTAGTACTAGGACCTCCACACTCACGGGCTTCACATTTAGAACTGAAAATTCTGGGGTTTGCTTTTGGGATGTGCACATAAAAACGACAACAACAACAACAACATTTGCTTTCCCACCCTTCAATCACACACACACACACACACACACAGACATTCTTCCTCCTTCCCTAACAGAAGGTCCTGTGCTCTGTAAACGCTAAACAGAACTTACACAAATCAAAACAGAGAAAGAGAAGACATTGACACATAGGCTGGTAGATGAGAAAGAAACTCTATACTACCAAATGAGGATAAACAAAAATAATTCAATATTATGAAAAGCTGTATGAGCAAGAAGTTTCAGAAAAATAAAATTAAAGAATATTTGGAAAAAATGGAATTGCCTAAAGTACCAGAAAAGGACAAAAACTATTAAATGAATGAATATCAATGATGGAATTATCAGAAGCAGATCAAGAGACAAAAGAACAACCAAACACCAGGACCAGGTGGGCCAGTGGCAGAATTTTACAAAGATTTTACATAATGAGGTATTGATTGATGTAAAGGTACCACATTCCTGAATGGGAGCAAATATTACTTTGATTCCAAAATAAGATTCAGATTTAATGCAGATAAAACTATAGGCCCATCTCTTCACTGAATGCTGACTATAAAATATATACTTCAATAATGGCAGCAAACTAAAAGGTTCCTAAATGAATTTATACATTCAGCTCTCTTAAGCTTTTTCTAAGAGACAGATTAAAAACAAAATGAGAATGATTTTAAATACATAAAAAAAAGGCACAAGAAAAGGATGCTATTGATTTTGATACTGGAAGTGCTAAATATAAATATTATGGCAGACACAGAAATTAAAGGCATGGAAACTTTGAAAACTAATTTTGCACCAAGTGAGAAATAAAATATGTTAATAACCAACCTTACTGACAATTTTGTTGTCCAAAAGGTAGAGAAGAGAACTAGAGGAGATAATTAAGTCCATACTTGACTTAATACTTACAAACAAAGAAGTTGTAGAAGGATTTGAAACTGCATCATTAACATAACAAAAACGATTCAACACAATTGAACACACTAAAGTCTTAGATTTTAAAATAAAGCTGACCTTAATAAACTCAAGAGAAACTTGAGAAAGATTCCTTGGATGAAAGTCTTAAAGGAAAGAAGCAACTCAAGAAGCTTTGTAAACTCTGAAAAAACTTGATTATAAAAGCCAATTGCACAAAAGCAATCAGGAAAAAAAAACCAGAAATCCAAGAAACACCAGCATGGCTGCACAAAGACCTCACTGACAAATTGAATGAATGAAGGACAGATACAAAAATGGAAACAGGGACACATAACTAAAGCAGAATATCAGCAGATAGCAAGAATCTGTAAAGAAAAATCAGGAAACAAAAGCCTTGAATGAACAACGACTTGCAACAAAGTGAAAGATAATATAAAAGATTCTTCCAATACATAAAAAAAAACAAGAAAAAAAATCAAGGAAACAGTTGGACCACTAAGGAGAGAAGGCAACACAGAGAAAGCCATGAGTTGCTTAACTCATTATTTGCATGTCTTCTTGCAAAAAGAAATGCAACCCAACTAACCAGAAATATAACTGGAAAGGAAAAAATAAAACAGACTGTAAACTAAAGTTAAAATAAGCAAAAACAGTAAGAGAACACCAGGTCCCAGAGTCCTAAAGGAGCTGGTAAATGAAATCTCAGAACCACTGCACATCTTAAAAAAAAAATCTTGGGACACGGGGACCACCTGAGAAACTGGGAAAAAGTTAATGTGGTTCCCATCTTCAAAAAGAAAGAAAAAAAAACAACAACAAAATTCTGAGTCCATGGTTCTAAGGCAAAGAAAAGTAAAATCCTACCCCTAGGTAAGGAAAACCAAAAATATAGATAACTATTATAAATTGGTGCAACAAATTAAAACAGATTTGGAGAAGTGGAAAAGAACCACCATAAAATGAGTATCCTGCAATGGCTAGCAGACAAAACAGGGCTGGGGGGGGGAGAAGGGGGGGGAAGGAAATATCAAAGGATTTAGGAAGATACATTAACTTGGTTAAACAAAAAGCATGATTATTTTTTCCCTAAAATGATTTGTACCCAGACAACACACTATTCAATTGAAATTGGAATTTACATATGCCATAAAGTATAATTAAAAAGCAAAAATTACCCCCCACACACATACACACATGCAAACACACATTTCCCAGTTTTCTATGGTTTAAAGTAAAATTTAGAGGTAGGTACTCACCTTCTTTCCAAGCAGCCCTTGAATCAAGCAGCCCTTTAAAACCTACTTCCCAATGGCCAAGGCCTAATAAATTTATTTAGGCCAGGATCATTGAAGAGGTTACTTGGAATCCATCTGGCTCGCCAATTGTTATAAGGAAATATCCTTTTAGGTTCAGTTCCAAGTGGGGAAAAAGACACTGGATTCATGAAGGTTGCTTGGAAGGAAGGTTTAATGGTGGACAGGAGCACATGGCAGGAGCCCCTGTACAGAAAAGGTAACTTACATGGTTGTGTGGTGAAGAGAAAAAAGAGAAAGAGATATGCTGAGTTCCTGGTTTTTATAGTGTAAGTTGGGTCCCACCTCTTAGATTTCCTTTTCCTGTATAGAAATGTATCCCATTGGCTCTCAGACCCCCCAGGGGCATGCTGGGGTGGCTCTTGGCTTTTGTCTAATCCAGCTTTGGCTGAAATGAAAGGGCCTTGGGCTAATCCTATTATGGTTTTGTCATGCAAAAGACTTTCAGCCAGGTGAGAGGAATATGTGAGCTTAGCAGGGGTGGGGGTTTCCAAGAGGAGTCTTTTGTTTGTTTAAAAGCATGTTTCCAGATATATTCCACATAATATTTCCTACATTTTAATATCTCCTAGGATATCTCATTTCCTAGGAGAGGGGTGGGTGCTAACTTCCTACAATCCCTCATTTTTTTTTCAAAACATGTGAGTGCAACACATGTTTTGACACAAGCTTCAAATTGATCAGGTCAGGGAGATTTTATGGGTGCTTTCAATTTTCTCTGATGCAGAGGGGAAGACGTTGAAAGAGGCAGTTGAAAGAGGCAGCAGCAGGATTCCTTCAGTGGCTCCCAAAAGGAGAGCTTTCAACCATGATGGTCAATGGCCAGGGCAAAAGTTCTGGCAATAAATTTACAGTATCCAATTTTCCATGCCAATTATGTTCAGATGTTTGATAACACTTTCGATGAGCTCCCAGACAGGTTTCAAGCAAGCACAGGCCCCACAATATTCCCACAGCCATGGTTTACCTTGAAATCACAGGCTGCCCATTTCCAAGGGATGGTTCTTGAATCTGCCCTAGCTCTTACTTTAGTGCATCTAGGATTTGTGAGTCCAAATTGAAATTAGCCAGTGTGCAATCTAGGCTTTTCCTTTTTTTTTTTTTTTTTTAGAATGAGCCCTGGGACTCTTACTCCTGAGACCACCAGTGCAAAATACCTTGCTTTACTGGGCAGCAGTCAGGCCTTGGGTTTTCGAAGATCCTTTCTGCTAGCTCTTCAAGTGGGGAAATTGCCTGAGGGGATCTGTCCCCTTCCCCCATGGAATTAGCAGGGAGATATGACTGCCTGGGCTTTAATGCCACAAAGCAAGAGTCAAAACAACAACAACAACAAAAAAAACCAGCAAGCTAAAAGCAGCTTTGGGTGGGGGTAGGTGAAAAAGGGATAACCTCAGTCTAATTCTGAATGGCGTGTCTCTGTGTGTTTGTGTATGCAGCTACAAATTTACCTCCCACTAGACAGAAATCTAAAGTGTACAGAACTCACTGTGGCAACCACTCCCAATACAATTCTTACATGAGTACATTAAACTGATTACAATATAGATGAGACAAGAAAGAGAAACGTTACAATGAATTTCAGTGAATGAAGCAAGGAAAGAAAGAAAACAAAGAAAAAAAACTTTACAATGAATTTCTGTGACTGAAGCAAAGAAAGAAAAACTTTACAATGAATTTCTGTGACTGAAGCAAAGAAAGAAAGAAAAACTTTACAATGAAGTTCTGTGACTGAAGCAAAGAAAGAAAGAAAAACTTTACAATGAATTTCTGTGACTGAAGCAAAGAAAGAAAACTTTACAATGAATTTCTGTGACTGAAGCAAAGAAAGAAAACTTTACAATGAAGTCCTGTGACTAAAGCAAAGAAAGAAAACTTTACAATGAAGTCCTGTGACTGAAGCAAAGAAAGAAAACTTTACAATGAAGTCCCCCCCTCCCCCCTAGTCTTTTCAGCTGTCTGCTGGGGATTGAAAATAGATGTTTGGTCTTTATTTGTCCATCTCAGGGTCCTTTCATTCATGTCTGCTGGGTGGCCTTAGGTGTTGGTGGTAAGGCTGGTCAGCCAGGCTTGGAAAGATCTGCTCCACTCTGGTTGCTGTGATGACTAGAGGACTAGATTCAAACCCAATTCTGGCTCAAATGGATGGAATGTCTTTACTGGAGGCAGTTTCTGAGCCCATTTGGTCTGCTTCCATAGGCTTCAGGATCATGTGTGCAGGGCTGAAAGACATAAGAACAGGGTCCCTTCCCCCTTTTGCTGGTAATTCTACCACGAGAGGCATTGTAAAAGGATTAGAGATTTGGGGGGGTAGATAGCTTGTAGGCAGGGTTTGAGGAAAACAAACAACACATCAGTATCGCAGTTAAATCAATTATAACAAAATGGAGACATCACCGGGGAAAAAATGAACAGACATTTCCATCTTAGCAGAGAATTGGTATCCATTAAACATCACAGAAGAGCAATATTAAAACTGTTTGCATGTACATACAGTAAATGTGAGAATGGAATTTTCCTGTAAATTAACTTAAAACATTGTCCCTTAAATTTTGGCTTTTCTTAAAAACACCGAGAGGAATAGGAAAATTGAACTCTGTTCCTTGTCCCAGATCAGGTTGGCCAGTCCTAACTGGGCAAAGACATTTTCCTTTCTTTTCAGTGCTTTTAATTTTCTAACAATTTGAAATTCATATCTCTAGGAAACAGAGATATTTTACAGTTGCAATTACCTCGAGTGCGCACAAGACAAGACAAAGACGTACACAGACACAAAAACATGGACAAAGAGGATGACAGGACACACACACAAGTCCTTCCTGCCATAAATCTCAGTTAAAATTAGGGAAGGCACAAGTCTTAACAAACAAACCACGTGGTTACATATAAGAGAGAGAGAAGAAAAGAGAGAGAGAAGAAACAACAAACACCTCAACATTTTTCCTTTTCTGTTTTCTTAAGTACCTTTATTTAGCCAAATTGGCTGTTTTGTTTTGTTTTGTTTCTCTGTGTCATCCCTCAGCAAAGCCCATTTTCTACACAAGTTTCCTGCTTTTACTTTTTTGCACATTCCTGTCATACAGATATATTCCTGGCGTCCCAGGTTCCAAGCCCACACAAGGGTCTCCGCCACCCACGAACTAGAGCTTCCCATGATCCTTTAAATGTAAGGTTCACTTTGGCTTAGCTAGTGACGCGCTCAACAGTTTCAGAGACTAAAAAAACTCTGGGAAGGACTTCCGATTCTCTCGTAGAAGTAAGGCCCCCTTCCTGTAGGGAATCTCTCTAGGTTTATCAGATCCAAAAAGGGGATCTGCGAGGACTAGCCGCCCCTGTACAGCTAGTACTAGGACCTCCACACTCACGGGCTTCACATTTAGAACTGAAAATTCTGGGGTTTGCTTTTGGGATGTGCACATAAAAACGACAACAACAACAACAACATTTGCTTTCCCACCCTTCAATCACACACACACACACACACACACACAGACATTCTTCCTCCTTCCCTAACAGAAGGTCCTGTGCTCTGTAAACGCTAAACAGAACTTACACAAATCAAAACAGAGAAAGAGAAGACATTGACACATAGGCTGGTAGATGAGAAAGAAACTCTATACTACCAAATGAGGATAAACAAAAATAATTCAATATTATGAAAAGCTGTATGAGCAAGAAGTTTCAGAAAAATAAAATTAAAGAATATTTGGAAAAAATGGAATTGCCTAAAGTACCAGAAAAGGACAAAAACTATTAAATGAATGAATATCAATGATGGAATTATCAGAAGCAGATCAAGAGACAAAAGAACAACCAAACACCAGGACCAGGTGGGCCAGTGGCAGAATTTTACAAAGATTTTACATAATGAGGTATTGATTGATGTAAAGGTACCACATTCCTGAATGGGAGCAAATATTACTTTGATTCCAAAATAAGATTCAGATTTAATGCAGATAAAACTATAGGCCCATCTCTTCACTGAATGCTGACTATAAAATATATACTTCAATAATGGCAGCAAACTAAAAGGTTCCTAAATGAATTTATACATTCAGCTCTCTTAAGCTTTTTCTAAGAGACAGATTAAAAACAAAATGAGAATGATTTTAAATACATAAAAAAAAGGCACAAGAAAAGGATGCTATTGATTTTGATACTGGAAGTGCTAAATATAAATATTATGGCAGACACAGAAATTAAAGGCATGGAAACTTTGAAAACTAATTTTGCACCAAGTGAGAAATAAAATATGTTAATAACCAACCTTACTGACAATTTTGTTGTCCAAAAGGTAGAGAAGAGAACTAGAGGAGATAATTAAGTCCATACTTGACTTAATACTTACAAACAAAGAAGTTGTAGAAGGATTTGAAACTGCATCATTAACATAACAAAAACGATTCAACACAATTGAACACACTAAAGTCTTAGATTTTAAAATAAAGCTGACCTTAATAAACTCAAGAGAAACTTGAGAAAGATTCCTTGGATGAAAGTCTTAAAGGAAAGAAGCAACTCAAGAAGCTTTGTAAACTCTGAAAAAACTTGATTATAAAAGCCAATTGCACAAAAGCAATCAGGAAAAAAAAACCAGAAATCCAAGAAACACCAGCATGGCTGCACAAAGACCTCACTGACAAATTGAATGAATGAAGGACAGATACAAAAATGGAAACAGGGACACATAACTAAAGCAGAATATCAGCAGATAGCAAGAATCTGTAAAGAAAAATCAGGAAACAAAAGCCTTGAATGAACAACGACTTGCAACAAAGTGAAAGATAATATAAAAGATTCTTCCAATACATAAAAAAAAACAAGAAAAAAAATCAAGGAAACAGTTGGACCACTAAGGAGAGAAGGCAACACAGAGAAAGCCATGAGTTGCTTAACTCATTATTTGCATGTCTTCTTGCAAAAAGAAATGCAACCCAACTAACCAGAAATATAACTGGAAAGGAAAAAATAAAACAGACTGTAAACTAAAGTTAAAATAAGCAAAAACAGTAAGAGAACACCAGGTCCCAGAGTCCTAAAGGAGCTGGTAAATGAAATCTCAGAACCACTGCACATCTTAAAAAAAAAATCTTGGGACACGGGGACCACCTGAGAAACTGGGAAAAAGTTAATGTGGTTCCCATCTTCAAAAAGAAAGAAAAAAAAACAACAACAAAATTCTGAGTCCATGGTTCTAAGGCAAAGAAAAGTAAAATCCTACCCCTAGGTAAGGAAAACCAAAAATATAGATAACTATTATAAATTGGTGCAACAAATTAAAACAGATTTGGAGAAGTGGAAAAGAACCACCATAAAATGAGTATCCTGCAATGGCTAGCAGACAAAACAGGGCTGGGGGGGGGAGAAGGGGGGGGAAGGAAATATCAAAGGATTTAGGAAGATACATTAACTTGGTTAAACAAAAAGCATGATTATTTTTTCCCTAAAATGATTTGTACCCAGACAACACACTATTCAATTGAAATTGGAATTTACATATGCCATAAAGTATAATTAAAAAGCAAAAATTACCCCCCACACACATACACACATGCAAACACACATTTCCCAGTTTTCTATGGTTTAAAGTAAAATTTAGAGGTAGGTACTCACCTTCTTTCCAAGCAGCCCTTGAATCAAGCAGCCCTTTAAAACCTACTTCCCAATGGCCAAGGCCTAATAAATTTATTTAGGCCAGGATCATTGAAGAGGTTACTTGGAATCCATCTGGCTCGCCAATTGTTATAAGGAAATATCCTTTTAGGTTCAGTTCCAAGTGGGGAAAAAGACACTGGATTCATGAAGGTTGCTTGGAAGGAAGGTTTAATGGTGGACAGGAGCACATGGCAGGAGCCCCTGTACAGAAAAGGTAACTTACATGGTTGTGTGGTGAAGAGAAAAAAGAGAAAGAGATATGCTGAGTTCCTGGTTTTTATAGTGTAAGTTGGGTCCCACCTCTTAGATTTCCTTTTCCTGTATAGAAATGTATCCCATTGGCTCTCAGACCCCCCAGGGGCATGCTGGGGTGGCTCTTGGCTTTTGTCTAATCCAGCTTTGGCTGAAATGAAAGGGCCTTGGGCTAATCCTATTATGGTTTTGTCATGCAAAAGACTTTCAGCCAGGTGAGAGGAATATGTGAGCTTAGCAGGGGTGGGGGTTTCCAAGAGGAGTCTTTTGTTTGTTTAAAAGCATGTTTCCAGATATATTCCACATAATATTTCCTACATTTTAATATCTCCTAGGATATCTCATTTCCTAGGAGAGGGGTGGGTGCTAACTTCCTACTATATATATATATATATATATATATATATATATATATATATATATATATATATATATATATATATATATATATATATATATATATATATATATATATATATATATATATATATATATATATTTCATTTGCCATCATATATTTCACTTACATTTTGTGGGAAGGGTTAGTGAGATTCTAACAATTGATGGATTTTCTTACATTTAGTTAATTGCTTAGTTAATCTTCCCTTGAAAAAATGTCCCCAAGCTAAAAATTGGTTGCTCAACCCTGAGCTAGATCATTCACTGCACCCAACTGAATGTTATACAGTATAGTACTTAGTGTTTCTCACAGTTGTTGTTGTACAACCATGTAAGATGCAGATGCTTCATCATTACATACTGTTACAAACTGAACTTTGCAATGCATTAAAATCAAAACTAGCAAAAGATCAAGATTAGAAAGTATTGCACAGTCCAGAAATCCATATATGTGAGTTTGCAACTTTTTAACAATTGCATAGATTTTGAAGCTGCTGTCTCCATGGAATAACACAAGCTGATGAATCTGTATAGATTTACTCCCTGCTGTTCAGACTGTCACATCTGAGAAAATCTGATACTGCAACAGTGGCACACAGGATTGGTTCAGGCGGGCAAAAATGAATTGTTGCCAGGGCAAATAGCTTTCATGAGACTTTTTGTTCTGCACTATTCTGCAAACACTCAGCTAGCACAGTAGCTTTTTTAGAGTTTGACATATACGAGGCAGAGAACTCGCATAACTGGAAAATATAAAGACAGAACTGCCCATTTTAACTCAGATTTGGGCTTTTAGTCTGTTGGATTCTTACTGCACTCATTCCCTATTAGAATATTTTATTTTTCCCCTACAAAAGGAGAATCCACTGTAGTCGGTTAAAAGCCTGAAAAGACTTGTCCTTGTCATGTCCTTGTCTGCTCAAAAGTGAATCCCTAGGAGTTCCATGGAAATTTTTCCCAGGTAAGTGATTTTAGGATTGCAGTCTAAAGCTAAAGAAGTGAAGGCGAAAGTATAACCAAGGAATGTTAGTTGAGAGTTGGAGGAAGAAACTTAGTTTCATAATAAAAATATTTTATTATGGCCTTTATGGCCTTATTTTTTTTGTAATTCTCTTCACTATTGTTTTATTTCTTTTTGAAATGGCATCTAGTTCTTTTAATCTTACTGAAAACAGAAACGTGAAATACAGTACTCAAAATTCTCTCTGGATTGAAGTGGCATATGCAGCCAAATAAGTACACGTGTAAATGGGTTTGTGTGCTAATAAATATCATTGTCCTGACAGAACAAGCACTTCATGAGGCTACCTGAAATATTTGCTCTACCAGTTTGTTATAAGAAGACAACTGGAAGAAGAGCTCCCCTCATCAGTTTCCACCATTATCACTTCTAGATTGTAATCTTGAGGGTAAAGGCTATCTCACCACTTCTGTCTGTAATTTAATCTGGGAACAGTTTTGGCTATATTAAGATTAAGGTGGGGGAGCAATAAAAAGAATGGAAAGCCTGGAGTCCCCAGCAGTAGAAGCCACAGCCAACATACCTCTATATTTTTTCAAGTTCCATTGATTACTGGTAATCCTTGTCTTACGACCACAATGGAACCGAAAAGCTTCATTGCTAAGCATAGCAGTTTAGTGACTTGTGCCCCATTTTTTGACCTTTTTGTCACTGTTATTAAATGAACCACTGCAGTTGTTAAGTGAATCTGGCTTCCCCATTGACTTTTTTCATCAGAAGCCAGCTGGGAAGGTTATAAATGTCAGGGTTCCAAATAGCATCCAACCTTAAATCAGAGTCCGAGGCAAAGTATTCCTCAAAGTTCCAATTTATTAATGAAGCCATGTTGGCACATCTGTGGAAAACCCATCTGAAGCTACCAAAGTTTTCCACCCAGTTTAAAGTTCACATCCTTGTCCCACACCCCCAAGTCCGTCACATTGCCCATTCATCTTCTGCCAATGTGGCCGTTCCTCCCCACAGCTTCTGGGTAGGTGTTAGACAAAGGATGACCTTGAGAATCTAAAAAGGAATGTGTTATGACTACATCTACATTCCTCATGCCAATCCCCACTCCCAGGTTCCCATAGTCGGCAGGCCTTCTAAGAGTATGTGTGGCAAGCCGAGGCTTTCTCCACACTGTGGCATCGGCTTGACAATAAATGGCAATCACATGACCCCGGGACAGAGCAACTGTCCTATATACATGCCAGTTGTCAAGTGCCTGAATTGTGACCATGGGGATGCTGAAAACGGTTGTGTGACAAATGATCATGTCACTTTTTTCAATGTCGTAACTTCAAACAGTCCCTAAACACACGATTTTCAGTCAAGGACTTATTTGTATTTTGTTAACTCATTCTTGGAATGCTTTCCTGTTCTTTAACTCCATTCCTCCAGATATTCATAGAAAGATGAAAAAGGGAGCCAACAGGATAAAAGAAGGAAAATGGAAGCAGGTGGAAAGAATATGCAGTTTTCTAAGGGTTTGGGAAAAGGCAGGGTTAATAGTATGATATGCGTGACAACCAAATGGTGGCAAAGATCTCTTCGGGGTACTTCAGTAGTAAGAGTTTGCACTGAGCAACAAACTATTGAAAAGGTGGTGGATCATCACATGTGCATTCACAGAAAATGACTTAAGATTCCTTCCATTCATTTGGAATTCTAAAATGGTATCAGATGCATCCAACCATCAGCACCATGCATGCCATGTAGGAAAAGAGGTCTCCGAAATTCTGTTTATTACATTAGAAAGTTCAAACTCTTCTTAAATTGACCCATAGGTTAAGGAATACATCTTTCCAGGAACTTCATGCAAGAGTGTTCTATCTTTCCTGGAAGTACAATGATAAAGAGACAGACAGTTGTTTTTCCCCATTTTGGAAATTATATGTTGCAGTGAATTTTCAGTGAGGTGCAAAAGGGGAGCATTATTTAAAACCTTGTTGGCTTCACCTCCTTTTGCTACTTGCTTCTGTTCTGTACCAGAATTTCAGTCCCTCCACTGATGTTTACTTGATATGGGCATGAGGTTCATGGTTTGCAGCTGAGCATCTGCATTTTTGTCCTTTTCAACAGCTATAAATACATGGGCAATTTTGTTGTAGGGGAGCATAAAAGACATCCTTGCATTCAGTTATGAAACCTTGATGCCCATCTAAAGGATATATTTGTGTTCCTACTGAAAACCAATTATTTGCCCTATTTTGATTGCAATGGCTGGTTGCAGCTCTAAAGAACGTCTTCAGTAGTATCTGTGGTTCCACTGATATCTGGGCACTGAATCTCCATGCCTATAGGCATGTGCAGTTAAAATGATTGGTTTTATTAAATGTTTCCAAGCATTCCTGTTTCAGCATTGCAGCAGGAATATTTAGGTGGGGTTTTTTTAATTGAGGAAAGAGGCAAAAAAAGATAAGACTGCTTTCTTCCATTTCTTTTTCATGTATATAATAATATTTGATTTTCTTCATAGGATGCCTTCCCAATCTGTTTAAAGGAGTGGGGAGAAAGCCTGTTTTTTGAGAGAAGTAATGCAAAGTACTGCTTCCCTCTTGGTTATTTAAATATAGCTTTTTTCCCAGTTAAAGTACTTAATATTACACATTTCCCATTAATTTGCAGTGCTAACTGCAAAAGCAATTGGAAGACAGTCCAGATTTAAGTATCTTCCTAATCCATGATTTATCTAACCTTAAATTGTTAAATAAGCCATACTTTTGCTCAGCCACACTGAGCAAAAACAAACAAGCCACATTAAGCTTTAGTACATTGTGTGAATTAAATTATAGGTGATTGTGTTATACCCAGAAGCTGGTGCTATTTCTAAAATCTGATTGATAGCTAACCATAGATTCTCTTGCAAAAGAATCTGCCTGAATACAGTAGATAGGTATGCAGAAACAATATTCTAAAAGGATCTGTCAATATATCAGAGTTACATCAGATCTCACTGCTGCATCTATCTGTTCTAATTGCACATCTCTTTGCATCTATACAATTGGTTTCTTTCCTTGTAGAAATACAAGAATTTCTGTGTGCCTCACAAAGCTCTGCCAACAATAGCACGTCCTAGCTGCAAATGTCCGATACTTTCCCATGTATGCTTAATTGGGGAGAGATATAAGTGTGTCATGAGTATACAAAAAAGTGAGCTAATTGACTGAGAGATCTATATATAGAGGGGGGGGATGTGCATAAGCGCACCATTGTGCCTACTGTCCCTGTCCTACTGTCCTATTGTCCTCTTTTGTCGGTACTTTTTACTTATGTTATGTTTATACAAACAACTACTATCCTGTACATGTTTGACAAATAAATAAATAAATAAATAAATAAATAAATAAATAAATAAATAAATAAATAAATAAATAAATAAATAAATAAACATGGAAGTGGGGAGGTAAAATTTATCCTAATTCAAACCCAGTCATGCTCAGTTTTAAACTAATTCTTCTTGTAGGAATATCAAAATATCAGTCAGCATTATTCATTTGCATATAACTCCCCTATCTCTAGGATCTACAGCAGTGGTGGGTTCCTACCAGTGCGGTCCACTCTATAGCACCGGTAGCGGCCCGCTGGTGACGTCACAATACCGGTACGGTCGGTTGCCGGTGCCTGGGTGCCGCCATTTTTTTTAAAAAAAAATTTTTTCAAAAAAAGTTTCTTCTGCGCATGCCCAGAAGCCGAGTTTCTGGCACTGCTCATGCGCTGCCTTCCTACCCCACAGTGAGTCCAAGCAGGGGAGGATGGCTGAGGGAGCGCATTTTTGCACGTTTGAGGCTTCTCGAGCTGCTGAGGGGAGGGGGAATGGGCGGCAGGACCTATCTCAGTTCCCCTCCCTTCAGCAGTCCGAGAAGCCACGCCCACCCGGTCACATGGCTGGCAAGCCCCACCCACAAAATAAGCCACACCCACAGAGTGGTAGTAAAAAAAATAGGAACCCGCCCCTGATCTACAGACACACACATGCACACCCACACAAACACACTAGCCTTATTTGGAGCAAGCAACTGGCTATAAAGGACCTCCAGCCCCAATATGCACAATGTCAGATCAGGGTTGGTACCCAATCCTCAGAGCCAGTGTCCACCAAAGACTCCTTACTATCCATGGCATAAAAGAAACTGGGAAAGAACCAGATAGTTCTGCTACATGCTATCCAGAGTCTCTCTATGTGAGATGGGCGGCCATATAAAATTGATAAATAAAATATAAATAAATAGCACAAACACTGTCTATCCTGTCAGGACTCCTGACCAGTGAACAAGTGCAGGAGGTAAATTAAAAAAACGATGAAGAAAAAACTAATGAGAGAAGCATCCGTTGTACCTTCCAACATTGCACAGACAAGGAGAAAGTCATAAACAGCTCAAAGAGATCATCCTTGTGTAATAAAAATGGGATATCCCATCTTTTTGGAGTGAGAGATGTTATCCAGGAATATTATTATTTTTTATTTTTTATTTGTTTGTCAAACATGTACGAGATAGCAGGTATTTGTATAAACATAACATAAGCAAAGTAAGTACAGATATGAGGACAATAGAACAGTAGGACAGGGACGGTAGGCACAGTGGTGCGCTTATGCCCTTACAGACCTCTTAGGAATGGGGTGAGATCGACTGTAGACAGTCTAAGGTTAAAGTTTTGGAGGTTTGGGGAAGAAACCAGAGAGTCAGGTGGTGCATTCCAGGCATTGCTCACTCTGTTGCTGAAGTCGTATTTTCTGCAGTCGAGTTTGGACCGGTTTACATTAAGTTTGTATCTATTGTATGCTCATGGATTGTTGCGGCTGAAGCTGAAGTAGTCATTGACAGGAATGTATTATATGTAATATGTAATATATGTAATATATGGCTGGCAATATGTGATATATGGCTGGCAGTGGGATCCTACCTTAATGGCTCAACGTATCCTTATCCTATCTATGAACCATGCTACCTTGAACTCGGCAGTGGATTGCCACCGGAGAATCCAAGTTTGAGAGGGAGGAAGATGAAGAATAGTACAGGAACCTTCTGCTATGGACAAATGCCAGATGATCTCAATGAGCAAGAGCAGTGTTTCTCAACCTTAGTCATTTTAAGATGTGCGGACTTCTTTGTTATCATTTCCTGCATCGCACCCATTTTCTCATCCAGTTTTTGTATCTCTCCTTTCACTTCTCCTATACCATTCTTACATTTCCTTTTTAATATCTTCAGTGTTATTCGCCATTGCCTCCTGCATCTTCATCGTAGTCTCCTGTATGGATGCCAGAGTTACTTACATAGTCTGTAAGTTTGCCGCCGTACTCGCTTTTTCTCCTCCAAGTAGCCTTTCCACTGATCGTGGTCCTGGGGGTGAGGCCATATATATATATTCCTAGGTTGTAGCACAACTCCAGAAGAAGATAAAATGTGATTGGGATTAACGTTTGAATTTCTGTTGCCTCTCGGGCATTACTGTATTTTTTTGCCCTTCCGTCCATTTTGTCTCTCTTTCACCAGCTATTCCTCTTTGTTTGCTGCTGGCACCGCTGAGCTGAAAGAAGCGGTAATGTCCTGAAAGCTTTTGCTGAAAAGTTCATGGGATGCTAGGACCTTCCTGTCTCCAGAGGGAAAGACTCTTACCTGATGACATGTGACACAGCCAGCTTTTTATATTGCTAAAATCACAGCTAATGAAAGCTAAGTAGATGAATGGCTAACTAAATCAGGCATTTTGTAGGAGCAGGAATAGGAATGATCTCATTAGTCATCACCATCTCTTGCCTTTCCCTTCTCTTGATGGGGGCCATTTTTGCAATTCAGTTTGATACAAGCCTGCTCATTTCTCTTTGCCTTTATCTTTTTCTCCCTGTTTCCTTTGCCCTGATTGATGTATCTTGTGCTAGCAAGTCCTCTAGCTTTCTAGCCTGCCTGAGCAATGCTAGACAGAGTGGAAAATGTGGATTAGAATAAAGCTCCCTAGTTGTTTGAGGAAGAGCAAGTCTGTTGCAGAGCTAATTGATGCATTCACTCAACATGATGCTTTGCATCATTAAAATGTAAACTTTTTTGGATTCAAAAGCAATAAAACAGACAAGATAAAAAGCTGAAAGGATTTATAAGCAAAGTATATCAAAAGAGTAATGTTAATTGCAACACGTAATATAGAATGGAAATACCCATAGGCGATGCAATAAAATCAGCAAAGGAGTGCAAACAGAGGCCAGAATCTCGCATCCTTTGGGTAGATAGTTACCCCTTATGCTGATCAAAAACAGCTATAAATGTTTCTCAGATTATTCCAGCTAGCAAAAAATACCTTTCTTGGGTTGATGGTCATTTCTTAGGGGTGATTTAGAGTTAAATCACTTAGGGCTAGGAACCCTAACCCTAAATCACCTAACCCTTCCTTTTCTGTTGTTTTGAGAAAAAAAGGGGGCATTGCAGAGGTGTATTCAGCAGGTTCTGACCAGTTCTGGAGAACCGGTAGCAGAAATTTTGAGTAGTTCGGAGAACCCGTAAATACCACTTCTGACTGGCCCTGTCCCCATCTATTCTCTGCCTCCCGAGTCCCAGCTGATCGGGAGGAAATGGGGATTGTGCAGTAACCTTCCTCTGGAGTGAGGAGGGAATTGAGATTTTACAGTATCCTTCCCCTGGAGTTGGGTGGGAATGGAGATTTTACAGTATTCTTCCCCTGCTATGCCTACCAAGCCACACCCACCAAGCCACGCCACACCCACCAAGCCACGCCCACAGAACCGGTAGTAAAAAAATTGAATCCCACCACTGGGACACTGGTATACATGATTAAGATATTCCATCATGCTGATTGTGCAAATCAATCTCCACAAAGCAGCTGACCTTGTGATTGAGGGTCTGAGATCATGTTATGCTGAAGACCTAAATGGAGGGTTTAAAGTAAGCACACCAGCTACGGAATGCTGATTTCATGCCATAAAAGCCACATTCATCCATTAGAGCCTATAAGCATTGATCACAGGGGGAAAACATGCACCTAGGGAAAGGGGTGATCTCTACTAACTCCTTGACTTTTTTCATAATTCCACTACAGATCCTAGACTACTGTGGCTATTTTGTTGTTGTTGTTGTTGTTGTTGACACTGAATGCTATGCAAATCCAACCCATTTGGTAGGTATCATTCAATACAGTATGTGAACCCATAAAATGTATTAATTCAATAACCAGGTTAAGTATGTAGTATGAATGCGGCCATTCATATATTTCAACAGTTGCCCTTTGGCTAATGGATTTTAAAAATGGGATAGTGGATGGGATGGAGTTTGATTCATTCAAGTTCATGACAATTAAGAGAAGGGCTGAAAAATCTAGAGTGAAACACTAGTGGCAGGAGGTAGTATCTCTTTATTTAGGCTATGGGTGTGCAAATCAAAACATTTATATATTTTTGTTGATTATATGGTAACAGGTGGCTAAACCAGACATTCTGATCTTTCACAATTACTCATCCTTTTCCTCCAAATTTTAAGAAGTGGTTGGTTTTTCCACAAGCAGTTGATACTCAGGTCAGAGGAGAAATGAAGGCAGAATCCATCAATTACTTTCCTTAATTTGTCCTGTATTAAAACAATAAGGATAGCAATCAGTCATCACCCTTGTCACCCTTGAGAATGAATAAAGTTATCAATAGAGTTAGCACGGTTTAGGCCAGCAGAGTCTTCAGCTGGCCCAGGGACTGAAAGAAAGTATTTTAACATGGTTGTCTAGCTGTGCCTTAAAGAGCATTTGCAGTAATTTTGGTACCTCATAAACTGTTGTGCTGACTCTTGAGAAATTATTTGAGCAGGAAATTGTGATATTTTACCAATATTATCCCACTCCCTCCTTCTTTCAACCCCCCCCCTTCATTCATAACAGACATCTGCTTCAGCAATTTATTTCCCTGTTTGCTTTCCATCCAGCACTCAATATAATAGTTTTTCCATCTTCAGTCTGTTTTACTGCTTTGCTATATTGAGATAAAAGAACTCTATTACACATCTTTTAAGCACATATATCATAAGGTAAAGGTAAAGGTTTCCCCGCACATGCATGCTAGTCATTTCCGGCTCTAGGGGCGGTACTCATCTCTGTTTCTAAGCTGACGAGCCAGTGCTGTCCAAAGAAGTCTCCATGGTCATGTGGCCGGCATGACTAAACGCCGAAGGTGCATAGAGCGCTGTTACCTTCCCACCAAAGTGGTCCCTATTTTTCTACTTGCATTTTTTGCGTGCTTTTGAACTGCTAGGTTAGCAGAAGCTGGGACAAGTAATGGGAGCTCACTCAATTATGCGGTGCTAGGGATTCGAACTGCTGAACTGCCGACCTTCTGATCGACAAGCTCAGCATCTTAGCCACTGAGCCACCGCATCCCATAGACTATCTTAAAATCCAGGTTATTGGGAAGGGATTTACAGTAACTTGGATGTATGCATCCCTGATTGTTTGTGTTTGTACTGATACTGCTTCAGTTCCAATAAGACCGTATCTGGAAGATGTAATTGATTCCAAGATACTTTGCAACGTGTCATAACCCAAGAATCATTGCATGACATTAAGTTGGCACTCTCTCTGCTATTTATTTGTCTTGGCCACTGATTAAGGTTAGACAGAGATTACAACACCTTTTTAGAGTCTTATCACATAACATTCTCATTGATAAAGGCTCCGTGTCACCAAGTCAACAGCATCCTTCTAATAGGATTTGCAAGGATTTTAATGCTTTGAGAAAGCTACAGAAAAGTCTGGGAGATAAATCAAGGCACAATTCATATTTTGCCATTTTAAAATGAACAGCTTTGCAAGAAGACATTTAATTGGCATAGATCTTCAAGCATTTCCTCTTTCATACCGTGAATGAATGTGTTATTTGTCGAGTTTATACCCAAAACACAAGTGAACATGATTGTCAATCATGTTGAAGCTTATATCAGTTCAGAATTACAATGAACCTACTATATAGAATAGGGATGAGAGATAATTTTATTTAGTTAACATTTAAATATGAATTTAGCTGATTTGGCAGTTTTGAGCATACCAAATATAGTTATCCTCTGAAATTCATCACATATTTTTAAAAATATATTTGAAAAAAGTTTTACAAAAGCATACATTCATGAAAAACAGAGCACAAATACACTATTTACACACACACACACACACACACACACATACACACACACATAATCAGAGAAGAACAAAATGAAGCTGATAGCAAGTTGCTTATTGTTCTTTTATGGCATTGTACTGTATGCACAGTATGGTTAAACAAACATTTAACACGTTTGCAAGATAAGATACCTTTCAGTTGAAGGCTCTCTTGCCTTAACATTGTTAAAACACTACATTAAGTTTTTTTGGTAGACTCTTCATTAAAGTCTATATTCCTGCTTCTTTTTTTTTTTTTTTTTTTTTTTTTTTTTTTTTTTGCTCATTAGCAACAATGTCGAAAGACATTGGGCTGAGAGAGAGAAATTAGCCCAGATAGCACAGTGAGCGTCTATGACCAAGAGCAGATCAGCATTTTATTGCAAACTGCTTTTAAGTTTGTTTGTTTTTAAATGAGCCGTAATATGAAAATGTTTTAAGAAAATAAATTTTGGTGTCCCAGCTCAGCCATCTAAATGCATCTGGGTGGAAATGACTAATCACTTGAGACTTTCAAAGAGAGATTGGACTGCCATTTGTCTGAAATGGTATAGGGACTCCTGCTTGAGCGGAGGGTTGGACTAGATGACCTACAAGGTCCCTTCCAACTCTAGTAATCTGAAACACTTAGATTACTCTGGAGAAGTAGAAGTGTCCTTAATACAGTATATATTTCTCCCTTAAAGAGATGGCAGCACAATAAGATAGTCTTTGACTTATGACTGGTTGCTTAGCAACAGTTACACCAACCCAAAAAAGCGGCTTACAACCCAAATTCAAAGTTCTGACACTCAGACCCCCCTTTGCAGTCACATGACTGAACTTTGGGCACCTGGCAACACATAAAGCCTTTTACAGCATCCCACCATCATATGACTGTTTTGCAAGTTTTGCTGAAAACTGGCATTTTTGGTTTTTAACAAAACCATGTCCATAGCAAACCATTGGTTTGTTGGTTTGTTTAATGACCACTGCAAAAAAGACACATCCATTGCTGTAGCACTAAGGACTACTACATTGAATAGATGTATTATGTATGAAGGTGACCTGAGTTTATCTTTAAAGAGATAAGAATATTAAAACTAAAGAAATAAAACAACTCTTATACAATTTGCATTCTTCTTCTCTTTCTCCTTGTTGATATGTCTTAAGCAATGGCCAAAAACTTAGTGATGTTTTACAAAGTTATATTTCTCATTTTCTCCACGTATTTTTATGGAAAGTGATGTTTATGTCAGTAATGGTAGTCTGCATGTACCTCTCATTCATGGCTTAGATCCATGAGTCCCAATCTGTATGCCCCAGTATCCCATAGCAAATTCATAGGGGTGCTTGCAATATTTTAAATTTTCAAGGGAAATTCAGCGATATTTGACATCTGTCAAACCCTATGCAAACTACTAGTCTAGTGTCAGTATTTCTTTTGAAAATGTAAAATCTCACACAGTGGCCACGATTTTGTTCTTTTGTTAAGCCCACGGTTCCAAAACTGCTCTATTTCTACTATTCTTGCTTGCTTGATGTGACTCACATTTGCATGTATTTAAATACATAAGCTATAATTTCAAGTATTGGGCAAATCAAATCAATTGCACAGCAGAACTTAATGGGTGGGTTGTTATATTTAACTTCAATTAACTTCAATTTGATTATAGATTTAATATCATATTGTCCATAGAAATTTGAGATATTTTACAGATGTTTTTCCGTCACTATGCTTTAAATGAGAACTGCCACTTTTGATTCTCTATGGAAGGTAATTCGAAACTCTTACATTGTTAAAAACACTAGATCCATATGCATTTATTCCATGCAGTGCAGCTTAAATGCTGGTGGCTCTTCTCAGGCAGGCTAACCATGGATTATGTTATAAATAATAAATAAAACGTCTTGTATTCCTGTTCCATCTTGATTGAATATTACACCTTCCTGAACACAGAAGGGTTTGATTCTTCTTTAATCCTGTTTCTGAATCTGAACCCAAGTTCTGGATTGCGTCTTCATTCTGACTCTTTTGTTATTTTCTACCACTTATGTTCTCAGTCCTTCTCTAATTCCAGATTTACATGTGACTGTTTCTTATGGCGTGACCTGCATAACCTTACCTAACCGTCTCCGTCATATCAAATTGATAGATAACATAGCTCATTTCTACAAGCAATCAAAGTCACTTACAGAGAAGCATGAACACTGTTCTAGTCAGCTGAAAACTGCCCATGTTTGGTTCTTGAAGGAAGCAGAGTAAAGACTAATGCACAACAGTGGCCAATATTGGACAACTTGCTCTATATAGAGATACAATGCTGAATAAATTGTAAACTCTTAAAGTAACAAAGACAGGGGAACGAAGAAAAGCATGGAAGATGGGACCACATATACCTCATGTGAAATCAGTTGTACCAAGATGGATTTAAACCCTGAATGTGTTCACTTTTTTCTTTAATTTCTCCATTCAGGATGTGATATGTGAATTATGAATTGGGGCAAAAGTTATTCAGCATCAAGAAATGAGAAAACCAAGGACCCCCCCCCCCCCCCCGAGTCAGTGGTTAGCAGACAGGTGACTCGCTTCACAGAGCTGGCTCTTGGGTTGGATTTTTGAAGATCTGTTGCAGTTCCTCACAGTGCCTTTTTGAGACTGTTTTGCACTCTTTTCCTCTGTCCACTTTCTTCATCTTCTTTCCTTTCCTTGCATTTCCTCCTAATGGTTTGTCTTCTTTCCCTTCACTCCCATATTCACATCATCTGGCTATTTGGGTTGTCCAGATAATTCAGCTGCCAGTCCATGATGTTACCACATTTTCTTAGACTCCCCATTTTTTAACAGCTTTTGTTTGTGGGATTTCTTTCCTTCTCTGCCAGACTTTCAGCAGTAGATTAGCAAAGTGCTATACATTCATCTAGCAGCAATGGTATAATTGCCCTCACTAAGTAATGCAATCATACAATGTTATGCTTTATGACTACATCATTTATCAATGGCCATTCCAATTGCCATCATAACCTGAGGACCGTAATCTTGGCGTATCTCCAGTGTGGCCATAGATGTTACTATGGCTATAAAATGTACTCACAAAAGAATTCCAATTGATAGCATTCCAACCATGGGAATATAACATTTCTTGTCCCAAGTTTTTCTTGATGCGCTAACTCAGTGGTTCCCAAACTTTTTCAGTCCACCGCCCCCTTGGTGCTACAAACTCATCCTCACCGCCCCCCACCCCACCCCCTCAGGTGGGCGTGGCTTAGTGGTCAGGTGACCGGGTGGGCATGGCCAACTTGTAAAATGTGGTGAAACTCACTTAACAACGCTCTTGCTTAGCAACCAAAATGTTATGTTCAATTGTGGTCATAATTCTTTCTTTCTTTCTTTCTTTCTTTCTTTCTTTCTTTCTTTCTTTCTTTCTTTCTTCCTTTCTTTTTCTCTTTCTTTCTTTCTTTCCTCCCTTCCCCTTCTTTCTTTCTTTTTCTTTCTTTCTGTCTTCCTTCCTTCCTACCATCTTTCTTTCTTTCTTCTTTCCTTCCATCTCTTTCTTTCTTTCTTTCTTTCTTTCTTTCTTTCTTTCTTTCTTTCTGTCTTCCTTCCTTCCTCCCTCCCTCCCTCTTTCTTTCCTTCTTCCCTCCCTTCCCTTCCCTCTTTTCTTTTTGACTATCTTCCTTCCTTCCTACCATCTTTTTCTTTCTTTCTGTCTACATTCCTACCTACCTACCATCTTTCTTTCTTTCTTTTTCTTTTTCTTTCCTTTTTCTTTGCTACATCCCTCCCTTCCCTTCCCTCCCTCCTTTCTTTTTCTGTCTGTCTTCCTTCCTTCCTACCATCTTTTTTCTTTCTTTCTTTCTGTCTTCCTTCCTTCCTACCATCTCTCTTTCCTTTTTCTTTCCTTCTTCCCTCCCTTCCCTCCTTTCTTTTTCTGTCTGTCTTCCTTCCTTCCTACCATCTTTTTCTTTCTTTCTGTCTTCCTTCCTACCTACCATCTTTCTTTCTTTCTTTCTTTCTTTCTTTCTTTCTTTCTTTCTTTCTTTCTTTCTTTCTTTCTTTCTTTCTTTCCTTCCTTCCTTCCTTCCTTCCTTCCTTCCTTCCTTCCTTCCTTCCTTCCTTCCTTCCTTTTTCTTTCCTTATTCTCTCTCTCTCTATATATGTGTGTGTGTGTGTGTGTGTGTGTGTGTGTGTGTGTGTGTGTGTGTGTGTGTGTGTGTATCGCACACACCGCGGGACTACATTGCCTCCTCTGGACTCTGCCTATGGCAATTTAAAGCCACTGGGTGTGTGTGTGTGTGTGTGCGTGCGTGCGTGGCCGAAAACGTCCAGGTTTGGGAAACTGGGAGGTTTTGAAACCGGTTGCCCCAAACATGGTTTGTATTTGGTTGCAAAAACAAACAAACAAACAAACAAGCCATTTTGGTTCCTCGCCAAGGCTGGCTCAACTGGATGACCAAACAGAGCCTGGAAAGGAAAGAAAACTGCAGAAGTGGTCAATGGAGGGGGTGGGTGGGACAGATGCACATGGGGGAGGGTCTTCTCCCCCTCCCCCCACACTGGCACATTCAAGGGGCTTCCTGGAAATACACCCCCTCCCCGTGGGAAGCGCTGGCACCCTCCGAATTGCCTTCCTTGGCACAGAGGCCGGGTGGAGGGGGGGACTCCTGTACCCAGCAGGCACAGCTAGAAAGCCCCCTCCTCACCTGGTGGTGTGTCATGCCTGCCTAAATTGCTATCCATCCGGGGGCAGGGGAAGATGGCATCGCAGGGACAAACGAGAGCAGTGTGTTAGGTGGGCAGAGGAGGCGAGGCCGAAGGCCACATTGTGAGACGGGCATGCGGAGAGGTTGCGGGGGGGGCGCAGGAGGCTGGGCACCTGGGATCATCAGTGGGATGGAGAAGGGGATGGTATTGGGTGTTTGGGGTGGGGTGGGGAGTTATGATTTTTAGAAGATGAGACACACATGTACGCACAATGGCCAAGGGGAGGATTTAACTTGGGGTTGTTTGGGAGAGAAAAATAGAGGGAGGGAGGGAAGAAAGGAAGGAAAAGAAAGGAAAGGAAAGAGAAAGAAAAGGAAGGAAAGAGAGGGAAGGAAATGGAAGGAGGAAGGAAGGAAGGGAGGGAGGAAAGGAGGGAGGGAGGAAAGAAAGTAGGAAGGAAAGAGAGGGAGGGAAATTAAAGGTGAAAAGGAGAGGGAGGAAGGAAAAGGAAGGGAAGGAGGAAGGAAGGGAAGGGAAGTAGGAAGGAAAAGGGGAAGGAAAGGGAAGGAAGGAAAGTAGGAAGGAAAAGGAGGGGGAAGGAAAGGGAAGGAGGGAAGGAAGGGAAAGAGACAGAAGGAAGGAAGGGAAGGGAAGGGAAGGAACGGAGGAAGGAAAAAGAGGGAAGGAAGGGAAGGGAAGTAGGAAGGAAAAAGGGAAGGAAAGGGAGGAAGGAAGGAAGGAAAGGAAAGGAAAGGAAAGGAAAGGAAAGGAAAGGAAAGGAAAGGAAAGGAAAGGAACGGAAAGGGAGGCAGGCAAAGGCAGCAGAAACTCTGGCGGGCAACTGTTCCCGATCTCCCCCGCCATCACTTCCCTCTTTCTGGACCGACTTTCCGACCGCGATGCCTCTTGGCCGAAGGAGCGGAAAAGAGGCAGCTGCGATTTCCCCACAAGGTCTCCCTCCTCCTCCTCCTCCTCCTCCCACCCCCCAACCCAACCCCCAACCCAGCCCCTGCCCACACTCCCCCCAATCCCGTGTCTTACAGGTTTAACAGCTCCGTGTTTCTGTCGGCTAGTCTCTAGGGAAAAAAGCTTGCAAAATACAGAAACTCTTCTCGCTGTGAGTTGTTAATTGCTCACCCTCGCGAGAAGAGTTTCTGTATTTTGCAAGCTTTCCAGGGGTCTCCAACCTTGGCAACTTTAAGACTTGTGGACTTCAACTCCCAGAATTCCTCAGCCAGCTTTGCTGGGAGTTGAAGTCCACAAGTCTTAAAGTTGCCAAGGTTGGAGACCAGTGCAAAGAGACCAGACGACAGATACACAGAGCTGTTAAAAGTCCAGTAAGATGCCCGTCTCGCGGCCCGCCCAGTCCCCGCCGGGAAAAGAGTGGCTGGAAAAGCAGCAGCGGGCGATTGGGTGGACATGGGTGGCAGCACGGGGACAGGACCGGCGAACCACCTACCGCCCCCCTGGACCCTCTCACCGCCCCCCTGTCGCCACCCTTACCTCTCACCGCCCCCCTAAGGGTTCCCACCGCCCCCTGGGGGGTGGTACCGCCCCCTTTGGGAACCACTGCGCTAACTTATATGCCTTAGGTCAGAAAAGGATGGACCAAATGCATAAACATATATTACTTCTTGAATGTTCAAATGACAAAGATTCAATAGATCTGGCTCACACAGGTTGTCCTGTATTATCATCCATTCCAGGGTCTTCAATGTGTTGTCGGTATCTTGATGTGAAGAGCTGAATAAAAGGTACCAGGATCTGTGCAAAAGGAAATCTTGAGGAAAATGAGGAATGGATGTTTCTGTGAAGTTACTGAGATCCTGGATTTAGAGCAAACAATTATCAGCAACTGCTCAAAGACAGTTTCAGTGTGTGATTCCTGAAACATTACTGAGCACATAACTCTAGTTGGCAGGCTAGGGACTTTGTATTTAAAGCCAAACTAGATTTGTCACCCACAAATCTTCATCTTTGTCCATCTCTGTTCTATATTATGGTCCAAATTCCTTTCAAACTGGAGATTAGTTTGTTCTTGAAAGAATTTCACAAAGATAAGAAGTATGAGAAGGCCTGCATAAGCTAAGCTGTATCTCAGTACACTCACACATGCTGACTTTGTTCAAACGCTGTTAAATATTTAATCTTCCATATAATATAGAATAGAATAATATTGATTACAAAATACTAAAATTGATTACAAAAGAAAATATGTAAACCCAGTGTCCTTTTGAAGGCATCTACTACAATTTGAGTAAAAAGATCGTTATTCCCTTGTGACTGAGAATTCTAAACCCACTGAAGACTGCTGACTTGTGGTCTTGTTGCAAGGAGCAATTGTATGAAGCACTGTGATGATCTCAAGTCTTTTTCTTGTCCAGAGAGGAATGTCGAAGAGCTGGTCTACTTGCCAGATCTTCATTCTGCTATGGTCATCAGCTCTACTTTTAGTTGAGCCATCTTCACTTTGCCATTTCTTCTCCAGAGGTCAACATCTCCAGATTTTTTAGATCCTCCAGTACTGCATGATCTGATGGAAGAGAAAGTAGATTCCATCATTAATTTCCCTAAGACAGTGGGGACTCTGCTATCCTCATAGTTTCTATGCCACCTTCCCTTATTTAGGGTATGGTTTTATGGGTGTGTATTACAGTGGTGAAATCTAAAATTTTCCCTACCGGTTCTGTGGGCATGGCTTGGTGGGCGTGGCTTGGTGGTCATGTGACTGAGTGGGCATGGCTTGGTCATGGTCGTGTGACCAGGTGAGCTAAAAAACCAACTTTCACACTTCACACACAAACAACACAAAAGCCACACAACTGACTCACACACAATGCAAAAGCAGATGACTTCACACAAAATGGTCCCTGCAACAAGCAGGAACCTCACAGAGTCACACAGAGCTCAAAAACGAACTATCACACTTTGCACAAAAATAACACAAAAGCTACACACACAATGCAAAAACACACAAAATGGCCCCTGCAACAACAAGCAGGAAGTTCACAGAGCCACAAAGAGCTCAAAAACCAACTTTCACACTTTACACAAAAGCTATACAACTGACTCCTACACAACTGAGTCCTACACAACTGACTCACACACAATGCAGAAGCAGCTGGACTTCACACAAAATGGCCCCTGCAACAAAGCAGGAACCTCACAGAGTCACAGTACCAGTGAATAGGTAGTTTTAAAAAAATGATTTTAAAAAGTTATTTAAAAAAGGTTCCCATGATCCCCCTCTCAGCTGATTGTCAAACAGCTGAGAGTCGGGACTTTTTTTTTTTTACTTTTTAAAGCATTTTTTTACTACCAACTCTGGGGAATAGGTAGTAAAAATGCTTTTTAAAAAGTAAAAAAAAAGGTTCATCAGCTGTGACAATCAACTGTGCCATGCGATGGTGGAAAACTTTTTTTTTTACTTTTTAAAAGCATTTTTACTACCAGTTAAGAGAACCCGGTAGCATTTCACCCCTAGGTTAGTATTTCAGCTCAAAAAGAACCTGCTTTGACACCTCTAGACAGAGCCAATTTTGCCCCATGGAAGGGTTGGCAACTTTGTGTCCAGGGAAAACACTATTTTTAAATTCTCTCTTTTTTCTCTCCTTTTTTATTTATGTGGTAGAGGGAAAGAGACTAGTGCTCTCAGGATGTATCAGAATCAATGAGGGGAAATTTGTTTCTCAGTAAAGTTGAAAAAAAATTAAGGGAATCTAAAAGTGGGCAGGAATAAAGGCCCTCTCTACAGAATTATGTATACTGGGATGTACATTCTTGTATCTCAGTGCTTGATGGCTGAGCCAACGGTTTGATTTTCTTTGGGAAAAGTAAGGGAGGGAGAATGGTTGCTTATCTTAAGCAGTGCCATATTCTCCCCTTGCATCCTCAAAACAGAGTTGGAAGCCTGGGAATCTGAAATTAAGACAGTAAACTTAAGGCACCAATGGGCATCACAACCCCCCACCTCACAATACATCAAGCAAAAAGGGGGTGAAATTAATGGTCCACCCATTGGAGGATCCAGAAAAGTGGGACATGCTCAGATGGTTGAAATACTTATTTAGGAGATAAAAGATTCATTTCTCCTGAAGATTAGAATCATATATTAGAGATTTCTGCTCCTCCCCATTATAACCTTGGTCTCCCCTGCATTCTATCACCTTCTAGACTTTTTACCGCCATTTTCAATTGCGCTGATGCCACACCGCTGATGTCCCATTTCCAATAGCGCTGATGATGTCTCAGTTTGGAGGAGATGCTGCCCCTCTTGGACTTTCTCTGCACTGAGGTCAGAAGTGCCCCGCCTTCAGGCAGAAATCAGCAAGTACTTTTTGGAGGAATTTCCAAGAGTCTGCATGGGTCGGATTCTGTTGCTCTTCTGGAGGAGGAGGAGGATGCAGGGCCTTTTGTTCAGCAGCCCTTCTGGGACAACTTTGTTACTCTTTCTAAGGAAGAATTGTATTATTTTGCATAGCCTACAATAGAGAGAAAAAGATGAAATTATTTGCAGAGATTTCCCTTGTGCAGGAACAGGTAGAAGACAGCAACAATAAGGGAGGCAAAAGAGCTTCTTGCGGGGAACGTTCTATTATGTTTCCCCTTTCCTGACTGTGGATAAATTATTCTTGAATAAAGTGAAGCATCTTGATGAACAACAAATTGTCCCCAAAGACTGCCAGGAAATGGGCAACTCAGTTGATTTACATTTTTGGCACACTGTGAGGATGCATGGTTATGATGGGACAGCAGAGATATTCAGGATGAGTAAGCCAATGTATGCACTAGGGTAATTTCATTGGGGAGAATAGCAAAAGAGAGCCCCGTAATTTCCATCTTCTTTCCTCTCTGTTTAGATTATGAGCCTTCTTTCTGTCCCAATTATTTCCAGAACTACTGAATTGAGAAGAAAAGTTAGAGGGTATTAAAAGTTAGATGGATTGACAGAGACCCTTCTCGGACTGTCTTAAAGAATGAAGATTGCTATGAAGTCTTACATGATTATCCCTTTTGTTAGATTCGCGCGTAGTTGAAAGAACGAGTCACAGCAACAGTTCAGCACTTTATTTCTATCCAAGCTGTAGCGAATACTGAGTGCCGGCAGGCTCCAGGCAAGCCGCTTTTAAGGGCTTGCCTGAAGACGGCCAGCCACTGACAGTCGTTTAAACTTCCCGCCGCATGCTTAGCCAATCAGCGACCAGTATGCAAATTTGCCTACGTCCGTCCATCCGTAACATCTTTCCTATCTTTCTTTCAACTCAAAACCCAAACAAAGAAAGTTCTATCTTCTCTCCTGAGGACTGCTGCCATTTTTACCTCTGACCTGAGAGACTAAGCTGCTGATGTCACAGTAGTCATTTTGACCTGCCACCTACTCATTGTGGCTTTGGCAGCTCCAGTACTCACCATACCTATAACTCTCAACATTTCCAGTACATTGTAATTGTTGAATTAGACCAAGGAGGTTTGAATCAATATAATGAGCTCTTATCTTCCTCTGTCTTATAAGGAGGCAGATGTGTAAGATATATGCAGTTAGAAGGAAACTGGAACAAAAGTGAGAAGACTATAGATAAAATTCTGACCGCAGAAATACTCTGGGTTGCTTCAAAATTAAAAACAGAGAGAGAAAATATCATAACAAAAGAACAAGAGTTACCCAGAGAGAACAAATCAGGAAGACAATTTATCCCATTCCCCACTTTAAAGGCCCAGCAACACACTGAGCCAAGGTCTGGGGCAGAAGCCAGATTAAAAGGCTTGCTTACACATCTGTAAGGTCATACTAATTTTTCTGGAGCAATGTTGTTGGAGAGGGCAGGCTCACAACAGAGAAAGAATCTAAGTATATACTGCTGAATTCTCCTCCCCGCCACTACCTTCACTTGGGGACAACTATGTGGATGCATAATTATGAAGGGGACCACATTGTGTTCAGAAAGGTGGCTTCCCTACGAATGTTAGGGGAAATGATTTCCACCAACTGTCCCCTCAGATTTAATTATGAGCCTCCTTTCATTCTCAGGTGACCGGCAAAGTTCTTCCAAAACTGAAGAGAAATAGTGTATTAAAGATACCCCTTCCTGCACTGGGTTGGCAAAGAGCCCTCCAGGAGAATGAAGACTTTGCCGTGAAATCTTACATGATTTTCCCTTTCCTTTCTTCAGCTCAGAGACCAACAAGCTAGAAGAGAAATGTCTTCTCGCCTGAGCACTGCTGCCTATTTGACATGAGACCTGAGTTGCTGAGAGGTTAAACTGCTGGAGGGCATGATGTCACAATGGTCCTATGGCCTCCCTGATCATCATTGTGACTTTGAAGTGGCCTTATACTTTTGATTAAGGGCATATCTGCACTTTTTGTTACAAGAAACAGCAGCACAGATTTCTTTTTAAAATAATTGGTGCTGTCCCCCTATTTAAACTCCAAATTTGTATTCCAAACCTTAAGAAATGATCCCATACAGAAAGTCTCATTTTCTGAGAGGGATTTTTTTTTTTTAAAAAAGAGGTATACTAACTGGCTTGAGTATTATATTTATTCTGAGAAGTAGGGTTTTGTTCAAATATAGCATACTTCTATGCTGAATAGGAACCCTGGGAATATAACTGTAAAATGTCTCAGATTTCGTAGATATACCTGTGCGTTGGTGTCTAAAAAGGATTAAATTTCACATTGATTCCAGTGTTAAACAGATTAAATTATTATTGTGAAGAGCTTTAGTTAATGAATTTTTCTGTTGTCAGAAGGAATTTGCTACTTATTCAACCTGGGCAAATTATTAGAGAATATTCATTCAGAACAATATCCAGGATTTCACACTTATTTGCATGGGTTGCTGCACTTTGACGGGGATCTCTGCCTGAAGGTGTGAATTAAGTAGAAAGACGATAACATTAATAAAGTGAAGATGTGGTGGATACTCCCTGAACAAGGGAATAATCTTGAAGAGAATTAGAGTTGTATCAAATGTAAAAATCAGGAGCCAGATTGCTTTCTGATACTGTACACAATGTTGTTAAGTACTTGGCTCTGTTCTTTCACAAATTCTGGTACAAAGACAGTAAGACACTATATTCTCAGCTTTTGTATTTAAAACAAAATCAGGGAATTTGGGCAGTCAAAAGCAATTTGATCCAGCCTGCCAACTGAGATATGATTTGGCTCTAGGCTCCAGGTATGGTCTTTATAATTTGGACTTTGATTTGGCTCCAGGTATTGTCTTTATAATTAAACTCAGGGTAGTTTAATTAAATCCCAGAGACACACACTTGATCTGGGTACTTCTCTTCCTTCCTTCCCTATAACATGGCCCAGAATCATTTCCTTTGGAGGCCAGGTGGTTCTAAGAGGAGTTTCCTAGAGACAGAAAGCCTGAGCAATCTTGCCTTGGCTAAGCCATGGCTCTTGGCTCTTGGAAAATTCAAAGATGACGCAAGTTACATTCATTGTAAGCAGGAAACCCCAAGAGAATGGTAAATCCTCACTCATTTTGACCTTGTGATAAGCTGAAAATGAACAATTCATAGCATTTGGAGCAAGCCCTGAAACCTAAAAATCAGTGGTTAGAAATTTCTGTTTTTTGCACTTAGCAATAGCAATAGCAATAGCACTTAGACTTATATACCGCTTCATAGTGCTTTACAGCCCTCTCTAAGCGGTTTACAGAGTTCAGCATATTGCCCCCAACAATCTGGGTCCTCATTTTACCGACCTCAGAAGGATGGAAGGCTGAGTCAACCTTGAGCTGATGAGATTTGAACAGCTGAACTGCTGAACTAGCAGTAGCCTGCAGTGCTGCATTTAACCACTGCGCCATCTCAGCTCTTGCCTGATTTGACAATGTAAATCAGGATAACTATACTGCAGCACTGTTCCCTCTAAGCTATGCGGCCACGCATGTGATAAGAAAACGCCACGCAGCAGTTTCCAACTGCCACGCGGCATTTTCTAATGTCAGAGGGAACATTAGCGTGGCCGCGGACGTGATAAGAAAACGCCATGCAGAAGTTTCCAATGGCATTTTCTAATGTTAGAGGGAACATTGTACTGCAATTGGTGATGTTCAGTATAAAAACATAGGTCACTCTGCATGAGGAACCCTTCACTCCACCTGTATGTCAATGTGGCACCATGTGTGCTCCAATGCAACCACAGGTTTCCAATCATAGAATAATTTTCAGGAGGTTTCCTAATCCTGACTGGCTAATTGGGCAGCTGCTGGACAACAAACAACCATTTGGACATTATTCTTTCTGCAATAGGGTCCACCATCTTCTCTTCAAATGTCATTGTATGTTAAATGAATTTCATAACTACTGTAATGCATACAGGTAGTCCTCAAGTTACGAATGTAATGTTATCTTATTCCTAAACAGTCTTACAACAATTGTGTTTTAGAATTGTTATAGGCCTCTTTAGGAATAAGATATATCTTTTCTTCTTATCAATAATGTCTGATTGCTTGGATAAGTCCCTGCAGTTTTCTTAATAAGGTTTTTCAGAAGTGGTTTGCCCTTGCCTTAGTCCTAGGGCTGAAAGAAAGTGACTAGTCCCAGGTTAATCATCTGACTTCATGGCCAGGGTTGGATTAGAAATCATTTCCAGTTTGTACCCTGATACCTTAACCACTACAGCAATCTGGGTCTACACACAGTCATAGACATAAGTATAGTACAACATAAGTTTAGTGATAAGGGCTAAAGGTAGAATTTAGTAAATTAAACAAATTTGTTAAACTGTATACAATAAAAGCCTCTCTGGAAATGGAGGGAAGATAACAGTCTTTTTCTTGGTTATCTATACCATTTTGCAAAAGAACCCCCTCCCATCTACCAAATGCTAGATTGTGACATATTTCTTGATTACTGAAACCTTTTTATTGTTGATAGTCCCCAAAAGCAGAAGCTATTTCCCACTTTAATATCTTCATTGTCTGGTTTGTCATAAGTTTGGCTTTCTAGTTGTTTAATTCTTGACTTACATTACTAGAGTTTGCAGATCATTTGCATATTCAGCATCAGAATAGTTAATGTAGCACAAGTTGTTGATTTTTATTCATTTTGTTTTATTTATTTTAATATTATAGTACTGTGTTAGCAACCGAAGTTTTGTTATCCTTTACCTCTCATAATCCTAGTGTTACTATTAAAAACAAATGTAATTCTTCTTGTTTGTACCTTATGCAGGCCTACATAGAGGTGGCTTCCTCCTGATTCGGACCGGTTCACCCGAACCAGTAGCAACCTGCTGGTGATGTCACGATGATGTCACGGAACCGGATCAGTCGGTGCCGATCCGTGGAGGCCACCATCTTTTTTAAATTGTTTTTTATTTTTATTTTTTTGAATTGGGGGGGATTTTTTCTGGGGATTTTTTCTTCTGCGCATGCACAGAAGCTGAGTTTCTGGCACTGCGCATGTATCACCATCTTGTTTTTGGCTTTTTTTGCCACTGCGCATGCGCACGTGCACAAAGCGCGCACACACCCATGAAGCGCAGCCACGTGGCACAGGAGGAAGCAAACCGACAGCAAGATAAATTAGAACCCACCCCTGGGCTTACATAATAGTAAAGATCTGACTGACTGAAGTAATTTAATTTCTGTGTACTTCATTTGCTCATATATTTGTTTTTCAGCATAATCTTGGATGTTTGTTAGGTGCTAGGAATAAAGAAATAATTGGATCATCAGAAACCAATTCATCTTCCTGCTACATCTCCTAGGCCATATTGTCCAGCTATGTTTTCTTCATTATTTCCAGTTTTGGCACTCTAGTCTCCAACCTCAAATAGGACATCTTTCTTGTAAGCTCTGAGAAATTCTTATTGAACATGGCATAAAATTCATTGTCTCTTCTACATCAGTTTTTGGAATATAAACTTACATGACCATCATATTAAAAGGTCCACAAAGTCCCATTTATATTATTTGGTCACTGGATTTTTATTGTTAGTTGGCCTTTTTGTTTCCTTTTCTTTCTTTCTTTTTTGTAAATCTTTGTAAACCTGAGATTGAACTTTTGGTGATGAACTAACCACATTTGCTTAGCTTGAAAAGCCATGCAAGTTTTGAATCTAAATTTCTTGGAGTCTATTCACTATATGCATTAATACAAAATGTTGTTTTTCAAATCATTGTATAAACAGCTATAGAAATTATTAAAATTGGTATTATGATATTTATCATTGAGATAGTAAGTGTTTTGTAGGACTGCACTATGACTGATATAATCTATACAGCATAAGTTTACAGAAAGACTATAACTATAAAAATTGGGTAGATTTTTTTCTCAGTATACTGTGTAATTCTGACTAAATAAGTTTTTACTTATAGCCACAATATAACTATCTAAAGTTGCAGCCATTAATTTCTCTGATATTATATATTTGATTCATGTAGTATAGGGCTACTCCTGGAAATGTTATGTATAGAATTATAACATTTAATTATAGCATCTGGCATGGATAGATAAAATGCATTTTATAAAAAACAAGCTCCTTCCTCTATATATACAAACACAAACATACATATATTAAACTCTCTTATATTTTAATTTAGCAAGCATTTTTAAAAATCATTTCCTGATGTTCTTTTATTTCCCACAGGCTTTCTACAAGAAAAACTTTAGCCTAGCCCACCAGTTTTAATGGAACCGCTTATTGTATTTATTGTATACAATTTGTATTGTATAGTAATATCTTCTAGATGAACAGTAACAGATAAACATTTTTTATTAAGCTTAGGAAATGGGTTTTGAATAAACTTCAAAAGTCTGAGCATGTATTCTTACAAGAAATCATAAAACCCCAAGTGTTTCCATGTCTGAAGAAAAATGGACTCCTTTCCTGATTTTTCTGGAATTCTGCTCCATCTAGTTCCTTGCAGGTAGATATAAAAAACTCATAATCTTTCCTGCAGTTGCTTTAGGGCAGTGGTGGGTTTCAAAAAAATTTTGCTACTGGTTCTGTGGGCGTGGCTTGCTTGGTGGGCGTGTGACTGGGTGGGTGTGGCTGGTTGGTCATATGACTCATTGGGCATGGCTGATTGGTCGTGTGATTGTGTAGGCGTGGCCAACTTGACGTCACTCACATCAAGGGTTAGGGTTAAGGTGCCTGGCCTCTCCTCGCCTGAACGAGATACAATTTCCCTGTCTATTTATTTACTACTACTGAACATCAAAAATATACTATTTAATCCTATGTATATATGCCATATATGTACATACATATTACATAGTATAGAATATGTATAGGCACACAAAAAGATTCATTATCTACTATATATACTGTATGTGTATGTACACACACACAGCTCTTCTAAAACTATACACATTCAACCTGACTTACTGCATTTGGAAAAACACACCCAGAGTCCACTTTCTGCCACACATTTAACTATAACTTCTGTACATTAGAACATTACACACGCCTTCAGATGTTCTTCCCTAGCTTGCACATGACTATTAGAGCCAGGAGATGTCATGGATTGAGTAAAATGTGGTGAAACTCACTTAACAACGCTCTTGCTTAGCAACCAAAAAGTTGGGCTCAATTGTGGTCATAAGTCAAGGACTATCTTTACCTTCCTCTGCATGGCAGCCTTGTCCTAGTAAATTCCTTCCTCTTTCTGGCAATTTTCCTCTCTGTTAGAGGCACCAAAATAATACAGACGATGTAAGGTTTCCTGCTGCAGCAGGGGGTTGGACTAGATGACCTCTGAGATCCTTTCCAGCCCTGGATTGCTAAGCTGGTTTCAAAGTGTCTTCTAAAGCCACGTCTAGTGGCAGGGTTTGTGGTCCTTCCTTCCTCTTTCTTTCTTTCTCTCTCTCTCTGTCCCTTCCTTCCTCTTTCTTTCTCTTTCTTTTTCTTTCTTTGTCTCTCTTTCTTTCTTTCTTGTCTCTCTCTCTCTTCCTTCCTCTTCCTTCCTTCCTTCCTTTCTTTTTCTTTCTTGTCTCTGTCTCTTTCTCTTTTCTTTCTCTCTCCCTTCCTTTTTCTTTCTTTCTTTCTTTCTCTTTCTTTCTTTCTTTCTTTCTTTCTTTCTTTCTTTCTTTCTTGTCTCTCTCCATCCCTTCCTTCCTTTCTTTCTTTTTTCTCTTTTTTTCTCTTTCTTTCTTTCTTTTCTTTCTTCCTCTCTTTCTCCTTCTCCTTCTTTTCTCTCTCTCTCTCTCTTTCCCTTCCCCTCCTCCTTCAAAGGCAAGGAGAGAGAGACCCACCCAAGACATGTGAGGCGGGAGGCCCGAGAAAAAGCGCCTGGTCTGGACACACAGCCCTCCACGACGGAGCCCTTCCCGGGGAGCAAAGCAAGGACTTACTGATCTCGAAGGCAAGCTCCAGTGTGGTGCCAGCGGCAGCGGGAAACAGGTGCTTCTCTCTGCACAGAGCTTTCAGGATCAGACTTAGAGGAACGCGCAGCTCATGGCTGCTACATTTCACTGTGCTGCACAAAGCACTTTCCCAGCAAAAACAGCAAAGGGGAGAAACAGCCATTGGAGAGCACGTGGAGCGGCTGTGTTCTCCAGGTCAGTGACTGTTTCTCTCCTTCGTTGTGCTTTATGGGAAAGTGTTTGACACAGCACAGCAAAATTTAGCAGCCATGAGACACACTTTCCTCTAAGTCTCATCTGGAAAGCGCTGCGGGCAGCAGAGGGAACGTGCTTCTCTCTGCACAGAGCTTTCCGGATGAGACTTACAGGAGTCTGACTCCCAAAGCGCAGTGCTGCGAAAGACTCTCTCCTAGGCACCACGTGGGAAGGCAGCTTAGGCAGGCAAGCCACCCGGGAGGTGAGGAGTGACTGGGTGTGGCAGGTGGGCGTGGTGAGCGAGTGGCAACTGGGCGACCAGTTCGGGGCGTGGCCGGCCACCCGTCACTACTGATTCGGTGACCCAGGCCAAATTACCGCTACTGGATCACGCAAACTGGTCTGAACTGGTAGCAACCCACCACTGCTTTAACGCCATCTCGGGTAACTACCATTAAATTCCCTCTTTGAAATATGCCAATAAAGGGTCTTCTGTTTCATGTGGAATGTCCTTTCCTGTAATTCTTTTAACTGAAAAGCCATAAAACAACACCATGTTAACAATTGCACTGCAAGAATATTGAATAATACATTCCAATATTACCATTTATCTATAAGAGATATCTCCCAAATTATAAAATATGTCCTACAATGCTAAAAACTATTTACTATTAATCCATTCTGCTTAATGTTGAGAAGTTACAAGGATGCAATGACTATTCAGATTAAGTTTTACTTTGTTCACGGAAAGTTTATTGGTATTTTGCCAAACAAAGGTATTTATAAATATATAAGTACAGGCTCACATGTTAACATAAAAACAGACTTTGAAAGTATATTGTTTTCATATCAGATCTCTAGGGAAACTGTCAATATCTTAACATATTGTTAGCATACAGAGCCCAAAAGTTCACTTATTCATATATCTTGGTGGTCTTACTAAGCTCATTTACTGTCTGGCAGGTATCCCTTGGGAGGAATACCTGTAGATTTTGTTTTGGTTCCCTTGAATGGTAATTTGCATTTAATATTCAACGCTGCAGCCATGATCTCCAGACAGGTCAGGAGAATGTTAGGAGGGAGATACAGTAAGTATAGCTTCATCTTCTCCCACATACAAAAGTCCACTTCAAGGAGAGGTCATATATTCCTCTCTTTTTTAGCACTGTGGTGAGTGGCCACTGAATAAGGGTTGTAAGTTGAGGATTACCTGCATTCCATAATTCAGTTGCTGCTTATGATTTGTAAAACCTTATTCCCCTTGTCCCCAGACACCATACATGCTCCCCCATACTTAATGTCAGAGTGCACACAGTGGGACTATTTTGAGACAACCCAGGAGCAAAATACAATAAACAGGTTTGTCTTTCAAATAGTGGTTTATCTACAAGGAATATATACATACACGTACTAGGCAAAGTCAGGCAATCAATCATCAACGACAGCACGGAAGCACACACGGAGAGAGAGGGACGCCTTCACAGGGCCTCTCTTATATATACAGCCTCTTAAAGTGATAACAGTTAAATAACCCTGCTGACTCATTCTCACTGCATCATTGTTTCAGTATTACAGCATTACAGCATTACAGATTTCAGCATTACAGCATTACAGCATTACAGCAGCTGGTCAGCTATTAAATCACCATTACCGTGACACTTAATTTTAAGTTCCTTAGAAGAGAGTTTCCTTCTGATTGGAGTCATGTTTGTCTGCGATATGATGATGTTCTTCCAGGATATATTTATGGGGTGGACAGTATAAGAATTGCCCTTCCTCCAGCAAGCTTTGGGTTGGTGTAACTTCCTTTGCCTTTTATTAAACCAAATTTTAACTTGGGGACTCCTAGACATAATGGTTTATTACTATCATCACCTCAGCTGTAAGAACTCGCAATAATTTCATGCTGATTGTGTGATGGGAATAGTAATCCAACCTCTCTGGATAGCTTTAAGTTAGAACCTGTCCAATCTAGAACTGGAGATCCATTCTTCCTTAAAGAGCAATAGGAAGGATATATTTTGATGGTGTTCAGCATTATGAGCTTTCTGATAAATAAATGTGATCTGCAGTACAATACTGTAAACTCTTACATAGGAAATCATTCTCAATGTTTTAAGGGAGCTTCTATCCTTCTAGGACAGTGATGGCGAACCTTTTTCTTCTCGGGTGCCGAAAGTGCGTGCGTGCGCGCTAGCATGCATGCGCAAATGCCCACACCCATAATTCAATGCCTGGGGAGGGCAAAAATGGCCTCCCCACCCCCCGGAGGCCCTCTGGAGGCCGGAAACAGCCCATTTCCCAACTTCTGGTGGGCCCGGTAGGCCCGTTTTTTGCCCTCCCCAGGCTCCAGAGGCTTCCCTGGAGCCTGGGGAGGGCGAAAACGCACTCCCCTGCCCCCCCAGAGGCCCTCCGGAAGCTGAAAACACCCTCACAGAGCCTCCATGCAAGCCAAAAATCAGCTGGCCGGTGCGCACATGCGCGCTGGAGCTGAGCTAGGGCAACGGCTCGCGTGCCGGCAGATATGGCTCCGTGTGCCACCTGTGGCACGCGTGCCATAGGTTCACCATCACTGTTCTAGGAGAATGGAACATTAGAATTATCTCCAAAATAGGACATTTTATCTAATGAAGCTGTATTAATTGTGGCAAGAATATCTGAGTTGCTCAAACATGCTTTTTGATCTTAAAATCTGTGGTAAAAACAGGTATTTCTATTAAAAAGTATAGTCTTTCCTTCCCCCTCTCCTTCCTTCCTTCCTTCCTTCCTTCTTTTGCTGGGGGAAGGGTGTTCAACATTTTCTGAGAAATAATATTAAAAGCTGCATGTGGGTGGAATCATCCTCAGAGGTAATTTACCAAGACAATTCAAATAGAATAAAAAGGAGACAGCAGTTACGAATGGGTGGTATCACAAAAGCCTGAAAGGGAGATTGTTATTGGCATATTTTTCATCATCTCCTGAACAAAAGCCCCCAACTCCTTAGAATCCAACCTTGAAAATTCTCTAAATAAATGATTCTTGATCTTCTGCCTAGCTGAGAGCACAGCTGAAGCAGACACACCCACAAATATTCTTTGCAGCAATTAGTTATTTTTGGAATGGAGCTGAATCAAAGACAACCTCCTTCCCCCACCCCACCCTAGTCTACTCTTTCTCTTCCTTCTCCCTCTGCCTTAAAGAAACCAAATTATATAAGGTAGTTTTGAGGGTTATTGAAATGCTTAAATAAAAGAGATTCCAAATGTTGTTTTTTTCCTCTTGATTGATTGCAAGCATTCAATTATTTCCTCCCATGCAGTTGGGAGATTTTTTTAAATACACACCCTCTTAATACACAGAATAGATTTTTCTCCATATATGCAAATGAATGCAAACATTACAGTTCATTTGATACAGTGGAATAGTCATGCATATAAACTTCATTGAGCAACAGAGCACATCCTCCCTCAATCTGAGCTCCAATCCGTAGCTGGGTTACCAAGTCAACAGGTGTCACCAGACTTCTACAGGTAGGGAAACAATGACTCCTAGTAATAAAAAAATATCTGGTAAGGGAAGGAGGGATTTGATTGTCCGTCTCTCTTTACTACCTCTACTCTGCTGTGTTGGCCTCTCTTCATCAAAGTGGTACTCAACCTTGCCTTGTTAACTTGCAATTGGAAAAGCAGCCTGCCCATCCCTGATCAGAAATAGGGGGAGGGTCTGGCCCTAAACCTACCACAGGGGCTGTGGCCTGAACTGTTACTATGGAAGAAACAGCTGCCAATTCTACTAACACAGGATATCCTCTATTGGGATATGAACAAGGAAGGAGAGTCCTCACAAGCTAGAACTTTGGACTGACACCAGAAAGTGGACACCAGGTACATGAAGACAGGGGTGGGTTCCTGCCGGTTCAGACTGGATTGCCCGAACCAGTAGCGACCCGCTGGTGACATCACGATGGTGTCATGGATCCTGTTCGGTGGGTGCCGGTCCTTGGGCGCCGCCATCTTTTTTTCTGATTTTTTTTTCTGAATTTTTTACTGTTTTGAAGTTTTTTCCTCTGCTGCTGCTTGAAAAAGGGCCCTCCTGCCCGCCCCCAAGTTTATACTTACCTTTATTTCTTCGCCCGAAGCACAGCTGATCAGCTCCTTAGCTGTGTTTTGGGCTGATTATAGCTACTGAGCATGCGCAGAAGCAGAATTGCACGAGGGAAAGCACGAGGGGAAGAATTGCACGAGTGCGCGCACGTGCAACATCGCAATGCGAACCAGTGGTGAAGGTAAGTGGAACCCACCCCTGCATGAAGATATGTGAATTGAACTCCACTATTATTTAAAAGCAGGCAGCATTTATTGCAGCATTTGCTGCACAACCAATCGGATCAATACTTCTCTTTCAAAATACTTCAAGAGATAATAATGCCTTTGAAGGGTTTTTACTTGAATTATGCAGCTCTCCTTACTGGAGTAGATAGTAGAGCTGACATAAATAAAGGAACCGATTTTTTTTTAGTAGCCATACAGGAGCAAGAGACTAGAATGGTACTAGTGCTGTCCTTATCACCTCTTTGATATGTAGCCTGTCAGAGGTTTAATCTCCATGGCCATCAGAGAAAGAGTCAAACCTGGGTCTGTTTTACAGGTAGGGGACACCTTATTTTTTTACTGTTTCCAATTCTGTATTGAAATGGTCTCAAAGCTAATCCGACCTGGCTGTGGGCGAGAAGTGGCTTCTGCCTTCAATAAGAGTACTTTCAGTTAGGCCACCTATTTGTAGCTAAAACAAGAGGATGCTATTCTCAGCTCTGCCTACTTTTTAGCCGTTAGCCTCCTAAAAGTGTCTTGTTCAGAATATAGTCATACTAATAAAGATTCACTCTACCAGCATTCTATTCTGTTCCACTGATAAGAGCATCTTAGCAACAGTCATAATCCTATTAGTAGCCATAACGCAACAAAAGTATTCGACAATCCGTTTTCTCTTTGTCGTGGCTCATTTGGAGAATTTCAGCATCGATCCTTTAACAATCCGTGCATTGCTTTATTTTTTAAATCCTTGGCTATAAACCTTTACCCAGACTGCCTTGTCCTTTCATAGCTCTAAGAATGGAATTAAAGCACTGCACCCCCCATTCACTCTGTAGTTCATTTGCATTTGATTTGTCCATATTGAGCTCATTTGCATGCCATTGAAATTTGAAATGAAATGCAAGGGAAGAAGTTCAGTGAGGATGCCTGCCAGATGCAGAGCAGATCCCTGCCTGTTGTCATGTAGAAATGATGTCAACTTGGCCTGGAAGAAGCTGCAGTATTTAATTTGGCATAGAAAATCACTGTATCCATCCCATTCCAATATATGAGTCCATTGCCTTACGGCAAGCCTGCAAAACATACAGACAATAGAGAACCAATCTGTTGCAATCTCGTGGGTGAATTCCAAATGCCACATTTCTCTGGAAATATATAAATGCTCACCCAAGCTGGATGCAGAAATGGGATAAAAGTTACATTGCTGCAATTGTATTGAAGGAAGGATACAGTTAGTAGAGGTGAGGAGAGAGAGAGAGAGTAAATACGGCTTTTATTTTTCCAGCTCAGGAAGTCTTTGATTAAATAGAGCTATCGCTCCAGCATAGAACTTGAAGACTGAGAAAGGCCAGAACAAACCCTATTTTACTACCTAATGGATTGAAACCCATAGTTTATCTTAACAGTAAGCAAATATAAATTCCAATCAATCATTTACAAAAATCACAGAATTCATAAGGTCATAAGGATAATAATAATAATATTATATTATATTATAGTATAGCAGTGATGGCGAACCTATGGCACGCGTGCCACAGGTGGGACACGGAGCCATATCTGCCGGCACATGAGCCATTGCCCTAGCTTAGTTCCAGCGCCCATGTGTGCACTGGCCAGCTGGTTTTCGGCTCACGGGGAGGCTGTGGGAGGGTGTTTTCAGCTTCTGGGGGGCCTCAGGGGGTGGGGGAGGGCATTTTCACTCTCCCCAGGCTCTAGGGATACCTCTGGAGCCTGGGGTTGGAGAAAAACGGGCCTACTGGCCCACTGGAAGTCAGGAGATGGGCCATTTCCAGCCTCCAGAGTGCCTCCGGGGGCGGGGGAAGCCGTTTTCACCCTCCCCAGACATTGAATTATGGGTGTGGGCACTCACGCATATGCGATAGTGTGCGCGCACGCACTTTCTGCATCTGAGGAAAAAAAGGTTCGCCATCACTATAGTATAGTATAGTATAGTATAGTATAGTATAGTATAGTATAGTATAGTATAGTATAGTATAGTATAGTATAGTATAGTATAGTATAGTATAGTATAGTATAGTATAGTATAGTATAGTATAGTATAGTATACCAGGTCCAGACAAGATAACTCCTTCTTGCTTAAAAGTCTGTGCTGACCAATTGGCCCCCATCTTCACCCAAATCTTCAACAAGTCACTGGAGATATGCCATGTTCCTTCTTGCTTCAAACACTCCACTATCATCCCAGTGCCGAAGAAACCCTCCATCAAGGAACTGAATGATTACAGACCAGTTGCTCTAACATCTGTAGTTATGAAAACCTTTGAAAGGCTAGTGATGTCCCACTTGAAAACCATCACGGATCCACTGTTAGACCCCCTGCAATTTGCATACCGAGCAAATAGATCTACAGATGATGCTGTTGATATGGCTCTGCACTTCATCCTACAACATCTTGAATCTCCAAAGACCTACGCAAGGGTCCTCTTTGTAGACTTTAGTTCAGCATTCAACACCATCATACCGGACATTCTTCTAACTAAACTAAATCAGCTAGTGGTACCTGAACACACTTGTAAGTGGATCACAAGCTTCCTAACAGAAAGGAAGCAGCAGGTGAAGCTAGGCAAAATCACATCAGATACCTGTACAATTAGCACAGGGGCCCCCCAAGGCTGTGTACTCTCACCACTTCTCTTCTCTCTATATACCAATGACTGCATCTCAAACGATTCATCTGTTAAACTACTGAAGTTTGCAGATGATACAACAGTGATTGGCCTCATTCGAGACAACGATGAAACCGCATACAGACGGGAGGTTGAACAACTAGCCTTGTGGTGCGACCGGAACAATCTGGAACTGAACACACTCAAAACCGTAGAAATGGTGGTAGACTTTAGGAGAAACCCTCCCATCCTACCACCTCTTACAATACTAGACAACACAGTATCAACAGTAGAGACCTTCAAATTTCTAGGTTCCATCATATCTCAAGACCTAAAATGGTCATCTAACATCAAAAACGTCATCAAAAAAGCACAACAAAGAATGTTCTTTCTGTGCCAACTCAGGAAGCTCAAACTTCCCAAGGAGCTGCTGATACAGTTCTACAGAGGAATCATTGAGTCTGTCATCTGCACCTCTATAACTATCTGGTTTGGTTCTGCAACCCAACAAGACAGACACAGACTTCAGAGGATAATCAGAACTGCAGAAAAAACAATTACTGCCAACCTGCCTTCCATTGAGGACCTGCATACTGCACGAGTCAAAAAGAGGGCCGTGAAAATATTTACTGACCCCTCGCATCCTGGACATAAATTGCTTCAACTCCTACTCTCAAAACGTCGCTATAGAGCACTGCACACCAAGACAACTAGACACAAGAACAGTTTTTTCCCGAACGCCATCACTCTACTAAACAAATAATTCCCTCACCACTGTCAAACTACTCACTAGGCTGCATTACTATTACTATTAGTTTTTCTCATCGTTCCTATCACCCATCTCCTCCCACTTATGACTGTATGACTGTAACTTGTTGCTTATATCCTTACGATTTATATTCATATTGATTGTTTCCTGATTGCTTACTTGAACCCTATGACAACCATTCTTGACAAATGTATCTTTTCTTTTATGTACACTGAGAGCATACGCACCAAAGACAAATTCCTTGTGTGTCCAATCACACTTGGCCAATAAAGAATTCTATTCTATTCTATTCTATTCTATTCTATTCTATTCTATTCTATTCTATTCTATTCTATTCTATTCTATTCTATTCTATTCTATTCTATAGTATAGTATAGTATAGTATAGTATAGTATAGTATAGTATAGTATAGTATAGTATAGTATAGTATAGTATAGTATAGTATTGTATTGTATTGTATTGTATTGTATTGTATTGTATTGTATTGTATTGTATTGTATTGTATTGTATTGTATTGTATTGTATATAATATAATATAATATAATATAATATAATATAATATAATATAATATAATATAATATAATATAATATAATATAATATAATATAATATAATATAATATAATATAATATAATATAATATAATATAATATAATATAATATAATATAATATAATATAATATAATATAATATAATATAATATAATATTCTATTCTATTCTATTCTATTATATTATATTATATTATAATAATATAACATAACATAACATAACATAACATAACATAACATAACATAACATAACATAACATAACATAACATAACATAACATAACATAACATAACATAACATAACATAATTAATATAATTAATATAATATAATATAATAATATTATTATTGTATTGTATTGTATTGTATTGTATTGTACTGTACTGTACTGTACTGTACTGTACTGTACTGTACTGTATTACATTACATTACATTACATTACATTACATTACATTACATTATATTATATTCGGTTGCTGGGTGGGCATGGCCTAGTCGGCCTCCTGCACTATGGGGGGGGGGGTGTTTTCGTCTTCCTCAGGCTCCAGAGGCTTTCCTCGAGCCTCTGGGAGGGCGAAAACTGCCTCTCCCAGGCTCCCGAGGACCTCCAGAGGCCAGAAATGGGCCCGTTTCCGGCCTTCCGGAATTTCCAGGAGGCCTGTTTCCCCCCCCCTTCCCGAGCCTCCGCGTGGGCCCTGCACTTTCCTCGCATTCAAAACGGGCCGCGTGGAGACTCCTGGGAGGGACAGGGTGGGAGGGGAGGGGAGGGGAGGGGCAGGGTAGGCATGTATTGGATATCTCCAATAAACTCTACATATTTTTCTATTCATGTTCATAAATCATCACATGCTCCACGCATTTCTGTATTCATGTTCATATTCATTAATGTTCATCCATTTATCAAGCACCAGATTCCCATTATATGTAAAGATGCTCATAATTTATTAACTGTAAACAAATATAAACAAGCACATATATGAATGTTTATATGCAATATTATGAGCTTGAAAATGTTGTTCTGTAGGTTGTCCCGTTTATTCACTGTGCTGGAAGAGGTCCTCTTTTTGTCTACTCAGCTTCCACTTGCCAGCTTATCATTTTCTTTCCCAGGCCTTTCTGGCATGATTCAATAAAAGAAAAAAATCTGGAAACCACTGCACTGCAACGGAAAACTTAGGAGGTTTTTTTTCCTAGAAAGATCCTGACCTAAAAAGAGCCTAATTAGTTACATCAGGGGTCCCCAAACTTGGCAACTTTAAGACTTGTGGACTTCAACTCCCAGAATTCTGGGAGTTGAAGTCCACAAGTCTTAAAGTTGCCAAGTTTGAAGACCTCCGAGTTACATGGTTAAACAAAAGAAAAACATCAAAATGAGTTCCAGTGCAAATATGTGTCTCCTATGTATGGGAATCACCTTAAGCCTGAAAGCCATTTGTTTCCAATTAGGATCCCAAGAAAATTTTATGCTAATTTTCAGCATATTAAACCAATATGAAAACTTAACTTTCACAATAATAGCCATGTTAAACTATTGCAGCAAAACAAAAATAATGTGGCATGTTAAAACTAGGTTATTTAAAGAAAATCAACTTTACTTCACAAGTGTTACATGCCTATTCATTATTTTATTAATTGCAGCTGTTTTTGTATATTTTTCTTGCACTATTATATAATAACTGGGGATTGATAAATCATTCTATATCAGGTATCAGTTGAATTTTGATATATTTATTTATTCCCATACATATGTCTTCTCATTTCTGGCTTATTTTTAATTTTATAAAATCTGCACAAAAATTTCGATAGATCTAAAAGCAAACACTTCACAAAATGTGTTTGTGTGTGTGTGTGCACGTGTGTGTGTGCACATTAGAGTATTTTAAAATACTGCAATCTTCTGAGTGATTTTTCTGATCACTCAATTCATAAGGAAATAAATTCCACAAAGATTTCTAGTGATGACTAATATTCCTCCCTTCCTTCCTCTCATGTAGCTGTGTCTCTAGCACTAGAACTATGATGGATTCTATGCTTCTGTAAAAATTAATCAGAAGACTTATATAGCTAGAACAATAGCAGCAAAATAAGCAATGTGTTTCATGGAGGCATATTACCCATTTTATATTGTCATTTCTTGTCCTGTTCTGAGATTAGATATAGGAAACTGAATCTATCTCTGGTTGGGATCCCCTAATTTTTGCCTTTGAAGGTCAATACAAGGCAACCTGGCATCCTGGCAACCTAGCAGTTCAAAAGCATGTAAATGCAAATACATAAATAGGTACCACTTTGGTGGGAAGGGAACAGTATTCTGTGCATCTCAACATATAGTCATGACAGCCACATGACCACAGAAGAAACCTCAGACAATGCTGACTCCCTTGGCTAGGAAACGGAAATTAGCATCGCCCACTAGAGTCGGATACAACTGGACAGGTGAAACCTTACCTAATCTTAAAAGTGCACATGAGATACCTTGCCCCAATGCACTTTTAAAACATTTATTTAAAAGACAGACATGCTGCAAAGCAAAGGACTCTTTGTTTTGTGTTTGTTTTTGCAGGGAATACTTATGCGTAATCAATATGGTGGATGGCAGCAACCTAGAAGTTAATTTTGAAAAAATTCAATCTATAAATAAAGGTGAGTTGAGGTCTGGCCTCAACTAATTTGGGTGCCAGAGAAGATCAAATTGCCATCTAGTAAATAAATATTTTGTGACAGGTTATACTTAGCAAGATAAGATATTTTGTGAATCCTCAAATTTTCTAGTAGAGATATTTTGTGACCTTTTCATGACATGGTCTTAACATTCTATATGTGTTTAACATCCCCCAAAGAAAAAGATGCTGGTCTCTGACTGTCAGCTACAACAAACAGACACCATACTCAAGGGTGGTTGGTATACATCTGTAGACCATTTGCAAAATGGAGCCTTTATTGTATTATTCTAGTGACATCAACCAAATCTTTTAGCAACTGAATGCTATGTAGGCTACATTGGCCCTAGATACAATACAGTAAGAAAACTCTGTTTCATCCATGGACTATGCATACCTGAAAAAGGCAATGATTCCATGACCTTAAGAATAAACCCAAGTATTTTCTTGCTACAATCTATAATTAAAGTTTTACAAAACTGGACAATCAAAAGTTTCAATTCCACTTTATCCCTACACTCACCAAGGGGAAGAAAGTTCTGCTCTCTCATAAGATCACTTTCTGTTAATTCAGAACAAGAGTGGACTGCAAAAACCTCAAGAGGTAAATTTCTGCATCTCTCAATATATGAACAGTAATCTGCTCAAGATCAATTCTTCACTCTTCTATAAAGAATGTTCTGCAATTTTGATTTCTTGGTTTCAGCCTAGCTATGATTTAATATTCCTCAATATACAGCTTTAGAGCAACAATCCAGAATCAGGCTTAAAAATAAGCTCATTTCATATGATCCTAAATAAAAAAAATGTTGATCATTGTGATGGCTTACAGAAAATTACCAGCATACAAAAAGCAGAATTAACTTGGATTGGGGCCTTTATATGAGGGCTGCAGTATTCCAGACAATCATCAGATAGCAGAAGTGTTTTAGCTATTTCTTTTCTCTTTGCTGCCATCTAATAGTATCTAAAATTATTTATTATTAAATTGCTTTACTATGCTTATTTGTTTATCTAAAATTATGCAGCCTAGATATGGTTTCCTTACCCTGGATTAGAAAAGAAGAACTGGATCTGAATCCTTACTCATCCATAAAACTCATTAAGTTCCCAGAAAGCTTTTGTTCTGTAGAGACAAAGGGAGATAACCTTGACAAGGTTGCAATAACATTCTTTAAGTCCCAGGAAGTATGATGGTATTCAGAAACTGCTCAGGCAGGATGCATTAAAGTATAAGTAGGATGGAAAATAAAGCACAACCAAGCTTGCAGGATTCTGTTATTATAGCCTATCTCAATAAAGTATAGTTTCTAGTCTGCATTTGAAGCAAATTTTCTGGTGATTTCTATACAGTGGGATAACATATTATCTATCCTTAAGTTTGACACATATCATAGTATCATTTAAGACAAATATACTATCCAAAGCTCCTTGAAGGAAAGGAACAAGGAGGGAGGGAGGGAGGGAGGGAGGGAGGAAGGAAGGAAGGAAGGAAGGAAGGAAGGAAGGAAGGAAGGAAGGAAGGAAGGAAGGAAGGAAGGAAGGAAATCAATCTAAAAACAGTTTTTTCTCCATTTCAAATACACAAAGAAACTGGGTATGTTATTTAGAGAAAATCAACAAAACAGTTTCATAGAATGTAAAATGGCTTAACCTTATCTCCTTCCTGTCATCTGCACTTTGGATTGCTTTTAGCAGGTTTACCTAAGATAACATACTGTCAGATATTAAATGCTAGAGTAAAAATCAATGGCTATTCCAAATTTATTGCAAGCACACTAAACGGACTGCTGTCAGCTTTAGGGGTCAGCTCCATGTCAGGAAGAGTCACTCAAGTCAATTTTATAAACCTGGTATGTAAACACCACTTTCAATTCAGGGTCACAGAACCCATTTCTGCACAAAGAACTGCCACATTGAGAAGTGTCTGTGTTCCATGAAAACATAATTGCATGGGGGCGGATGGTGGTGGTGAATGAATAGTGTATACAGAGAATGACCTTGCAGTGTTTGTACTCTGATGTTCCAAATGTTTAAATAGTAGAGAAAATGTGTCATATTTCCATAATTGCTATAAGCAGGAATGTTGATGTTGAAGCTTATTGTCTAAATCAGCATTCCTCAACTTGGTCCCTTCCAAAATTGTTGGGCTATGTTTCTGTAGTGGGTATCAGAGGTGGGTTCCTCCCGCTTCGCACCGGTTCTATAGAACCGGTAGCAAACCGCTGGTGACATCACGGAGCCTGTTCTGTCGGTGCTGGTCCGTGGATGCTGCCATCTTTTTTTGGGAAGGTTTTTTTTTATATTTTGCTGATTTTTTTCTTCTGCACATGTGCAGAAGCCAAGTCTACGGCACTGCGCATGCGCCACCATCATGTTTTCAGCTTGTGTTTTTTTGCTAATTTTCGGCACTGCGCATGCGCATGCGCATGCGCAGCACGGCCATGCAGCACGGGAGGAAGCAAAACGGCGGCGAGGTAAGTTAGGACCCACCCCTGGTGGGTATGTCCAATGGGCGGTCTAGATCTAGGTCAGTGATGGCGAACCTATGGCACGCATGCCACAGGTGGCACGCGGAGCCATATCTGCCGGCACGCGAGCCATTGCCTAGCTCAGCTCCAGCGCGCATGTGCACGACGGCCAGCTGATTTTTGGCTCTCATAGATGCTCTGGGAGGGCGTTTTCAGCTTCCGGGGGGATGGGAGAGGGCGTTTTTTCCCTCCCCAGGCTCCAGGGAAGCCTCTGGAGCCTGGGGAGGGCGAAAAATGGGCCTATCGGGTCCACCAGAAGTTGGGAAATGGGCCATTTCCGGCCTCCAGAGGGCCTCCGGGGGGGTCAGGGGAGGCCATTTTCTCCCTCCCCAGGCATTGAATTATGCGTGTGGGCACTCGCACATGTGCGACAGCGCGTGCGCATGCACTTTCGGCACCCGAGGAAAAAAAGGTTCACCATCACTGATCTAGGTAATGGAAGTTGTAGACCAACATAGCTTCCTTTTAAAATTTCCCATGGAAGTCTTACGCTTCCGCAATGAGGCCTTTCACTCAGCATATCTCCTTTGCTGCACAATGACTGCAGTGTGTGCCCCCTTAGGCCAAAAAGGTTGGTGTGGATCATAATCTCTTATTCTGCAAGTATCCCTAAGAAGCCTGGGAGTCATTTAGTGAGCAAATTGAACAAAAATAATTTTCAATCTTGGAATAAGGATGACCTGGAAAGAGGAATATGCACTGAATCACACCTGATTTATAAACAACTTTCTACTACTCTTTCCCCACAAACAGAGTCAAGCTCCTCTTGCTAGCCAATTCCAAGATTCTGTAAAATGCAACTACTCCCATTCTCCAATACATTAACAATATGGATCTTATAGAAATGAAACTTTTATTTTTGTAAACCAAAAGTTTACAGTGTAAGTCACTACTGTATGAACTTTTTACATATCTATGCTAGGCCTCTTTGTGGATGTATATATGTTGTTGTTTGGCTCTAATTCATTTTTGTTTCATACTCTCTTAGTGAAAGGAAACTTGTTTATTTTTCCATAGAATTCATGGTTTGATTAGCACATAAAACTACTGTTCATCCTTCTCCATCTGACTGGGGAATTCTGGGAGTTGAAATCCACACATCTAAAAGTTGCCAAAACATTGGCTAACACTACAGCCATCTGCTTAGTCCTATGGGAATGGAATGCTGGACAAGATATGGTTCTCCTTTTTTTGTAGAATCCATTACACTTAACAGAGCTTGCTTCTTAGCTTTCTTCTATAAAATGTGTAGTAATCATGGACACGTAGACATGATTCTTGAACAAAGCTTCCCGAGCTAAGAAGCCTCTCCTCTCGGTCAGCTGTGTTTATTCTTATAGTAATCTTCTTGTGCACACAATTACAATGATTGGTTTACCCCAAAGATAGCTACCGGTAACTAGTAACAATGTGATAATTGGTTAATATACAGACAAATCATGTCAAGCGTATAGGTGAGCATGTGATTAGGAGCTGAGATAGCACAGTGGTTAAAAGCAGCATTGCGACCTTCAGCTGATTGCTAGTTCAGCAGTTCAGCTGTTCAAATCTCACTAGGTTCAAAGTTGACTCAGCCTTCCATCCTTCCGAGGTGGGTAAAATGAGGACCCAGATTGTTGGGGGCAATATGCTGAACTCTGTAAACCGCTTAGAGAGAGCTGTAAAGCACTATGAAGCGGTATATAAGTCTAAGTGCTATTGCTATTATATTGTGCTAGTTTAACCTTTACTCTTAAATAGAACAATAGAAAGAGCTGAGTAAGTAATCTTTACCTTAAATAGAACAGAGAGCAGAGTGTTTAGTCAAGATAGTCAAGATCGGTGTTCCGTATCGTTGACAATAATTGACAATAACCTACAAAATGCAGTTCCTTCAGCCACAGCCACCCTTGAAGATTCAACATGTCTGCCAAATTCTTGACCAAACAGGAGCCTTCCTACATCTTGTGGAACTCATTCATACCAATTCCTACTTAGATAATTGATGACTGTTACAATTATGCCAGTAGCTAGAAATGCAAATCAATAATCACATATTTATTTTTATGCTTCCTCTCTCTCTCAGCTCTGAGAGATTACAATTAAAAAATTCTTTGATTTGAATGTTAAATTGTTCATTTGGCTTCATTATCTCAGCTGATAGCTTATCTGCATTTCCTGTTATACTTTGCAATTTTCAGTGTTGGTATTTCAGTCTCACAGTATAAGCTAATCAGGTTTCACGCTATCAGAAGCATCATAAATATTTTTAGCAGTATCACTTTATTCAGTTTTTAAATTTCAAAACAAAAAAATGAACAGAACGGATCTCTGAAATCATGACCTGATAACTATAATTAATGTTAAACCCTTGTGCAAAATCAGCATAATTAATTTACGAATTATTCACTGGATATTTGAAAACAATAGTTTAATAATATACAGATAATATAAATATATATACCATAACATAGGTGTCCATAGTTCATAGATAGCTTTCAGGGGGTCTCTGGACTTTGCAAAAATTATAAGTTTATTTTCACTAACTTCTAACTCAAGTTTAACTTTTCATTCAATATTGAATGTACACAATAGCATTATTTATATCCTCTAAAATTGTTTGTTAAGTTCAATAAACCTCGCTGCCACAAAGAAGAGGGGGTCAACCTATTTTCCAAACCACCTGAAGGCAGGACAAGAAGCAATGAATGGAAACTAATAAAGGAGAGAAACAACCTAGAACTAAGAAGGAATTTCCTGAAAGTGAGAACAATGAATCAGTGGAATGGCTTGCCTTCAAAAGTTGTGGGTGTTTCATCACTGGAGGTTTTTAAGGAGAGATTGGACAGCCATTTCTCTGAATTGGTATAGGGCAGTGATGGCGAACCTTTTTTTGGTTCGCATGCCCACACCCATTCCCTCCCCCCCCCACGCATGCACACACACACACCATGCTGCTCCCTGCGCATGCGCACAACCCCACCCCATCCCCACGCATGTGCACAGGCCTCACTGAAGCCTGGGGTGGTGAAAAACAGCCCAATCCATTTTTCCGAACTTCCGGTTTGCCCGTTGGGCTGTTTTTCACACTCCGGGACTTCAGGAAGCTTCCCTGAAGCCTCCGGAGTGCGAAAAACAGCACAACGGGCAAACCGGAAGTCCATTTTTCCAAACTTCCAGTTTGCCCATTGGGCCATTTTTCGCACTCCAGGGCTTCAGGAAGCTTCCCTGAAGCCTCCGGAGGGCGAAATGGCCTTCCCCAAGGCCGAAAATCAGCTGGCCAGCACGTGCATGCATGCTGCAGCTGATATAGGGCAACGCCTCACGTGCCCTCTGATATGGCCCTGCGTGCCACCTGTGGCACGCGTGCCATAGGTTCGCCATCACTGGTATAGGGTCTCCTGCTTGAGCGGGAGGTTGGATTATAATTGTGTGTGAATATGCAAAACCATGAGAACTAAAAACATATTGCTTAATTAAGTAAAATTCTTAATTCTCTCTTTTAAAATTCTGGAGAATGTTCCATATATTTAAAATTATAGTGAGTACATATTCTCATATATTGAAAATGATAAGAATTTAATTCAACCTTTCCAAATCTTGTGCATTTCTGATACATTTGATTGCAATTCATATGAACTCATACACAACAGTGAATTTCCATCCTAACTGGGCAGGTTGGGAATCATTACAAATACATTTGGAGAGTCTGAATTTGAGGAAGGCTTTTAATTCATATTTGTTATTGTTGGTTATAGAAACTAGCCTTATGAAATTAATTCAAAATGCATTCTTTGTCCTTGGTAACTGAAATACATTCCTCCTTTTTCATATTCAACAGCAAACAGCTGGAAATCATTGGATGCCAAATTGAATGACCTACATTAATAGCTGGAAGGCATTTCATTGAGATGAAATCTTAGATATCAAATCTTATGGCCTGTGTTCTTTTGAGAGTGTCACATCCAGGATAAGGGTGAAACAGATGTGCTACCTCTCTGCTTCGTGGCAATTTAAAAGCTTTCTTAATCTGTTTCAACATTTTGAATGCAATAACCTTTCAGTGGAATTCATTTTCTTTCCTGGCACATTGATCATGTGAATGTGTTGAGTGTGTGTATTGTGCACACACAAACATATTTGCACATTTAGTATATCATAATTCTCTTGCTAGCAACATTAAAATATTCCCAATCAGCCACCTCATTATCTGATTATAACTATATAACTGGAATTGTTCATTTGTGCTTGGATGACATCAGCTTTTGCTCAGGGAATCAGGTTATAAGGCTTTCATGCTGTTCATCTCCTCTCCCTCCTGTTCTTCTCTCTTAACATGATAATTAATCAAATCTTTTTTTTTTCAAGAGCACATTGGGATACGTCAGGGCAAGGCAGAAACATTTTCTGATAATTGTTAGATTATTTTCTCTGTATCTATCATTACAGAGAAGCTTTCTTCAACTTGGTGCCCTTTATTTGTGTTGTGACTAAAACATTCATAATCCTGATGGCCAAGCTGGCTGAAATTTGGAGGAGTTTATCTCGATGGCACCATCTTGCAAAAGATTGATATTAAAGAAAGGAACCTAATATTTGCTTGAAACCTTTTCATTATCATTCAGTTTTTCCCAAAGAATTATTTTGTCTCGTCAGACTGGTAAAAAACATTTTTAATGGTTTTCAGCCTCAGAACCTGTCAGATAGGAATTTTCCTACCAGAGGCGATCTTAGGATCTTGCTTCCTCGAAGTCATTCGTATTTAGAAAATAAAACCGAGATTCAAATCTAATTAACAAAATATTTATTTCGGTACAAAAGTAACAAAAATAAACCCTTAATAAACTACATCTTCTCAGCTAATGGATTCACGTCTGCCTTCGGGCAGGCATCGAAGAAGAAAGGAAGTGGGAGTTGACAAAACTCCTGGAATGCACGCATGCGTAGTAAAACGTATCACATGTCTGCTTGATTAGAAATACAATAAACCTTAGAAAACAGTAGAGATGCACAACTGGCAATTATTCACATCGTGACAGCACCACAGTTATAGAACTACAAATATACACTTGGATATTTCTTAGTAAGTCATTGAAGCCTTGAGGGAAATGTTCAGGTGGAGGGTAGAGCTAATACATGACTTGCTTTTACACTCTTAGGTGGTCATCCCTTGGAGCAGAGTTCATTTATGAAATATATTGATAGCTTCAGTTTCATGCTGCTTAGGCAAAAATGATGTTTCTTCTGCAGTCTGCTTGATAGAGACAAAAGATAAAGATGACAAAAAGAAAAAGAGAGAAAAGAAATAATGCTTTTCTTTTGGACTCTATACCTGTGTATAGCCTTCCCTTTGTTCACAGGGCTACAATCATTTATAACAGAACCTTAGGAAGTAGAAAGTGGCAGCAAGGATTTTCAAGCCACCCACCAAGACAGGAGAGACAGCTATGGTGTCTTGAGTAGGGGGCTTCTGAGAGATGAGTTTTGAGACCGCCAACTCCTGTCACTATAGACAATTTCCAAATTTTGTCATTGTAAGCTTAGCCAATTAAGACAAATGTTGGGGCATCAACATGTACTATAACAGGACAATTTACAATCACAGCAAAGGCAATAGTTTAATCTATGACATATTTTGAAAGATCATATCACCCTTCCTAGGTAGGAGCTATAGCATAATACATATGAAAGTAACTCCCAGTCAGCTACCGGTAAAATCTGTGGAATGATTTTACCGGTAGCGGAAATTTTGAGTAGTTTGGAGAACCGGTAAATACCACCTCTGACTGGCCCCGTCCCATCTATTCTCTGTCTCCTTAGTCCCAGCTGATCGGGAGGAAATGGAGATTTTGCAGTAACCTTCCCCTGGAGTGGGGTGGGAATGGAGATTTTACAGTATCCTTCCCTGCCACTCCCATCAAGCCACACCCACCAAGCCACAGCCAAAGAATCGGTAGCAAAAAAAAATTGAAACCCACCACTGACACTATAAACAATACAAAAACCATAGTTTAACTTAAAGTAGTCAGTATTTCCTCAGTGTGCATGTCTGTATGTGTTTGTGTGCAAATTATATTTATCTTACACAATACAGATCTAACTAGAGCAATTATTTTTTTTGCTGGATAACTGCAGAAACTAAAAAGAGCTGCTGGTCGGGAGTCACAGTCTTTTCATTTAACATCTGACATTTTAAGATATTTGTGCAGAATGTCATAAAAGTTTCATCCAATTTTCAAGACAAGTTGCATTCCTCATCTTGATCAAGCAATGCACCACAAAGACCATTTTGAATAGGAAAAGAATTTATAAACACATGTCTACTGTACCAGCTGCTGAGGATTAAAATGCAATAATATATTATGTACTTTGCAAGTTTCTCATAGCAACACTATTTGAAAAGGGGAGGAAAGTCCTGCCCAGATATAACATTAAAAGAAAATGCTATAACTGAAAGAGAAAGCAAAGAAATATTGCAGGAACAATTTTAATATGAGCTAATAAACCAAGAGCCTTACCCTACTTCCACTTAATCACAGCACAAATATGCTTTTTGCAAGGTTTTATTTTTTGCAATAACCTCATCGCATTGCCTAGATAGGCTTAAGTCACCCTTAACTGCATCAGTGTTAAAAGAATCATCTTCCCATTATTCCAAGGCAGCCTGGATATAATCTGTTATGCTTCATTACCAATCTCTGAAGGAAAGTCAGGTAATGACAGCAATTGGGAATAAATGCAATTAAGGCAGGATAGGAAATAAATACAAGAAAGGCAGGATAGATATTAACAAAACTCAGGAAGGCAAATCACACCAGTGTTATTTTTTGCTGACTCATTGATGCAAGAGTGCCACTTTGGCTTATCCTTATTTTCTCCTAACATGGCAGCAAAATGCCACACACCCCACTAATGTTTTTACACATGGCATTGCCTTTGTCTCATCCTCAATCCACAGCTAACAACTTAGTTTTAAAATAGTATTTTCCATGATTTTTTCCTTCCATTTTCTTCAGTTTGGGTTGTGGCTACAATCTGGCATATTTCATTAACAACAATGGAGTTGTTGAGAGGCTTGGAGGGAGATCTGTCCAGTCCTACCCACTACTTGAGGTTGCTGCAGGCATGGCCCATCCTTATGGCCTCTGGAGCTCCCCCCCGCCCCCATTTTGAGTGAGCTGCAGGACAGACCAGACCTATGATGATGAACCTTTTGGGCTTGGTGTGTCAAAAATGGCATAATCTGACTCTGCTCGCATATGTCACATATGCACATACTGAACCAAAGAGAAACAACTGTTTGCATATTTAAATGAGGTGGCTGGCACATACATCCAATACATAAACATATATTTTTAAAGAATATAGTCCAATCATGTGTGTGTTCCAGGGGCGGGTTCCTAATTTTTTTTGCTAGCACTCTGTGGGCATGGCTTATTTTGTGGGTGTGGCTTGCCGGCCATGTGACTGGGTGGGCGTGGCTTCTCAGACTGCTGAAGGGAGGGGAACTGAGATAGGTCCTGCCGCCCATTCCCCCTCCCCTCAGCAGCTCGAGAAGCCTCGAACGTGCAAAAATGCCTAGGATCATCACCGCGCATTCGTGGCTTCTTGGACTGCTGAAGGGAGAGGAATGGAGATAGCTCCTGCCGCCCGTTCTTTCAGCGTCTCATACGCTCCCTCAGCCATCCTCCCCTGCTTGGACTCACTGTGGGGTAGGAAGGCAGCGCATGCACAGTGCCGGAAGCTCGGCTTCTGGGCATGTGCAGAAGAAAAAAATTTTAAAATTTAAAAAAAAATTTTTTTTAAATGGCGGCACCCAGGCACCGGCAACCGACCGCACCGGTACTGTGACATCACCAGCGGGCCGCTACCGGTGCTATAGAGTGGACCGCACCTGTAGGAACCCACCACTGGTGTGTTCCCAAGAGTCTGCTGCATGCTCTTACCTTCAGGTGGTTTTCACTTTCTATGGATAGACCCCTGCAGCTTCCCCAAGGCAGACCCAGTCTACACGAGACCTTTATTCTTGAAGCTACTTTGGAGAATACTATTCCACGGTTGCTGTAGCCTCTGAAAAGCCCAATTCTTATGCCATTTTTGGAGGGTCCAGAACCACACAACTTCCAGACAGAACAATTAATCAATGGAATGAGTTGCCTTCAGACGTGAGTGCTCCATCACTAGAGGCTTATAAAAAGAGACTGGAATGAACAACCATTTCTCTGAAATGTATAGGGTTTCCTGCTTGAGCAGGGGGTTAGACTAGAAGACCTCCAAGGTCCCTCTCAACTCTTTTATTCTGTTATCTAATCTGTTAACATGAAATAAGATACAGTGTTAGTTGATATGTGGTCTGTAAACATAAGTGACAAATCCGCTAATTATATACTATGATACACTAGGAGTTGCATATAGTTTTTCATGAGGATCAGTTACTGCTCATGTTAGTAAATAAGCACTGTTGAAATCACTCAACCATTCCTGGATTGTAACTAAATCAGAAAACTGGCTGTCTTATTGTTAGAATTATATTTTGGAAAAACTGATGCCGAGAAATATTGGACTGGTTCACACGTTGTGCTAAATTATAGTGTGTTTTGGGATTAGCTTGATCTGCTAACCTGCCTATTATTAAACAAAGTAAAATACTTTGTTGGCATTATGCATAAACAAGGCAACCAAGGTATTTTTAATAAATTCTTACCAAGGAAGCCAACTGTCCATCTGCCCTCTCCAGTAGACTGAAGTCTTCCTGAAATCTGTTTATAATCCGGAACTTCACAACTGCTCTTGATCCAGAAATAGATTAGTATTAGTGCTTTTTTCCTTCCTCTATTGACCTTTTAAAAATATTAGGTTACTCTCATGTAATCTTTAAATAGTAAAACAATACACAGTCTAAATTAAGATTTCAGATATTTTCATTTGAAATGATATGATCTCTGCTGTGTAAATACAGTATAACAGGAAGTAAAAGTTTGGAAATGTAATGCCTTAGAAATAAAGAAGTAAAATCATATTTCATAAAGGTGATATAACTACTTCTATCTCACAGATATCTCGTATCTAACTTTGAAATGAGTCCTTTCATAATGAAAAGTTGGACTTGAAAATCACCATAAAAACAACAGTGGGATTGCTAGGGTTATGATCTATGTCATGTCATTAATTTTTTTTTGTCCAGTGACCTCTGACTCTTCTGAGCCTGACATAATTTTACCAGGCTTGTCTATCAGCAACTGTTTCTTTGAATTCTTGTAAGTTTATGTTTGTGTCTTTGTCTTCTAACTCTAATCTTTTTTTTTCAATTACATTCAAATTTTTCAAACTTCTCCCAACATTGGGTTTTCTCCAATGATTCTTGCTTTCTCATTATGTATCCAAATTATTTAAGTTTTAACTTCATTATTTATCCTTCCGTTGAGTTGTCCAGTTTTACTTCATCTGGTATTCAACCTGTTGTTCTTCATTCTAAGTATTGCCAACAATTTTCTCCAGCATCACAATTCAAAGACATCAGTTTTTCAACCTTTCTCATGACCCAGCTTTCACAGTCATATGCTACATTTGGGGAATCCTTGGCCTTCATAATGTGTCACTTTAAGTGGTGTGATGCCACTACACTTTTTTTCTAGATTCACCAATCTTTTCCCAGATAAAGAAGTTTATATTCCATGATGATTCACCATAAATCATAAATATTTTTGTTAAGATATTCATGAACTGGGAGAGCCATGTTAACAAGGTTAGCCAATGAATAGGCATAGCAACTGAATCAGCCAATAGGAGCTAACCAGTTCTGAGTCTGTGCAGAGAATCAAAACTGGAACTTAAGCTTAAGGCTGGGTGTGTCTGCACTTTCCACTCTGTACTTTTCCTCTCTGAACTCTGCTGAAATGAAACTAACTGTTCTCTGCTACCTGTAACTACTTGAAGAAGAATCTATATTGGTACTGTAAAATTTACTTCATCTATATTCTTGTATATAAAGAAGTTAATGAATCCAGCTAAATCAGTCATCTGTGTGTGTTTCTGGAAATTGATTTTTTTGCAACAAACTTTAATAATTTTTGACACTAAGAAAATTTTCTGTTTTAATATTCTCATTATACTGTATATTCTGCATATACGTTAAATAGATAAGGTGATACATAATTCTTTTACCAGTTTTGAACCAATTATTGATTCCATATTCTGTTTTAGTTGTTGATTCTTGGTCACCATGCAAAATCTTTAATAGGCTGATGAGGGGGCCATGCCATCCATGCAGCTCTCATTCTGTTTCTTGGTTGCGGCAATGTCTTTTGTTCAAACTGCCTCATATAAAACACTAAGGACATAGTAGCAATCATATGCACATATTAAAACAAACCTGGAACCCTCCTGAAGCCTAATGGAGCCTTGAGAAGATTTATTGATTTCCAATACTGTTGCTTTCTGAAAATAGTACCGTGTATATTTTTTCTTTACATACTCTATGTTGACATTGAGTAAAATTATTTTAAAATTATACTTTATGGAATATAATTTATTGAATTCCTGTGTTAACCTATTACTCAGAAACCACAAGGACTGTGTTTACAGCTAGGAAAGGTCTTTTGATTCCCTCTCCCTAAAATATATTCAAGATTCCAGCTATGGTTCTGGGGAAAAAAACTTAGCACTCTTTTCTCTTTTCTTTTTTTCTTCTTCTTTTGTTACCTCTACATGGGAGAGACTACCAATCAGGAGATGAAGGCTGAATTGTAACTGCTAAGAATGACATCTTCTGTTTTTCACCCAACACAGATGATGATGTAGTTGATGTTTGGTATGAATATTTCAACAGTGTAACAGAGCTGAAATCTCAATTCAGAAAGTGAGACTCCAGAAAAGGCTGAGATATTCTCTGTAGGTAGTTGATCTCTTTGATTATATGGTGTTTGAGAGAAGGTTGCCACCCTATGGAATCAGCTTCTCAGTCTGGAGATACTCCTGGACCAGAGATTCAAGGAAGTGTTTGGGGAGTCCCTTTTATCATTTGCCAAATATCATGTGCCTTTTATCATATTCAGCTAGATTGAATTAGTTGTGCTACAGTTACATTCTGATAATGACAGATCTGGATTATTACAAGTTATGCATCTGGCTGTGTTTGAAAAGGGCTTGAGACCTGATTTAGTATAAAATAGACTGATGAATAATATATTATCCAGGGCTTTGGTATCTACATTGATTGCCAATCTAGGCTACCATAACAATAGCATTTAGGCTTATATACTGCCCCAATGCCCCATAGCACTTTACAGAACTCGCTGAGTGGTTTACATTATAAGCATTATTTGCATGTTGCCCCCCAATAGTCTGGGTCCTCATTTTACCAACCTCAGAAGGATGGAAGTCTGAGTCAACCTTGAGCCCCATCAGGATTAAACTCCAAGCTGTGGGCAAAGTTTGACTGCAATTCTGCACTTTAATTACTGTGCCACCAGACCATACCTAGGCTGCAACTTTAGAAGGCCACAAAGAGCTACAACCACTGGAAGGTAGCAATGAGATTCAGGAAACTCTTTGGTGCTATCTAATAATTGCCTGGATGTTTGCAGCTAAGGTCTGGTAGTGCTTTATCTAAAGGTATCAAAAATAAGTTCAAAATGCTGAGCCTTAAGCTTTATCTAATTAAACCTTACCGTTATTATCCAAGATCCTTTTCCATTGAAAGAAAGCAAAACAGGAGAACAGTTCTTGAGAACTATTCCAAAAGTGGAATGCCTTCTACCGGTACCAACAAACTCACTTACCAATTACATTTTTTTAATATGATGTTGTGGAAGATGTTCTTTTTTAGAAGCTACTTTAGAGTTACTGAAATATATAGAGTTGCTATGATATATTTTGCAGTATTTATTATTGTTATAATTAGTAGTGTCAATGGAATGTTTCCTCGAGTAAAATTCAGCTCCTAGTATCTATGTTGGGATGTCCATGCAGTCTTCTTGGCAATGATACTAAAGTGGTTTGCCATGCTATTTCAGAGAGGTTTTTTTCAGCTTCCTAATGTATGACAATGATGAGGCAGTTTTTATTACTTTATATCAATTTCTTTTATATGTTGTTGTAAGGAATATCCTTCTGGGTTCAGTTCCAAGTGGGGAAAAAGACACTGGATTCATGAAAGTTGCTTGGAAAGAAGGTTTAATGGTGGACAGGAGTACATGGCATGAGCCCCTGTACAGAAAAGGTAGCTTACATGGTTCCAGGTGTGGGTGAAGAGAAAAAGAGAGAGAAGAGATGCTGAGTTCCTTGTTTTATACTTTTTTGTTGGGTCCCACCTCTTAGTTTCCTGTTCCTGTATAGAAATGTATCCCATTGGCTCTCAGACCCCCCAGGGGCATGCTGGGGCAACTCTTGGCTTTTGTCTAATCCAGCTTTGGCTGAATGAAAGGGCCTTGGGCAAATCCTATTATGGTTTTATTATGCAGAAGACTTTCAGCCAGGTGAGAGGAATGTGTGAGCTGGGCCCAGTCCTTAATGGCCCATTTGCAAGGCGTGGGGGTTTTCCAAGAGGAGTCTTTTATCTGTTTAAAAGCATGTTTCCAGATGTGTTCCACAGAATATTTTCTGCCTTTTAATATCTCCTAGGATATCTCATTTCCTAGGAGAGGGGTGGGTGCTAACTTCCTACAATCCCTCATTTTTTTTTCAAAACATGTGAGTGCGACACATGTTTTGACACAAGCTTCAAATTGATCAGGTCAGGGAGATTTGATGGGTGCTTTTAATTTTCTCTGATGCAGAGGGGAAGACGTTGAAAGAGGCAGCAGAAGGATTCCTTCAGTGGCTCCCAAAAGGAGAGCTTTCAACCATGATGGTCAATGGCCAGGGCAAAAGTTCTGGAAATAAATTTACAGTATCCAATTTTCCATGCCAATTATGTTCAGATGTTTGATAACACTTTCGGTGAGCTCCTAGACAGGTTTCAAGCAAGCACAGGCCCCACAATATTCCCACAGCCATGGTTTACCTTGAAATCACAGGCTGCCCATTTCCAAGGGATGGTTCTTGAATCTGCCCTAGCTCTTACTTTAGTGCATCTAGGATTTGTGAGTCCAAATTGAAGTTAGCCAGTGTGCAATCCAGGCTTTTCCTTTTTTATATAATAGAATGAGCCCTGGGACTCTTACTCCTGAGACCACCAGTGCAAAATACCCTGCTTTACTGGGCAGCAGTCAGGCCTTGGGTTTCGAAGATCCTTTCTGCTAGCTCTTCAAGTGGGGAAATTGCCTGAGGGACCTGTCCCCTTCCCCCATGGAATTAGCAGGGAGATATGACTGCCTGGGCTTTAATGCCACAAAGCAGGAATCAAAACAACAACAAAAAAAATAGCAAGCTAAAAGCAGCTTTTGGGTGGAGGTAGGTGAAAAAAAAAAGATAACCTCAGTCTAATTCTGAATGGCGTGTCTCTGTGTGTTTGTGTATGCAGCTACAAATATCCCTCCCACTAGACAGAAATCTAAAGTGTACAGAACTCACTGTGGCAACCACTCCCAATACAATTCTTACATGAGTACATTAAACTGATTACAATATAGATGAGACAAGAAAGAGAAACTTTACAATGAATTTCAGTGAATGAAGCAAGGAAAGAAAGAAAGGAAAAAGAAAAAAACTTTACAATTAATTTCTGTGACTGAAGCAAAGAAAGAAAGAAAAACTTTACAATGAATTTCCCCCCTCCCCCCTAGTCTTTTCAGCTGTCTTCTGGGGATTGAAAATAGATGTTTGGTCTTTATTTGTCCATCTCAGGGTCCTTTCATTCATGTCTGCTGGGTGGCCTTGGGTTTTGGTGGTAAGGCTGGTCAGTCAGGCTTGGAAAGATCTGCTCCACTCTGGTTGCTGTGATGACTAGAGGACTAGATTCAAACCCAATTCTGGCTCAAATGGATGGAATGTCTTTACTGGAGGCAGTTTCTGAGCCCATTTGGTCTGCTTCCATAGGCTTCAGGATCATGTGTGCAGGGCTGAAAGACATAAGAACAGGGTCCCTTCCCCCTTTTGCTGGTAATTCTACCACGAGAGGCATTGTAAAAGGATTAGAGATTTTGGGGGGGTAGATAGCTTGCAGGCAGGGTTTGAGGAAAACAAACAACACATCAGTATCGCAGTTAAATCAATTATAACAAAATGGAGACATCACCGGGGGGGAAAAATGAACAGACATTTCCATCTCAGCAGAGAATTGGCATCCATTAAACATCACAGAAGAGCAATATTAAAACTGTTTGCATGTACATACAGTAAATGTAAGAATGAAATTTTCCTGTAAATTAACTTAAAACATTGTCCCTTAAATTTGGGCTTTTCTTAAAAACACAGAGAGGAATAGGAAAATTGAACTCTGTTCCTTGTCCCAGACCAGGTTGGCCAGACCTAACTGGGCAAAGACATTTTCCTTTCTTTTCAGTGCTTTTAATTTTTCCTAACAATTTGAAATTCATATCTCTAGGAAACAGAGACATTTTACAGTTGCAATTACCTCGAGTGCGCACAAGACAAGACAAGACGTACACATACACAAAAACAGGGACAAAGAGGATGACAGGACACACACACAAGTCCTTCCTGCCATAAATTTCAGTTAAATTAGGGAAGGCACAAATCTTAACAAACAAACCACGTGGTTACATATAAGAGAGAGAGAAGAAAAGAGAGAGAGACAAACAAACACCTCAACATTTTTCCTTTTCTGTTTTCTTAAGTACCTTTATTTAGCCAAATTGGCTGTTTTGTTTTGTTTTGTTTTGTCTGTGTCATCCCTCAGCAAAGTCCATTTCCTACTTTTGCACATTCCTGTATTCCTGGCGTCCCAGGTTCCAAGCCCTCACAAGGGTACCCGCCACCCTTGAACTAGAGCTTCCCATGATCCTTTAAATGTAAGGTTCACTTTGGCTTAGCTAGTGGCGCGTCACTGTTTTCAGAGGCTAAAAAACTCTGGGAAGGACTTCCGATTCCCTCATGGAAGTAAGGGCCCCTTCCTTGGGGAGTCGTCCGCAGTTTTCAGAGGAGAAAAAACTCTGGGAAGGACTTCTGTTACCCCACAGAAGTATGGGCCCCTTCCTTGGGGAATCTCCTTTAGGTTTATCAGATCCAAAAAGGGGATCTGCGAGGACGTAGCCGCCCCTGTACGACTAGTACTAAGACCTCCACTTTCTATTCACGAGCTTCACATTTTAGAACCGAAAAATTATGGGGTTTGCTTTTGGGATGTGCACATAAAAACAACAACAACAACAACAAAATTTGCTTTCCCACCCTTCAATCACACACACACACACACACACAGACATTCTTCCTCCTTCCCTAACAGAAGGTCCTGTGCTCTGTAAACGCTAAACAGAACTTACACAAATCAAAACAGAGAAAGAGAAGACATTGACACATAGGCTGGTAGATGAGAAAGAAACTCTATACTACCAAATGAGGATAAACAAAAATAATTCAATATTATGAAAAGCTGTATGAGCAAGAAGTTTCAGAAAAATAAAATTAAAGAATATTTGGAAAAAATGGAATTGCCTAACGTACCAGAAAAGGACAAAAACTATTAAATGAATGAATATCAATGATGGAATTATCAGAAGCAGATCAAGAGACAAAAGAACAACCAAACACCAGGACCAGGTGGGCCTGTGGCAGAATTTTACAAAGATTTTACATAATGAAGTATTGATTGATGTAAAGGTACCAAATTCCTGAATGGGAGCAAATATTACTTTGATTCCAAAATAAGATTCAGATTTAATGCAGATAAAACTATAGGCCCAGCTCTTTACTGAATGCTGACTATAAAATATATACTTCAATAATGGCAGCAAAACTACAAGGTTCCTAAATGAATTTATACGTTCAGATCTCTTAAGCTTTTTCTAAGAGACAGATTAAAAACAAAATGAGAATGATTTTAAATACATAAAAAGGGCACAAGAAAAGGATGCTATTCATTTCGATACTGGAAGTGCTAAATATAAATATTATGGCAGACACAGAAATTAAAGGCATGGAAACTTGAAAACTAATTTTGCACCAAGTGAGAAATAAAATAGGTTAATAACCAACCTTGCTGACAATTTTGTTGTCCAAAAGGTAGAGAAGAGAACTAGAGGAGATAATTAAGTCCATACTTGACTTAATACTTACAAAGAAGAAGTTGTAGAAGGATTTGAAACTGCATCATTAACATAACAAAAACAATTGAACACACTAAAGTCTTAGATTTTAAAAGAGCTGACCTTAATAAACTCAGAGAAACTTGAGAAAGATTCCTTGGATGAAAGTCCTAAAGGGAAAAAAGCAACTCAAGAAGCTTGGTAAACTCTGAAAAACTTGATTATAAAAACCAATTGCACCATACCAATCAGAAAAAAAAACCAGAAATCCAAGAAACCAGCATGGCTGCACAAAGACCTCACTGACAAATTGAATGAATGAAGGACAGATACAAAAAATGGAAAGAGGGACACATAACTAAGGCAGAATATCAGCAGATAGCAAGAATCTGTAAAGAAAAATCAGGAAACAAAGGCCTTGAATGAACAAAAACTTGCAACAAAAGTGGAAGATAATATAAAAGATTCTTCCAATACATAAAAAAAACAAGAAAAAAAATCAAGGAAACAGTTGGACCACTAAGGAGAGAAGGCAACACAGAGAAAGCCATGAGTTGATTAACTCATTCTTTGCATCAGTCTTCTTGCAAAAAGAAATGCAGCCCAACTAACCAGAAATATAACTGGAAAGGGAAGAGAGGGGAAAAAAACAGACTGGGGGAAAAAACAGACTGTAAGCTAAAGTTAAAATAAGCAAAAACAGTAAGAGAACACCAGGTCCCAGAGTCCTAAAGGAGCTGGTAAATGAAATCTCAGAACCACTGCACATCTTAAAAAAAAAATCTTGGGACACGGGGACTACCTGAGAAACTGGGAAAAAGCTAATGTGGTTCCCATCTTCAAAAAGAAAGAAAAAAACAACTAAACTCTGAGCCCTATCTAATGCAAAGAAAAGTAAAATCCTACACTTAGGTAAGGAAAACCAAAACTATAGATAACTATTATAAATTGGTGCAACAAATTAAAACAGATTTGGAGGTGGAAAAGTAACCACCATAAAATGAGTATCCTGCAATGGCTAGCAGACAAAACAGGGCTGGGGGGGAGAAGGGGGGGGAGAAGGAAATATCAAAGGATTTAGGAAGATACATTAACTTGGTTAAACAAAAAGCATGATTATTATTTCCTAAAATGATTTGTACCCAGACAACACACTATTCAATTGAAATTGGAATTTACATATGCCATAAAGTAAAATAAAAAAGCAAAAATTACCCACACATGCAAACACACATTTCCCAGTTTTCTATGGTTTAAAGTAAAATTTAGAGGTAGGTACTCACCTTCTTTCCAAGCAGCCCTTGAATTGAAACTCAAAACCCCTTTAAAACCTAATTTCCAATGGCCCAGGTCAAATAAATTTATTTAGGCCAGGATCATTGAAGAGGTTAGCTTGGAGTCCCATCTGGGGTGCCAATTGTTGTAAGGAATATCCTTCTGGGTTCAGTTCCAAGTGGGGAAAAAGACACTGGATTCATGAAAGTTGCTTGGAAAGAAGGTTTAATGGTGGACAGGAGCACATGGCATGAGCCCCTGTACAGAAAAGGTAGCTTACATGGTTCCAGGTGTGGGTGAAGAGAAAAAGAGAGAGAAGAGATGCTGAGTTCCTTGTTTTATACTTTTTTGTTGGGTCCCACCTCTTAGTTTCCTGTTCCTGTATAGAAATGTATCCCATTGGCTCTCAGACCCCCCCAGGGGCATGCTGGGGCAACTCTTGGCTTTTGTCTAATCCAGCTTTGGCTGAATGAAAGGGCCTTGGGCAAATCCTATTATGGTTTTATTATGCAGAAGACTTTCAGCCAGGTGAGAGGAATGTGTGAGCTGGGCCCAGTCCTTAATGGCCCATTTGCAAGGCGTGGGGGTTTTCCAAGAGGAGTCTTTTGTCTGTTTAAAAGCATGTTTCCAGATGTGTTCCACAGAATATTTTCTGCCTTTTAATATCTCCTAGGATATCTCATTTCCTAGGAGAGGGGTGGGTGCTAACTTCCTACAATGTTTTTAACAGGTTTTTACAGATTACCTGGGGGACCTCAGTGGATAATTAATACATAAATTATAGATTTATAAATGATTGAAGATTGCTGTTTTGAACAATGTCTTGAAGCAAGGACATTTGAATGAAGAGAAGTGTACTGTCCAATGATTCAGTTTGAAACAACATCATATGAATTAATAAAGCAGCAATCAATGTACAACATTTGTTTAAACTATTTCAGGTTCCCCTGATTTCACTTTTCAAACAGGATCTGAAACATAGTGTTTCCATTGTAAGCCAACACTACAATACCAATTGCCAGATTCCTCTCTGATATACCCATTTGGGTTGAAACATGTCACCTTTCTTCTAAAATGATTGTACTATGTTTCAGATTAGTTTCATGTTGATATAAAGCTAGGCTCTTCCAGCCACATACAATGAATTCATTGATGCTATATTTTCTCTGTGTAACCTCCATAGGCCAAAAGAGGATTAAATATCAGCAACTGATGTAATCTTAGACTTTTACTGCTACAGGGTCTGAGGATCAAGTTAGTTAAATATGATCAAGGTCACAGATATGGAAAGCTTGAGTCAAAAGCAAATTTGGTGCAGGAGGAAGGGGATTCAGATAATTTTTTAAATCATGGATACTATAGTAATTCACATGGGCCTTTCTTGACAGGTACACTAGACCAGTTCTCCAACCTTTTTTCAAATCTAACAATTTCCATACAGTAGCTTTATACAGTAGCCAAACAACTGAATCTTGTAATGTGGCTTCTTAGAGGAAAATATTCGGCCATAAAAATATGATTTTGTTGCTTGTTGTTCCATAAAGGGCAATTTAAGTGATTGCAATGGGAAACTAAAGCAGTTCATTCCATACATTTAAATTAAGGGGAATGGGTCTCTGAACCAATTTTATTTTGTTGGGATTTTTTTCCTTTTTTTGAGTAATTATTTATGAATTCTTAGAACATAGAAATAAAATAACAGGGTTGGAAGCAGGGGTGGGTTTTAACTTACTCGCTGCCGGTTCGCTTCCTCCCGCGCCGTGTGGGTGCATGCAGCTATGTGCAGTGCCAAAAAATAACACCCCCCCAAAAAAGCCAAAAACAAGATGGCGACACATGCACAGTGCCAGAAACTCAGCTAAATCCTTTCAACTGTTCATCATACAATTTAGCAGCCTCTATCATCTTTGTTACTCTTTTCTGCCTGTTACCTAGGGCTTCCCTATCTTTTTTGTATCATGACCAGAACTGGATGCAGTATTCCAAGTGCAGTCTCACTAGGGCACTATAGGGCAGTACTATTACTTGTCATGATCTTGATACTATATTTCTGTTGATTTATCTTAGGACTGCATTGGGTTTTTTGGCAGCTGCAGCACACTGCTGGCTCATATTTAAATGGTGATCCATTAGATCCCTATCACGGTTACTACTATTGAGTCAGATACCACCTATTCTATACCATCACCACTTTTTTTTTCTGCCTAGGTGCAGGACCTCACTTTTTTAACCACTGAACCACATCTTGTTGGATTGAGCCCAATGCTCAAGTCTGTCAAGGTCCTTTTGAATTTTGAGTATATCGTCTAATGTGTTGGAAATTCCCCCCAGCTTGATGTCATCTGCAAATTTGTTGAGTTCCCTTTCTATCCCCTGGTCGAAATTATTTATAAAGATATTGAAGAGTACTAGACCTAAGACAGTGCTTGAGGTACCCCACTGCATGCTTCCCTCCTTGTAGATATAGTTCCATTGAGGACTATGTCGAGTGCAGTTGGTCAGCTAGTTGTGAATCCATCTGGTGGTGATGCTATCCCACATTATCAGGCACAAGAAATCGGGTGCCAGGGTTGGGTCCAAAATGAATAAAAGTTTATTTCATGCTACCTCTAAACAAGAATATTAACAGTCAAGGCAAAATGTTGGTAGATAAGAGTCAATGGAATTCAAGGAGGGCAAGACTTAGATCTCTTGTAGGTATGACAGAACTCTAAATTGACGATGCATTTGACTCCTCCCTCAGGCTTAGCTTAGTCTTCTCCTATACACATTTTTTGATCTTTCCAAAAAGTAGGCTATAGTCTACTTTGTCAAATGTCTTACTGAAGTCTAAAGTAAACTATGTCCACAGCATTTCTCTAATCCTTTGTTAATAAGATTTGTCTGGTATGACCTGTTTCTAACAAATCCATATTGACTTTTAGTAATCATTTTGGTCATTTCTAGGTGCTCGTAAATCTGTTGCTTATGTTTTCCAGGATTTTCCCAGGTATTGATGTTAGGCTGATTGGTCTGTTTCCTGGATCTATTTTTCCCCGTTTGAAGATTAGAACCACATCAGCTCTTTTCCAGTCCTCTGGCAATGTCATGGCCCCATCGGAGCCCAGTTCGGAGGAGGAAGAGGAGGAGTTGGAACCGGAACCATCCAACGGAGATGACACGTCACCCTTGGAATGTTTGGAGAGTCCAGGGGCTGAGGATGATACTAGAGGCATCAGCAGGGATGGGAAGAAGGGCAAATGATTGAACCAGTGTTGTGATATTGTACTCTGCTCCTTTCATACACATGATGGTCAAAAGGGCCAGAGGATGCCACACAATGTTGTAACATTGCTTTTATCATTTTGATCAAAATGGTGGTCCTGAGCCCCATGTACTCCCCACAGCTGCTCATGCACTGAAAATTTTCTCCCAGATTCTTTCTTTCTTATGCTATTAGGCAGATCTAAAATCTGTAAGAAAAAAAAGGCCTGAGGGACTAATTTCAAATGCAACATTACCAGATGGGAAAGTTTTAATATACAGTATAACCACTGGTCATGACCATAATTCATTCCATAACTCTGGTCGCAAACCGATTTGGTCATGACCTGAACCTAATTTTGGAAATTTGGCGCTTACTAAAAAAAATGGCGTGGAAGGGGAAATCGGCTGCGGGGAAAAAATGTGAATTTTTTGGTCAGAAACCCGATTTGGTCATGGTCAGAAGCGTTCATGACCAGAGGTTCTACTGTAATCAGCAGAACAAATTTTGAAAGATAGACAAACCATTGATGTGAATGGGAAGGAAAGATTGTTATTCCACGAGGTCCACACACACAATTCTATCAAAATTGATTCTGCACCAATCATTCCACTTCCTCCTTGCAAGCAAGATTGCAAATGCGGGTTTATTGTCATAACTATGTCTCAAGAGAAATAGAATATGAGATTTTGAATGTCGAAATTACCAGTACAAAAGGGACTTGTGCTTTCTATTCCTTCAGTTCAGATTCCTTCTCTACCACAATTGTTTTGACTGAGATACTATTATCTGCAATTAAGTATAAGTGTAAGTGTGATTCAAAAAGAGGGAGCGAATGTTACTATTTTATGAGGCTTTGGCATCTTCCTATATTTGGACTTTCCTGGCAGCAAAGAAAAGACTACCTCAGACTTATTGAGCTCAAATTACTAAAATATCCAATTATGGAAGTATGTCTGAAGATGAAAAATTTCAATATATAACTTAAACATTTTAAATTATATTAGTGGTATGTAAACTCCTGGACAATATATTGCTATAATTCAACAAGTACTTTTCCTAATGTAGCAACACGTATTATATGAGCATATTTAAATTCTTATGCACTCTTATGAAATGGAAAAATAAAATGACTGACTTTTGGCTGAATGCTTATAGTTTAAACATGAACTAAACAGATGGATTAATTTTATTTTTTGCTCTCTTTCCATATTTTTCTCTACACTTCTGACATACAAAATAATTTTAATGTTTTTTAAGGATTTTATCTTATACTTCAAATGTTTGAACACTACTGTCCAAGTCTTTTTTAAATTTTATTTTTCCCAGCTGGTTTTGGAATGGCAGTTGTGTTCCAGAAATCTCTCCACTGATTCCCCAAATGTTCACTAAGCCGCCTAATACAAAACGCATGCTGGAGCTCTGTAATTAGAAAAGAATTTAGAATCAAAATAGAGTGTATTAAAATATGTAAATGTAAAACATTCAAATGTTCCAAAATATTAATTCTAACTGCCCCTATGTACAGAATAGTTAGAAATTATATTCAGGAGACTGCAAATGCAAAAAATATTTGACTGTATAAAAAACCAGTAATCAGATTAGAATCTATTATCTTCTAAGTAATAGCAAAACTATCACTGATTTTAATAAACCAGAAATCCAAGTTTGGAAGCCAAAAAATGAAGAATCAGTAATGTGGTTTTAAACTATCATAACATTACTAGAGCACTGTTCCAAGAATGCAGTTCACTACACATTTACATGGGAGAAAATCCCACTGAATCGGTATGCAGCAGGGGTGGGTTCTAACTTACCTCGCCGGCCATTCACTTCCTCCCGCACCACATGGTTGTGTGCGCATCCCGCGCCGCATGGCTGTGCGCACATTGCATGCTGCGTGGCCACGCACGCGCATGCACAGTGCTGAAAACTCAGCTTCTGTGAATGCGCAGAAACAAAAATTAGCTTCTGCGCATGTGCAGAAGCCAAAAACAAGATGGTGGCGCCCATGACTGGCACCGACAGAACTGGCTCCGTGACTTCATCACCGCTTACTAATGGTTCTAAAGGACTGGTTAGAACCGGTAGGAACCCACCTCTGGTATGCAGGCCTATAACATGAAATATTGAGTGCAACCAAAACTCATTCTCTAAAATCTGGGTGTTACGGCACCTGAGAGCATTTTCCTGTGAGTAAAGTTGAGTAGGACTGCTTGTTTAAGGTCATTTTTAAACCAATCTTCAAATAAATAATTTTTGCCTTAAGTACAGGCATTACTCAGAAAAGTCAGTTTATTTATTTATTTGTTAAATTTTTATGCTGCCCAACTCCCCTACAAGGTGAGAAACAATAATTCTGATTTATTTACATAAATGAACTACCACTACAGACTGTGTAGCTGAGGCCATACATTCATTTCTTTAATGAATAAGGATGCAGTCAGATATACTTTTATCTCCGAATTTTAGGGTAGGATAGTAATACTTATGGAGAGACTGTTGTTTAAGGAGATAATCTGGCCCTTCTGAAAACAAATTGACCTTTACCCATGAACATGACTGTACTGCAGAATGCCCTTTCACTACTTGTTTTTGCCACAAGTTTACTATTTATCTTCTAAGGAATTTTACCATGAGGACTACCACATCTTTTTACAAGTAAAAAAAAATCCTTACGATTTATATTCATATTGTTTCCTGATTGCTTACTTGAACCCTATGACAACCATTCTTGACAAATGTATCTTTTCTTTTATGTACACTGAGAGCATACGCACCAAAGACAAATTCCTTGTGTGTCCAATCACACTTGGCCAATAAAGAATTCTATTCTATTCTATATATATAAAAAAAGCTTGGTTGGCTCATAAATATCAGCAGTAACATGTCCCAAGCGTCTGAAGTGTCTCACAATTCCCGAATATTTGAGGAGAAAAGTAAACAGCACAACCCCGAGATGCATCACATCTGACCCAGGAAAAGCTGCTCCAAAACAGTTTAATCTCCTGTCTTGTTAAAAAGAAGAAGAAGAGACGGATTAGACACGCCCGGCTGTGAGAAACTCTTCGTTGTTGTGTTTTTTTAACCCGTCCAAAATGCCTCAGCTAGAAAATATGTTGGCGATGTCCCACTGAACTGTCGTTATTACACGCGCGCCCTCGCGCGCATGCACGAACAGACTCACTCGCTTGTGCCGAGATCCAAGCAGCAACGTACAAAAATGCGATGCTGTAGGAAGCCGCGCTTTGCATTTTGGCATGCAAAGGGAAAAGGGTCTGCGGCGGGTGAGAGGTCATTTCATAACGGGGTGGGGCAATTAAGAGAATGCATTTGAAGGGGAAGTGAGGCTCCCCCTCTACACCCCCCCATCGGTTCTATAGTGAGGAGAGGGTATGTGTGTGTGCGTATATAGACTGAGGAAAGGAGGGGGAAACCCTGTGAGATGGGAGTGACTGAGGAGGGCTCATCTGGGTTTGAGTGACGAGCCGAGGGAATTGAATCGCTGTAGAAGCCCAGCTGAACGGAAAGGACGGCGCTCTCCCGCCAGCGTTGAGCTGCTAACGGGAAAACGAAACTCAAGGAAGACGCCGCCCCTTTGGTATCTCCCCGATACTTCGCAACTCGCTTTTCGCTGCCCTGTTGCTGCTCGTAGTAGGAGACCCGTTTCTCCTTGCCCGGGCCGCTTCGCTCAAGGCGGGACCACCAGACCATTGGCTGAGCGCCAGGTGAGGACCGTGGCGAGCGCCCCGACCTGTGCGCCTTTCTGCTGTGCTGCCCCCGCAGCGAAGGTAAATGGTGCCAAATGAATGCTGCTTTTCGGCGAAACGGATCGGAGACCACCGGAGGAGCTGGGATCCAGCATTGCTGATGAAGGGAAATAATCCTGGGTTAGCCCTTCCGAGCCCTCCAGATTTCTTTGAGCAGCTCTTGGTCGAAACGAATTGCAATTAAGTGGGTGGCGCTGGGAGGAGCGGGGTGAAGGAAGAGAACAAAATCTGGTTGTATTGTTGAACGGGAAGTTTAATTGATGTTCAGTTTATTAATATTCTACAAAATAAAACATATTACCAGAATTATAAGACAGATCTAATTACACAAATGTTTATTCGCACAACATACTGTCATTATCTCTCTCTCTCTCTCTCTCTCTCTCTCTCTCTCTCTCTCTCTCTCTCTCTCACTCACTCACTCACACACACACACACACAGAGTCTCTGCACTGTTAATCTCTTATATTATTTCAAGAGCCAGGGTGATCGCAACGTTGCAGTTTTGAGTAAATGGCACAGTGATCCCTGAAAAGCACTAAAGGGGCGTGATGGCTAGAGACATTCTTGGATCCTATCGGAGTGTGCGTGGGAAGTCCAGAGATAGAGTGTTTGCTTATTAACTAACTAGGCAGGAACTGTTAACCCTATTTTGTTTCCGAGGCTCGTTTTACACTACAGCGCTGTACAGTATTAATGCTTTGCAAGCAGGAATCTGACGAGGCATCTATATTCTTGTATTTTCAACTCTCTTTCCCCTCGAATAAGGTACTTTCTAAAGTATGTATATTACTATTGAATGGTATTGTGGAATATCTGATTTGACATGGCTTGAAAAAGTAATTATATTAAGTAATTGGCCAGCTTTTAAAAACAGCAATCAGGTATGGGCAGCAAAGCTGCAATGTTTTTCAGGAAAGGTTGCGTTATATTTTTTGAGTGGGGCTGTTCAAAATTATAACCGCTGAATTGTGCTAAAGTTAAAAGGCAAATGGAATGGTGAATGAATGGTTTCCCTGATTTCCATCAAGATTCTGGCTTTTTTAAACTATGGTTTCAGGAGCTGTTCACATTCTTTCTCCTCCTTTATATTGCATTTTTTACTGGAGGATTGCTTTTATTCCATACTTTCAAAATGCACAGACATCTTATTTAGAATTTTTTGCTTGGGTTTGTAACTCAACTACAATTGCTGGCTCCTCTGTTGATAGGTGGGAAGAGGAGAACTTGTTTGTCCACATGTTAACAAATGCAAATACTGTTGCATTTTGAGATACCAAATTGATATGTCATGGCCAACATTTCAGATTATGTGCCTTAAAAATGTGTGTATTGCAATAGTATCCACTCACTACAGGATACAAAAATGAGACAGTGTTATATGTATTCTCATAGAATTTTATTTAATCCACAACTGCACATCCAAAAATGTTGATAAAGAGATAAGTAACGCTATGAGTCTTTAATCTTTGACAGAAAGGCAGATAGCATCTAATTTAAACTTTTGAGTTTCCTTGGAGTGTTTGGGGCTTTTCATCATGCTTTAGGAGAGGGCCACATCTGGGTGGCAACTTCATAATCTGGAAGATCTTTTAATTATTTATTTGGGGATGAGAAATAGCAGGGTTTTGGAGAAGGAAAAAATGTAGTGTCAAAAGCAGGAATTGTGTTGCTTGAGAAGTAACTAATTATACACATACAGCCCTGAAGCATTATGGAAAGTGCAATGGAATAAATAATAAATCAAAACAAATAAAACTGTCAAATGTAAAAAAAACATGATACTGAATTAAAATAACAGACTTATTCCCAACAACTGGATACTTCCTAATATATGTCCTGCCTTGCTAATATTATAGAAACATTTAGTGAAGAATTGTAATCTAGCCCTGGTTCTGAACACTGTTTCTCTGACCCCGAATCTAGAAACATAATTAAGGCAAAAACTTGACATTTTTACAAAATCTCTTAATTCAGGAGATTTGCTGAATTTTCAATTTACTGATTAAGTGTTAAATATATTAGGTTGAATACAGAGAATCTACTTTTTCAGTGAATATTTATGTAAGGCAGTCTATGCCTTCCTCCGGTCCAAATAAGATCCCAGATTACTTAGAATTGTTCAGTTAATTCCATTAAGCAATGGATGGTAATATAAGAGATTTATTTGAGTTATATCCTGTTTCTCAACTAACAGATGGCGGTTATGGCAGCCAACCAATAATGTTAAATCATAACATTAAAAATACAACTAAAACATCATTAGAACACACACTAGGAAAAAAACTAGAAAAAAACATTTGTAACTTGATCAGCCAGAGCCTACTTGAAGAATAATTTTTATTAGTCTGATTTTTTTCCCCCTAAGGTGCTTAAAAGCCTGAATGAGAAGGTCGTCTCTTGAATTGCATCCTCTGTCGAAGATATGAATACCAGGGCAGGCTGCTAAGAGAGAAGGTAGTCTTCTCAACAGGCCTTTCCAGATTATAACCAGTACTTGACCTGAACTTGAACCAGACTTTTCATCAGTTAAAAATTTCAAAGCAGGGAATTACATGCTCCCTGTAGCTAAACCTATTGCCAATCTATTGGCAACCTTCAGTTGGAGTTTCCAAGCTCCATATAGGTAACCTTAGCTATGGGAATACATTGTAAAAGTCCAGAATTATTTTGAATGAATATGTATATATAAATCCACTCTGTGTCTATGCTATATCATTTATATTTACAGACTGAAATGGGCTTTTCCTTAGGATGTTTCATTGTAAATATCCTTAAATGTGTCCATAATAAACTATGGGCTCTCCTGCCACTCTTTGTTCAGACCTGCCTATTCCAATTTCTTTGAGTTGTTGGAAGGATTAAATCAGAACATGTTCTGGCTTCCTTCCAGTATAACTAAAACTGAGTAAAGCTTTCTTGCTTTTTTCTTTTTTTGACAATGTTGGGACTTGTGTGTCTGCTCTTGTTTTGTCATGCATCCTAGTTCCTTTGTCCATCATCAATCTTCACTTCAGCTTTCACTAAGGAATGGATAGAAGCAACCTTCTCAACCTTTTCTTCACAATGGACCACCTTTAATATCTTATATGGGCATGGACCATGGCCATGGGCCCCCAAGACTTAACTCAAAATTTAAATCATTACATTTCTTGAAGTCTTTACGGATGCTCTGTGATGACATCACGGCCCTTCAGGGGTCTGTGGGCCACAGGTTGAGAAGCACTGTAATAAGTGATCATGTTCTTAATCCTTCTCATCAGTTTCCTGACACAATTGATTAAAGGTTGATTTTCCCTGTTTGTGGAAATAGCATGAAGGGTTCACTTGCCTTGGCCTCATTTCCCAGCCCCTCTGGTTTAAGTGAGCCATTAATTCACTCTTTCTCAGTCATATCCCTAGAAGCTCTAGAAATCAAGTTAGTACAATTGTGCAAATAATGCAATTGTAAAAATTCTGCCATGTTACCATTCCATCATTGTAGCTAGCAGAGACATCATAACAAAAAGTTTGTGTCGTCACAGCAGTCTGACTACCTTTTATAATATGTCTCTTTGTGTGTATTTGCAAATAGTCAGAAAAATGTACCCATGTATTAAAAACATGGAGGGGGGGATTTGCTGGCAAATAATTTATCTTGTTTTGTGTGGAATGGGGCAAGGGCATTTTCGTTACACCTAGAGCTGTGGTAGCTCCAGGGGTGTGAAAAACGATTAGTATTTTGAAACTGGCACAAAAAAATTCCTTCAAATATGTTGTAAGGGATTGTAAAGTGAAAACAAAACAGAAACAACCATATGAAAATATGCTAAGAGCCAAAAATCAGATACAATCTTAGAATAGAATTTGTGTGTGAAAGATTCCAAAAGTATGCATTTTCCCCCAGAATGGTAGACAATGGGGCAGTAATTTTCTGTAATTTTCTGTTGATTATTCTGTTAATAATCTACAAGAATATTTATAATTAATATAAACCATTAGGAAGTGCTTTTTTCAGTCAGGGGTTTAAATTACTTTGAATTTCAGCCTTGAGGAATCCCAGCTTTGTTGATTTCCTGGCATTTTAGAAGTATATTAAGCATTGCATTCTTCCACACAAGAATTCTGTTCTTGAAACCACACTTGAAAGCAGCTCTAGACTTCTGTGTTCCCATGATATCAATATAGTTATATTGTAGAGCTAAGCTTTTTTTTTCCAATTTGGTCAGCTGCATTAGGAGCTACTTTGGGTTTAGTTGCTTGGGCTTTTTAAAGATAATGCTGCTGCTTTTATCCATTAAAGACCCCTTATTTCACATCTTATAATTCCTGAACTTCCTGTAAAGAAAATGCTACTTTCAGGGCTTGGTAGTTCTTCCTCAATAACTCTACCAAAAAAAATCACTATAGGTGGTGAAAGTTAGAAATGCTTTGTTTTTGTTCCTCCGTTTTAGTATGGAAACAACCAGTGTGCAAAACCAACCTATTGCTTTTTTTTCTTTTTGTCCTGTGTTGTGCAAAAAGGAGATAAGAGAGTTTTTTTGGTGGAGGATCTGTAGTAGCAGTTTGGTTGCTGCAGTGATTTCCATCCTGTTTACAAGTCTACAGAAATTATGAATACCACAGATCACTTTCAAGATTCTTTTGAGGACTTGGAGGGTGAAAAAGGTGGTGGAAATAGGAAAGTGCCCATTATATGTTTGGGAAAAAATGTCTTTTCCCCAAGATATTTAAACGTATCTGAATAATTTAAAAATATTTAAGGGTATCATGGCTTAAAATATCCTGTAATTAATATTTAATCACAATTAGTGCTGGTTTTTTTGTTCTTAGGTAAAATTACCACTGAAAAGAATGGAGTTCCAGACATAGCATTTGCTTAAGTAACTACGCTGTTTTATTTTGTGATAACAAAAGAGCAGCATTGCTAAGTCAGAAAAGAACCAAACCAAAAACCACATATCCAAATATACTAAACTACTTGTAGGAAGCTCGGCCCTCAGACACTAACTGCTGGCTGCTATATTTAAAAAGAAATGAAGCAAAACGGGAGATCCACCTTTTCCATTTCAGCTTTAGGGAATCTGCATCAAAGCATATATAACTGTAAAACAGGACTCACCAGTTCTTTATGGTCGGTGTTTTCTGTTGCTTTCTTGAGTATTCCACCTTAAGACTGAACCACAAATGTTAATTTGTTTGTTTATATCCCTACTTTATTATTTTTACAAATAACTCATGGCAGCCAACATGTCCAATACTCCTTCCTTCTATTTTCCTCACAGCTGTGAGGTGGGTTGGGCTGAGAGAGTAACTGGCCCAAAGTTACCCAGCTGGCTTTCATGGCTAAGGTGGGACTTGTACTACTGTAGTTATTAAATAGTTAATGTATCTATCCCAGCACAGTGCTTGTTGTATGTTCCATGCTAATTTTTGAACCAGTGTTTTTAGGACTCCCCCTAAACATATAAATAATAAATCTCTTTTAATATCTGCAATTACAATATTATTTTTAATATTATTTTACTATTGAATTTTACTATTAATATTAAACTTTAATGTCTATGGAGATTCTCAGTCATACAGGTCATAGTTGTCCCAAAGGTGCTTTTTCAAGAGGCAACTAGACTTTCTTTGAAGACATTTTACTTCTCATTCAAAAAGCTTCTTCAGCTCTGACTGGATGGTGAGGAATGGAAGGATTTATACTCCTTGCAGAAAGCTGGTCATTTGCATTCTTTTAGAGAATCATTGAGGCCACCTGGAAGCTTATCTGTGTCATCAGGGTCACCCAAGTAGTGCAAATGGATGTGGAGCCTTCTTGGAACTGTTGAAAGACCAGTGTTGTGGACTGGAGATAGATGATGTCATATCCCTCCCCCTCTGTTGAGAGAGGGCTGTTCAATTTTGACATAGATGGCCTCTTTCAAACCATCTAAAGAGGCCTCTATGTCAAAACTGAAGAACCCTCTCTCAACAGGGGGGGAGGGATACAGCATCATTTATCTCCAGTCTACAACCCAGTCAACAGTTCCAAGAAGGCTCCATACTCATTTGCACTACTCAGACGACCCGGATGACAGAGATAAACCTCCCAGTGGCGTCAATAATTCTCTAAAGCAGGGGTGTCAAACTCAAGACCTGAGGGCCGGATCCGGCCTGCAGGGTGCTTAGATCTGGCCCGTGGGGTCACCCTAGAAACAGCGAAGGACCGGCCTGTGGTGCCTCTGCCAGTGAAAACGGAGCTTTGGGAGGCTATGCGCGGCTCACCCGGGCTTCATTTTCACTGGCAGAGGGCTGCAGGAGATATCACGGCCGAAAATGGAGCCTCGTCGAGCCTCCATGCCCACCCCAGCCACACACACAAACCAGACCAACAAGGTCAAACACAACCCTGATGCAGCCCTCAATGAAATTGAGTTTGACACCGCTGCTCTAAAAGAATGCAAATGACCAGCTGCCTGCAAGGAATATAAATCCTTCCATTCCCCATCATTCAGTCAGAGCCGAAGAAGCTTTTTGAATGAGTAGTGAAATGTCTTCAAAGAAAAACAAGAAAGTACAATTGCCTCTTGAAAAAGCACCTTTGGGATAATTAAATTTTAATATTTGCAATTAAAATATATTTTAATATTATTTAATTTAATAATAAATTAAATCATTTATTTATTTATTTGTTCATTTGAAGCCCTATGGGCTTTTAAAGGTCACTTTGACTTGTACCTGGAAGCAAAGTGGCAATCAGTGCAGATTGCAACATAGAGCCATAACATGCTGTTTTAGAACCATACATAACTGCCTATGTGGCTGCATTTTGGCCTGGTATAGGTATCAAGTAGGAGTAGGAGGAGAAGACAGCAAAATACTGTCAAATTAATATAGAAAGTGAAACAGGAAAGATTTTTATTGATTTACAGCCTTAATTAAGCTTGATGAGTTGATGAGGCTAATATATCTTGATGAAAAGAAATAATTACATTTTAAGGCAAAGTCAAAGCCCCAGTATTTAAAACCAATAACCACTAGAGGTTCAACCAAGGAAATAAACACAGACATGCTGGCATAACAATTTTCCTTTATGGAACAAAATTTCTCCTCATTAAGTTAATTAAAACCATCTTTTATTTACAATATTAGAAATGCAAAATAGGTGTTTTGCACACGGTATAATTAAACACATTTGCTTACCTTTCTTATAAAATGTTGCTCATTAAGGTATTGTATGTATGTTTGATAAGAGAAGGAGGGAAGAGAATACAGCATGACCAGGAGAATAGCATTCATCCAATTTTCATTTTGAATTACTGTACAGTTTCAGAACACAAGAAGTCCAGCCAACATCAAATTGGCAGGCTTAGGCTGATGTTTGTGTGTTAATTTTCAAAAAGTTTTTCTTCCATTATATTTTTTCCATTGTAAAAGGGGAATTTATTTCAATACCCAGATCCCAATACTGGTGCAATACTTTTAGCAATATTAACAGTCAAAAATTGGTTGGCCATAAATATTGTCACAATATTTTCCAACCATTTATTATTTCTTTTCAAACCTCGGGGTGGGGGTGGGGGGAAATTGAGCATCTTTTCCAAGATTTTTCCAACCACTGTGTGACTCAACCACTCATAATCTCAGAAGAAAGTGGAAGGTGTCTTGTTATTTTCTTCACGTCAGCAGACTTGAAAAGCTAAAAAGTGAATGTCAATGCTCCAGCCTAAAAAATATTCACCACTTCATTTCACAAAAGTGAGGGAAATCTTCCCCCCCCCTCCCAGCTGGTCTAATGCTGCAGAGAGAAAGTGACAAAATAATTGTTCATTTCCATCCATTGTGGTTTTGTTTGAGCTACTGAGGGGGAGCTATGAAGCTTTTGGCTGGCATTCCCCCCCCCCCAAGAACTGAGGTTCGGGAGCTGAAAGAAGCTATGAGGCACAGCATCTTAAAAACCTTGAAACAGAACCCCCAAACTAGCTCTTTATTGCTTCCAATTACCCTGCAACTAAAGCAAAGGCAAATCAGCTCAACCTTCCAATCTTTGGGGAAGGAGCTGTTCCAGATTTCAATACAGCTGGGAAGTGAGATATCATGGGCAGCTATGTAAGACAGGTTAGCCTCTCATTTATTAAGAAAAAGAAAACATGATTAAAAAATGGATGTAGATTTGCAGTGCTGTTTTTTACACTTTAGTTGTAGGAAACAAGTAATTTTTTTTTATTTAAAATACATCATATTCACCAGAATGAGGAGATTTATCTTTACATTGATCTTGAAAAGGACACCCTTTAAATCGAGATATTGTTAGATACTTGGATGACATACTTCAAAGTTATGAAAATATATACTTTATATAGAGAGAAATACTATCTGAAAAGGAAGCACCAGCTATAAGGAAGAGTTCTCAATGGAATGTTTTGATCTCTTAACCACTTGGTATTTTGCTTGAAATGGCATGCTAAGTTAAATAATAGCCCTTAACAACATTGTGGTATTCCGCATGTTTTTGAGCTGGTACTGAGTGGAAAAAAATATCATTACAGAAAAATGCCAAAGTACTTCTTCGTTGGATATTACTGTTTTAGTTCAAGTATTTGTCTGAGAAAATGTTTTTTTTTTAAGGCTACAAGATTAGATATAAAACTTTAGCAAGATAATGCATCAGTTGAGTGTTATAAGGTCAATTCTGTAATATATTAGCAATAACATTATTAAAAAGATTATTGCATTCACTGTGCACTTTTGTTGTAAGGATGATCATTATTAGCACTTGTTGAAAGAAATTGATTCATTTGCTTGGTTGATTATGTGCCATCAAGTCAGTGTCGATCCTTAATGACCATGTTCTGCATGATCCCTAATCTGATCTTTCAGGTCTCCAACCGTCCATCCATTGCCATTGTAACTGAGTCTATCCACCTTGCTGCTGTTCATCCTCTTCTTCTCTTTCCTTTCACTTGTCCCAGCACTTTTCCAAGAGAGCTAGGTCTTTGCATAAGGTGTCCAAAGTAGGATAATCTGAGCCTAGTCATTTGTGGCTCAAGTGAGAAGTCCGGTTTGATGATTCATTTGTGTGTTTTCTTGGCTGCCCATTGTATTGTCATGAAGTTTCTCCAACCCCCAAAGCACCAATATTCTTCCTATCCTGATTCTTCAAATTCCAGTTGAAATAAAACTAATCCCAAAATAGGGACGTGCTCAAAATTGGTCACAAATTCTTTGATTATTTTTGAGTGTTAGTTACGTCATATACATAGTTCTCACTGTAATCACTATAAATAACCTGGAATAATATCTCTTGTTGCCAAGGGGTAAAACTACTTTATTAGGAATTAGGGCTTGATGGCACTTGCTTCAGAGTACTTAGTGATGAAATGTAGCATCTATCTACAACTCCTTAAAGTGCTTTTTTCAAACTGAACTCAAAGCGTTGCACAACCCTTTTAGGCTTTCTTGTGCCATTTTTATCGTATCTCACAGAATTAAGAAGTGTCCAAGGGATTATGATTGAGGATAAAAAGGGCATAGGGCTTAAAGAGAATAATTGCAAATTATATCATTGTTACTTATAATTTAGAACTCTTGCCTTCTTAGATTCCATATTTTCTAGGACTTGGAATTCAGAATTTGGCTGCGAATATATTACAGTCATAGCCTATCAAATTCAAATGCTTGGGTTGGGGTGTTAAGATTGTTCCTATTTCTGTCTGGATTGTGCAATGAATACTGAGAAAAATGAAAATACCTGAAATAATGGTGCTGGCTCAGCAGATTTTTTTGACAAAGAGAGAAAATATATTATCTATGTTTGAGCTTTCCCCTTATGCAATCAGCAATTAAAACAACAACAACTTGACAATGTTAGGGTACTACTGTATAAAAGAGGCATTGTGTTTATATTCAAAGTAACAGGAAAAAAGAGGGCCAATTATATGCACAACTTTAAGGGCATAGATAGGGCTCTTAAAATATATTCTTATGGAGATTTCTGTGAAAGTTAGTCCCATGACCTCAGTTATCTTCAGTGAAAATTTAGTCAGATGATTTCCAAGAAAATATGAAGAGGATGAAACATCTTATTTTTTTTCCTGAGCACCCAGATCATAATCACGTGACTATGGGGGAGGGGTGCAATGTTTTACAATGGCCGCAAGTGCTTTTAAGGCCTTTCTGAGGCCATCATACTTTAAAATGGTCATTAAACAACTCGTCATAACAAAAAATTAGAAGAAGCAATATGGCCGAAAATTAAGAAGCAGGAGAAACAGTAATTATCTTGGAAATTAAATAAATAGTGAAAAATTTGGAAGGTGAACTTAAAAATTAATCGGTAAATCTCTCAGATGACAAAATTAGACTTTTTTCTTTTTTTTCTTTCTTTTTTTGGGGGGGGGAAATAAGATGAAGTTAGCAGCATATACCTAGAATAAAGTATTATACCGGTATATAAAGAAATGATATAACAATAATAATTTTTTAAAAAAAATTTTCTTAGAAGAGATATGATGAGTTTAAATTTGAGATTGTGTCATCAGCCTGTCAAATATAAGAGGACTTAGCACAAAAAAGTACTCATGGGAAGGCAAAGAGAGTGTAAGAGGAAGTAGAAGGGGAGAAAGAAAAGGAGTAGAGAGAGTAAAAGAGGAGTGAAGGAGTAAGAAAGTAGGAGGAGATGATGGAGATAGAGAGAGGGGAGTGCGATGGGAAATAAAAGTAGAACAGACTGATGATCGATGATGTAAGCGTCTGTATAAAATATTGACTTTTGAATGATGGATTATAAATGTAAGATTGTGTTTTTTTAATTGTAACATTTTAAGGTATATGTCTATTGAATTGTAAAAGTGGTGGAGGAAAAAATAAAAAAAGGAAATAAAAAAACAAAACTCGTCATAAGAAGAGAACTACCTGCAGTTATAGATTGGAATAGAACATTAAACATTTCATATTACAAACTATAAGGATATATTTCTAGATATTCATCTTCCTTTTCTTCAACCAGACCACTTTAAAAAAAATCAAAAAGAGAAAGGCCCTTTGGAGGATTCCCATAAGAAGAAGTATTGATATATCTCAGAATAGAGTATTTCTTCTCTAGCATAATAATATCAAGTTCATACGATATTGCGAAGATTTTAGTGACATTAACAACATTTATCAGGCAAGCCGATTAAGAAACATCAAAAAATGTTATGGTTTAACTTTGCAAATACTCTTTGTGAAATTATTGTTTTGGTAACATAAATTATTATTTCACAGGATGGATCATGAGTTTGGAGGATTTTGTGTCAACTGATGCTTGTGTAAAAATGATTGCCCCCCCCCCCCTCCTTACTATAGTCACGAGTAACTTCAACAAATCTCACTGGTGATTTGTTTTTCCTTTTTGTTCGCCTTGTTTTCCTTCTCCAGAATTTGAACATAAAAAAGGTCTAATTCTCTATATCCGTGGTGGCGAACCTATGGCACGCGTGCCACAGGTGGCACGCGGAGCCATAGCGGCCGGCACCGGCAAACCGGAAGTGCGGAAAAACGCACTTCCAGTTTGCCGGTGAGCTGTTTTTTGCACTCCGGAGGGTTCAGGGAAGCTCCCTGAAGCTCCGGAATGCAAAAAACTACAAAACGGACAAACCGGAAGTGCATTTTTCCGCACTTCCGGTTTGTCCGTTTTGTAGTTTTTTGCATTCCGGGGCTTCAGGGAGCTTCCCTGAACCCTCTGGAGTGCAAAAAACAGCTCACCAGCAAACCGAAGTGCGTTTTTCCGCACTTCCGGTTTGCCCGTTTCGTGGTCCCAGGCTCCGGTAAGGCCTTTGCGCGGGGGTGGGGGTGTGTGCGCATGCGCAGGGGGCAGCATGAGGGGGTGTTGTGCGCATGCGTGGGGGGAGGGAATGGGTGTGGGCACGCGCGCGCGAGCACGCCCCCCCCTTTTTGGCACGCGAGCCTAAAAAGGTTCGCCACCACTGCTCTATATACTTTTAAGCGCAAACAATACACTTTTCAAAATGCTATCAATTCAGTAAGTAAACTTGGACATTGCTTTACAGTATAGTCCTCGACTTACAACCAGTCATTTAGTGACCGTTTAAACTTACAACGGCACTGAAAAAAGTGACTTGTGATCGTTTTCACACTTACGGCCATTGCAGCATCTCTGTGGTCATGTGATCAAAATCCAGAACCTTGGCAGTTGTGTTTATGATGGTTGCAGTGTCCCAGGTCATGTGATCAACTTTTGTGGCCTTCTGACAAGCAACGTCAATGGGGAAGCCAGATTCATTTAACAACCGTTACTGTCTTAACAACTGCAGTGAGTCACTTAACAATTGTGGCAAGAAAAGTTGTAAAATGGGGCAAAACTGATGTAACCGTATTGTTTAGCAATGGAAATTTTGGGCTCTATTATGGTCGTAGGCCAAGGACTACCTGAACTTCTACTTTTGTTTGCTTCTTTGAAATAGTTTCCTTGAATTGAGAAATTCACAGCATTGCTCTATTTTTTATCTTTCCTGAAAAGCACAATGAAGCAATGAAACCCATTGCTGACAATAAAAGTCTGTTAGGTTTTTACTTCAGCCAGAGACTCTTTCAACATAATCCACAGAAGTATTAATACATTCCAGCCCAGTTTGATTCATGCTTTCGGATGCACTTATGCAGAGATTTATATGTGCTTGGCTTAGACTCTGCACCCATAACATAATCTGCAAGTTGCCTCCATGTTGAGTTACCTCTTCTTCCTGCTTTTTACATTTTGGGAATTGTTAGATTAGCAATTGATTCCTCAGTCTTCAGGTTTTCCAAGGAGAGTATAAAATGAATAATCTGACTTCGATGTGTGTATAGATATATAGATGTTTATTTAATAAACATGGAGGAATTGTTGATAAAAAGCAGGTAGTTGTTCCATTAAAACATAGGCAAACTTAATTGACTGAAAATGTAACAGAACTACTTTGGCTGCTTCCGTTCAGAAACTTTAAATTAAATATTTAAAAACAGAGCCAACAATCCTAAAGACTCATGATAGTATTTAAAAAGAAAGTATTAGATACTCCAACTCTCATTGATCACACTAAGTATAAACTTGAATAATTGTTGTTCTACCTCATTAGAGAAATGAGATAAATGAGTTTTATGCCTGCCATAGATGTCCATAGTGGTGAAGTACCATATTTTTGGAGTATAAGACGCACCGGAGTATAAGACGCACCTTAGTTTTTGGGGAGGAAAATAGGGGAAAACAATCTGCCTACCAGGTATTCATCTGGCTAGCATCCTTAGTCTGGTCAGCTTCAGCACATTATTTTATCCCCTGGTTAGGACTTAAAAAAACCTTCTTCTGAGAGAGTAACAATGAAAGAGCATGCAAGCCAGTAAGAGCTGGGAAGATCGTTAGCACCTAGTTAGGGCTAGAAAAAAACTTATTCGGAGCAGCTTCAGCACATTATTTTATCCCCTGGTTAGGACTTAAAAAAACCTTCTTCTGAGAGAATAACAATGAAAGAGCTTGCAAGCCGGTAAGAGCTGGGAAGATCGTTAGCACCTGGTTAGGGCTAGAAAAAAACTTATTCGGAGCAGCTTCAGCACATTATTTTATCTCCTGGTTAGGACTTAAAAAAACCTTCTTCTGAGAGAATAACAATGAAAGAGCCTGCAAGCCAGTAAGAGCTGGGAAGATCGTTAGCACCTGGTTAGGGCTAGAAAACAACTTCTTTGGAGCAAGTAGAGCAATGAAAAAAAACCTGCAAAGACTTAGGGCTGGTAAAGCATTCTTCGAAGAGAGTAACAATGAAAAAGCCTGCAAGGTAAGAGCTGGGAAGATCATTAGCATCTAGTTAGGGCTGAAAAAAAAGCTTCGAAAAAGCTACATTCGGAGTATTAGACGCACCCAAATTTTCAGCCACTTTTAGGGAGGAAAAAGGTGTGTCTTATACTCCGAAAAATATGGTAAATGTCCTTGGCTGAAGTCGGAATGCAGGGCAGCTAGCTCAAGGACATCCACCAGAAGGAATATCGACTAATTCTTTCATCTTGTATGGAAAGCTGGAGTGCGCATTGTTTAAGGTTTGAATGGACTGATCTATATGTCCGGTGTACTGCAAGATGTGATCATTAAAAATTGTACCTTTTCCTTGATGTTTGCTGGTGAGCTGATTTCTGCCATCTCCTACTTGAAAGTGCTGCAATAAACAGCTGCAAGCTGCAAAAACAAAAACATACAGCAAGTTATGCATATAGTAAGTATGAATACTTCAATTTTCAATGTCCTGCCCATTCAAGAATAAGACTGCTAATGTTTTAAATAGATTTTCTAAATTTTCCTGCTGTTTTAGTCTAATAACCGGAATGTCATGCAGAAGGCCTGGAAATGGCTCATTTGGTTAGGGCTGGAAAAAAAAGCTACATTCGAAGTATAAGACGCATCCAAATTTTCAGCCACTTTTAGGGAGGAAAAAGGTGCATCTTATACTCCGAAAAATACGGTAATTTATGCAATTCACACAGAAGTGATTTTGTTTGTCCCTAATGACAGGATAGAAAGAGTTTTACTGAAAAAATAATAAAATTGCTTTCTAGAAGCAAATATTTAATTAACTCTACTAAGGAATACCCTGGTTATAATGTGCTATTGTTGGTATAAATAAAAAAGGTTTCCCAATTAGAGATTAGATCTTTGTCCTTTTTCCCCATTTACCTACACAAGCAGTAAGCATCTTCATTTTTGAAGAGATGGAGTGTTGCAATGGGGAAGGATCCATCAAGAAAAAGGACAAAGACTCTTTGGAAGCTTTCTTCAGGGCTCATCCATTCATTTTGCCTTATGCATTTTCTTTCCACCTGAACCATTCTACCTCACCAATTCACAGACTGCTTGAAGGCTAGCTATATCAGCCTCCTACCTGCGTGCCATCATACTGCCTCCAAGTTCCACCCCACAAAATAGCAGATGAAGTAGGGCTCACAGAATTGCTGCTGTCTAGTGATTGTATGGATTTTGGCAGCCAATTTATGTTAGTCTTCCATGAAAGCAGGTAGAGCGAGCCAGAAGAGATCTTGCTAGAAAGTGGAGAGGATGGAAGTTAAGTCATATATATCATAAAATTATATAGTAGAAAACATCTATAGACAAACATGGAAAAACATTGTCTGTTCTTTTTTTTATTGGCATCATGTTGTTTCCTCTAATTTATTGGAGTTAAAATGTATTTAACTCCAACAAAAAAGATACACAAACATACACACAAAACACATACATTTCATGTCAGTAATTTCCAGTGGTATCAAATAAGTCAATAAACACACATTTTAAAAAGTGGAGCTTTGATCAGATGGTTGTGATCACTTTTATTACCCCTGCTAATCTCACAAAACAGTTTTTTGATAGTAAGCATGGAATAATAGATACTTTGTTTAGTTCAAAATATCTGCAACCCCATAGAACAAGTTGCCCTGAAGCTTCAGAAACAATATATAAAAAGATAAAGCAGGAGAAAAATCTTAAGTAATTTGTCACACATTTTTTTAAAATAAAGCAATATTTTACAGCATACTGTAAATATTTTTGGTGATTTGAAATCTGTCCAACATACCATTAAAAAAATCAATGTAAAGCTGAGAACATTTAAGCTATTTTTTTTAAATCCTGCGAATGTTAGAGATAGACCACAGATATCCAATCTGAGATTTTAATGCAAAACATTTTAGTGGAAAACCACTGCTGTGTCCACATTATACTTTGCACTGCAATGCCTATAATTTTGTGGGTTGTTCTTTGTGCGATATAAACAACCTTAAAATAGTCCTTTTGATACATGCCATTTAGTAAAATGACATATTTGAAAGTACATGCTAGCTTTCAATTTCTAATAGATGCTTTCTGCTACTGCATTTAGACCCAGATTGTGATTGATTCTGCCAAGTTCCTCTGTCTACAGGAATCACCTTGTCAATTGCAGTATTTACATTGTAACTTTCCACTACATTATTAAATAGCATTAACTTCATTCCTCCTGATTGACACTGAAAAATTTGAGAGAATTGATGATGGATATGGAGAATAAAGCTCTACGTTACTGTACAATACAGTGCAATGCCATCTATGCTGCTTGTGCAAATTCACATGCAGACATATGTACTGCAATACGGGTAGTCCTCGACTTAACAACCACAATTGGGCCCCACATTTCTGTTGCTAATGGAGATGTTTGTTAAGTGAGTTTCACCACAGTTATTAAGTGAATTGTTGTAGTTTGTTTAGTTAGTTACACTGTTGTTAAATGAATCTGACTTCCCCATTGACTTTGCTTGTCAAAAGGTTACAAAAGGGGATCACATGACCCCCCAGGATACTGCAAACGTCATAAATATGAGTCAGTTGATATGCATCTGAATTTCAATCACATGGCCGTGGGGATACTGCAACAGTCTTAAGTGTGAAAAACGGTCATAATTTAATTTTTTTAGTGTCTTTGTAACTTTGAACGGTCATTAAGTGAACTGCTGTAACCCGAGGAATATTTGTATATTCCTCAAATTATATTATACTAGACAACCAGCACGTTAAATTAAATAAATATAAATGTCAGTCATGCTGTATTTCCATTTACGAATGAACTACAACATAAATAAAATATAGAGAGTCTTCTTGTCATTTAATAGAGGGTCAGATATTGGAATTTTACTTTCCAGAACTCATTCCTTTTAACCACTGTGTGGTTAGTTCTATATTTCTATTTATTTAGTTAGTATATATATTTCCTGAAAAGGAAGATGACCCTGAGTTTGATGATACCTCCAAAACAAAGGATGGTCAAAAGAAAAGTTGTAAACATGTCAGTACCCCTTTCCCTGTCTTGTCAGTTTAAGTCAATTATTGTAGCTGAAATCTGAAACTAATCTCTGAAGAAAGAATGTTATAGGGAAGATAGTGCAAATCTTGTTATCGGAAGTGTTCAGCAATTCTTTGGAAATAAATCATACAGCTCAGAAAATGGTTTGCAGTGTTTGGGATGTGGTTCATGCAGGAAATAATAAAACTTTTGATCCAGATATTCTTAAACAAAGGTAATGTAACTGGCGGCCCGAGGGCTGGATGAGTCACGCACAGGCCACACCAACCCCAGCTCTGCGAAGGAAAAATACATCGTGAAACGTCACGTGACGGCAACGTGACACCGCGAGTTTCTACCTTCTGAACTAGCTGCAGCTTCTTGGTGGTATTCAAGAGCAGCCATATATAAGGTGAATTATAGTCATGCAATTGAGAGGTGACAAACAATATGACTGACCATCTTCACTTCTTACTGTTCCAGGTAGGGCCGCAGAGATGGTGCAGCAATGAAGCTGTGCAAAAGCTCTCATGGCTACAGCCATGATTCCAGGAGGACTCCCAAATGGTGAGCCTTCTGTTCCTGGAGGAGTCTTGGAATCATTCAGATTAATCAACAGCCATTCCACTTTATTTGGCTTGAGTCTGAACCTGTTTTTCTCCATCTGAACCCTGACAACCTCCAAAATGGGTCACGACTTCCACCACATTTTCAATTTGTAGGCTTATCTAAAAAGGTGGCCAGATCTCATAGAAAATAAATCATCGTCCTTTAGTGGTCCACTTTCCTCTACTTACAGAAACGAAATGCTTTTGAATATATTACATGTTTTTTTTCATAACTGTGTAATATTACTCAAAAAAATAGCTAAAATATTCTGATTGGCATTCTGAAAAAACTTCTACTCTTTTTGCCACAAATTTTGGAGAGTCAAACAGGATTGAGAGTTTGCTTTATGTGTGCCAAACAAAGGAAGGATGGTGATGCAGCAGTTAATATGGCCTGACATTAATGCTGACATTAAAAAAACTGACAATGACATCCTGTAATCAATGCAGTGACAGAAAATGAGCAATGGTGGGCTTCATGTCATCTTTTTCTCTATTATATTGTGAAATGTGTTCTCTGCTTCAGTAGGATAGTTAGTTGCAAGTTCTGTAAGGTCAATTCAAAATTAAAGATTACTCAGCTATTATACAGCTGTTAAGATTTTATGGGAAGATAGATAAATAGAATAGATAGATAGATAGATAGATAGATAGATAGATAGATAGATAGATAGATAGATAGATAGATAGATAGATAGATAGATAGATAGATAGATGATAGATAGAATATCACACCCATATATATGATGAAAACAAAACTATTTTTTCATTATTAATCTCCATCTCTGATTAGATGCCACATAATCTCTGATATATAAAATAAAATAAAAAAGAGTGAAAGCAGAACATATATGCAGAATTAAATACAGTATACAGGATATCAATCCTTTGGACAATGGCGGCTGAAATCATCAGGCAGTTTCTATTCACAAACGAAAACCTTCAGTATTATCCCATGGGTAATCATTTCATCAACCTTTAAAAACTCATGACATGTAATCTCATAAATCAATTAAAGAAAATATTGCAATCTATCACCCAAGTATACATATCCCTTTACATAGAAGCTTCCTTTTGATAGCTTTCTGTCATTTCTTGCGCTTCAGTTGTAAACTCATTTTTTCTCATACAAGCATATTTTAAAGTATCTGTTTTTTAGCTGTTGCATCTGATTATGTAATGAAGCAAGGTTTCCAGACAGAAATTTTTTGAAAAAACCTGATTCACACATCATATTAAGGCATAGTGTCATTTAATCATTGAAGTAAATAAATGTTGGCAAATACACAAAGAAGCAAACTCAGTTCCTTCAATAACGTGTAGTTTAAATGTAACTTAAATGATGTGTGAATCTTACTAGAGAATGAATAAATTATACATACATGAATAAATAAATAATATTCAGGCTTCTTTCTTTGCCTTCTACCCTCATCAGTTTTGAATGAAATCAGTAAAAGTATTGAATAGCACTTTAAGTATTTTTTAAAATGAATACAATGAATAAAAACCCAGAGGGATATTTGTTAGAAATATTAATAAGCAAGAAGTTTACTGTGTTTATTTCAGAAATTCTAAATACGGTTTGCTTCTATTATTTACTTTGTCTTGTAATAATAAATTTGCAATTAAATTTATAATCCTTTCTCTTTTAAAATTATTCATGTCTTTCAGAGTGTTTTTGTGGATTAGAATCACATGTGACTCCAGTCTCATTGTCTTAATCGTGTTTTGATAAACCACATCCAACTTTTTCTTCCCTGCATATTTGCCAACATATTATTTCTTTCAGTGATTAAATAAGCCAGATAAATTTTAATTATGCTGTAACAATGCCATCAAGAAAGATCACCTGTGATTCTTTGCAATTAGGTTTTCCATTGCAAATGCTTTTTGGCAGGTTTAACAAATATACTGGCATGGCAGTGTTCCAAATCCATTTACATGTGGGTTATTTAAAAAAGATTGTATTGGTAGACAAAACTTTTCATTATTAAGAATTATTAAGACTTGAAAGATTGGAAACATGGAAATTATAAATGGCAATCGCTAACAATACAAGGTGAAAAAAATGAACCAGTGAAAGGTGAAGTTGATTATTTCTTTTGTTACAGCAAAATACTGTGCCAAAATGGAAAATATTAAGTATTGCAAGTATTTTGGGCAGTCATGTATTGATCTGCTCTGCACGCCTGAAATACATAGTTAAAAATGCTGTCCCATTGCCACTACTGGTTTGCATGTGTATGCCATAGAGGTTCAGGAACACTACAGTAGTGCTGAGATTCAGCACTTATAAAAATATAGGTAAAATATAGGTAAAATATTTTAACATTGAATATTTTCGTAGATAAATATTATGTATATTTTGCCTATATGTATGGATGCATGGAGGAATGCATATATGAATGAAGATTATAGCACTGTATTGATTGCAATAAGAAGCCAATGGGGAAAGAAAGAGAACACTTGACAATCTGGCACTAGTACATTCATAAACTGAAATCAACTTTCAGTTTTTAAAAAATGGTTAAATGCAGGTAAGGCAAAGTTGGAATTTGGCAAACTCTTGTCAGCCCCAGCAAGGATTCTTTTGGAGTGACTCAGCCGCCTGGCAAGCTGAAAATGCATAAAGTGACAGCTTGTAGAACTTCCCATGTTTGGTTTTTCATTTCTGTTTGAAAGAGATAAGAGGAAAAAAATACTGGCAACAAAGAGATAGATACATACCCTCAGTGATGGTGCCTTATGGTTAACAGAAAGCAGAACGCAGCATGGTAGTCTGGCTTCCCTTTAATTAAACAAATGTTGGCTTGACTCTTTAAAGAGAAGCAACGGGTGCTGGGACTTTAGCCCTTGCAATTGAAATTCTCCAAAATGTCTCTGGCCCCGGATCATAATCTTTCTAGGGAATATAAGCTGGTGGCAGCAATATTGCCACAGCAAGTGCTTCTCTTCAGAGAACCAATTTGCATATCACTGTCCATCCTGCTGCTCTTCTTTGTACTGCTAGCTAAAACTGAAAGTTAGATGGTTATTGTTAAGTTCTTGGCGAAGAATGGAGGTGAGGCCTGAGTGATTTCTAACAGCTCTTTATTCAATACTGCCTGTGAGGCAACTGAACTCCCTGGCTGACAAAGCTCCTAATTTAAAGGGAACTGATCAGCCAAACAACCAATCAGGCGAGAGTATTTTCCCGCTCTCATAGAGGACTAGAATGGGAACTTCAACTGACAATATACACTATATACCAGTGATGGCGAACCTTTTTTCCCTCGGGTGCCGAAAGCGCGTACGTGCACGCTATCACACATGTGCGAGTGCCCATACCCATAATTCAATGCCTAGGGAGGGCTAAAACGGGCTCCCTGCCCCCGCAGAGGCCATCTGGAGGCCAGAAACGGCCCGTTTCCCAACTTCTGGTGGGCCCGGTGTGCCTGTTTTTCGCCCTCCCCATGTTCCAGAGGCTTCACTGGAGCCTGGGGAGGATGAAAATGCCCCCCGCAGGCCCTCCAGAAACCTAAAATGCCCTCCCAGAGCCTCCGCGCCAGCCGAAAATCAGCTGGCCAGCGCACAGATGCACGCTGGAGCTGAGCTAGGGCAACGGCTCGCGTGCTGGCAGATATGGCTCTGCGTGCCACCTGTGGCACGCGTGCCATAGGTTCGCCATCACTGCTATATACAATACATAACAGTTACCCCTCCCCCCCTTTTTTAAATGAGTCCTTAAGACCTGGCTCTGTATCTAGGCCCTGGGTTAGTGTGGGGCAGTGCTTTTCAACCTTGGCAGCTTGAAGATGTTTGAACTTTTAATTCCCAAAATTCCTGAGCCAGCTAATAGTAGCTGCATCTGTTTGTTTTGCTTCTTTTTACCTTTCCTCTTTTGTACTCCAGCAATTGGAAAAATAAACTACTTCCTGCAGTGTCAGCAGCATCAGAGGAAAGAATCTAGTGTTCCCGTTATTGCTGCAAGCATTAGATTATTTACACATTTACAGGTTTAAAAGATAACAATATGCATTGGCAGTATTTTTCTTTTTTAAAAATCAGCCCAACACTTGAAGAACTTTTGTCTCCGTACTTTTTATCTCTTTGCTGCTGCCAGAATGGCTGAGCCAAAGAGTGCAAAAACTGCACACCCCATTTTAGTCTCCTGATCTTTAGGACAAATCTGTGGCTTAGCCTTGAGTGTCACTCTTGGCAAAATGAGATGGAACAATGTGGATATGTTTTGCTGAACTAAAATGACAATTTAAGAGTCATTGAACTGCTATCGATGGATTTATCATTTATTTGCTGGGGAAAATTTCATATTTTATTATTTATGTTGTTTGATAGTGTTACGGATGTAAGCTGTTTCAACTAAAGCTGCCTTTTGCAATTGAATGGTGGTGATTTTGTCAATGCTGATGGTGGTGGTTCAGATGTTTTGGGATTGCATCAAAGGCACCTATTGGTACTATCTATTATTATTGTTGTTGTTGTTGTTATTATTTATTATTATTATTATTATTATTATTATTATTATTATTATTATTATTATTATTATTATTATTATTATTATTATTATTATTATTATTATTATTATTATTATTATTATTATTATTAATTATCATCATCATCATCATTAAATTTGCATATCCATTTCTCATAAGTGCCCAAAATAGCTTGCAAACCTGAGAACTAGAAGCATAGGCTTTCTTATGTTTAAACAGGTTTTCTTTAAAATGTGTTTTGCTTGCTAATCCCTTTCTTTTTTTAATTTTTCAATTAAAATATAAATCTTTCTATATTTTGTCATCTTTATTTCCATACCCTATTGGTGTTGCATTGGCAATTTCTATAAAATGTTTTTATGTGTTCTGTAAGAAAATGAAAAGCCTCTTTCTACATGAGAGAGAAATTATGTGAAATGGGAAGCTTTTGTTTAGCCTTTTGCAGTAAATGGCTATTATAATGAAAGAAACATCTTTATCTTGCAAGATGAGAGCCATGTCTTGGAATAAAGACATAATATTTATCAGTTTACAGCCTCTTATCCCTGCCATGTAAGAGATAAGAAAGCATTTTTCTCTATCAGGTTGAGTGTGCTTGGAAACCAATCCCAGAAGGTAGTGGTATTTTGTTTCCTTTATTCTCTTTCTTCTTCCTACACCCAAGACAGCTTAGTGACAGAGAAAGAAAAAGAGAAGGGGAGGTATTGAAGCTGACTTTCAGCCTTTTCTTAAAAGACTTTCCACATATATACTATATATATAAATATATATATATAATATTTAATATTCAGAATCTGAAAGGAAGAAGCAAATCTTGAGCTAAGGTTTTTCATTGTAATACCTGTTTTGTGTTCAGTTTTAAATATAAATGAGTAATCACCTTAAATGATACAGTAGTGCTAAAGTAAATAAAATTTGGATAGCTGGGAATTTTATAATGAAGAAACTCAAGTTCTATTACCGTATGTTTTGGTATTGAGAAGAAATTCTTCGGTTCAGGGTTATTTGATTTTGTTTTTTTCCTTATTATAAAAATGTATTGAATAATATGTGAGATAAAAATGGGACTGAGCTAATTTATTCCACTCCAAATGCCAAATATCCCTATTAGTGTCTACTCCATTATCTTCACTAAAGCAGAAACTTAAATGGATAGAACACTTTCTGGTGACTCTGGGCTTGACTAATGCTACAATCTCTGAAGGAAATGAGGCTAAATATAATAGTAATGGAATGTGGGAATGACCTTGAGAGACAGGATGTAGCGATATAGCCAAGGGGCCAGATAAAATGCAGCTTAGCCCACAGTGAGAATGTGGGTGGGGCAAGAAGAGACCTTCCCTAGATTCATTGGCTATAAACGGGACAGAGGGAGGGATATACTTTCAGTCTTGCAAGAATATGTTAATGTAATAATCTTACAATAATTTAGAATTAGCTCATCTGTTCATATTTCCTGTCTGGTCTACCTCATAAGGCTAACATCAGTTATACATGTCTACATGGGAATGTCTGGGAGATGCAATGTAATTCTTGACCTGGAAGCAGTAAGGGTCTGGATGGAGAGAATCGGGTTGAGACTCAATCCTAGCAAACTGAGTGACTGTAGTTTTGCATTAGTTCTAGTACATTACCAACTTCAGCTCTGGATGGGGTTGGGCTCCCCCAGAAAGAGCTGGTATGCATTCTGGGGATATTCCCGAACTCTCAATTCCTGGAACAGTAGAAATTGGGTCCTGGAGGTTCTGTGCTCATCTTCAGCTGGTTAGTAGTTCCAATTATTCCTGTAATATAAGGCACAGTTTTATAGTCACTCACATCCTTGTCACCTAACAATTAGACTGTTTTCATTGGGACTGTCCTTGAAATAACAAATGCAAAATGCAATAGCTTATTAACTGTTTTGTGGTATAACATCAGTGTTGTGGGAGCTGCATTGGTCATCAGTTTCCAGATACTATTCATGATGCCAGTGATCACTTTTAAGAGTTCTATATGGATTGGACGTTGGCTATATTTCAGATGGTCTGCTTCAAATAAAGACTGCTCACCCAGGGAGTGCCTGTAGAGAGTTCTTGAGAGTTCTTGCACAATCACTTTTCTTAATGACCAAGTAGATCAGACATAAACAAATTTCAGAAGCAGGTGATCCGTAACTTCTGGCATCTCTCGCTAATGACCATGATGGTTAAAGCTGCTGAGAATACTGTAACAGTCGTATATTATTCTGAAGTATTCCCGTTGATGGAAATATTTTTGGTAACTGCCATACTTGGTGGCATCCAGTGTTCTAGTACAAAACAAAATAAATCCTGCAGACTAAAACTCTATGAATTCCTGGTATATACAAGTAGTCCTCAACTTACAACCATTCATTTAGAAACCATTTAAAGTTACAATGGCATAGAAAAAAGTGACTTGTGACCATTTTTCATGCTTATGACTATTGCAGCTTCCCCATGGTCAAATGATCAAAACTTGGACGCTTGGCAACTGGCATGTATTTATGATGGTTGCAGTGTCCTGGGGTCATATGATCACCTTTTATGACCTGACTAGCAATCAACGAGGAAGCCAGATTCACTTAATAACCAAGTTATTAATTTAACAACTGCAGTGATTTACTTAACAATTGTTGCAAGAAAGGTTGCAAAATGGACAAAACTTATTTAACAACTATCTTGCTTAACAATAGAAATTTTGGGCTCAGTTGTCAAGGACCTCTGTAATATACGGTATATTGAAATAATTAATAAAAAAAATAACATCACTTGTTCCTCAAATATATTAATCCTTGAATTTTATAGCTACCTCTTTTTTAAATATTTATTTCAATGCTGAACTTGTGTGGTCTGAACTTGAAGTTTTAAAATAGAATCTGCCTTCTGCAACTTCGGATATTTGTTTTTACTCCTAGAAGTGTTGAATTTTGCTTCTTTTCTCTCCCTTCACACACAGCTTTTGTTTGGCCAGACTAAGGCCCAGGGCTGTATGGTCTTGCCATAGTAAACCCAAAGCAGGAATCGTAGCAATTTTTTAGGTTTGAGCTTCAAAAAGTAATTTTTCCTTTAATAAACACATTTGTTGATGAACAGATAATGTCTCAACAGTTTGATTCCCCAGAATGTGTCCTTTTCCTTTTAGTATCAGCCCACTAGGGGGGGAAATGCCATTTTCTGTTTCTGTGTTATTAATAGAAATTTGATTTATAGAAATCGACAAATGAGCCATTTCCAGGCCTTCTGCATGACATTCCGGTTATTAGACTAAAACAGCAGGAAAATTTAGAAAATCTATTTAAAACATTAGCAGTCTTATTCTTGAATGGGCAGGACATTGAAAATTGAAGTATTCATACTTACTATATGCATAACTTGCTGTATGTTTTTGTTTTTGCAGCTTGCAGCTGTTTATTGCAGCACTTTCAAGTAGGAGATGGCAGAAATCAGCTCACCAGCAAACATCAAGGAAAAGGTACAATTTTTAATGATCACATCTTGCAGTACACCGGACATATAGATCAGTCCATTCAAACCTTAAACAATGCGCACTCCAGCTTTCCATACAAGATGAAAGAATTAGTCGATATTCCTTCTGGTGGATGTCCTTGAGCTAGCTGCCCTGCATTCCGACTTCAGCCAAGGACATTTACCATATTTTTCGGAGTATAAGACACACCTTTTTCCTCCCTAAAAGTGGCTGAAAATTTGGGTGTGTCTAATACTCCGAATGTAGCTTTTTCGAAGCTTTTTTTTCAGCCCTAACTAGATGCTAATGATCTTCCCAGCTCTTACCTTGCAGGCTTTTTCATTGTTACTCTCTCCGAAGAATGCTTTACCAGCCCTAAGTCTTTGCAGGTTTTTTTTTCATTGCTCTACTTGCTCCAAAGAAGTTTTTTTCTAGCCCTAACCAGGTGCTAACGATCTTCCCAGCTCTTACAGGCTTGCAGGCTCTTTCAGGCTCTTTCATTGTTACTCTCTCCGAAGAAGGTTTTTTAGGTCCTAACCAGGGGATAAAATAATGTGCTGAAGCTGACCAGACTAAGGACGCTAGCCAGATGAATACCTGGAAGGCAGATTTTTCCCCTATTTTCCTCCCCAAAAACTAAGGTGCGTCTTATACTCCGGTGCGTCTTATACTCCGAAAAATACAAGAATGAATCTCAGTTGTTGCTGTATATAACAATCCCCTTTCCTGTCTGGAGCTCAACTTCAGGCTCCAAGCACATATGCAAGTTAGGATTTCCTTTTCATATTATCCAAATATGAAAAGGAAATCCTAACTTGCATATGTGCTTGATTTTAATAATATATTATCTATTACACACACACACACACACACACACACACACACACACACACACACACACACACATATACACAAACCACACTATCTTTTAATGAGCTCAAAGGGATGTACATTGTATCATTCATTCTTTAGTTCTTGCAGCAACACCATCGGGGGTTGGGTATCTAATGAACTCCATGTTTGATTGGGAATTTGAACCTGGGTTTTCTTGTCACAGTCCAGCATTCCAAACACTACATTATATCAGTTGATATACCGTATTTTTCAGAGTATAAGACGCACCTTTTTATCCCCCAAAAGAGGGTGAAAACTTGCGTGCGTCTTATACACCGAATGTAGCTCCACTCAGCCACCCCCACCCTTTGGCCTCTGCCTCCCAGCAATTTACCTCCTTGCCGCAAACAGGGCAAAGTCTGATTTGCACAAGCAACTAATTATCTGTCTCCCGACCAGCAGCTGACTTTTCCCTATTAATTAATTGCCTGTCTTGTCTTCATCATGCTCTATTGCTGTTGCTTCTCCTTTGTGGTTAGATGCAGGAGATGACAGGATACATGCATCCTTATAAAATGTTGACATAACAGAGAATGTCAGTAGGTATAATTTAACAACGCAAATTAGACCCACTGAAATCCTCAATTTTATTTGTTATCAATTAATGCATGAGGTTCTGCATATTTAAGACTTATGAGGAACAAAAATTTTGCAGCCATTAAACAAAAATAAGAATTAAGAGAATTAAAAATGCCAAAATCAAGGCAAAGCAAAAGCTAACTTTTTTTACATTTTATTTTATTTTATTTATTCATTGGCAAAAGCCAACTTTTATTAAACTATCACACCTTTAATACAAATCAGTGACACTTTAAAAAAACATTTGGAGGGATATTGATGGTTGGAAAGTGAGTTAGGCAACATCATACATGTAGCTGGTGGGATATTTTTATTAGCAAGTTGATTGATGGATTGATGGATTGATTGAGATTGATGGATTGAGATTGATGGATTGATTGATTATCTGCCACCAAAAGTCAGTGTTGACTCTTAGTGTCCACATAGATCAGGGGTCTCAAACTCGCGTCATCAGGTTGTCGTCAAATGACGTATCGCAACTTCCCCCCCTTTGCTAAAACGGGGTGGGGGTGGCCAGCGCGTGATGCATCTGGCCCGCAGGCCACGAGTTTGACATCCCTGACATAGATTTTCTCTATAATGATCTGCCCTTCAGGTTTTCCAATATTGTACCTATTGCCACTTTAATTGTGTCCTTCCATCTTGCCACTGGTCATATTTCATTCCACTTTCCCCAACATCAGAATCCTTTCTAGAGACCTAGCTCTTACATAATGTGTCCGAAGTATGGGACAGAGATGTTTTTATCATCCTCTGTTCTTTGCCCATCTTCAGTGGTATAGTCACACTTCTGCAATGACCTGGGCTAAATAGAAAGCACATCTCTGAACATTTCCATCCTGCATATCATGTATTATCCTAGAAGAAGCATAATGGTTAGACCGGTTGGATAGCCAGATGAAAGCAGACAACAGGGCTTTTGGGACATTTAGTTTTGTTGAAAATTTACAGCATGAAAATGCTATTCATCAAATTTGAAATGTCAAAAGCCTATCTAGGCTGGCACGGTGCATATGACAGTGCCCTTGTGTACCATTGTCTGAAAAGCTGGTCAAAATTTAACAAGCAACTGCAGGATGCAAATAAATGGAAATGTCAGGACTAATTTTCAGGTGGGAAGAGGAAAAAGTTGCTGCCAAGAAAGGGAGAAGCAGCTGTAGCTTAACTGCAGTGTGGGATTTATCAGACATATAGCAAAAAAAGGGAGAACCAATTTTCACATGTTATTTCAATCTAATCAATAGCATTAAGAGATTCTGATTATTTTATACAAATGGGCTATTGCAAGTCTGAAAGATAATTGCAAATTCATAATACAAAAATACAACACAGATTTATCTTTTGATTTGTATTTGTTTTGCATTAGTAGCCCTTGTTTCAAACTATATTTTTCTCTCTTACTTGCAGATCAGTGCAGTGCGTTCAGTTGTTCCCAACAAAAGCAACAATGAGATAGTGCTGGTGTTACAGCAGTTTGATAACAATGTAAACAAGGCAGTACAAGCTTTTATGGATGGTCTGTATGCTTTTCGCATTTCACTGAGTCTTCAGAAACAAGCATTAATTGCTAAATGTTTCATTCTTTTCATAGGTGAAATAAAGGCTGTATGTCCTATTAATAGGCAATATTCAACATTTCTTGAAAGGAGACTATTGTTCTTGTTTTGTCACTTGAGAAGGGATTTATAAGCATCACTAATAAGCCCCATATCGAAATTATCAGCAAATTTTCATCTTTTTAATAGTAACCTCCAGGATCCAAGAAAATCCAAGAAGGAATATTTTTTTTGGGGGGGGGGAAATAATGCCATAAAGTTGACTTAACTTTATGGCTGCTTTGCTGGTAATTTAGAAGGGTTACTAAGACAGACCCACTGAGGGGAAAATAATTTTAATAAGAAATGAATGAGATAGTACCAAACTCTGGCAGCCAAAGAAACCAAACCTGTCTCTTAACTGTAGAGAAGCATTCTTGATGCATCTCAGAATTGCACTCTTAAAAATTTGGACACCTTCCAGAGTATTAAACCATCAGTAGCACTCTAAGATAGGAAACTCTTCTGAGCCACTATTATTACTTATTGTATATTCATCCTTCCTTCTCTTCTCCTCTTCAGGTAGTGCACTTCAATTTCTAAAAGAATGGAATATGACTGGGAAAAAGAAGGTAATCGATTCCAAAGTGGAGTTTTATTTAAACTCATATCTGCATAAATTTGAGATCCAGTTTGGTCTAGTGGTTAAAGCACTACAGTAGAAAGTGGGGAATCAATGAGTTTTAGTCCCGCCTTAGCCATGAAAGCCACCTGGGTGACTTTGGGCCACTCGCTCTTGGTCAGCCCAACTCGCTGCACTGGGTTGCTGGTGTAGGGAAAACAGGAGGAGGAAGGTGTGTTGGAACTTCTCTGCCTTAAGTTATTTGTAAAAATAATAAAGGCAGGATAATGGTAATGCTAATGGTTTCCCAAGAGCCGAGGTGGCGCAGTGGTTAAAATGCAGCACTGCAGTTCAGCAGTTCAGCTGTTCAAATCTCACCAGGCTCAAGGTTGACTCAGCCTTCCATCCTTCCGAGGTCGGTAAAATGAGGACCCAGATTGTTGGGGGCAATATGCTGAACTCTGTAAACCGCTTAGAGAGGGCTGTAAAGCACTATGAAGCGGTATAAAAGTCTAAGTGCTATTGCTATTGCTATTCCCCTGTCCAGTGAGTCGGTGCTCATCTCTGTTTCTTAGCTGAGGGAGCTAGCGTTGTCTGAAGATGCTTCTGTGGTCATGTGGCCAGCATGACTGTATGCTGAAGCACACGGAATGCTGTTACCTTCCCACTGAAGTGGTACCTATTTATCTACTTGCATTTGCATGTTTTCGAACTGCAAGGTGGGGAGGAGCTGGGGCAAGTAACGGGAGTTCACCCTGTCGTGCAGTGCTTGCGACTTGAACCAGGACTGCCAACTGAAAGCTCAGTGTCTTTAACCACTGAGATATTGTGCCCCCAAAGGCTAGATAGAGATAGATGGATACCATAGATAGATAGATGATAGATAGATAGATAGATAGATAGATAGATAGATAGATAGATAGATAGATAGATAGATAGATAGATCTGAGCAACTGATTTGTTGCCATAGTTTTTTACCAGTTTTGTTTTTTAGTAAGCACAGTTCCACATCTGCACACAAGAGGCTTCGTAATCAATAGGCACTTTTAGTTTTAATTATTCCTTGCAGTTGCCATTTGTGTACTTGCAGAGTATCCTGGATAATTTGAAAGAAAATCAAAACAATTGAAGTAGCCCGCCCTATTGAATCTTTGAACATTTATTTTAAAAAAATAAACAGTTCTTCTCTGATCCTTGCATAATTTTAAAAAAGCATTTATTTACAGTAAGCATAGTAAGCATTATAAGATCCTATAGCAATTATATAGGGATGGCTACCAAGTAAAAGCCACGCAAACTAATGAAGATAAGTTGACAACAGCCCAATAAAGCTATATCTATGTTCTTTATGCATATATGTACCCCACCTGATACTAAGAAACCATCTCTCTTTTTTTTTGTTGTTGTTGCTATGATCTTGCTCTATCCAAACTAATACTAACATTGAACACTAGTTCAAACATTAGTTGGAACACTGCGTCCAAACTAACCTGGACCCAGTGTGGAGCTCCTCACTCTTATGTGTGTGTGGAGGGGGGGAGTGCCCTTATATGGAGGTATACATATAGACTTAGAGTCTATACAAGGTATAGTCAAAATTAAAGCACTATGATAGGATGACGATTCCACCCACTTTTTACACTTGTACATAAGAAGCAGGGGCAGCTTTGTTTGCTCCATTGTGGCCACCATCTTAGTTTATTTAGAAATCATCATACTCTTTAGAAATCCTTGTGCACACATACATAACAATTACTTTCAACAGGCAAGAAAACTCTGATGGCTCTGTTTAGATCACAGATTTTAGCTAATGCTTCTCACTTTTATTTATACGATTTTAACTTTGATTATTGAGTAGACTCTATGGGGCATGGAGAGTTATTACAATTAATCCAACAGTTGCAAAACTTAACAGATAATTCTGGAGATAACATTCTTCAGAAAAAAATCCCTATATGCTTTTAAAAATAATGTTATTTAAACATCCAATTCCAGTTGTAACTGTTTGTAATTATTTTATCACCTTGTTTCCTTTACGTCATATGTATTTCAAGAAACACGAATGAAGCCCTGATAATAAAAACTACATTTAGTACATTGAATAGAATTTGCAGTTGAAAGAAAGAAATGTGGGTGGATTTGTTTTTCCTATTGCAGCATGACCCGTGTGGAGTAATATTGCTAACCTTATTTAATGTAGAACAGCAAAAGAAAAAGAAGCAAATCAAAGCAATATCACCGTAACAAAGATACAAAGGGTAGAGAGGATGGAACAGAAAAGGTGCCTCTGGAATCCCAAGAAGTAAATGACTGCCAGCTGAATGGCTGTGCTAAAGATACTTTCCCTGGCAAATATGCCAGTGAAAAATCAAAAAATCCTCATGAAGAAAAGAGCTGGGAATACAAGAACAGGAGAGAGGCAAGACCAGAAATAGCAGGTCAGTGTCTGTATGTTAAGATCAGCTTGATTTCCACCATTGTCATTCAGCCAGGATTTAAGTACTTTAATATATGTTTTTAGTTTTAGCTTGCATATTGATTTGAAAATGTGAATTGACATTCAGATGTGGGCTAAACCAATTTCTTCCATATCCTATCTTATATAATTAGTCTCACAGCTTTTGCTTCCTTCTTTTTAGTCTCCTTTCTTAACTATTTTCTGTACAATATTTCATAATGCAGAGCACCTGCCTGATCTCGGCATGTACAGTATGTCCTTTTCTCCACTGATAGCTGCTGATGCTATTCTGTCCTCTGGTACAATTTTCGTTGCTTCCCTCTTTACTTCGGGCATTTTTGTCACTTGTCCTAATCAGCAAAGTAGTTGGAATATAATATTGCTTGCTGGAATTAAACAGTTTTAATTAAACTTTTATTGAGAAGTATGTCTTTTTGGTCTCATAATGTAACTTGATTGATTGTACCTGAAGCATAGCAACCTTCGGGAGTTGGGCGGCATATAAATATGAAGAAATAAATAAATAAATTAAATAAACCTCTCTTCAGGCAATCTGAAAAAGACAGTTCTGCAAATAAATCCTATTGAAATAATTTCTGCTTTATTTTGGTATTTCTTTTTGTTTATTGTCCAAGATTAATATTATTATTTATTAACTTTATTTGTCGCCCATCTTGTCACAAGACTATTTCTGGTCTTGTTTGCATATCATTTCTATTGTTTTGTTTGTTTGTTTTTCTAGACAAAAAAGAAGAATCCACAAAAGTGTTAATAGAGCCAGAACAAAATAGCACAGAGCTTCCTGATCCTTTCCAATCTTCACCGCCACTTCAGTGCAATGTTGGTAGAACAAAATCAAAAGTACCAGCTACTACCATTAAATCACTGCATGTCCCTGCATCTCATCTTGAAATGAAAGCAGAAGATTCAGCCCAAAAAAGAGGTAACACAGATTATGATTCAATTCGGCTGGATAAAGATTCATTACTGTTCCCAGCTAATATTACTGTAAATGCAACATCACCATTCATTTCAGAAGTGATTGTAATTATATTTTGCCTATCCTGTAAAAGTAAATGTATTTCTTATCTTATAGACCAGTGATGGTGAACCTTTTTCTTCTTGCGTGCCAAAAATGGGAGTGTGTGCATGCGCCCCCCCCCCCCCCCGTTAGGCTGTTTTTCACCCTCAGGCTTCCCTGAAGCCTCTGGAGTGCGAAAAACAGCCCAACGGGCAAACTGGAAGTTCAGAAAAACGGACTTCCGGTTTGCCCGTTGGGTCGTTTTTCGCCCTCCGGAGGCTTCAGGGAAGCCTCCTGAAGCCTGGGGAGGGTGAAAACGGCCTTCCCCAAGGCTGAAAATCAGCTGGCCAGCACGCGCATGCGCGCTGCAGCTGACATAGGGCAACGCCTCGCGTGCCCTCAGATATGGCTCCATGTGCCACCTGTGGCACGCGTGCCATAGGTTTCCGAGTCACAAAATCACCTTATTAGTTTATTATATATTATAATATAATTATTATGAGCCACAGTGGCACAGTGGTTAGAGTGCAGTACTGCAGGCTACTTCTGCTGCCTGCCGGCTGCCTGCAATTTGGCAGTTCAAATCTCACCAGGCTCAAGGTTGACTCAGCCTTCCATCCTTCTGAGGTGAGTAAAATGAGGACCCAGATTGTTGGGGGCAATAAGCTGACTCTGTAAACTGCTTAGAGAGGGCTTTAAAGCACTGTGAAGCGGTATATAAGTCTAAGTGCTATTGCTATTATGAATGAAGATATAATAGACGTGTCCCAGAATAATGTTGCAGGTTCCAATCTGGGTCGGTGACCGGGACCAGAGGTTTAGTCTTCCGAGCTTTCAGACTTGTGCTGGAACCCATCCTCAGGGAACTTCTCTCTAGCAGAGTCTGGGCTTTGGCTATTCTCTGTGTGGTGTTTATATGATGCCTGTGGTGTGTAGCCTTTTAGATGTTGATTGAGATGTTGATGATTGGCTATTAAGTTGTTGGCTGTTGTTTCCTTGTGCTGCCAAGCCCTCACCCCCCTAAGTACTTATACAAGTATTTGTTGTACACACAGAATAGCCCAAAGCACACACTCTAGAGAGAAGTTCCCTGAGGATGAGCTCTAGCACAACTCAGAAGACTAACCTCTGATCCCGCTGACTGACCCAGATTGGATCCTGTATAATTATTATAATGAGACTCCTCCTGCGGCTTCTGTCTTTTGTACCACTTTCTACCAGCTGAAGTTAGATCAGGATGATGTATTTGTAGCCTCTTTGTCCTTAACCTCCAGAATTTCCTGGTCTCTCTCAATTACACAGAAGATTAGAAGAATAACCTGAATGAGGTTAATGCTAAATGAAATTAATGACCGATAAGGGCAAAGAGGAAAGACAGATGGAAAACCCCCCAGAGACTAAATGCCGGCAAACATGCATGAGAGGAAGAGCCATTCATTGCTGGAGTTAATTAGATGAAACCCTGGGTTGATGTAAGGGTAGTGAATTTGTTTTACGTAAAATAAATATTGGAATATTCAGCATGATTTTTAAGTCACAAATAAGATATTGCAAAATAGGAAGTAATTTAATATTTTTGAAGCAAGTAATTTTACTTCTGAAGGATCAACATCCAATTGCAAAAGGGAAACATGCTATAATACTTTTTTTGTGACAAAAATTGAAATGTTATGGTTTGCAATAGTGGTGCTGCATCAAATAATCATTTAAAAAAAACTGTACTGTACTACTTTCTTCTATACTATAAAAAGTCCATTTGTTCACACAGAACATTCTTTGTGGATTTTTCTTTACAACTGTGATATAAATTGCCAAGATAATTTAGAGTAGCGGTTCTCAATCTGGGGCTCGCAACCCCTTTGGGGGTCGAACAGCTCTTTCACAGGGGTCGGGAGACTTCGCCCGGACGCCACCATTTGGGTTCTTTTACCCTCTGCGCATGCGCAGAATGCTTTGTGCATGCGCAGAGGGTAAAATAACCCAAATAGCGCGGGGGCGGGATGGGTTGTGGTGGGGGAGGGCCGCGGGTCGTGGCATTAGGAAGGTTGAGAACCACTGATTTAGAAATACAATGTGTGTAGTGTTTAAAGATTTTTAAAAATCTACTTTTTATAGATTCTTTTTTCTATTTTTTTCAATTATTTTCTAAAATTGTTGTATTTATAAAACATACCCTGTATAATTACAAAAGAACTTTTTAATATATCTATAATGAGTATTGTATAACTGTTTGCATGCTTGCTTCATAGATATCTGATCTTTTTTTAATCAAGGTCGTTAGTGAAATAGCAATTGATGAGGCAATGTGTTCTAGTGATTGAAGTGCTGAATGAAGAACAGGGAGGTCATTATCAACATGAAAGTTCTCTGGGTGATTTTGGTTCAACCTTCCTTTCTCAGTCCAATCACAGGGTTCTTGATGTAGAGGTAAAATTGGAGGAGGGAGTGCAAGGTGCCCTGCCTCAAGCTCCTGGAGAAAAACTGGAATATAAATGTAGCGTACTAAGGATGATGGCTGTTTCTTCTTATAGGTTTAAATATTGAGAAATCTGTTAAAGATCTTCAGCGCTGCACTGTTTCACTGACTCGATACCGCATGATGGTCAAAGAGGAGGTGGATAATTCAGTAAAGAAAATTAAAGTTGCTTTTTCTGAATTACATAACTGGTAAGTAGAATGGTTTAATTGTTTTACAAAAGATAAAACAATTCTGCTCTCACTCTATAAGGAAGACTTTTTTGCTGCTTCAATTGACCCCTCAATTTGATATTCCTGCACCTTCATTCTAAGTAAGTAGGAATGGTCTATATTTAAGACCATGGAACAGCTGCTATCTAATCTGGTGTTTCCCAGTTTTTTCTTTATGTGGACCACTTCAACACCAGACTCAGATTTTGTGGACTATCACAAAAAATCAGGAACCAGACATGTGGTATTGAAGCAAGAATGTTTTCACATAAAAAGGGATGGAGAGGTGTAGGGAATGGCATTGCTGTAGACTAGATTTAGACATATTTTATCCTTTCTCTCTTCTTCGACTATTTACGTTTTTGTCTATTTCTTAGTTTCTGTGCTCTGTAAGACATTGCTTACCCCAAAAAGGAATACGATAATGGAATGTGTTCATGCTCACAGGGACCTAACTTTTAAAGTATCAAAGACCTGTACATTAGTCTAGTCTAATACATACTGTGATATGCTAGTCATTCTCTAACATATAACAGTATATATTAGTAGCCTAAGTAGTAGCCTAAGCTTATGTGTCATTTAATATTAAAACCCTCAGTTTTACAGTATATAATAGTCTGTAAACATTACAGTCAAAATCATTCTTTATGAGCTGAGAACTGCAATGCTTGGTTTTAAAACGTGAAAAATCAGAAACCTGACCATACTGTCAGGGTTCCAACCGATGCCCTAATTAAATCATGAGCCTCAGGCCAAGCTTCAAAGGAAATCCAGTTATTCATTAGCAGCTTCATGTTGGCACGGACCAAATGGAGCCAACTCTGACCTCACTTAATTCGCGCTTTGGCTCTGACCCTGTTTCCCCTTCCCCCCCATACAGTACATTAGCTTAACTCTGCAGGTTTTGTTTCCATAAAGAACAGATGTCAGAAAGAGTCTGGTTGCACTATTTATGACTACTACATTTTATTGTAAAGGAGAAGCTTTCATAAGCAAGAGGTCACTCCGTCAAATGTATAGAGTAGCTAAACTGATGTAAGATTGAAATATTTGGGAGGGGAGGGAATGACAGGATGGTTTTGCACAGGGAGGTTCCATAGGGCGCAGATTATAGGTACATTAGCCATTAACAGTTGGTCTAATATTACATATATTAGATAATTAATATTATCTTCAGACCTGGTTTTAAATTTGTGCCCATTTGCACAAAGTGTGGTCTTTTGTCCAAAGTAGAATAAGGGCATTGCTAGCAGATGGTGATATATCTCACATTAGAGGAAGAGCATGTGTAAGTGAGAGGAACTTACGCCTTACAAGTACGGTAGTTCTCAGTTAATGACAGTAATTGGGACCAGAATTTCCATCATTAAGTAATGCCATGTAAAGCATGTGTCGTGTGACTGCATCATTTAGTAACAGCAGTCCCAGCATTGTCTTTTGCCATTGTTAAGTGAGAATCACAGGTTGTTAAGCAAGTTCCAGGTCGCTTGCAAGTAGGCCAGCAGGCAGGTAAAATGGTTGCTGCCAGGCAGGAGAGAGTGTGCAGGTATCCCAGAAAGCTCAGCGCAAGCAGAGCAGGTCCAGGGGTGGAGGAGGAAGGTATGAATAACTTATCACAGCAACTTGCAATCTTCCTTGCCAGCTTCCCATTGACTTTGTTATGAGAAATTGTCAGGGAAGGTCTCAAATGGCAATCATGTGACTGTGGGACAGTATGCCTACCATAAATGAAGGCCAGTTACCAAGCCCTAGGTCATGATCACATGACCAGGGGGGCTGGGATGGCTGGAACCTCGAGGACCGGTCATAAGTACCACTTGTTCAGTGCTGTCGTAACTTCAAACACACACTGAAGAAGTGGTTGTTAAACAAAGACTGCCTGTACAACAAAATGTGTTCCATGTGACAAGATGCTACCTGATTCTTTCTGACTTTTGGCTATCTTAGATTAAAATGAACAATATCTACACTGTAAAGAACAGATGAAGTAGTAAATGAAAGAGCATCTCAGTATAGACGAGCTTAGAGATAAGAGCAACATGGACCGAAAAACCATTTTATGTGTGTGTGAGAGACAGAGAGTGTGTTTGTTTATTAGCGGGGCCCAATTTCATTAAAATAAGAAAGGTTGGAAATAAGGAATTAGACAGTGAATTTTGCACTTACCTAACTTTAAGAACATTGAACTACATTTGCTAGGATAATATTTCCATGTTCAAATCTTCTATTAAAATTCCTTTTTGCAGCCAGAATAAGAATGAGGTTTACTATGCAAATCTTGAGCATTGTGCCAATAGAATTCAGCTGATATAATAATGGAACAGTGCTATATTTCAAACCATCACAAAAATACATAATGTAACAACTATCCTTTATTCTTAGCTGAATAAAAGGTGTGCTCATTTTTTCCCCTAGCAAGGCAGCATTTCTATTCATCACTTATTCGCAGAGTTTCTAATCACTTTTCTAGATCTGCAATCATATATATATTTGCATCAAGAACCCAAATAATTCTTGTCCTTTATTAGGTAGATTCTGCTGAAAAGATGCAGAATTGATATTTTTGGAGGCAAATTACTTGAGTCACAGTATTTTCCCCCTGGGCTGATTAAAAAAAATGATAAGAGTTTTCATTGCCAACTATTATGCATTAAATTAACATCATACTTCCAAACTTCTCTAAGGGCTCTCTAATGGCCTTTCCCACAGCCCCAAAATGCCCTGACCATGTCTGGTTTTGCAGTTATAACTCCATTCTTTTCCCTTCATCTTGTCCACAGCCCTTGAGTGGAGTAAGTTATCCTTAGCTCTGTTAAGTATTTAAGAAACATTTTCCGCTTTATTCCAATATCATCCAGCCTTAAGACAATAAAATGTGGTACATTTTTATCCTTATATTATTACTAGTATGGAGCAATGAAGATAGCAAGAATTCTTTATAACATTTATAAAACTTTACTCTATTGCTATGTGGTCCAGAGTCTTCATTTGTTTTCATATTTTTAAAAACTTTCTTTAGTTTTTCAAAATCTGGTATTCTTCCTAGCTTTCATCTCAAGTAGTGTTAGTTGGATTATTGCTTTCTACTTATTTTAACAGAGTCTGATTCTTTATTATGTCTGATTATAAGTATTTAACACATTATCCAATTACAACTGCTTTAAACACCTTGCATTGAATAGAATCATGTAGTCAAGTTTACAAGATTTTTTTAAATTTCTAAACTTTGTTGACATTCTAAGAATTCTGATTCAGTCTCTATCTACAAGTATTTCACATTTCATATTCTGCAAGAAGTGCAATTTGTGAGGACAGAAGGAAATAATGGCACATGAGGTGCCCTTGGGAGATAAGTGAGGGCAGCAGTAATTAGCAAATAATTTGGAAGTAAATGCCGGTTTCGGGGGGGGGGAGATAAATTGTGCTCACTTGACCATGGGGCACATGGTCTATAAATGTGGGCCACTTGCTAAGTGTCCAAAACGCAATAATGTGATGCAGGGGAAGGGGCCATTGGAACTTCAAATCCAGGTTGTAAGTACCTTTTGGGGAGTGTGTTGTAACTTTGAACATTCACTAAGTGATTAGGCATTACGCGAGGACTACCTATATCCAATTTTCACACATCTCTGCAGCTACTCCAGCTCTCCTTGCCATAAGTCACAGTAGTCCAGAAAGTCTCCAACCAGGAGAAGCGAGGTGAGCCTACTAAGTGGGGCCTGTCTCATGCACAGGAAACATTTCCCATCAGCTAAAAGCCAGTTTTGGGTCATCCGATCCCAGTTCGCAAAATGGACAAAAATAAGCATTTTCAGATATCTCTACCTGAAAGGAAAGAGCAACCAAGACAAATATTGGCCTTGACAAAGTATTTCAGCTATCAGCATCACAATGGAAATTTGGAAGTTAGCTTGAAATAAAACAATCACTTAAAGGGCTTAATTCCAAAGCAAATATGGGAGCCTGGAAACAGCATTTTTTATCTTGCAGAAAGAGCTTATGTAAATACCTTAATGTTAAATTATGATGTTCTACAACGGATTATTCAAATCTCATTAACCTGTATTAAACATGGGAAGAAGTTAGTGCTCTGCAGCTAAATGTGGAATCAAAGTGCCACCCAACCAAAGGTACAGTGTTCAATTGCCCTGTAATCTACTTACTTTTGCCCTCTAAAAAAATCTATGTCTATTAGAAATTTCCATGCCTTCCTGGTGAATTCTAAGTTACAAAGAGAGAGACTTTTAAATGTTTAAATGTTTCTTAAAAGGAGTGTGTCCTGGAGAAGGGTACCTGCCCACTGCTGCTAATGCAATAATTGTGTGAATGATCTTGGTACAATATCATGTTACTTAATATGTATAGAGTGCCATCTACAGGGAGACATTGGCAGTTGTGTACGTTGTTTCTTAAGCGGCATATTTAAGTCAATTCCATCCATAAAACAAGATGTTCCAAAAAGCAAAGGGTAATTTAATGAAACATAATCAATGTCCCAAAGCACAAAGCATTTTACAAACTGAAACTGCATCAGTGGAAGAAACATTTTGCCAAAGCCCAAAGGATTCTGGGATGTGTTTGATCCTCTTGAGTTATAGTGCAGAAAAAGATGCATCAATTTCCTGAGTATTTAGCCATATACAGCAATACAGTAATAGGAAAATTTGACTGTGTGTATAAACTGGCAAGCTACAATGAGCTCATATATAGTGTTTCCTTTTAACTTATAGATTGGGTGGGGAATTGTACAGCAGCAAAATATGTCATGTACAATAGATCAATAAATGTCCAATGTGTTACTACTTTCCATATTTCTTTATATTAGGATACACTTTTAGAATAAAGAATAACAGAGTTGGAAGGGACTAATTTTGAAGTTTCTAAAATCCCATTTAGCAGGTTAAATGAACCAAGAGAACATCACCAGAGAAGATGAAACCATGTTCGGTTGGTAGAAAATATACTATTATATTCAACATGAAATTTAAAAAATGAATTATATTGTGGCATCATAAGTGTAGCTATAATAGAATCTCATGAACATTATACAAATGAACAATGATTAAACATTATAGAAACCTTTGATAGTGACTTCATTTGACATACTCACATATATATATACATGATTTGGTTTAAGTCCACGTCTAGTGAGTTTAAGGATCATATATAAGAATGTAACACTAATACAAATAACTGAACATATGGCAAGAGCATTGTGTTGTTAGCCAGATTACATTTACTTTTGTTTTGTTTGTAATGGTTTAATGGTGGATCTGTACACTAATACAGAAAGAACTACGATAGATCTGTTGTAATGAAGTAATGTGTTTGATGAATCTGAAGCAAAAACAAAGTTGATTTGTTAAATTTTTATTTAAATTATTTTCTCCAGAAAGCAATATTTTTCACAACTCTTACCATAAATTCTGTTTGAAAACCTTTTTGAAGGACATAATTAATCAAATCTCTTATTAATATTGTCCTAAATTAAATTCTTTCCATTTTCAGTATCATGGACAAGGAAGTGGCTTTAATGGCAGAAGTCGACAAGGTTAAAGAAGAAGCCAGTAAGTAGAAATTAAAATTAAAATGGCAAAGTTTATTTCAAAAGTAACTTTGAATATCATATACAGTACATTTCAATTTGGCCATAAATTTCCCCAGCTTATCACAGAGACTGAAGAATAATTTGGTTGCTATACATTCAACAGTTAGGTGTTTTGATTGGAGAGTAAACAATGAAATATTTCTAACTCTGAAGATGGGTCCTTTCTTCCCACTTTTTTCTTTAATTGACAAAAGTTTTATTGTTTTAACCAATCAGTCATGTTCAACTTTTGGCGACTTTATAGACAAGTGCTCTCAATGCTACCCTGTAGAGCACTTTCTTTCAGTTGTTGGATGTTCATCTTTGTATCCGTTTTGATGTTATGAAGCCAGCGAGTGCTTTGTTTGCCCCTCCTTGTTCCACTAACCATTCCTAACATCATTGCCTTCTCCAATGAATTTGGATGCATGATTGGGTATACAGGTCCACTATTATGAATCTTACTAGGCAGTGTGGTCTAAATTAATAAGATAAAAATATAAATCCAATGTATGATATTCCTCCATATTTTTCATACTGGAAATTTTAAAAAAATCAAGTAATGCTTGCTAAATATGTTCAAGCCAACAGTGGCAGAAGGAAAAGAAAAAAATAGAGATCAAAAGGCTTAGGGCTATTACGCCTTTGCAGAGGACTGATAAAACAGTTACTTGGATTAAGTTGGTTTCCAATACTGCACCAACAGATTTGGGATGATTCCTGCCTCTCTTTTAAATCATTGACTTTTCTTTGGAAAAGGCATTCCTGGAAGTTGCAGTAGAGAAGAGAAAGTCTAGAATTTTCCCAGGGTGAATGGAAAACTGTTAACATAGCATTGGGGGTGGGGGGAATAATCCCACTCTGAGCTTTTTAGAGAAAGGCAAGATACAGATAATGTAACATAAGAAAGAAGTAATTTCATGCATTGAGGGGTCACTTAATTTGTCATAGTGATTATCTCTTCCACATGAGCATTTAACATTTTGCATTACCCTTTTTTCTTTGACAGTGGATATTTTGACTGCACGTCAGAAAAAAGCTGAAGAATTGAAGAGACTAACAGATTTGGCAAGTCAGATGGCCGAGATTCAGCTGGCTGAATTGCGAGCTGAAATTAAGGTCAGCTTTAAAAGGGTATTTCTCTTTAAAATAAGCATAGCTGTATATAATAATGCCTCTATTTCAGCACTTAGAGCCACAGGTTCTCACCACAAGGCTCAAGCAAAGTATAAATCTAGCTTTTTAATAATGTCATCTTACTTAAAACTGTGCTATCTCTCTTGTATTTTGTAGTAAGAGTAATAACAGTATTCAGATTCATATAAGCATAGTAATATTCCTGCTTTTCTTTCCAGTTCTATTAAAGTTGCAGAGTTTTTTTTTCTTTTGAGCCTCATGCTTAATTCCCTTGTATAACTGTAGTTATTTTTTTCCAGTGACAAGCACTCCCTCTATCAAATGTGAGGAGAGGGTATTGTACTACTGATTCTGAATCAGATTTTACAATAGCATTTTACAAAATATGAAAAATATCCAAACTTTCTAAGATTGGAACACTTATCTCCATAAAAAGCTTTTGTTCAACACATTAGACTTCGATGTGATTTTCTAGTTATTTAATCATGTGAGGCTATTTATGTTACTTTTCCCTTCATTGTAGCACTTTGTAAGTGAACGTAAATATGATGAAGAATTGGGTAGAGCTGCCCGCTTTTCCTGTGACACTGAACAGTTAAAAATGCAGATATTACAGTGTGGAGAAAGTAAGTTGTAGTAAAGTCTCAGCTTCTTCGTTAATTTCTCTTTAAAACACTTGTTAGAACCATTTTCATAGCTAGTAAATATAATATATACACTGCCTTTGGTTTAATTTTTCTGGAATTCATGTCAATATATTATATGATAAAATTTGCATTTTCCTTTGTAGTTTTCCATCCAAAAAACAATTACTCCTCTAGAACACCATCCAGTATGTTCCTTCAATCAGAAATTTCAAAATCAGTGACCAGCATGCGAAATACATATAACCAAAAGTATTCTAATCAGACTCCTGCCAAGACTTCTGATCACAAAACAGCAATAACTAAAGGTTCAAGCCAAGTTCACCCGGTTACAGAATCCTCTTCTCATGTAATTTCAACAAATAAACAGGTAAAGGCCAAGAAAAAAGTTTTCTGTGAATCAGCATAAAAAGTATAAAATTAAAAATTTACAACTGTCTGAGAAATATCTTATAGACACATAGTCAAGATTATTTTCATCAGGTCAATTTCTTCCCAGATTCAAAAATTCTTTTAAATGCTGTATTATTAAAAGATTCTAGATTCAGGAACACCTTTGGATTTGATTTATGTAAGTGACACCTTTCAGCTAATTCTTATGTTCTTAAATTTTAACATGAGCAGAATATACATTCTTTTTCAATCCAAAATGAGCCGCATTGATGAGCTGCATTGATTAATTAATTGAAGAGATCACAATGATGGCTTAATCTCACATCCATATATAACCCTTTTCTGTCTTTCACTTATACCAATTCTTATTTAGCTGGTGAAATCTCCAGAACAATGAATGAATGAATGAATGAATGAATGAATGAATGAATGAATGAATGAATGAAGTGTTACTTCATTCTTTTGTAAAACAATCTATTGTTCCAAAAGTGTTTTGGAATAGGCTTAAGTGTTGTTATGTCCAGGTTTATTCAATGATGGCTATAAATCTGTCTTCATCCATGACTAATCAATTTGGGGTTCTCTTAGAAACAATGACTCCTGTTAAAAGAGCAGGTGGGCAACCATGGCCAGGGGTCCTTTGCACAAATTTATCTTGTGTGCCAATTGCACCCATTCCTGGACTAGTGTTGCATCCATTCCTGGACCAAATACTGAACACTGAAAATGTTTCAGTTTCCAAAACATGGTAAAGTTAAGCTAAGCCAGGCCCAGTGTCATTTTGTCTTACTGTCAGAGGAATGCAATTACAGTGGTAGCAATTCAACCAAATTGCCAATAATTAGCTTATTGTTTTGTTATCTCCCAACCTGCCCCCAGTTCCCCCAAGAAGGAACTGGTGAAGGATATGATTTTATACTTCCAGCCAGTAGAGGCAGCAAAGTTGATGGGGTCATTAAAACAGCGTCAATGACTACGGTGCTGACATGCATAATATAATAGATATGCTTTGGTAGACATAATAATCCCACCCAACTTTTACCAAACTGAACTGAAATTGCACTGAAATGAGTCTTGATGTTCTTTTTTCTTCCTGGACAGAATGTGCCTTCAGGTCCGAGACGAAGATTTAATGCGCACTACCATAGCATTCGAATCAATGGTTCTCTCAAGTCCCAAAATCCTGGTGATGAGTCTGATCAGAGCAACCCGAAGAGTCACTCCCGACATGAATACCGACGGCAGTACCATCATAGCTTTAGGCCCAAAAACAGAAGCATGGTAAAAACTCAAGAGCAACCAACACCCATAAAAAATCTAGAAAAGGGAGCATACCCAGAGAAAGCACAGCAAAAGCATCCTATTCCAGGCCCTACAGAGCCCAGTCCTTTGTGCAGCAATATAGCGAGGGGTTCTCCCTGTAATTTATGTCCTCCAAGAATAGAGACTTCTGGAGAGACACCTGTCCTTTCGGTCACCGTGCCAGCTGTGACTTTGGTGGCATGATAACAGTAATCTTAGTTTTTTCATTAAAGGTGCTTCTCCCCTCCCTTGTTGTGTACTCCACAAATACTGATGAAATAGCTTGAGAAAAATATTACAATTGTGGTAAACCAAACTTGCTAAAATGGTCTTAACTTTATCTTGTTTTCTACATGGAAAGCTTTGCTCAATATGCGCAAGATTATTTTTTCATAATAATGCAGCTTTAGCCAGCAGTATGTACTAGATCTACTAGACTGATATTGAAAAATAAACTGTAAGAGGATATCATTACAGATGATGTTAATTACTGCCCAGTTTGTTTTCAGTCATTCAGTATTAAAGAAGTAAAATATTGGCATCTCTAGTAGTGGACTGTTATGTAAATACATAACATTTTTCAAACTTCCCATATTAGATAGAATTCAACAATTGTATATGACAAATCTCATAGTTCTGTGTGACCTAATGTCATATCCAGAAAAATACTCAAGATCAATGATAATAGTAGAAAAACTATATATTATTTGTTCCATGCTATAATATTTGTAAAATGTCTGTTTTTTCCATTTGAAATTTATATAACTTACACAGTAGAGTTTTCCCAAACCTTTTGGTTCTTTTTAATGACTGATTATTTTTGTGGACTAAAAATTGAATGTGTTTCAGTCTCAGATTCCTTTTTTGGGGGGGGGAGCTGTTCCTACACTTACTTGAGGAGTTCAAGAGGGAAAACTTAACATTCCCACTAATACTATTGCAATAGGCTACTTCATCTTCCACCAGCCCATCCAATTACTGCAGGGGTATCAAACTCAAGGCCCGGGGGACGGATCCAGCCCATGGGGTGCTTAGATCTGGCCCACAGGGCCACCCTGGATATAGTGAAGGACTGGCCCACGATGCCTCTGCCAGCGAAAATGGGCTCCCGAGCTCTGTTTTTGGCTGCGACGACCTCCTGCAACCCTCTGCCAGCAAAAGGTTAAGGAAAGCTTAAAACTCTAAAAAGTGCCTCTGAATGAATGCCTCGAGCACTTTTGCATATTCTGTACAAACGTGACCAGCCCACAACACCGTTACAAGTGTCTGTTCACATTGCTAAGAGAAACAGCTGCCTATTTCCAGAGATAAAAGACTTGACCTCCAATGCTCATTCTGTTTCTATAATACAAGGAGGGGGAATAGCAAGCCAGAATGATCCTATGGCTGCTACAAGATTAAATACTCAGAAAAAAATGAAATGCCTGTTGGAAACTAGCCTTGCTTCTATAACGCTTACAGCTGCATGGAATTTATGGGTACAGTAATCTATTCCCATTTGCAAAGAAGTGCTCAGCATGCTTTTCAGCTTCTGGGCTCTACCTTTCAAGGGTAATGAGGCCTTAATACTTCAATTCTTCTCTGAAGGGGAAAGGAGTTATATGGCCAGATAAATGCCCCCAAAATGAAGTTAGGATATTGACTGAGGAGGGGAGCACTATTGGGATAAATGGGGATGAAAGGATTTTGACATAATTGGAAATGGTGGTATGAAAGTGTCCTAATAGCCTCAAGAGAAGGTATTTTCAAACTTTAAGGTATTGGGGGAAAATATCTTTCTGATGATCAAATATTATTTTCTATGTTCGGACCAGAAGGCTAGGTAGGGAAATAGAATGCTTGGGAAGAACAGAGAAAGTTATAGGAAAATCCCACCATTTAGCAAAAGCAATGTTCCTAGAGAATGTGGAAGACTCCAAAGATAATGATAATGTCAGTAGATAGAAATATTTCCACAGCTGCCTGCATGCTCAGAGAACCTATCTTTGTAAGAATCTAGGCTTTGTTTGTAGTAAGAGAGTATACCTCAAACCATATTAATATATGTTTAATATAACATATTGGAACATCTTGGAAATATGTGGCCATACCTATCGAAAGCAGAACAATAGCAGAGTAAAAATCTTAGTTTCAGGAGGGAGAGACTTTATTGTTCTCTATAGCAATAGCACTTAGACTTATATGTCACTTCATAGTGCTTTACAGTCCTCTATAAGCAGTTTAGTCAACTTATTCCCCCTAACAATCTGGGTCTTCATTTTACCAATCTCAGAAGGATGGAAGGCTGAGTAGGCCCAGAACAAACTGCACAAGTTTTCAAAAAGTTAAAAACCTTGGAACACACCCAATCTAGCATAAATAATATTCTAAAATGACCAATGTTCCACATTTAATCTGTATTTCATGATTTATAATGTACCGTACCTTACAAAAGTGAACACCAACTGACTACCATCCACCATCTTACTAGAGCATTTTGACTATTTCCAATATTTTTGTGCAACCTGGGATTGTTTTGTCCTCTCAGGTGGTAAAAGTTTTTGTTGTTAAAAAATAATGACCTTGGAGACTAGTGTCACACATCACCACTCAGCTGGCTATTCTCCAGACCATCTCTGATACTAGTGCACCTCAGGGAAAGGCCAGAATGCTCACAGTTTAATGAGTGACATGTAGAAGTAGCAGTAATTGCAGCAGATGGAAATTGCTGTTTAACTTTCTTCACAACTGTTGAAGAATGCTGAGTCTGTAATTCATTACAGAGTGGAGTCCGCTTCAGTTTTATCACCCGACCGGTTGCAAACTTTCTGGACGAGGGAGATTTTGGGATCATTTGGCCATCTTCCCCATGGTCAGCGTTTCTAAGAGAGGCCTGAGAATTTTTAGTCAATGGTACGATCCTTGCATAAAGAGTTCTGGAAATATTTTTGCTTGTTAAAGAAGTATCTCTGCTAGGACACTTAAGAGCCGTTTGGGCATGTGAAGATGCTGCTATCTTTAAAGAAGCTGAGTTCTTAACTTTGATGTGGGTACTTGTGGAGGGGCCACAGAATTGAACTGGCTTCCGAGTTATTCTGCTATTCAGCTGAGTTTCTTCCTCATCAGGAGAACCAATTATTCGTCTGTAAAAAAATCATTAAGTCCAGTAAAGACAGAAGTATAATATTCAACATTATTTTTACTCTAATATCTGCCTAAAATGGTGTATACACATATAACAGACATTTCAAACATCAAGGATGAGGAACTAGGACAGTGGTTCCCAACCTGTGGTACGTGTACCACTAGTGGTACGCAAGGGCCTTCCAGGTGGTGCGCGAACACTTTCGGGGTCATGAACGATTTTTAGTTAGTTATTTTTTACTTCACAAAAATGTTTACTGCCTAACACAAGATAATCTGGCAACAATTTGCAACAGTTGCCACACGCCACCCACCTGGTCCCAGCAGCCCGAGAATCCAGTTGCTGGATGCGCGGGGCCAAAAAAGGAACGGTACAATTATGGAAATAAAGTGATATCTGATCGAATTTAGTTTCTCTGGAACCAGGTGGTACGCGGCGACTGTACGGGACCTCCAAGTGGTACTCGATCACAAAAAGGTTGGGAACCACTGAACTAGGACAACATATTGATACTAATAATCATTTGTATTTGGCACAAACAATAGAAAAAATATATTCTTATTTAATACCAAATATAACTTCATCATATTTCCAAGTATATTTTCTTATATTCATTATTATTACAAAATGGGTTTGCACTTTATTTTATAGTAAAGAGAATAACAGAGATTTTTGTGAGAGTTGGAGGAGCAGGAGAAGAAGCATGAGTGTAGCATCTATCCACTATTCATTAAAGAATTTTCCATATGAGTGGGAAAAAAGTTACTGCTGCTTTAAGAAGTGCCTTCATTGAAGATTGATTTAAGATTGTTCACTGCCAAGAATCACTTGTTGAGATGAATTATTCAAATTGAATTAATTAATTAATTAGTTAGTTAAATGAGACTCTTAAAGCAAAAGCACTTTATTTCAGGTTTGAATGGAGAGGAGAAAAAAGTTGCACTATTTTAATGAAAGCACAGGTGCTGCCCTTGCACAAGGTCTAAAACTTTTCTTCCTAATAACTTTCAAAACAGATACACAACCCTAGTATTTTGTAATATATTGTTTAACATATTGAAAGCAGGAGAGTTTACTGATCCTTCTATAACACTAACTGCATATTGCATGGTAACACACATGATTCTTCTATCAAAAGATACTGAATACAAAAACTCGCATGCAAATATAACTTTTATTCCACCTAAAGGCTACAACAGACAAATGAACCACAATACCTACCGTTTACGTACTGGAGACATATTCTGAAGGCTTCCTTTCAAAGAATGCTCCTCAAGAGTCCAACACTCTATCAGCTCCTGTGGTACTCGCCAGTAGCTGGCACCTTGTAATTTCAAACATATCATTTCACAATATTCAAGATGCATAAATTTGGTAACTTCTACCTGAAATTCACTGATATGCAATAAGGAATGTGTTAATGCAACTGGAAACACCTTCATTACAAGAGTTTCTCTTTGTGTTCCCATAATTAAAGAGCAATATTCTGAATATCTTTTTCTACATACAAAATTGAACTACATCCAGCATTACATAAGTGAAATATGAAATCTTGTTCCCTTCCTTGTTCCCTGAGTAAAATCCTTTTACTCAGCGGTCCCCAACCTTTCCAGCTCTGGACCGGCAGCGGGTAGCAACGACGGGGAAAGGGATGGTTTCATGTGCACAACCTAATCCCATGCATGCACAAATGGAGCTTTGCATGCTCGCTCGCCACTTCTGCGGCCCAGTTCCCAATGGGCCACAGATCAGGAGCAATTTGCGGACCAAGAGTTGGGGACCCCTGCTTTTACTGCACACCTCCCAACGTTTGGAAGATTTTCAACCTGCTATAGTTGTTCTGTTTATATGTGGAGGGAGAGAGAGATTGCAGGATGCAACTCCTACTTTCTAATTTATACTATTTTTTACCTTTTTATAATTTATATTATACTATTTTTTACCTTTCTCAATTTCAGGCAATTGCCTGAAGTAGTAATGTGTTTCTAAAAAAGGAACAAAATAATGGCTATTATACTTAACTGACTTTAGGGAAGTACGTGCATGTTTTCAAAATTCCTACTACTTGTTCTGGCAGAAATGAATATTAAACTATCATGCCAGCACATGATAGCATGAACCCAATATATGATATTTGAAATGGTATTTCTTGTATTTCACAATTGCTGATTATCTTTTTACTATACTGAAATAATAGACAGTTGGTTGTTTGAGTCTAAGTAATAATAATGCCCAAATACTGGTTTTGTTACGTTAAGAGCCAGTTATTCCCTTTTTCTTATGTTGCTGAATAAATAAAATGAATAAAAAATAAATGAAAAAATACCCTGGTTAACCTTCAACAGCCGATTCCCAGCCATAAATAATTATATTTTAAAAAAATTCCATCTTCAAATATAGAAATACACACACACACACACACACACACACACACACACACACACACACACATACCTCTTCCTTCCCAAGCCTCAAATGCATCCATTATCTTCTTCAATTCTGTTACTGAATAGTAACTCCAAATGTACTGGATGTTGTTTCCAGCCTCTCTAGTTAAAAAAATGTAGAAAAAGACATTGTTTTACTAAATTAAAAACAAGATTTTCTAAAGTTACTTTTTCTTACCCAAGAATCATAAATGGTTGAAAGAAAGCAACTTAGCACAATAAGGCACAATTATGTGTTTAAGTGAACTATTTTATTCAGCCAAACACCAGCACTAGATTACACTATCTTCATTGCTGAATGTTGATAACACTATTTGTAAGACTAAATGTAGCATTCTTACTTGCCTAATTATTTTTATATCATAATTCCATCTAGGTATCCAGATAGATAGATAGACTTTTTCAAGCAAACTAAATGGAAAGCAAGAGTAACATTTAGTTCTACCCCAAAATCAATGAATTAATTACATTTGAGTGAATTACTGTTTAATCTATTGTATTTTCTGGGCAATATACTGTATGTTTAAAATATTCCAGGCTTAGTTTTATTAATAACAATTAAGATCCAGAGTATGGTACTACACAGACATAACAGAAATAGAAATCTAGTTCCATAACTGGACTTTCTCTTGCTCTCCTTTTCCTATATATCCTTCAAAACTGTATCAGATGTACTCAAACATTTCAGAGCAGAGAAAGTGAGTATCCGCAGGCATTTTCTAGCAGATGTTAACACACCGTAACTCCAACGTTATTGGAGAATCTTAATATTAAATCTTTAATGTTACTCTAAATAATAATTAGACAATATATTCTTCTATCCAAAAGTAATTTCTGTTGTATTATATTTAATGGAGCTACATTATTGTGATTAGATACAAGACTGCAATCTTAACCAATTTGGGTAAATAAGCAAATCTCAAAAGGAATGACACAGGGAAAGATTTGCTTATTTTTAGAAAACTGCCACTATTGTTGAGCACAATAGTAGGAACCTAACTTCCTGGTAGCTGTTGAGGAACAAGTCCCATAATGATATGTCACTGTTCACAAGGACAAGGAATGACTAGTACTGAAGTCTAAAGCATCTGGATAATATCTGCCATTTTTTTCTCTAAACAAATTGCATAATGAGTTATGTTAATATAGAATCACCTGGCTGAGAAACACCTCACCTTTTGTAAATACTTTTACTATTTATTCGTCCTCCTAGTTCCTTTTCAACTGCAGTTATTCCATCTGCTTTTGTAGCATATATTCCAATTACTCTACTCTCACAGCTGGCACCAGAAGTGTTGAGGTAATGCAAGACCCAAACTGTTGGTTTAGTGCATATTAAGCCATAAGAATCACAAAAACCTACGAGTGCCTAGAAAAGGAGTATAACAACACATATATTCAATCAATCTGGTTATTTAATATAGTTTACATAATTTGAGTTATTAAAAAGTATCCAAAATATTAAAAAGTATCCAAAATATTGAATTCTGTCAATGTAATCCTATTGAGTTCATAGTATTTTGCCAATGGTAAATACCCAGACATCTGCAGTCTTACCACTTCTACTCTGAAAAATAGTTTAACAATATTTTAAGTATTTATTATATGTAGCCAACATTTGCTAAATGTGCAGACAAAATTTTAGATTTTTATTAGAAGTATAGTTTGAGAAAATACATTAACATTGAAATGGATTAATGAATTGTGTTTACTATTAGTGAAGGGCTATGTTTTAATGTATGCATAAAAACATGCATATAAGTGCATGAAAAATGTCTTACAATTGGATTGTGAGGATTGGTACATTACACTGCAGATATTTCCTTTAGTCCTACCAATAATAAATAAATATTTATTCACATTTCATGCACGCATGCACAGAAGCATCCCAGGCGGGTGGGTGGAGCCTCCCGCCGCCGCTACCAGTTCACTGAACCGGGCGGAACCAGGCGCAACCCGATAGATAGATAGATAGATAGATAGATAGATAGATAGATAGATAGATAGATAGATAGATAGATAGATAGATAGATAGATAGATAGATAGATAGATAGATAGATAGATAGATGATAGATATAGAGAGAGGAGGAGGGGCTAACTTTAAAAAAACGTTTTTCACTGCCACAAAGTGCTTTGTGGAATAAGCCCAAATAAAAGGGTAAAAGTTATTTTCCAGCTGAGAAATATGCATTACTTGTCTTTTATCAAATTTTGAGTATATATTGCAGAATAATTTAAGAACATAGGAAAATTCTGACCTTCTTAAGTTCTACATTTGTTCTAAAACAATATGTCTCCATTTCATTAGCTAGGTGGTCAACAAGACTGTAAGGGTAAGGAATGCCAAAATAATCAGCTTCTTCTTGTAATGCAATTCGTGTTTCCTCATTTTCAGGAATCAAAACTTCTCCATGAAGATAATTTAAGAGGTATTTAAAAAGATTGCCATCTCGATCAATAAGGCATGCTCCTGAAAACAGATATAAAAAAATGTATATATACATTGTATACTTCCATTAGTGTAGTATATTATATTGCCCAGTAAATCTGTGTTAACAAAGAAGAAAATACAATTAAACTTTTAATTTGTATTAACCAAGTTGGACATAGTTCAACACATTGTACTAAATTAACAGAAGCCAAATCAGGTAGGATTACTTTATAGCATAAGCCATTCTAGTTTACTACTGTTTATATAGAAAGCATTGTTCAACTCTCTCAAATTTGAACACCTGTTTAGAAATTATATTTTCCAACATCATATCATATTTATAGAAGATAATATACCGGTATGTAGCTCGGGGTTGAACTGTCCTTGACCAAGGATTCTATATTGTATTTGCTTAATAGCAATAGCAATAGCACTTAGACTTATATACCGCTTCATAGTGCTTTACAGCCGTCTCTAAGCGGTTTACAGAGTTCAGCATATTGCCCCCAACAATCTGGGTCCTCATTTTACCCACCTCGGAAGGATGGAAAGCTGAGTCAACCTTGAGCCAGTGAGATTTGAACAGCTGAACTGCTGAACAGCAGTGCTGCATTTTAACCACTGCACCATCTCGGCTCTCTTAAGAGAGTTTACTTCAAAAAAAAATATTTCTTTCCTCTAGGCTAGAAGTATAAATTTTTTTTTTTGTATGAGGACCATATTTGGCTATTTAGTAGCATGCTAGAGGCTCCACATCAAAAAGCAAACAAAGAGGAAATTGGATAATGATTCATTCCCATTTATAATTAAACATGAAGTATTATTCCCTAATGTGCAGTAAATTTACTCTTCTGTTCCATTACAAATTAGTTTTAATGGAACTTTGGGAGAGGCCTTGGGCCATACATGAAGCTTTCAGGAGCTTGTACATGGCCCTGAAGCCACAAAAATGTTCCAAAATCTAACCCATTAAATACTAACAAAAAACTGATGGAATATTTCCCCTTCAACTCTAATCACATCCCGAACTCTGCTTTGGGCTTTAATTCAGGACAGTTGTTTCTGTATAGAATGAAATTGTACAGATCATACATCTGCAGAATGAGGGCTGTACATAAGAATGAACTGATGCAGAAGGAAGAAATCAAGAGGTGGTAGTCAAGCTCATAGGAAAAATAATGCAAAGAAGCCTACAACCAAGTTATCTTACGGTAAACGCTGAAATGCATTTGTTCACCTTCTCAAGTGTTAGCTAGTTATAATTTAAGAAGCTTTTTACCTGAATTATCCATTTTTAAAGGAAATCTTCCACTGAACATAGCTGCTAACATTGAATCCTTAAAACGGCATAAAGATTCACGTCTAGCTGTATACGTAAAGCCTCCAACATTAAGTCGAATAATATCTACCATCGTTTCAGACTTGCTGTCATCCATCACTTGCTGTCAGTTAATATTGTTGATTTGATGATGTATTTTGACACCTGAAATAAATTGTATATAAAACTGAATTTAGCAGATTAAGAAAATTAGCATTTTGGTAGCATTATCACTCAAAAATAATAGTTAAATGACTTCAATTTTGTGCTGATGTTTCAGCTCAATCCTTTGGAGAATTATTAGAAATCTCTTAAATGCTAAAGATCCATAACATCATGAGAATACATATTTAGGTCACACTTCTAACCAAGCATTCTTAAAATTGTTGGAGATTCAATTGCTATAATTCTCATTCTTCAGTCATGGTGGCTGGAATGTTGCAAATTGCAGTTCTGACACATCTGGAGAGCACCCCAATATTAGGTAATTTACGAATGCCTTGTTTCTAGGTGGCTTTTTCTCAACCACTACAGCGAAAGCAAATTATATCCATAACTGAAAATCCAACTATTCTTATTAAACATTAATCCCAAAAAAACTTGGTTACATTAGTAGAACTACTATATGTTGGGAAACTAATGTTCCTACACTAGGAAAGGCCTATTTGGAGCCAGAGCAGACCATGTTCCTCAGGCATTTCTTCCTTTGTCCAATATACTCTGGGAGAAACTTGTGAAGTAATGTCCCAATATCCAATTCTAAATACTGAACAGCTACAATTTTAGACTGAAATGCCATGAATATTTGCTTACCTGAATAAAATAGGCACAGTAAAATGGTGAACCATAGCATAAAGTATATACTTTTCATCAAAATGCTAAATGCCAGGAGTAACATATGTTTTTATTAGAAGCTCCTTTCAGAAGAAATTATCCAAGCTATGGAGACCTTGTAGGATTGCCATTGTGGGGGGAAATAGGAGCCAGCCACTGTACACCACCTTGAGCTGCTGTGCAACTGTGGGTTATAAATCAAATAAATGCACATGCTCTATGACTTTTCTAGACAAATACATTGAATCCATAAAAACAGCCTGGTTTATAAAGTTGTTTAGCAAATAATAATAAAACATCTTGATGAGTACAGTACTTCAATATATGGGCTTCTATTCCTTTTTCCAAATACACTGCCATGAGAAAACACAAGGGGACTAGAAATGGAAAAGAATGTCTAGGTCCAATGAAATTGTCCAAATAAGCTCTCTCTCCTAGAGAGCTTTGCCATGTCATTAAAGTTTCTGATACAAATTAGGTCCAAGTTGAACAGCAGATTCTTTGCTGGATCCAGTGATTAGTGTTTCTCCTCTTTCTAAAATTCTAGGATCCAAGAAGGAATTTGGAACAAGCAATGACAAATGACCCTGCTGTACAATTTGAAGTACGGATATTGGCCAGGCAAGCTGGATTCTTTACATTAACCATGTCCAATAGTCCAAAGAGTACAGAGCTGTTGTATGAAACAGTTGGAAGACAACAGCTTTTCTACTGTTGGGAAGAATCCAGACAGTTTACAGATCGGCTGTCAAAATTCCTTAAAAGCCTGCTAAGTATCACCATCACATAAAATAAGTGCAGCTATTCCTGGGAACAAAACTATCAGAACCGATGTGTAAAAATGTGGACAGCTACGAGAAGCCAGCAAGGCATTACAATTTTACTGCCTCTTAGGCTGCCATCCGGTGGTTGGCTTGATTTTTGCAATCTTATTTGAAGGAATCCTGCTCCCCTGCTAAATCAGTCAATCTGTCCCCTCTTTAATAAGAAATTATGTACGTTGCCAAGGGCAGGGAGGAACACGCAGCATCCGGGCAGGCAGGAGGGAGGGAGGGAGGGAGAGAAGAAATCAAAGCCAGTCCCCTTCCTTCTTCTACAGCCCGAAAACAGCAGCGACTGGAGGAGGAGGAAGAGGAAGCCGTGAGCACAAGGGCTTCGCTGTAACGGGATAAGGGGATCAGAGGGAGGCGAGGCCAAAGAAGAAGCCCCAGGAAACGCTCCGCTCATGCGGTCCGTTACCTTCCTAGTCCGAGGTTCCGCCCAGAAATTTTCGAGACTGGCACTCGAAACCCCGCCTTCCTCTCGAGCTACCGTCTCTACCGTTTCCATTTCCAAATCCGGCGGAAAGGACGGAGGCGGAAGAGGAGTCACGGGCGGGCTGGACTTTTTTTTGGCGGGGGGGGGGGACAGGGGGAAGCGTCCGTTCTTAAAGCAGCCCCCGGATCAACAATCCATGGCTGCAACAGGACGACAAAACAAGAAACCACTTGGAAAAAAGTGTCCCTCCCTCCGTGAGGCTCCTCGCGCGGCTCGGCAAGCATGAGGAGGATGACAGGGCAAGAATAGGGCCCGTCTAGAAAGCCAAAAGGTTCCCCCATCATGGAAGACACTCCCCCTATAGCCCCAACTGCCCATCGAGCGCTCTTCCATCGTACTTTCTGATCGAGCGGGTCCAGGCTCGGGTCCACGCGCTCCAGCGTTGCTCGTAACGTTTAGGTGCTGAATGCCAGCGCGCGCCTGAGGCATCGAAACGCTCGCGCTCTTGCGTGGCCGCGGTTAAACGGTTCTGGCGTTCGGCGCCGTATCCCTTCTCTTAAATTGGAGAGCGTCGAAATTACGAGCTTTTTAAAAACAAAAACAAAGCAAGCATAGTTTATTGAAGTGTCCCGAGTGAGAAATTATGACGTGTTATGGCTCTTTTTTTCCCCTGTCAGTGGTCAGAATCACTTTCTTCCTCTCGTCTTAATATGAACGCATTTTCCCCATTTGTTTTCTGCTCCCTAACAAGGTTTGTGCACATAGGCAAACACCACAGCATTTCCCCTCCCCCCTAGAATTCAGAAGATTAAACATTGCAGTTCTTTCGTTTGCTTGAGTAAGGATTAGGCTTGAAAGTTTTGATTATTCCCGCTATTTGTGATTTCTAATAAATCAGGGGAAAATCCATCAAGGCATTTAATTTGAATCGTGACTCCCAGAATGTGATCTGAATGCTAAAGTTCAGAAGTAGAAATTAATGCTCATGTGGAAAAAGAATGCAAATGATAACAATGTTTCCAGCGGAGGCTTTTATCATTCATGGGTCCAAACATTTGTGCTTCCATTTGCAATTTTTCAAGATTTTTTTTCTCAGAAAAAAGCAGTTAAGATAGGAAACCAAGAGCCTTCTGAAAGCATAGACAATTAAAAGCAGCTCAAAAATCCGCTCTAATGCAGAGATTTCCCTTTGAACCTCCAGTCATTTTCTTTTATCCTAACCTATCTCACAGTGTTGTGGGGAAAAACAGGAGAAAGGACCTTTGGGTGCTTTGCCCTGAGCTTTTGAATGAAAGACAGATCATAACTAATAACCATTGAAATAAGCTTGCATTATGGTGCTACCCAGGATAGATAAGTGAAAAGGCTAGTTCCTTCTTAGAAAACCAGAATAAGAGTTTAACTGCATAGATTCCTTGTGCTTTTTTCTCCTGTCCTGAAGATGGAAGGAAAATACATTGTAATATTTTGCTGCCTCCATAGGACCCTTTTATTGCATCTCATGGCATGGGACCAGGTTATCTGAGGCACTGTCTTGTTCCATTGGGATTGGCCCACCTTACTCGCACAGGCAAAAGAAGTCTTGTGTTGGTATTTTCAAGTAAAAAAATAGTCAAAGTCTGCTCACTAACATGGCTGGTATAACGTACAGGCCAATGATCTAGACCAGTGATGGCGAACCTATGGCACGCGTGCCACAGGTGGGACGCGGAGCCATATCTGAGGGCACGCGAGGCGTTGCCCTATATTAGCTCCAGTGCACATATGCGTGCTGGCCAGCTGATTTTTGGCCTTCTTTTCAGCCATTTTTCGCCATCCCCAGGGTTCAGGAAAGCCTCCTGAAGCCTGGGGATGGTGAAAAATGGCCCAACGGCCCAACCGGAAGTTCGTTTCCAAACTTCCGGTTGGCCTGTTTGGCCATTTTTCACTCTCCCCAGGCTTCAGGAGGCTTTCCTGAACCCTGGGGAGAGCGAAAAACAGCCCAACGGGCTTACTGAAAGTCCGGAGGCTTCAGTGAGGCCTGTGCGCATGCGCAGGGGGGGAGCGTGGGGAGATTGTGTGCATGCGGGGGGATAGCACACATGCACAGGGGGAGGGCATTGCATTATGGGTGTGGGCACACACGCACACACTATCTCGCATGCACGCACACTTTTGGCACCCGAGCAAAAAAAGGTTCGCCATCACTGATCTAGACGGAGTACTACATTTTCCACCATGTACAATATGTTTGAGTAGTATCTTGGGATCTTGTTGGCTTAAATAAGAAAAACTACTTTTTCCAGGAACTGACATAAAATAATTTACATTTTTGACTACTAACAATTGTTCTGGTAATGCCATTAACATGTGATCAAGAGAGAATACTAGTTTGCTAGAACTAGTATAGAGTTCCTGAAGCCAAAGTAAATTTTAACTGAAAAGACACAGAAATGTTATGTAAACATCATAGATAATTTTAAAAATAGAAAATCTTGCAATTTTGTTGAGGAACTGACTTTTTCAGTACACTATGCATTTAAATTGGATAACTGGACTGAATTGTTAAGGTGATCTTAGGGGTGTGATTATCATTATATTTAGAAACATGAATATATTGGGGCTGAATAATAGAGATAAATAGAATAAAATATTTTATATGGCCAAGTGTGATTAGACATACAAGGAATTTGTTCCCTAACTCACACTACACACTTCAAAATATTTTAAATGCAAATTTTAATATATATTTTTTCATGATATCCATTGTTAGGTCTTCAGGGTAATAAACTAAAGATGGAAATTGATGCACCTGAAGCATCTTCCCTTTTTACTATTGGAGGTATTAAAAAATATGTGATGGAGAAGAAAAATGGAGCTCTAAAAGTTAAAAAGCTGAATGCTTCTCTTGCATCTAAAATCAAAACCAAGATAATTGGTAAGTGCTAATTAAATTATAAGTAATCAACTCATACTTGCAAAAATAAAATGTTTGAATTTCTGCAGCATATATAATTACCAAAAGATATTTAGGCAAAATAAACTAAAAACAACAAGACTAAGAGCTAATGGAATATTGGACCTATCAGATTGTCTTGATTATGTGCCATCAGTTCTTCATATGTTTTTGTCTCCAGGCCTTTAATCATTTAATTGCTGTCCTTTGCACTTTTTCCAAAGTCTTAACATCTTTTTTGTAATGTGACCAAAACTGGATGCAGTATTCCAGATATGGTCTTACTAAGGATTTATAAAGCAGTACTAATACTTCACATGATTTTGATTCTGTGCCTCTGTTTATACAACCAAGGATTGTATTAGCTTTTTTGGCTGCCGCATACTGTTGACTCATGTTTAAGTTATCATCTGCTAAGACTCCAAGGTCCCTCTCACAGTTATTGTTTTTGAGCCAGGTTTTGCCTAATTTTGTATCTTTGGCTTTTCCTGCCTAGGTGTAAAACCTTGCTTTTCTCAATATTAAATTTCATGTTGTTGGATAGGGCCCATTGTTCAAGTCTGTCAAGATCTTTTTGGATCCTGAGCTTATCTTCTGGAGTGTTGGCTATTTCTGCCATCTTAGAGTCATCTGCAGATTTGATGAGTTCCCTTTCTATTCCCTCATCTAAATCATTTATGAAGATATTGAAGAGTACTGGGTCAAAGACGGAACCTTGTGGTACCCTACTGCTTACTTTCCTCCTGGTTTGTCAGCCAGTTACAAATCCATCTGGTGGTGATGCTGCCTATCCCATTTTTTTCTTTACCCACTTTACCAAGAAGTAGATTGTGGTCTGCTTTGTGTAAGTATACCATGTCCACAGCATTTCACTGGTCTACTAATTTAGTCACTTTGTCCAAGAATGAAATAAGATTGATTTGGTATTATCTGTTTTTAACAAACTCGTGCTGGTTTCTAGTTATAACTTTATTTGTTTCTAGATGTTCACAGATCTGTTTTTTGATTATCTTTCCAGTATCTTCCCAGGTATTGATGTTAGGCTGATTGGTCTGTAGTTTCCTGGGTCTGTTTTCTTTTTTCTTTTCTTTTTTCCTTTTTTGAAAATGGCAACCACATCAGCTCTTTTCTAATCCTCAGGTAGTTCCCCGGTGCTCCAGGATTTATGCCTTCAATGAGAACTCTGAATTAATTTGTTCAGTGATCCATTTCTTTTCTTTTTTATCCATGATATTCATTACCATGAAAGTTCAAAAGCACTCTTTCTACCTTCTTCAAATCCTACTTTAACTTCTATAGATAGTCATAATGAAAATCATTGCCTGCACAATTCTAATCTTTATGGATCCAAATATCTTTTCTAAGTCCTTTATAATTACTCTATCAATTGCTAGTATGCAGTATATTTCTTTATTGTGGTTCTCTTATTGTTGATAGTTGACCTTAAAATGTATAATCTTTTAAAAGGCCCACTTCAATGTCAAATCAAATCAAATCTTTATTACAGTCATAGACCAGCATATCATTTCAGTATCTTCATTGTCAGTTCTAAAGTTGGTTTCTGAACTTGTCATTAGTTTGTACTAAATGTAGTTCTATATTTTTATTGTACTCTGTGTACAATAAATAAATAAATATTAGAAATCCCCAATAATCTGTATTTTCAACTATCAGAATAGTGACATCAGCATAGCACAGGTCATTGATTTTTCTTACCCCAGTTTTAAAACCACACTCATCTTCCAAGCTAACTTCCCTCAATATATATTCATTATAAAAGTTGAATAAATAAATATACAGCTTTATCCCATTCCTTTGTTGATTTGCAACCAGTCTGTTTCACCATAGATGATATCTATGCACTGGTATCCTTTAGTGTACCAGTTCAAGATTGGAATCTCCTGAGTTAGGACATCTTTTGGTCTGTTTCTATCTTCAATGTCTTTACACATGTTATTGTAATATTTCTTTTTTTATATAACAGCTTCCTGAAATTATTTATTCTTCCATAAGATAGTTCTTTCTTGGCTTTAGTTCCTTTTCTCTTGGCAATTTCTATCATCCATTCTAACATCCAATTCTTTCTTCTGTTTCATCATTTTTTGTAAGTTTAATATTGATCTTTAACAACTTCAATTTTATTCTACAGTTTCTCTGATTCCCTATCAGTGAGGTTCAGGATTTCAATGCAATTCCCCATGTACTCTTTGAAAATGATGGGATATACTCAAGATTGTACTATGAATGTTGATTAGTTTTGTTCTTCTACTTTAGTTTAACTTAGAACTCATATGAGTTATTTGTGATCTGTTCCACAGTCAGCCCCTGGCTATTATAACTGGGTTCTTCCATTTACTTCTACCAATAATATATTGTACTCAGTTTGATTTTTGTGCACACCATCTGGTGATATCCATGCATCGTTTTGGTTGTTAAAAGGCTGCTTTAGTAGTGAAAAAATAATTTGATTACAGAAAGTCATTGATTGCTAAGTCATTCTCTGGCTTCATTTTGGTTTCCTAAGCTGTAAAGTCTGACTATTCAATATTTCCCACTTTGGTATTCTGCTCTCCAACAATATGACAGTATAGTAAGTTTAGAAAAATATATGTGGTTATGTCATTATCATTCAAACTACTTCTGAGGATTTATGGACCAGAGATAGCAGTATGAACATGCCCTTATTTTTTCTTTTCATTTTATTCAGGCAACTCCTCACTTTTTAAAAATTCTTTGAAACATAATAATAAGGCATTGGCCATGGCCATTAGTACAGAAAAAGAAAATTCTCGGCGGCTGAATAATGAAAAGTTGTTATTACAAAAAGAATTGGATGGGCTGAACCTGCAGAATATCTTACTTCGACGAAAGCTAAGTTACCTGGTACATTCTAAAAATTAAATGGTGGGATCCAATATTTGATGCACTACTTAGGAAAATAAAAATAACAGAAAATATCCAATTATTCCTTCCTATTAATGGTACAGCTTATATCAGTAAAATTTTCAGGGGGCAATTTAATTTTTCTTTGCAATTCCTTGAATGTCCTCAGAATCTGATCTATTGGATTTATTTAATTATTAGATTTATATTCTGTCTTTTGCATAGAAGCTGAAGGTGGCATACATCGTATTCATTCTTCAAGATAGGTTAAGTCAGGGATACACAACACAAGAATGATAGGAAAGCTATTTAATTGTTTCAGGTTGTAATTACAGAATTTTCAAAGCCTTCCAGAATTTCCCTCTATCTCCTCTTATATCAAAAAGAGTCAGATGAAGGTTAATTGAGTTTCTTTCTCTTTTCCCTGAACTGTGCTATCTCTTTTTTTCCCTGCCTCAAAATCACCAGTGAACTTTTATGGCTAAAGGTGGACTAGGGTCTCCTTTTCTTAATCCAACATCTTAACTCTGCACCATGCTGGCTATCTCTGATTGAGAGCTCCTGCAGAGAAGGAAATGATGAAAATTCCCTACTAAATAATTGGAGGTCAAAATCATAATTAATAGTTTCAGACCAAAGAAAACTAATATCTAGATATTTATAAAATAAGTATCCCTATCTCTCTTTCTAGAATACATGGAAATGTGATAATATATATTTGCCTTTATCCTGCTTGTAAGCATGCATAGCTATTAAAAGTGTGCATAAATAATCCATTTAATCAATTAGTAATTTCACCAACCAGCATTTCCAAGAAGGAATGCCTCTCTCTCTTGTTCAGAAACAGAAAATAGGAACTTCTGTCAATTTTCTTATGCTCATAGTCCAATAATCAAGACACTATGAGATTTATTAGAAATTTGCTCTGATGACAAAATACCAAATATGTTATACCAAGGCAGATTCATCAATTGAATGTTTCATGTATCATTGGCAGATCAACAGTGTATAAGACATTAGCAGACTGACAGCACTATCCCTCATCATGTTATAAAAACTTCACATTGCCATGTCTCCTTCTATACTATCTGGTTTGAATGGATGAGGGTAAATTGAAAAGGGTAAATTGGATGAAATGTTTCCCAAGGTTTTGGTTCATCACTAGCTTTTTGTATCATGTGTAGAATTTTTATTATGTTTTTTTAATCCCATTCTTTGAACTCACATTGGACATTGCAGACATTTTGCTGATGTAGTTGAGGCATATCTTCAGTCTCAGAATAATGTGAACATAGATTTATTATGTTTCCCTAGATCAAATATGTTTCAACACTAAGAACACATTAAGAACATTTTTTTTAAAATCTACCTTTTTTTCTTACTTACTTTGGTTGTATAAATGACAATGTATTATATATAATATATTTATTTATTTTTAATACACAGAACAAAACTCTAAAAGAAATTCAAGCATTCATGAATAATAATATTTTAACTGCAATTGAATTAAGCACCTTCTCTGAGGTATGTGCCAGTTGTATGACTATTATATCACAGACCTAAGCAGGATCACTATTACATCTATATTTGTAACTCATCATTACAAATCTTAGTTTTAATTTTCCACCCAGATATTTTCAGACATTACTCTGGTGAAAATACAAGAAAAAGTAGTGAATAAAAAATTACCAACATTCTATTCACCTGAAATATGTATATAGACATCAGTTCAGATCTACATATATTATTTATTATTTATTTAAATTCATTGATTCTCCATCTCTAATGGACTTGGACAGTGCACAAAAATAAGAGAGACCTAAAAACAACTAAAAATATTAAATCAACAGAAACAGTCCAGATTAACCTGCTTTAGTAGTAAAATCCACATAACAAAACAAGGGCCATTAAACAAATAACAAACATCAACCCCAGGCTGGGATCGAAGCCAGGTTTTCAAAGCTTTCCAGAACTCTAGGAGAGATGGTGCCATCCTTGTTTCTGGGGGGTACAATAGTGCAAAATAATATGTTTTAATATAAAATTATTTATAAAATAATGTGTATGACTTAAATATTTTAATACTTTAAAATGAAGTTTCTGTTATAAGTTTATACATGACCTTTATTTTGATCTGTGTTTTGATAAAATAAGCATTTTTATAAATAAGTACTGTGCATATGAGTATGTTGTGTGCTTTATCTTTCCTAGTCCAAGGTTCACCAACCCCTGGGCCGCCCACTACTGAGCTGTGGCCTATTCACAACTGGGCTACAGGTGGCGCGAATGGTAGGCCGGCGCATCTGTGTGCGTGCAGTTTGACTCACACAAGCGGCAGGCCGGCACACATGCAAATGCATGCACAGCTCATCTTGCAGTTGAGATGCGTGTGCATGTACACTGGGCTCCTGTTCATGCGAGTCAAGCTACAAATGGGTGTCGGCCCGTCGCTTGTGTGGCCCCATTCCCCTCTTCCCCCCCAGCCGGGCCCCCAAGCTGCAAAGGTTGGGGAACGCCTCCCTATACAGCAGAATAGCCTTATGAAACAGACTAGAACAGGAGTCCCCAACCCCTGTTCCGGCACCGGTCCACAGCATGCCAGAAACTGGGTTGGGCAAACAAGCAAAGCTCCATCTGCGGGATGCAGACAGCACACAAAACCACACACCCCTCCAGTCCATGGAAAAACCTCTCTCCGCGGAACTGGTCCCTGGTGCCCAAATGGTTGGGGGCGCTGTCCCAGTCAACAGCTGCAAACATTTGAACCTTATAGCAATAACAATAAGACTTATATATCACTCCATAGTGCTTTACAGCCCTCTCTAAGTGGTTTACAATGTCAGCATATTGCCCCCAACAATCTGGATCCTCATTTTAGCAACCTCAGAAGGATGGAAGGCTAAATCAACCTTGAGCACATCAGAATCAAATTCCAGACTGGGTAGAGAAAGCCTGCAATACTGCATTCTAACAACTATGCCACCAGGGCTTATATTTAGCAACTGCAATTGATTCTGGTGAAATGGTCGCTAAATGACATGGTCACTAAGCAAACCATACAACTGAGAAAGATGCTTCAAAGTTGTGAATGCTTCACTATCCATGACTAAATGTAGACTACTTGCAATATACAGAATGTGCTTACTAATTAATATTTCCTTGGAGAAAATCCTCACAATCTAAACACCATACAGTAAGTATAAACATGCTCAGAAGCTCCAGGGCTTCTTACATCTTTTGACTTCTCATTTTAAAAATTAAAACATTAAATATTTTAGTTAGAAATATTAAAGCTTCAAATGAAGAAAAAAGGCAGCCTTTTAGCATGATCTGTTTGTTCATGCTTCTTTGATTGAAATGGTATTTTCTTAGAGAATGAAGAGATAACTGCAGTTTTGTCTCCCCATCTAACCATAAAAATGGCAAAAGGTAAGTTGGAATAAGAGATATGAGGTGCAAGATGTTCCATTTTGCAAGAGTAGCCACAAGTTTCAGAAACGTGGAATATGAGGAGTATGCTAACATATTTTTCTTTGAATAGTGTATTCCAAAACCTGTAACAATGGATGATGCTCAGTGCAGCAATTCTGGTCATGAATCCAAGCTTTCAAAAAATCAAATAAGGTAATACTTGAGTTTAAATATTAAACTACATAAAAATGAAAAGAGGAAAATCTGCCAATTCAATCAACTGTGAAGGACTACTTTAGAAACATATTTTAACTCAGAAAAAAATATGTGCACTCTCGAATCCAAAATATGCATAACCAATATATGAGTTATTTTCACATCAGAAAATTTATGAAATTATCATTTGTTTTTATTTTGCTAGCACAAGTTATAATTTATATTACTGTATATTGTGACTATGTAGCATATAGTCACATAGAGGTGGTATTCAGCCGGTTCGGGCAAATACCACCTCTGGCTGGCCACATCCCCGCTCACCAGCTCACCCCTCGCCCGCCCACCCTGTCGCCTCACCCTGTCCCGCCCCACCCCACCCTATATATCTTGCCTTTGCCACATGGCCCAGCTAATCTGCGCCTTGTCCGCTCTGCTCACCAAAGGTAAGCATGCTGCCCGCTCACCCTTCACCTCAGGTTGAGGCTCAGGGACGTGCCACTCCCCGGCTCCAGCCTTACCCCTGAGCCTCCGCCCGTTCGCTGTTCATCTCGGCCAGGTCAGGGAATGCGCCATTCCCCCACACCAGCCTTGCCACAGAGCCTCCGCCTGCATGCTGCCGCCCCCCTCTGGCCTCAAACTATGGCCCCCCTGGGCCAAAACAATTTATTCGGCCTGCAACCTGCGCTAGGCCGAAGGGCCTGGTGGGGGCGCAGGAAGCCGAAGCGGTTTGGGAATGGACCGGACGGTTCTTCTTACTTGTAAGAAGTCCCATCCGGAAAGCGCTGCAGCAGAGATTTTGCAGCCGCTTCTTCCGTCCCTTACCGAGCCTCAGTCACTTGCAGAGATGCTCCATGTGCTCTCCGGGTCGGCAGCTGCTTCTCTCTGCTGCTGCTCTTGCTGGGAGAGTGTTTTGTGCAGTTTAGCAGCTATGAGCCGCCACTTTCTTCTAAGTCCCATCCAGAAAGCACTGTGGCACACAGAAGCAGCAGCCATGTTGAATGCTGTTTCTCTCAGCCGCAGCGCTTTCCAGATGGGACTTAAAGGAAAGCGGTGGCTCACAGCTGCTAAATTGCACAAGACGCTCTCCCAGCAGTGGGGAGAGAAGCAGCAGCTGCCCCGGAGAGCAGAGATGGAGGGGAGCAGGCCCCAAAAGGCTGCTTGGTAGAACCTTGCCGCGTAAGCTGCGCATGCACGGAAGCTGTGCGCACGTGCATGCGCAGAAGCTGTGCGTGCGTGCATGCGCAGAAGCTGTGCGTGCGTGCACGCATGCATGCACAGAAGCAATGTGCGTGTGCATGCGCAGAAGCAGTGCATGCATGGAAGCCCCACACACGCGTATTCGCATGCTCACACTTCCGGCGAACCGCTGGTGGAATTATTTGAATCCCACCACTGATATCCAATCGGTTTTAAATGAAATATTTAAGTCTAGTTCTTATTTTCTTTATATTGTATGTGAGCATTTTCCATAATATGATATGCTGTTAATCGAATACTTTTGTATTCTGGTTCAAATCATCTTACACTACTATTTAAATTATGAGCCTTTCTTTTGTTCCTTTTAAGGTGTAAACACAGTTTATCATACTTTCAAAATTCATTTTGTTTTTAAAATGTTTATATTAATGAATATTATTCATTCTTAATAATTCTCTCCTTTTCCTTTTTCTTTCAGACTTACTGAGCAATATTTGATCACTCCTCATATTGTAGAAAGTGATGGGGGGAAAGGGAACTTGTTTGCATGTGACACAGATGGCACTTTTAAGCAGATATCTGTACTATCAAAAGAAATTACAGCAGATCATATGAACATGCAGATATTATACCCGAAGCAAATGCCAAGCGAAATAAATAAAATGGAAACAGAATTTGCCACAAATACATTTCCAGAAGGTACACTGTATTTATTTATTTATTTATTTATTTATTTATTTATTTATTTATTTATTTATTTATTTATTTATTTATTTATTTATTTATTTATTTATTTATTTATTTATTTATTTATTGGTGAGATTTATATACCGCCTCATAGTGCAAGCACTCTCTAAGCGGTTTACACCATTAAGCAATGTATATATTTACATTGCCCGCAACAATCTGGGTCCTCATTTTACCTACCTTGGAAGGATGGAAGGCTAAGTCAACCCTGAGCCGGTGAGATTTGAACAGCTGAACTCAAATGATCACAGTCAGCTAAAGTAGCCTGCAGTACTGCTCTCTAACGGACCAGGATATAATCTAATATATTGTGCAGAGAGAGAGATCCTAATTCATCCCAAATTATCATCACACAACTCAGATGTGATTTTCTGAGAGAGACTGGACAATTGACAAATAGAATTAAAATTTTCAATGCTCCAAAAGTCCACCATGAGATGATATTTGGGAAGAAAGCACACCTCACCTGAGGAACTCAGAACAAAGATAATATAGAATAATTCAACATTTGGAATTTATTCTGTCAGCTAGCTAATTCAGAAGCCAAAAAACAGAGAAATGTTAAAGGGAAAGGAAATAAAAATCCTTATAGAAGGAAAACAATTTATAGTTGGTGAAAAGGAAACTATACAGGAGAATACTGATTCAAATGTAATCTTCAGAGAAGCCCTGATAATATGACGAATTCAATTGGCATTTTTAACAAATGTATTAAAATAGACTTTTTTTAGATAGAAAAATCATTGGGAAAAATGTGGCACTTTTAGGAATTGACTCATTTAAGTTATTGGAACTTTTAAAATAACTGCAAATTCTTGTTTCAAACTGCTTGAGTTTTTTTAATGAAAAAAATTTTCCCTTAAAAATAACTGAACAATAAAGTAATGAATATCAGAGAGATAATGTGCCAGCAGAATATCCAGAGAACTTCTTCATAATCATTTTTAAAGTATACATTGTCCTAATGAATACTTTTACAAAGGTATACAAGTCAGTCAAATATTGCATTGTGATTAGTACTGAAAGCCGATTTCATTTGTTTAATAGCAATATAAAATCAATGTTATAAATATTAAAATAAAACTTGTACGTTTTAAAGTTTTCTTAATTTTGCTTTTCAGAAAAGCAGTCTCGTATGAAACAAATCTCTAATAGTACCTCTCTAGATTATGCATCATCTGCAGATGAATATGAAAGTCAGTCAAAAGGCCATAATAATCCCTTTCCAATCCATGGATATATAAGGGAAAGAAAGAAACAAATGTGCATTTCAAGTATTCACCCTATTTTAAACAATTTTGGTACCAAAAGAGATAGTAACTGTATATTGCATCTTTGCACAGCCAGAGTTTGCAATAATGATATCGGTAATCAGAGAGACCCAAATGGTGTTTCATATATTGAATTGCCTTCCCAACCTAGCAGTAAGCTTGTTTACATGAACAAAGAAGATTTAATAAGTCAAAAATCAGAGGAAACTATATATGATTCTGATATGGAATTAACTGTGAGTGAATTGGGTGAAATAGTTATAATTAAATCTAGAGATAAGAAACTTAATAAGGTTAAAGCTGACAAAATTTCAGGAAATCTAAGAAAAGTAACATTTGCAAGTACAAAAAAGCACATTAAAAAAAATATAGCAATGAACCAAAAAAAAAGTAATGAAAATGTTCCCAAAACCATCCAACCATTAAATCAAAGAAAACATTACCACTGAAAGTATAATTGTTTGGAAAAGACAACATCCTGGGAAGTGGAACTGAAAAATGCCAATGAAGAAGATGTTGAAGAAGATAATAAAGACATTAACAAAAATTAAAAGCACCTGCATTTAATAGATCTCAGCTGTAAACTGCAAGTCGTAGCTGCAAACTACTAAAATTTTAGAGTCAGAAAAAGAGGAAAAAATAATTTCTGAAACAATAGAGGGAGTAATTAGGCAGAATCCAGCAGAAAATCTACTATACTTCCTACTTTATTACAAGATAGTAATATTGAAAATTTGCTACCATTGGCAAGCCTCATAATGGATAAACTAGAAAATTTAAACATAAATAAGAGTTATTCTGATACTTCCAAAATCAACAAATCAAGCTCTTGAAATGGAAAACATGCAGCATTTAAGAAATTTGAAAAGATTTGTCTCAGAGGAATGCAGATATGACTGCCAAACAAAACATGCTCAAAGAACCAATGTAAAATGTGGATGCAGCAGCGAAGAAGTTACTTGCAAACACAATATAATAGCAGAAGCATCTACAGATGCTTTAGATGTTTCAAAGATTTCGCAAAGTGACAAAAGAAGAATTTTTGCAAAAGCTAGCTGGAAGACGTATATTATATATTCAGGCTCTCTTAATGAGAAAAAAAATGTATCTGAAACAGAAATTACACAATCAAAAATTATATGATGAAAATATTCCACATAAAGCATCTGAAGAGGAAGGAAGAATTTTCAGTGTTCAGAGACTAACTTCATGTTCCCTAAAAGATGCTGAAATTTCTATTGAAGCAATAAATGAAAAAGAAGGTTCTACATCAAAGCCAAGCAGAAAAATTTATTTTGTTTGTACGCATGAGAGAGGATGCTACAAAGGACACATTTTTTAATTTTCCAGTCTTCAAAGTGAAAAATAAGCAAAATTTCAAGACTAAATCCAGATTAATCTAAAGGAAATAAACAGAAAACAATTATTTCTATGCATAAGCTATCCTTTAAATAGTTTTCATAATTTCTTTCTTAGTGATTTCATTTATTTTCCTTTAATTATTCTCTTTAATCTCTTACCAAGTTTCAAAATGAAATAAGCAAAGTAAGTACCGGTATATATTGGAAAACATTTTGTTATCAATACAAATTTAACCTTTTTAAAGATTACATAGCATTTTCTGAATTAAAATGATTTCAAAAGTTATAAATTATAAGTAAAATGAAATTTTTTATAACACTTTAGCTGTTATAGATGAATAAATGTGGTTTCAGAACAAGGTTACATAGTTTGAGGTTTTTCTATCCCTACATTAGAAAAATCACACCCTAGATCTATTCTTAGAAATAGCAAAGTAAAGCAGGAATCTTTGTGCAGGATGCTTTCTTAGCTTTATTTTTGAGAAGTTGCAAGAAAGTGGGGGTTGCTTAACAATAGTTTTCTTAGAGTAGAGCCGAAGCCTGTTCTACTCCATTTAGATCCCCAAAAACTCCACATGCTTGGGAAGACCTTAATGACATAATTTATTCAGACAGGGATTGGAATTATAGCTGAAATATCATCAGCAAGGGATGCTTTATCTCATGTACCTCAGCAAGGGAATGCTTTACCTCATGTCAATGGATGAACTTACCCAGTGACTTCATTTAGAAATTAAATAGGAGCAATGAAAATATATAGGTCTGAGGAATCCTCAGAGTGGAAGCCTAGAGAAAAATCTCTTCTCTCCTACTAATGTTGATTGCAATCATCACCTGAGAAAGAAGGAGAACCAGTGCAACTCTATGCCCTCCCTCATTCCAGACTTTGAAAATTGATGCAGAAAATGATAATGATTGGATGGTATAAAAAGCCACTGAGAGATCAAAGAGGGTGATGATGAACAGAGATCAGCTAGTTTGTGGTCAATGTGTTGTGCATAGTCACCCATTTTTTCATTTGTTGGTCTAGGTATATTATACCTTACAATTAAAGACCACAGCTCTAGAAAAGAACCGGCAGCAACAACAAAACCTGAAGATTATCTTTTGAAATATCTTTGGAACTTAAAACTATTGTACTTCAGAATATTTTGTCATTAGGAATCCTTTGTTTGTAAGCCTTGCCATATCAAAATAACACAGTGGGATAGTGATTTGCTGTCTCAATTTGGGTTGTCTTGACAATATAATCACATATAGTGATCATTTGGGGAGGGTGGAAGTTTTGTCCACCTTTCCTGCTAAGATTACGTTACAAACACCTGTTTGGGAATCTGCCCATGATTGATCAAGGATATCTGATCATTTGAACAACTTCTCTATAAGGGGACAAAGAATGAACAATAAGTTTTTATAAACACTGAAGTTTTAACCAAAGTTAAAATAAACATAATGTGTCTGGTGGCTTAAACAGGAAAAGCTTGTTATTTGAAGGAAAATAAGGATTAGAATAAGACTATTCAGATATTAAAGAGGTTGGAAGTTCTCTAATCTAGGATAAATAAGGGCTGGAAATAGGGAGTGAGGGTTGTCCTCTTTTTGTCCTCCTGTATCTGATAGGCAGAGCCTTAAAATTAAATATTGTCCAGCTTTTTTAGTGTATTTTTTATTATCACCATAGTAGTCATACAAACGTTTATGTGACCCTGTAAATTGTCTGCTTCTTTCTTTCCCTAGTTTATTGACAGACTTATGTCTAGATTATAGGTATTTCCTAATTCCAGAAATTGTCTTCAATTCAGACCCTTTAAATCTATGATAACTCATGCCTTCAAGTCAGTGTTGATTCCTGGCAACTATCTGGGCAAAACCCAGTTTTCTTGGCAAAGTTTTTCAGAAGTGGCTGAGAAAGAAAAACTGGTCCAAGTCCCCCAGTTGGCTTCTTTGTGCCTTGGAACTAGTTTTCAGAGACTCATTGTTTCTAGCCTGATGCCTTAACTACTACACCAAACTGGCCCTCCCATGATCAATGCAATCTGTAGATACGTAAATAAGTAAAGGTATGCTGGAAAAATATTGCAGTTGAAAAACCATTCTTTCTGATTGATATTGTAGAAAATAATTTCATATGTATGTAGATCTAAGTAGATTTTCCCCCTCAGTTTTTCACTGTAATGTTTGTTGCAAGTGCCAAGAAAGTTAAACAATGTGTTCTCCTTTTGTCTCCAATTGCCCTACTTTCCAATTGTCAATATTATCCTTTGCCCATTCAAATATCTGGTAACTCTAGTGAAAGGTGGATTCTGGTGTCCATGTACTGGCAAATGGGGAATTATTGATTATTAGCCCTTCAAGTAACACTGCTGTCAAATAAAATAGGACAGTCAAAAGTAATTCGTTAAGAAGTAGAGAAACCAAGGGCATCTTTGGAAACTATAAAAACTCAGTGCTGGTTCCTTCAATTATCATGACATTGAATAGTACTAGCCTTTTCCCCTCCACCTCCCTTCCTCAAAAATGCGGTGGGGGGGAGATAGGGGGAACTTGATATGAATGAAGTCTACAAGCTGTACTTCAGATTTCTATTGCTTATGTTCTTCTGATTAACTGTTCACTGTGATTGCCCCTTTGGTGAAATTCTGCCAGAGTCCTCCAGTTGCAAAGTCTCTGTCATATGCAGAGGAGGTCATAGGTAGGAAGGGCTTGATCTAATTCTCTGCACAAAGGAAATAGGTATGTGGCTACATTGATGGCAGAAAATTAGCAGAAAATGAAATTTCAGGGGACTAATTCCAGCTTTGCCATAGGTTTTTCTAGCTCCAGTGTTTTCCACATCCTTATTTTGGGTCTATTTTTCAGTATTCCTCTTCTATTAGAATTTAAAATTTTAGAAATATTTTGAAACTCAAAAGATTTTCTGTAGGCAAATTTTGAGGTGTAACACATTTAGCTTGTTTTATGGATAAAGTTCTAAATCATTACATTTAAATAGAATGTGAATTGTAATTTTTCATCCTAGATTGCTAACTGAGAGTTAAAGCTTCCAATATCTAATGTTCACTTCTATGCAAGAAGTACTGCAATTTTTTAATGCCCCTGTGGTTCATTTGGTTCTGTTGGAATGGATGTAAATAGAGTAGCAGTAAACGTAAAGTAAGCAATACATTTTCTAATTCAGGGATGGGGAAAATGATACATACGGTATCAACACTAATTTGCTCTTGATGCCTTACAGGCAAATGTTGCATTTGATTTAATTATTCTTTTGATCCTTTAGATTAAAAGAAACCAAGAGGTGCTAAATACTCACAAATGCCTACTAAGGGCCCACAGAGATGTTTACAAAATTAAAGTAATGGAAGATTATACTGTAGTCAGAGGGTATGATGGATAGCAAGGTCATCAGTTTCCCTTCTAATAAATGTTGTGAGTCTAGCTACAAAGAAAGCCATTTTGTAAGTAGTTTTAACTTTTAAGGCATGCATCTCAAATGCCTGCAAATCCTGAAACTAGCAATTTTCCTGCTTCTATTTGAATAGGAAGATGTGTGCTCCCCAGCAACCCCTTCCATTCTGAAGTTCTTATATGAGCAATATACCGTATTTTTTGGAGTATAAGATGCACCTTTTTACCCCCAAAAAGAGGATGAAAACTTGGGTGCGTCTTATACACCGAATGTAGCTCCACTCACCCAGCCACCTCCACCCTTTGGCCTCTGTCTTCCAGCAATTTACCTGTTTGCAGCAAAGAGGGAAGAGCCTGTAAAGCCAAGAAAGTCACTAGCAGCTTTCCGACCTACAGCTGATTTGCCATGTGCTAAAATGAAAGTGAAACTAGCTGCAGAGGCAAATAGCTGGGAGAGACACATAGATTTTTATTTTCTGCTGAACTGGATGGAAGTGGGTAAGTGAATAACTATAAATGTCTATAGAATGTTCAAATTATTAGACATATTTTTAAAGACTGCTTTATTATTGTTCTAGAGCCAGGGGTCTCCAACCTTGGCAATTTTAAGACTTGTGGACTTCAACTCCCAGAATTCCACAGCCAGCTTTGTTAGCTTTGCTAACAAAGCTTTGTAAATCTTTGTAATCTAGACAACTTAACAAAATGAAGAAGCTTTTTAAAATAAATACTTGCTCCGAAGAGGCCCAGTGCTATTGTATCTTCTTTTAAATAATAGAGAATAATGTATACTTCCAGAAATTTTAATTAATTTTAATAGCTTTGTACAAGTATAGTCTGAAATGTAACAGTGTCCTGTTTAGTATTAGCGTTTAGTTACCTTGGAGTAGATCTATTTAAATAATTGGGAGGAGTTAGTGTGACTACATTTAAGAAAACTTTCTGGCATAATGTACATTTCTCCAATTCTTTGCTATTTCTAGGGGTCAAGCACACATGCACAGAAATACACAGCAAACAGTGTATATCATCTGTGCTGTTTGCTGTTTGCTGTTTGGCAAATTGCTTGGAGGCAGAGGCCTTTTTTCCTTGTTTTCCTCCCCCAAAACTAAGGTGCATCTTATACTCCGGTGCGTCTTATACTCCGAAAAATATGATACCTGCTGTTAGAATTCCAACTGAACACTTGTGTGCAAACAAAGAATATTGATATGTCGCTTTGTATAATATTTACTATAAAGTGTAGAAAATCTTAAATGTATCTACTGAATTAGTGGGAGAAATTCCAATTGATCATGTTAAACATGAGCGTTGAGACTGCAACTTTGGAAAAGTGAAAGTTTTTATGACACAAATCTTTGACTTCCCTGAAAAAGGAGATTGTAGTGTTATGATAGAAGTGTTGAGGCCTCTGGATTTTCTGCAGAAATGTCACTTGCCAATCTCATGGGTAATTCTGCACCAGGGACCTCTGCAATAACTAACAGCAGTATAACATTTCATCACAAAACAGAAGAATCTTGAAAATATTTCTTTACAAATGTTCCTTTTCTTTCTTTTCTTCTATCAGGATTAAAACACCTTCCCTGGGTTCATTCCAAACTGGAAATAAAACACACCAGACAATCAGTGGAGGCCAAAAATAATATATTTATTCAACCCAGTTGGTACATAACTTTGGGTAGTGGCTGCAAAGCACTGCTTTTTACAACTCCCTTTTATTGATAATTTTAGTTTAAAAATCATTACTGTATCAATGGAATGGAATGAATTAACTTATTACAAACACATTTTCCTTCTTTAGGAAGGAAAATAAATGTCTCCTATAGTTTAACATATACAGTACAGTACAGTATCTCTTTATATAGAGTTAAAGTTCAGATGTGGACATTTATGGAAACATGCATAAAATACATGTTTTCCTTTATATATGTATGCATGAATTTTGCTATGTGATGTAGCCATTTCTTTATGGCCTCTCACACTCTAACCCAGTGGTTCTTAACCTTCCTAATGCTGCGACCTACGCCCCGCCCCTGCGCCCCACCCCACCGCGCCCCACCCTGCCGCCGTGCCCGCCGCCGCAACCCCTGACCTGCCGCCACCATTTGGGTTCTTTTACCCTCTGCGCATGCGCAAAGCGTTCTGCGCATGCGCAGAGGGTAAAAGAACCCAAATGGTGGCGTCCGGGCAAAGTTTCCTGACCCCTGTGAAAGGGTCATTCGACCCCCAAAGGGGTTGCGACCTTCAGGTTGAGAACCGCTGCTCTAACCTCTACTTTCATGAGGCTTGTCTCCAATCTCAGGGAGGCATTAGAGACTTGAAGGACCAATCTTAGAAATTTGGGTAGAGCAAGTTTAATAGTGCAAAATGGAAGAAGGGGCCCAGCTAGGTACCATAAAAAGTGCTATTGGCTTGGCTTTGAATAGTTTTGAGTGCTGAAGGTATATAGTGGCCACCTCTTATCTTAAGAAATTTGAAGATGGCAGTTGAGGACACTTGTTTTATCCTATCTCATGCAGAAAAATAGACAAATTATATTTGTGATGTGGATAAAATCTGGATTTCTTCCAGATTTTCTATTCATTAATATCACTGCTTCTTAGCAAGAGCAGGCCTGCCCAGGGTCAGACTGGGGAATGCTGTTGATTGAGGAAGAGGATCGTATATCATCCACATAGAAATAACATTTTTAATCTCAATGTTAGAGGTGGGTTCCTCCCGGTTCACACTGGCTCTATAGAACTGGTAGCAAACACTGGTGACATCATGGAGCCGGTTTTGTTGGTGCCGGTCCGTGGACGCCGCCATCTTTTTTTGGATTTTTTTTGGGGGGGGAATATATTTTTTTGAATTTTTTGCTGATTTTTTCTTCTGCACATGCGCAGAAGCCGAGTTTCCGGCATTGTGCATGCGCCGCAATCTTGTTTTTGGCTTTTGGGGGGGGGGGAGATTTTTTGCTAATTTTTGGCACTGCGCACGCGCATGCGTAAAGCGCGCCGGAAGCAGACTTGCGGCGAGATAAGTTAGAACCTACCCCTGCTCAATGTGTTAACAATACCAGTTGCTATGGGAAAAAATGTTTTCATTATTTTAGAGCCAAGACATAACCAGTGTTTTTAACCTGTCCTATTACTCTCAGCATAAGAAATGGACTAAACTTGGAAACATTGTTGAAGAATGTGCTGAATAGTTCTAGAGTTACACAGCACTTTTGTTTTCATTTTTAAAAATAATTTATAATGGTTGTATTATATTATGAAATATGAATTCTGATTGCACTTGCATGAATAGGATTAATTGCTTTCTACACAATCCTGGAGTTGATGAATTGAGTACTTATTTTACATCTTATATAAACATATAGAGAAGGGGAATTAAAATGACACATTTCCTATTTTGTCATGATGATTATTATAAATTTTGAAACATGCTCCTTCCCATGTTACAGTTGTACACCTTTAAAACTTTCTGTGTATTTGGGGTCAAATATATGTAGCACAGAGGCAAGTATTTTCTCCAGTGAGTTTCACTATGTTCTCACCTCTTTTACAAAATGAGATTACTAAACCTACAGTGAATCAAGAGAGGTGAAGTGAGAACTTAATTCTTTCCTCTTCAGAAAGCATTTTTTAATTTTTTTAATTTAAAATTATTCTTTTCATAGCCATGGAGTAGAATTAACTGGAACTTACTGCCACAAGCTGGAATTTATCACGACATGTTCTAGTTGTGCATCAGCGTTGGGTTGCTCCTGGTTTGGCCCAATTCTGCGAACCGGTAGCGGTGGCGGCGGGAGCATCAGGCAACCCGCCCGGGACACTCTGCCCAGCCACCCAGGACGCTCGGCCCACCCGCCTGGGATGCTTCTGCGCATGCGCAGAAGTGTTGCACGTGCGCGCAAGTGCGCGTGCAAACTGGTAGCAATGGGTTTTAGAACACACTACTGTTGTGCATCCTGTCCCTCATTTCTATACTTAGTTACTTCTGTTACTGTGGGGACAAACTGGTCATCAAAATCTTGTTCAACTCCCTTACCCCAAAAGAAAAGGACATCTCTAACACTAGAAATGAAATTGGTTATACTATGTCACACTGAAGCTTGTGAAAGCTCCTCATCCCTAGCATATGTTTTTAATCTGATTGAATCTATGTGCAACATAATTGTGAAGAATGCTACTAGAATCCATAGTGCCATCATGTACTATCTTTGCCTGCCATGTGCATCAGTAACCCAGCTGTAGAAATGATGGAGAAAATGCTTTTATTGTGCATAGAACATGAGATAAGGAACATTGGGACAGAAGAAATCTCTCAGTAGTAAGTGCCTCTTTTCTGCAAAGAACTGTTTCAAGTTTATAGAAAAATAATAAATAAAAGTCAGTTTTCTAAGCATTGACCTTAGAGACAACTTTCAAATTGGGTGCTTAATGAAGATAGTGAGTGTCACCACCTCACTGAGACCCAACAAAAGCCCAAGAACCCAAGAGGTGAAACTCAAGAAATCTTTCTAGCCAAAAATGTTAGAAGTTATCAAGTTACTCTTCTTTCTCCAGTGCCACATGGTGATATTCATGAAGATTGTTTGCTTTGAGATATGTTACGGAAATGTACTGTTCTTTCAGATTAAATAACAAATCTTACAGGTCTTGCAAGTGTATATATAATTCCAATAATAAGCAATGTGGCACCCACAGCATCAGGGCCAATTTAAACTGGTTTTTCTATTGCCTGAAATTCCTTGGGGTCAAATATATGTAGCGCAGAGTCAGGTATTTTCTCCAGTAAGTTTCATTATGTTCTCCCCCTCTTTTACAAAATGAGATTACTAAACCTACAGTAAATCAAGAGAGAACTTGTGAGAACTTAATCCTTTCCTCTTCAGAAAGCATTTTTAATTTAAAATTATGACCTATGGTAGTCATAAGAGTTCACTGGGGAGATTCTGCTATTCTCCCATGCAAAAAGAGCTAAAACCACCACAGGTACGAAGTGCCAGATATACTTTTGTTTTTAGTGATACAGAAATCTCCATCTGCTGCAACCTGTTTATGAAGATCATATGATAAAATATTTCCCTATAGAAATCAATTATTTCTAGTTCTTGGTCATTTCTCGAGTGCCATTGAACATCTACATGAAAGTGCTAGAAGAACTCACCCATCTGTTCAGGAGGAGCTATTATCAATTTGCATGTGATATCCATCTTTATAATGTCACCCTGAGCTGAATAGGGGATTCAATAAAAGTTGTTGCAGTGTGTGGAAACTGCCCATGCTTGAATTGGAAGGAACCCAAGCAAAACTGGCTGAAAACTCTTATGGCTACTGACACCAAGATAATACCAACTTTGATTCTCAGCTAGATTATTCTTCACCAGAAAAAGAAGAGCCACAACTTCCATGGAGAGAGGTTTTTCTGCAGACTGGAGGAGGTATGGTTTCATGTGCTGCCTGCATCCCGCAGATGAGGCTTCGCTGTTTGCATGGCGTGATTTCTGCATGGCACGGACTGGGGCCAGTCCACAGACCAGGGGTGGGGACCCCTATATGAGTCCTTTATCTGGAACAGGATGCATTGTTATCTCATAACCATTGGAAACTTCGGCTGCCCCAAAAAGCCATGGTCTGCATGCTTAATAGGCTGCAAATATTAGTGCAGGAACAGCATTACTTATCAATTATTGCAAAGTGCAATTCATAAACTGCTCAGTATTTATACATTCACTAGCTGATTACCCGGCGTTATCCCAATCTTGTGTTAGACAGGAAAAGGAATGAATTCTATCTAATTTTATTTATAGATTTTAAAAGTATAAGGATCTTGTTCAAATCCCAGCTACAGAACCTGTGGACAGCTGGGGGGGTTTAGAAGCGCCACCCCCCCTGCTTCTGCCACCACCCATTTTACCATTTCCTCAAACTGGGCCTGGGACTGGAACATAAATCCAGGCTATACCTCCTCCACTCCTCCACTCCTGCTGAAATAGGCTGGGTCTCCTCTCTGGCTTCCATACCTGTTTCGCCTCGGTTGGGGTGGTCCCATCCTTCGCGTGATGAGTTGGGGCGAAAGACAATCTTGGGAATATGGGCCGAAATGAGGTGGGGGCAGTCGATCCACTTAGGCCGTGGCACGCTCAATGAAAGGCCTCTGTACTGGCCTAATGAGGCTCCCTTCACTTCATAGGCCTACTGTGTGAGGGAGGCCTAGGCCTGAGTTGGGGCAAAGGATGATCCTGGGAAAACAGGGCAAAGCTGTTCCCTGCGAGATCAGGCCACCGCAGTGAAGTGGGGGTGGGCGATCCGCTTAGGCCACGGCATGCTCAATCAAAGGCCTCTGTACTGGCCTAATCAGAAAAATGCTGAGCTTGGCTAGGTGTACAGAACACTGTCAGGCTGAAGCCATTTTAGTTGGGGTCTTTGGCCTGCCACACTTTATGCTATTTTAAAATGTATTCTTAGCTGTGGGAATTTGGTAGGGGTAATTGCATGAGGGATGTCTGCATGTAGCCATAACAAATTCCTTCTAGATTGTCAAGGTCATCCTTTATCTTTGCACTTCTGCACCTGCACGGAAGGAGATGGGAGTTGCTGCCAAGTTGGCAGATGAAGATTGGTCAACGTGATGGACTTGGAGCTGTGGGGACAAGGGCTTGAAATTTCAACTGGGTGGAGAAACCCCTGAGACTTCAGATTCGGCTTTCTCCCAAATGTGCCAACATGGCTCTGCTAATAAATTGGAACTTTGAGGAATACTTTGCCTCGGACTCGGATTTAATTTTCAATGCTATTTGGAACCCTGACACGACCGTTATTCCCCAGAGAGTAAGTCATATGTGTACCAAGTTTCTCACTGACATATCCCTCCTTTGGAACAACTTGCCTCCAGGCAATGATGACTTGCATTTGCATAGCTTTCAATCAACTAATAACAGCAGTTTTTGCAGACTGGCTTTTGAATTGATCATGGGATTTTCAAAGCCAAGGTATTTATGCCTGTTTTGTATTATACTGTGTAGTAATTTGTAATTAGTAATTTATATTCTTGCGTTGCACACTGCTTAGACTCCTTTGAAACTCAGGTAGTTCTAAAAATGTTATAAATAAAGAAAAAAGTGTAAAATTGTTTCTTGGTTTTTGATGGTTATGTTAGCATATAACATATACTGTAATCCTGTACCTAAATGAAATAAAGATTGTACTTTGTACTGTGTGAAATAGGGTTTTTAGCAAAGTATTCGAAAACCTGTGACTCATGGGTCATTTTTTTCAGAGAAATTTCCTTACCAGATTTCTCAATGACTTCAGCAGTGACAGAACTTCTAATGTACTGCCTTCACTGGAAAAGTTGGGATACATTCAGATATATATTTGCCTTGAAAATAGCTTAGGTTGAACTATATAGCACAATCAAACATCAGCACAGGAAATGTTTTGTGACATTTTGTAATATGTCACAAAGGGTTTTATGTTAAAGTTTATGTCATAAATAGTCTTATAGAATTTGCCAAATTTCGGTTCTACGGGAGTCCTGAGTCCTGGATTTTGGATGCATTCTGTAAATTAGCCCATTTGAAGTACCTTGGTTCAAAAGGTTTTGCTCTATGGTGCACCATTTCACCCAGTTAAAGGACTGCAAAAGCGCCATGCTTACTAAACATATGATTCCGATTTAGTCACAAGTGTTATTTCATTGGGCTGTGAACTAGCAGAGTTTCCCAGCAGAGCAGAGGTGGGTTCCTCCCGGTTCGCACTGGTTCTATAGAACTGGTAGCAAACCACTGATGACATCATGGAGCTAATTCTGTCGGTGTCAGTCCGTGGAGGCCGCCATCTTTTTTTTATTATTATTTTTTGGGAATTTATTTTTTTTGGAATTTTTTGCAGATTTTTTTTCTTCTGCGCATGCGCAGAAGCTGAGTTTCCAGCACTGCGCATGCACCACCATCTTGTTTTTGGCATATCTTTTTGGGGGGAATTTTTTGTGAATTTTCGGCAATGCGCATGCGCGGCGCGGGAGGAAGCTAACCGGCAGTGAGGTAAGTTAGAACCCACCCCTGCAGCAGAGGAAGGAGGGGGAGTTTTTCATCTCTTACTTTTTGCACAGCCCCCCCCCCTTCTCCCATCATTTTCCTGGATGTATCCCTTCCTAAAATTCCCCACCTTCTCGAACACCTGCAAGTGAAATAGGAATAAATGAATATGACTTCCTCCAAGGGAAAAGTCCAGATGATGTTTTCTTCCCAATTCTTGAACTCTAGACTTAACCTAGTGCAGCGGTTCTTAAACTAACTTGATTTACATCTAAATAGTGTTAAATTCTTCCAACTAAATAAATTCATCTATGCTTGGAGATAAAGAAAAACAACCTTCCAAGGAGATTTTGAATAATTCTATTCAGGCTCCTCCTCCCTCCTTATTTCATTTGTTGCTTAGTTTTTAGAAATTGACTGCCACTGCAAAATCCTTCATTCATTCCTGGTAGTTCTTAAAGTGTGCTTTTCAATTGCAAAATGGCTTGTCCTCAACCATCAGATGAGCTTGTATTTTTTGTGAATGGAAGGAAGGTAAGGATTTCTTTTCTCTAACAGAACATATACTCTTTTAAAAAAATTCAGGAAGGTGAGGAATGCCTTATGATACTATATTATTCCTGACACTGCACAGTGATTCATTCTGACTTGCAATATATTATATCTTTACAGTACAAGAGACAGATTTGTGTACATGCAATAATAATTGCTTAGACAGAAATAAAACTACATAATTGCAACATATTTATGGACTTGTAAAATTACTCCCCCAAATATTTGGATGCAGCCCGATAGGACAGGAATACAGTGATCTTAAACCAATTAAATGAACTGAACTGTTACAGAAATGATTTTGTTATATTGTATAACTATTATTTTACCATTGTAATTAATGTAAAGGTTTGCCAAGACTCAGCTAATTAAGACATTGCTAAACAATCATCTGAAAAGTTGTTAAGAAATAAATCAGATAATATTTCTTTTTATATTTATTTTATATTTATTTATTTATTGCATTTGTATGCCATCCAACTCCCAAAGGACTCTGGGCGGCTAACAACATTGCAAATACAAAAAAATATAAAAGCATTAAAACAGATAAAACAGATTTAAAAAACTCATACATACCCTTTCATGGCCGGATCTCAATTATAGCTGTGAGATCAATTTAAAGCTGATAATTATGCAGTTTTATATTCATAGTATCAATTTACAAGTATGTTAAGTAGCTTTTTGCCAGATTTACTACAAATTGATATTCTCAAGAGGAACTTTAGTTTGCATGACACATGCAAGAAAACAAAAAGGCATCCAGAAATATATTTTATGAATTTTCAACTAGAAAATTTTGAGGGAGAGGTTTAAAATATGGAACTTTCAATGTCCTCATTCCTTAGGTCTGAAGTGAACTACATTTTTGCTTTTTTATATTTTTAGAATTCTAATACAGTGTGATAAAAGCACAAAACATGGTATTAAAATATAAAGAAATGCCCAGGAAACAACCTACCTTCATTCATATTCCCAGTGTGTTAACATTTTGCAGACTTGACCTCTTTTCTGCAAACATGCTATAACTAGAACATGTTCCAGTCAGGGGATATTATCTTTGCATGTTTAGGTTTATCAGCTGAAATGACTTTCAGCTCACTCAGTAAACATATCTGAATAATTGGTGAAAAACTTTTCAAAACTTTCCTCGGTTACTAATTGTCCAAAAATATCCTTTCAGTTCTTTGCTAAGTTTTGACAATTATATTTGCAACAAGCAGTAGAATAAATAATTAAGAATAAGTTAAGAAAATGAATGCAAAATACTGATGAGTAGGTGCTAAATACAGGTAAATCACTAGGAAAGAAAAGAATTTCAAGCAAAGAGGTTAAAAAAGGAGATCCTCACCAATGCTAATACTGTAATAGTTCTATATACAATGCCCCTATTAGTAATAAAATAAATAAATAAGAATAAGAAGTATGGAAATGCTACCACTATAATACCTAAATAAAGATATCACCAGTCTTCTACCATTATTTATGGTCCCCAAATATTGTTTATGGTTCCCAATGGAATCATAAGTGTCATCATCTAGTGCTCAGCAATCCAAAATGCACACAACTACGGAGTCAAATTCCACTAAAAAAATCATCTATAATCTATGTTAAGAAATGTTTGCCACAATTTGGAAGACTGTTTCTAAATCCAAGGAAGAGAAAGAAAAGATCACTAGAATTGGGTTGCTGATAATGTTTTTTTTAAAATTGTATCACTGCTCTCACACAACTCACAGGTTTTTCTTCGCCTTACACAGTTTTAATTTGGAGATAGGATGAGACATATATTTGGGAGAAACATCTGATTTAGTCTAGAAAAGTAAGTGAATACCTGAAGGAACTTAAGGTGTTGCCTCAAGTTCATTCCTGGTCAGGTAAATATGGTGCCTTGGGGCTTTACCAGAGTTTATCAGAGTAAAAATTTATAGAAATGACAGCTCAGCCAGTCTTAACTTGCCATTTGAGTAATAAAATAACCCAGAAGTAACAGGAGGAGTGAATAACATCATTGCTCCCTGAATATTTTAATTAGAAATAAGAAGAACCATTGCCTTCAGAGGTCCCTTTAATCTAAAATTGTACTGTATTCCAAATGGTCTCTATATTACAAAAGGCATAAGTAAGGAGAGGCAAAAAATAAAATCGTTTTCATTTCATACATGACTATAAACCTACAGTATATGTACAGCGATGTTTTCTTTGACAGAGTAGAAATCTTTTAATAGAACTTTATGCTGGTTTGTTCCCATCAACATATCAACACTGAAAGGAATTTTTCATGCATTGCACAGAGAATAAAATGTAAATGGAGCTATATTGCTGAGGGAGGGAGGGAGGGAGGAAAGGAGGGAGGGAGGATGAAAGGAAAGATCTATTTCTTATCTTTTGATTTGCTATGATTTTTCTTATGGCTTATGCCATGTCCCAGCTGTCCCCTTCTTATCCTAAATGGTCTTATTGTATCTGAATGTCCACAGCCCAAACAACTTTGCATTGTCCTTCTCTATTAACAGATGACTCAAGTCTCAGTTGAATTAATTCAAACATGCTAAGAGATTTGTAAGCCTGTAATGCTAAGCCTAAGTAAGAGGAAAGAAAAAAGTATGTGGTATTAATTTCCACTGTTAAAAGCAACATTAAGCCTATTGGGGAAAAGTGCATTATATCCTTATAACGGTTAAATCTCCTTTCAATGCAGGTGACAGACAATTATCCGGATCCTGAAGAATACTTGCTTAATTACCTGAGAAAGGAACGTATCCTTTTTCTTTACAGCGTTACATAATAAATTCTGTTGATTATGCAAAATGCATGATAATTTTCCTGTAACCGAAGTAAACCTCAGTTTCCTAGGAAAACAGCCTTTTGGTTCGTATTTATTCTGACAAGCAAAGTCAAACCAGATTCGCTTAACAACAACTCAATTCCCTTAACAATTGCAATGATTTGCTTCATAACTCTGGCAAAAAAAAGGTTGTAAAATCAAACGTGACTTACTTAAGAACTGCCTTGCTTAACAATTGTCATTCTGGTCCCAATTGTGGCTCTAAATTGAGGACTACCTGTATTTATTTTCTTCCCTCTTGCTCCCTATGGAAATTGAAAGTAATGGGGAAATTGTTCTGGCAAAATATATAGTCTTAGATGGGAGTCAGTATTTCTTTCCTTAACAATATGTCTGTATCAGTCCACCTGACTGGAACTAAATATGGCTGTGGAATTGGAGGCTGTGGGGCCTGTACTGTGATGATATCAACCTATAATCCTGAAACCAAAAAGATACAGTATCCTTCAGAAAGGGGGAAGCTGGATTCTCTCTAAAGATTATGCAAAGTTAAGGAAACTCTCTGATGTTGCTTTCACCCCAAAGAATTGTGGAAATACAGATAGAAAAAGAATAATTCTGTCAGACAAGAATAACCAAAACAGAGTAGTAAAGCGGTTGGAATCTCAGTGGGCCCACATGGGTTTAATGATGCCAAGTTTCAGTTAAAACAATAAACACCTGCTCAAGCTACAGTGCTTCAAAAGAAGATATTCACTGCCCCTTCCCTTTTTCCTTATTATATAAGGTAGTGGGATGGTTGTGGATCTCTGTAGCACTTCTCTTGGCTACAATTCTTTTGAATCATTACCAAAGTAAGAACAGTTTATAATTGGAGAATTGTGATTGATGGAATACATCCTTTAACTCAATCCTATTTGGTACTCTGTCCGCTATTCTAATGTTTCCTGATGGCTGTCCGGTCCAAGTCTGGTTTCAAAGTAAGAAGGTGTAAAAAAAGAAAGCAAGGATCTTGCAGGGGACTACCAAGCACACAGGTTCCCTTCTCATAGCTTTTTATTTCAATTTAAATCACAGAAATTATTTTTGAATTTTATTATATCTCTAATTAAAATCAATACTTTAATATAAATTTGCATCAACGTTGTCTCAAAGCATAGCAAATATTATTCCAAGGTAGTGGCCCAATAGTAGGGTTTCTCTGGAGGGCTATGAAATCTGAGGTCCCAGACAGCATGTCAGATTAGATGGTGTGGAGATCATCTGCAATTATTTTAATGGTTATGCATGTGGATACTCTCCTTTACATCCCAAAGTCATTATCCAGCCAACTCTTGTCTACTTCCATTGTGCTCCATCCATGGTGCTGCAATAACTACTGTAGAAGGAGTGGGAACCACAAAGACCAAACTTAATCCTATACAGGTAAGAATAATAGATAAGCGGTTAAACCAAATAAGATATGATGACTTACAATGCTTCTTTCAAAACTGAATTGAGAATTTGAAGCTATAGTTTTTCTCAAGCCTAGTTCATACCATATGAGTTGAAGAATAACTCCTAACAGTTTTCTGTTCCCAACTTCCTTAGCTCCCATCCCACAAAGTATTTCTTTCCCTTTGTTCTCCTTATCTGGCTGTTAGTGAGGTTTTTTTGGGGGGGGGTTTGTCTGTCTTTATTTATTTATTTATTTTGTCAAAACATGTACAAGATAGCAGGTATGGTATAAACATAAACAAAAGCAAAGTAGGTAAATTTGGACAATAGGACAGTAAGACAGGGACGGTAGGCACAATGGTGCGCTTATGCATGCCCCTTACAGACCTCTTAGGAATGGGGTTAGGTCGACTGTAGACAGTCTAAGGTTAAAGTTTTGGGGTTTAAAAACTGTTGTGGTTGCATCACAGATTCCTTCCTTTCCATTGATATATGTGCCAAGGTATCTGCTGCTCTAGCTGTGACCCACATTTACCAGAGATGAGAACCCCTTATCTAACCCCCCTAGTACCCCTTGCAATGTGGGATCAGGTTTATGACAAATTCTTTAAAGGGTTGTAACTGAATTTTTATGTGGCGTTTTGAAATGATAATGCACTTGTCTGATCTCTGTTCCCATGGGGTCCTTTAGGGTGAGATCTCCATGTTCAGAAACATTTTCATTTATTTTGACAGTAAAAATATGGCAAATTGCCAGGTTGGGCACTGGCCCTGCATTAAAAATGTGGGCATGTAGGAGCTTTGTAATACAGAGATAAAACAATTAGGGAGATTTCTTCTTAAGTCTTGCACTACAGGCTATAGTTTAAAACAGTGAAAAACAAGTGTAGCAAAGAGGTTGTGGTGAAAATTTCTACAGGCATCAGCCCTTGCGATGGCGCTTTTACTCAAGATTCATGCAGTGTATGCAGCAGAGGAGAAAGAACGGTTGTGACAATTTCTGTAGCCTTAGTTTAGACATGTGTTGTATATACAACAACATTTTCTCTTTTAAAAAAGTAAAAGTTGATCCTTAATTGCTTTTTTGTAATAATCAGCGGAAAAATCTTGTTTAAAAATCCTGTAAATACAATATACAGTTTGAATAATAAAGTCATAAGAATAACATTCCATAAATAAATCATTGCAGCAACAGTTAATTCATGTCCAGGCTATGAAAAACTAGTAAGAAATATATCTACAAGATAATGTTTTCCTGTGGATCATAAATTTAGATATCTTGATTCCAGGAAAGGCTGGCAAAGTGTTTTGGCTCTCAGTGTGGCTTCTGCACTCCTGGGATGGTGATGTCTATGTATTCTCTCCTGAGAAATCATCCTGAACCCAGCATGGAGCAGATTGTTGCATCTTTGGATGGTAGGCTGCCTTTCTCCCCAAAAATATTTTTCTTTCCATGCTTGTTAGTAATTTAGACATACACCAAAAGAAGCGGCTATTTTTACAGGTACTCCTCGACTTATAACAGTTTGTTTAGTGTCCGTTCAAAGCACTGAAAACAGTGACTTATTCCCATTTTTCACATTTATGACTGTTGCAGCATCCCTATAGTCACGTGATCAAAATTCATAGACTTGGCAACTGACTCATATTTATGACAGTTGCAGTGTCCCAGGGTCACGTAATCACCTTTTGCAACTTTCTGACAAGCAAAATCAATGGGGAAGCCAGATTCACTTAACAACCATGTTACTAATTTAATTGTGGCAAGAAAGGTTGTAAAATGGGGCAAAATTCATTTTAACAACTGTCTCGTTTAGCAGGAGAAATTTTGGGCTCAATTGTGGTCATAAGTCAAGGACTACCTGTGTGTATCTAAGTATTTGCCTCCTGAACAGTTCTTTCTTGGTTCTGCTACCAGATACCTCCAATATTTGTCTTCTCTATTCTCCACTTGTATTAAAATATATAAAATATAAAGTGGGAATAACCAATGACTCAGGGGTGAAATGCTCCCGATTCGCTCGTGCCTGTCGGTCATTGGAGAGCCGATCGCGAAGGCAGTGCGCAGCTCCGTCTACCCGCCTGGACACCGCCATTTAGGTTCTTTTACTCTCTGCGCATGCGCAAAGTGTTCTGTGCATGCGCAGAGAGTAAAAGAACCCAAATGGCGGCATCCGGGCGGGTAGGCGGAGCCGTGCACTGCCTTCGCGATCATCTCTCCGACGTCCAACAGGCACGAGCGAACCAGGAGCATTTCACCCCTGCAATGACTGAACCTTCTACCCAGGTCTTGGCTCCAGTTGGCCTTAGGTATTTTGAAATATTTTTGAAGTACAAATGGCACAAAACATATACACAAGTTAATGTATAATTTAATTTAATAAATTAAAATATATAAAGTAATCACGTTTTGATTAAGTTATGGTTAAGGCTACCTTCTTTGTGTATCCTTTAACATTCTATTTGTTTTATGGGAACAATCTTAATCTACAGATTTATTTTGTTGAAGGGAGCAAAGATTTGACCAGAGGGGAAGCACTTCCACCATGGAGATCAATCCTATGCCTCCAGAGAACTATTAGGAAGAAAAACTGCTGCATTCTTTCTATGCTCTGAATAAAACTTTATTTGAAGATATTTCTTCCTGCTTTGGTTTGCTCTTATGAAGTAGTTTTTTTATAAAAATTGTTTCTTTTGTAAATTATGTAAAGTTTATGTTGATTATAATTATTGTTAACCTGCCCAAGTGATGCATGTGCATTAAAAGGAAGATACAAAATGCATATTGATCGCTGAAATAAATTTATTGTGTGTGATAATTTCTTCCAGGTAATTTGTGCCGTTGCACTGGATACAGACCTATACTGGACAGCTTTAGTGCTTTTTCTTCGGTAAGAAAACAATGGATATCAGTGCATTGATTTTGCTAAAAGTGCCCATTAATGGAAGAAAATGCTGCTCTATTGCAAAAGTGGATAGAAGAAATGATTATTTTGTAAAGACCACAAAGAAATATACAGCAATAAAATAATTGAAAACAATCATAAATAGCCCCCTCTAGCTTTCTTTCCAGTGTTATCATAATCATGGAATGAATTCTTTTCTTAGGAATGCTGCCCATTGGCAGGGAGTGGAAAATGTTGCATGGAAAAAGAGGAGAGTAAAGAGAAAGAGAATTATGCAGAAGATCCATCATTAAGAAGAGGAGAGGTATGCTACAGTATTTATGATTTTTGTGCTTTCATGAATGAGCTCATGATGCAAGTCCCAAAGAGTTTATTTTGGGTGGTATATATCAATCTTATAGGAAAGTCTAGATTCCCAATCTTATGACGAGGCCTCTTTCATCTGATACCCTCTACCTTGGAAATGGCTTGTAATATATATGTGGCAAGAACCACTACATTAATTGCAGCCTACTTAATTGATAGGGGACATAAAAAGATGTTAATGATTACACTAGATTTTGAATTAGCCTCTAAACATGTACAAGGTGTACAGTGTCTGAAAGTATTTACATTATTTGGAGTGGAAAATATAGCCTTCCCTTTTCAGGTTTGACATTTACTAACCTTGTTAGATTTTATCCTGCTGACAACTGGCATCTGTGCTAGTTCACAGCTCTTTGTATTTGCATCCTAATATCTGACATAAATAAGTCACAGAGATTGTGTCATAACATCCAAATGTCCTCAAGTTAGTTTTTTTCCATCTATTCTGGCATTTATTGGTCATTGGCATTTGCAGCCCACATCTCATAGCCTTACCTATGGTTGCTATGAAAAATGATTGGAAATTGCCAAATCTTTGATCCTTTCCCTGTTGAATCAGAAGTGTTCAGTGAAGTTTATTTTCACATAAATAGGCATAAGATTGCAGTCTTAGAATCAAGAGTTGATATACTTCCATATCCATGCATTGCTATTTCAGAAGTTGGAATAGCCATTTTCTACCTATATTTAGTAATATAATTTAATTTTAAATGAAATCTAATAATATTAATAATATAATTCTTAGGGGAAGAGAAGTGAAATCTCACCAGTTGTAAAAGATGCATGATGTACGGGTTTTATAATTCAGAAGTTTAATGAAATGATTTCCAAGGATTGTCTAAACATTTTGCCTTCCAAAGCTGTTTTGTGCTGAGACAAGTTCTGACAAGGATGGTATTGTGATTTGTATAACTTGTTGATTAATTCTTAAACAGGACTCAAATGTAACGATGTTTAAATTAAACTGTCCTGGGTTTTTTTTCACAGAAATTAAAAAATGTTCACCACACCTTTCAATAATACAGCAGAGGAAGATCTTTGCCTAAAACCTGCATAAATATCCAGGTGTTAATTGGTTCTGATACTTGATCTGGAACAGGAAAATTGAGCGTGGCCAGCAGGATTCCATTCTGTGAGCCGTTTCTTTTTTTAAAAAAGGGATTAATGTACTCTGAAGAGATTAAAGCGAGAACATGTTGTTGTTTTCTCAGTTCCTTTAGAAACGTTGGCAGAGAACATTTTCTACTCATAATTAAACAACTCTAACATTATCAGTACAGGATTGTTTTTGAATTCTAACAATGCTGATCTGAGGAACACAGAAAGACCTCTCACTGGCCTTGTCTAGATAGCCACTGTCCCAAATAAGCTACTTCCATCAGAGCAGGGGTGAAATGCTACCGGGTCGGACTGGTTCATGCGTACTGGTAGCGGTGGGTGCCGGTGGTTTGCCGAACCGGTAGCAACAGCTGGCTGGCCACGCTTCCAAACCGGTCTCCCAGTCGCCACCTGCTCGCCCTGCCCCGCCCAGTCTCTGCTCTGCAGCGTGCTTGCCTGAAGCACTGCACCCCTGATCTGCCTGCCAGGTAAGCCTGTGAAGTCACAGCCTATGTAGCTGCCCCTGCCCCCCCCCCCACCATCCCAGCCTGCCTTCCCTACTCCATTTCTTGTGGCCTGCAGCCCCGACATGCTTTCTTGCCTTCACACGGCCTTCCCGGTGTCCCCGTGCCAGCTTGCAAAGGCAGGCAAGTGGAAGGCCACGTGGAAGGCAGTCAAGCATGTTGAGGCAGCGGGGAAGGTAGGTAGCGGCCTGCTCCCTTCCACGCAGCCCTGCCATATTTGGCGACCTTCCACGCAGCCTTCCCAGTGGTCCCTCCTGCCCGCTTGCCTTCAGTGGGTGGGCGGGCAACCGCTGGTGGAAACTCAGACGCATGAGAGGGTCAGCAGTGGCGGCAGCGGCGCTCCAGAAGGGCAAGTGGATGTCCCGCGGCTCAGGGGCGGGTTCCTAATTTTTAAACTACCACTCTGTGGGCGTGGCTTATTTTGTGGGTGTGGTTTGCCGGCCATGTGACTGGCTGGGCGTGGCTTCTCCGACTGCTGAAGGGAGGGGAACTGAGATAGGTCCTGCCGCCCATTCCCCCTCCCCTCAGCAGCTCGAGAAGCCTCGAACGTGCAAAAATGCCTAGGATCATCACCGCACGTTCGTGGCTTCTCAGACTGCTGAAGGGAGGGGAATGGAGATAGCTCCTGCCGCCCATTCTTTCAGCGTCTCACATGCTCCCTCAGCCATCCTCCCCTGCTTGGACACACACACACACACACACACACACACACACACACACACACACACACACACACACACACACACACACATATATATAATCTACAACAAGATAGCTAGTATGTGTTAAATCTAAAGTAATAAAGAATGCAGAAGCAATTATTCCCATAGGCTTTATTTTCATTGTGGCAAAATTGAATTTGACTATTGCACAGGAATTTCTAGAAGAAGATTCACTTAGAAACAGTTGGGTCTTCCTGAAAATGTATATAGTAGGTGGAGAATTTAAGCAGATCAGATATCCTTATATAGTTTACAATGCAGAATAGAATTCTTTATTGGCCAAGCGTGATGGGACACACAAGGAATTTGTCTCCGGTGCATAAGCTCTCAGTGTACATGCAAACAACAAAGTGATAGATAATATACAATATAGATACAATAATCAATCATAAGATATAACAAGTGATATATCATTAGATACCAATAGGAAAAGGTAGTAGGAAAGATGAGAAAGATGAGAAGATGGGAATCATAATATCAATACAGCCTACTACATAGATAAATATCTTTATAGTAATGTATGTGAAATGGTTTTGATCTTTTGTCGCCGCATGGGAGATATGCTCGGTTAATGAGATTTTGGAGTATCTGCCTTGCAGCAATGCAGATGATAAGATTTTATGCCTGGCTTTGAAAAATACTATCTCACCCTGGGGGAAGTTAGATTGTCTAGATACCTTGCTGGTTCCCAAGTGTTCTTATTTGCTGTATCCAATTTCTACCCTTTGGGGAAACCTATTAACTTTAACCTGAAATTCCATATCCCTTACTTTCTGAGTGAATAGCAATAGCAATAGCACTTTACTTATATACCGCTTCATAGTGCTTTACAGCCCTCTCTAAGCGGTTTACAGAGTTCAGCATATTGCCCCCAACAATCTGGGTCCTCATTTTACCCACCTCGGAAGGATGGAAGGCTGAGTCAACCTTGAGCCTAGTGAGATTTGAACAGCTGAACTGCTGAACTAGCAGATATTTGGCTTGCTCATATCCTAAATAAATGAGGAATGGAACATAACATCTGTATGATACCAATTTCTCCTCTTTGGCCTGTTTCCAGAGAAAAGAAAAATTATCTATTAAAACTCAAGGGTTCAATCCAACTGAAAAGATTTTCAGCCAGTAGTTTATCATCCTCCTCCAAGCCCTTAGATTGCAGGCATTCCTGTCTCAAGCATTAATTGGGATTTGCTGTTCCATTGAAGGATTGATGTCAAAAATTTTGTTTGCACTGTTCCCAGTGCATCCTTCTTCACATAAATTCCTACTTGTGCCCCATAAAGGATCTGGGCCAGTTTTAATGCCACAGGATTAATTTTCTACCACTTGTATAAAAGAAGCACATAATATCAATTGTAGACCTAAGAGCTGGCTGCATTATGCGATTATGCGATGTGATGTGATTTCCAGGTGCTTTTAGAATGGAAAACCACCCTAAATGCAGTAACACACCCTAACTTGTGCACTTCTACTTGTTGGGTGACTCTACTAGAACGATCAGAATTTCACATTTATCAAAATAATGATCCTGGTGATTTTTCTCTGCAGTACCAAAATACTACTACTATTGCTCTTTTCAGCCCCATGGGGGTTTATAAAATTATGGCAGCAGCAACAGCATAGAGAAGTATAGGGATTTTGCACCCTGCTAGTTTATCCACATAGAAATCTGGATAATGAACAAGGTCTACTATTGAACTGACATCCAAGTTAAAAAGAATCGGGCAAGAGTACCTCTCTGTTCACCCCTTTCTGAATACTTATTGTGCCAGAGAGGGACCCTTGGGTATTGCATTCACTCTTAAGGTGGGGTTTTATTTCTGTATAGAAAGAGGAGGCACTTGTCAATAGTTGTATTTTTTATTTTTGCCATTCCTGGAAAGTGAATCAAAGGCATGTTTAAAATCTAGAAAGGCCATGAAGAGAGAAGAGTTCTTTTTATGAGTGTATTTTTGTACCAGACGGTAGAGTACCAAAATATTGTCTATTGTTGACTTTCCTTCTCTGAATCTTGCCTGCTCATCTTGGATTATTCCCTCTAAATCTCTATCCAGTCTTGGAACTTGTGATAGATGTCTAGCATGTAATTTGCTAACAACATTCAACAGGCTCATAGGCTCGTAATTGCATTGATCATTCTTAGTGCCCTTTTATAGCTTGATACTATCTTATTTCTGCCTCTTCCATAGTTGTTTTGCTCTCCTGTTCAGTAGCAACTATTATAGTCTGATTTCATTGCATTCATTGCTAGCTTCCATTCAATAGGGCAACCTACATAACCTAAGTTTGTGAAAAACACACTTATATAACAAAGAGCAGGCTAGTTCCCTCCAAATCAAAAAAATTCCATTAATAGAAAAGAATCATGTGCTTATAGGCGCTAGAAATTCAAGCCAGTATTCCACATGTTTCTACTGAAATAACCTGCACTGTATCAATGACAAGGTGGAGCAGGTGTGTATACCATTGGACACTGAATAAGTTGAGATCATCTTATGGACCATTACTATAAAAGCTGAATGGCAGAGTGCTTAAAGACAATCCCAGCTAAATTTAATATGTAGCAATGGCATACTCATACCTGTTTATTGCCTGTCCTCATCAGCTTACTGAAAAGTGCAGGTTAGGATTGAGTATCCTCAGTCATCCTAATAGTACTGGTTAATTAACCATGGCTGCATGGGATAAATAGTTACATTCATTATTAATGTTATAGCTGCTTTTCTACAAACAATATTTAAAGTGATCAACTATACATGATTACCTAGAGAACATTCCTCCATCTGAATGTTGTCCCTCACTTGGGATCATGCTGGCTAAGTAATTAAAGTAAATTAACATCCATTTGGGGAAGATGATTTAGAGTCCCAATTTTTCTTTTAAAAAAATCATAATATGTGCATACTTGTTTATTTTAAAAATGCCTAATATTCATAATTACAGGTAGTCATTGTTTAGCAACCATAGTTGGGATTGGCAACTTGGCTGTTAAGCAGAGTGTAGCTAAATGAAACTGTGACTGTGCTTATGGTAGTATTTCTGTTTTCCTTTCTGACCAGTTTGGAAATGTCATTGTTAAAGAAATGACTGGGTCTAATGGGTAAATAACAAAATATCATTATTCTGGTAAGATTATCAGTAAGGTAAACAATGCATGCAAGTGACCTGTGCATTCATCTGAATTCAAAGAAGGATCTGAAATGGACAGTGGTATATAAGTGAGTCAACTAAAGCAGCTTAGCATGTTTTGGGAAATCCCATTATCCCATTCAATAACCGCTCTTGTAAATTATACATCCACTTTTAATCTCGGTATGGAGTATGGTATGGTATGGTATGGTATGGTATGGTATGGTATGGTATGGTACGGTACGGTATGATATGATAATAATAATTTTCTTTTAGATCTGTTCAGGCCTATGTAAGCCAGAAAAATACTATCCCAAGGATCCGACCCAGGATTACATATTTCCTCCTGAACTAATGGTAGGAGCTCAATCTTTGATCCAGCTTGTAAAGTTTTACAATCTTTTACAAGATTTCCTGCATTGTAGCCTATTGACTTGAGATGCTATAGGTGGAACTCCATGGTATGGTACAGCAGCATTTTTTTCTGATTCTGGCCCATTCTGCTGATTATAATTGCATCCTCTCAATTCAGTGCTTTTCTTTTCCTTTTTTTATGGCATCTTTTTTGGCAACTAAATTCCTTATGTTACCAAATTTTGTTGTTTTAATCATTAATAACTACTAACATTTTATGGCTAGTTGCTAAAAGCAATTTTAAATCTGTAGAACTTTCAATGCAGTATTTATCCCAATCTTTTTTTCCTTTTAACTATGAGCAGACCAGAAGGAGTTAGCAGATAAGACATTTAGAGCTGACTTCTTTGTTTAAAAAAATGGGGAATATTTGTCACTGAGCAGCCACACAAGTGCACATTGAAAATTATAAATTTTTATTTTTAAATCTCTGTCCCCTCTGCAGAAGTATAAATGGCTTTTATTAACCTTTTAAAATAAAACATAGTCTAAAGCTGTAGTTTTAATGGAATGCAAACAGAAACTAAAAATGAGGTTTTTGGTGTTCTCTGAGCTTTCTTGTTTTCTTGCAGACGTTTCATTGTCCTAACTACCGTAGGTAACATCATCAGTGCTAATCTGACTAGCACTAATGATGTTACCTAGTTCGGGTAATGAAACATCTGCAAGAAAACAAAAAAGTTTAGAGAGCACCAAGGACCCCTCATTTCAATTTCAACCCTGAGTTACAAATATTCTCCTTTATTAGAAACTGAAAAGTCATTGGGCTCCCATGATGACCAAGCTGTCAATGCAAAGTAACAAATGTCCAAGATTGCACAGATATTATTTAAATCCCTTTTGAAAAGCAAACCTGAAATTCCCACACAAAGTGCCACTTGTCCTAAAACAGTTGCATGGGTAGCTTGCTTATGGCACATGATTCCCATGTTCATGAAAAAAGAAATATGGCTCTCCTGCAGTAAGAACCATGAACATGGATGAATGCTACTAAACTGAATTATACATATAGTTGGTCCTTCTGTGTCTATTAATCCACGCCCATCAATCAGCAACTTATTTGGCTATGTCACAGCCGCAGAAGAGACACAGAAGTAGTAGATGCTCTGGAGGAGAGTCTGCTATTTTATAAAAGGCCACTAATTGAATAACACTAAGTCTATGTACAGTCTCCATCAGTGTTGCCTTTCCTCACAGAGAATGGCTGAAGAGAACAGGGGGGAAACTCTGGTTTTCAATGGGAAAAGGACAACATGGATTTCTCCTTCATCTCTAAAAGAACTTCTCCAGCTGAAGGCTACCTACCCACAAGCACCTCTTGTTATAGGAAATACATGTGTAGGTAAGTAGATCGAGCCCCATATGTCGCATGGTCAGACATGAGGAAACCCACCTCTGGCTCTGTGGGGATAGAAGTAGGCATGATGGTGGCAGTTGTGTTTTCAAGCTCAGCAGTACAAAACAACAGCCTGAATGGCTTCAGGCTTATTATGTACTTACAACATGCTCACTATTTTTCTCTCAAAAGTTTATATGCCCATATATGTTACTTTTGGTTGTCCCAGGAACTCATTCCAGGTTCATCTGGCAGCTATTCTGCACAGTAAACATTTGCATAGACTGCTTCTGCTGCCCAAGATTTGATTTTGCCTTCTCTTTCTGGCCTCTGATTCTAATTTTCTCCCCATTAGGACTTGATAGGAAACTTCTGGATGTTTTTTATCCCCTTTTCCTCCATCCTGTAAGGGTCCCAGAACTGCATGTTACCAGCATTGAAGAGAACGGTACGTCTCTGTTGTGGGACATGTCCATTTTAAATAAGGGGCAAAAGTGATTGGAGATAGATGCAACAAAATATAATTTTCACAAATAGTCCTCATTTAGTGACCATAATTGGAACTGGCAACTTGATAATTAAGTAAGGCAGTCACTGAGTGAAACCATGACTATGCTTATGTTATTACTTCAGCTTTTTTTAACTTTACAGATCTGCAAATGTTGTAAATGTGAGGATCGGTTTATGTTACTTTTCCAACACCATTGTAATTAGGAGTGATTGTTAAATGTGGCAGTCTCTAAACAGTGTCTAGCATGCACAAACTGCAATAATCAGCAAGCTCCGTGGCAAAGAACTGCAGAAGGTCTTTGAATAAAGAAAGGTTTAGATTGTACAGGTGTCTTTGCTTAATGACGTGTCTTTGCTTAATGACTGTTCATTCAGTGGCCATTCAAAGTTATGATAGTGCTGAATGAATGGCCTGGTTTCCAGAGTTACAGCTGTTATAATTCTCCTGTAGTCACTTGATCAAAATTCTGGTACTTAGCTGCCCACTTGCACTTATGACCACAGGGGTGTTTCAATTCCCCCACCTGCCTGTATTCACCCATCACCCATTCCTGCAAAGTGGCACTCCTCAGTGGTGGTGGTAGCACTTGCAGTGCTCGGTCTGAAGTAAAGACCTGGAGCCTTCTGCAGTTTTAGCTGGCTGCCATCATCCCCTGGCCATTACTTCTGCTGTAGCGTTCCTGGCACTGCCGAGGAGTGCCACCTCAAGTCTCACCCCATGGTCAGCTACCACAGCGCTGCAGCACAAAGCCCCCAATGCCCCTGATATTCTATGTGCTCCAGTGGCCTGCCACCCCCAGCTGACCTCTGCCTTCTTTTTCCTCTGCTATGGACAAGGCATGCCCAGCCTGGCCCAATGTGAGTAGCTGCATGCCTACGTAAACATCATGTTCTCTCATATTCGTTCTTTAGCAGAGTAGGCTTTACTTGTTATTCTGTTGTAAAGGCTGCATATCACATCACATCCAATGTAATGACAGCACACAAATATGACTATTAGCTGAGATTGCAAATCTGCAAATCAATCTGTCTGTCTATCTATCTATCTATCTATCTATCATCTATCTATCTATCTATCTATCTATCTATCTATCTATCTATCTATCTATCTATCTATCTATCTATCTATCTATCTATCTATCTCAGTTGACACTATGCATTGTTATTGTTTCTAATCTTCCTAGTAATCATGTTCTTTGAAAATTCTTTGATTTCAGGCATACTAATAGGAGCAGCCACCCGCTTTGCCCAGTTGAGAGACTTCCTATTAAGCATTGTCTCAGAGCTCCCAACGGAGACGACCAAGATTTACTGTACCCTCTTGAAGCAACTGAGGACTCTGGCTGGGGAACAGATCAGAAGTCTGGCTGTGTGTTTTCTACATGATTTTCATTTCCAATATGCATATCACTTCATCTCATTAGCTCCACATGTCTCTGCAAGCTATTCCCCAACCTATCATCTCCAGAGAATATAATTCCTAGCAATCTAGCATGGACTCCTGCCTACCAGTCAAAAGGTGGCAGGCCAATTGTGAGAAGAGGAATATCTATGTAATATTTTTCTTCCACAACCTATGGAGAAAAATCCACTAGCAGGAAAGTACCCACCCCCATATTCAATGCACATGCTGTTCTGATATCTAGCTTAGAGATTTACAAGTCCACTTATTGGCCCCAACCAAGAAACCCCAATCTAGCAGTTGAGATTCTAATGGTAATTTTTTTTACAGGTCTTTTCTTTTAAGAGTTAAAGAAGAATTCTTGAGTTATTCATTGATTGGCAAGCTATGCAAGCCAATTCAGTATTCATGGGAGACTGTAATTATTTCTAACCTCAAATTATAAAATGTGCATTGTGACATCACAATACAATTTCTGCCCTTTTGTACTTGCATTGCAACATTATATGGAAACATGTAAAGGGTGAAAGCTCCATTATCACAGTTTTCATAACATCCCCCCAGCAGCCTCGCCTATTAAATTATCACTATATAAGAGAATGTTACAAAGCATTTACTTAAATAAAAATAATGGGGAAAGTTACAATATGAATAAAAATAATCTATAGACAGTAGTGATGAGGTACTTTTTATTGAATATGTTACAGTAATTTTCAGATATAGTTGAGGAGACATTTACATTAACCGATCCCTCTAAATTCAGTGGGTTGACTTCTGAATACAGATGTAGAAGATTTTACTGCCAACATTTGAAAATTGCTATTATTATTGAACAAGACTAAAATTGATGTTATTATTGAACAAGGTTATTACACTAACATGATTCTCTATGAATAAAAAAAGACCTCTACTTTCTGATCATTATATTTCAAATATGTATAGAGATGTGGACAAGAAGCAAATAAGCCTTATTTCTTAGTCTTTAGGAGGACACATTGTAAGCAGAGGATCCACCTGGGATTTGAACCCTGTCCTGGCAGCTGGGAAAGCTATTCTCTATCTGGCATCAGAAGGTGAATGCAAAGCATCCTGATATTTTATATTTATACGGTGTGCGAACTAGACTGCCTAATCTTGTGTACCCCATCTGTGTTGAGCCAACATCCATACTAGCTGTGAATTCTGAAGTTCTAGTCCCAGGACAATTAAAGGGCACCTGATATATGGGTAGGCTGGTATATTCCCATGAGATTATGGGGAAATATTACAATTATAAATATTATAAGTGTTACTAGTGACCTCTCACATTTTAAATGCTAGAAATAAATTAAAGCATGCTTAATTGATCTCAGTCCTTCCCGGATGCTGCAAATAACAGCAATTCCTAAACAGTGAAGGGGAGGGGAGGAAAGGGGAGGGGAGACTTTGCACTTAAGAAATGTATTTTACTTTTAAAACCTTGAAATCTTCTCTTCATGTCATCAATTGATGTGATATTCTTTTCACTAGTAGGATAAAATGTAGGACAATGGCCAAACTGCAGAACATGTGGTGAAATAATAAACAAACAAATTTTGCCCAAAGAATCTCCATTCCTGCAGGCATATACAATAGATTGAATCATACAGAACTCTGGGTACAGTGTCAGTGGGAATCAGAGATCACGGCCAACAAATCTGGAAAGAATACAATTATTCATTGCCAGCAGTCATACACATGTGAAGAATTATTCAAAATAATAGAATAATTCATTGCCTGCGTAAATGCTTCTCTTGGGCATATCAGTATTTTTCTCTTTCATGTGTCTGACAGAGCACTTTCTCTAAAAATTGTTACTTCCTCTATCAGAGGGTACACGGGAGATTCCACTAAATGATGAATTCCTTGAACGAATGCCTCAAGCAGACCTTTTGGAAAATGAAGTCATTGTCTCTGTTTTTATTCCATTCTCAAAGGAAGTAAGTCAAATATTTTAGAAAACTGTTCCTCCCATTATTCAGAGTACACACGTTGAAACTGTACAAGGTTTGGATGGAGAGGAAATTCTGGAGGCATGGGATGCGGGTTAGGTGGGTTAAACTAATGTTATTCATAGGACTATAATATTAGTAGTTTGCTTCAATGTCTTGGTGACATTTTCTTGATTAAAAGCATGAATAATGTTACATATTGCTTGGCTCTGTTTCTTTCATCGGAAGATGTTTTCCGGATAAGCATTTTTTTCACCTGTGAACTAAGGAATGGAGAGCATTTCAGTATGTAGAGGAAACAGTCAGATTTCTCTTTCTTTCTTCTGCCAGAATGAATTTGTATCAGCCTTCCGACAGGCAGATCGTAAAAGAAATGCACTCTCGGTGACAAATTCTGCAATGAAGGTGCTTTTCCAATCAGGCACAGATGTCATTCAGGACCTAACTATTTTATATGGAGGCATTGATTGTACAACTGTGAGTGCAAGGAATTCCTGCCAGAAGCTCATTGGAAGGTATAAGTCAATGATACTATTTTACTATTTATACAGATTACTCAGAGAACATAGGTTAATGAAATTGTGATTAAGCACCATCTAATATCATGAAAAACAAAATGTTCCTTCTCCAGTGGATGGACCCTTGTTTTCTTCCTTCTGAACTCTCTATATGTTGCCCTCAGGTCCTCCCAAGGGTTCTTCAACTTTTTTGGATAGATTTAAGAGGTTGCAGGAAAGGAGTAAAAGGACATCCAATAATTTCTGCAATGTTAAGACAGTACTGATTACAGGTAGTCCTCAACGTACAACATTCGTTTAGTGACTGTTCAAAATTACAGCAGCACTGAAAAAAAAGAGACATGATTGGTTTTAATACTTAAAGCTGTTGCAGCATCCCCATGATTATATCATAAAAATTCAGGCACTTGACAACTGGCATGTATTTATGACAATTGCACTTTTCTGGAGTCGAGTCACATGATTGCTATTTCTAACTTTTCCAACTGGCTTCTGACAATCAATGTCAATGGGAGAAGCCAGATTCCACTTAACAACTGCCGTGATTTGCTTAACAACTGTGGCAAAAGGGTTGTAAAATGGGGCACAACTCACATAACTGTCTTGCTTAGCAATGGAAAATTTTGGGCTCAATTGTGGTTGTAAGTCGAGGACTACCTGTATAATGCGTTGGTCTACAAGTTGTATTATAAATACTTCTTCATTTTAAAAAACAGTTGAATTATTTCTTTTTCAAAATGCATTCTGAATATTTAGGAAAGTACTTCTTTGAAATATTCTTGATGAGCTGAATTAAGAGAAATGAGAAATTCAACTTTTCTATGAATCCGCACTGCAAGGTGCATCTGCTTTCTTGTTTTTTTAAATAGCCAAGTTTCTGGGAAAGTTTTTTTTAAATGTAAGAGTAACCCGAGGATCATAGGATTATACAGTATGTCATATAATTTAGTTCTCTGGGCTGAGGCAACATCTTCCGCACTCAAAAAATAAATATTAGATGAGTGAAATATTTTAATACCCCATAAAGATATAAGAATGTTCCCCTCTCTCCTAGGGTTCAGGAAAGTTTTGAAAACCTGACTTTAGTCCTAAGCCTGGGGCTTTGGTTTTTAATTTATTTGAGGTTGAGAGGCCAATAAATATAATAATAGTAATAGATTAGTAGAATAGAAAACAAATAATTGGAGAAGATCAGAATCTGAAAATCAAAATGGAAAGATTATGGCATAAACCAGCCACGGTGGCCCCACTGATTAATGGCATACTGGGTACCGTACCAAAAATTATTGGACAGCAAATTAGAAAATTTGTGCATTAACAAAATTTCCATCTGTCATTTGCAAAAAGCCACATTCCTTAGAGCCACATATATACTACAATGGTACATTAAAACAGGTTCTTTGGAAGAATTTGATGCATATGAAGGCCAATAGCAGAACTAGTAGCTGTAATTTCACATTGTTGTGTGTAATAATAATTCAAATAATATAATCTGCCTATCCCAAGTCCTTGGGAAGGATATGATAGGTGAATAAAAATTCCAAATCCAATCTAAACGTTTGGCTGATGTTTCCTGTACATTTCCCAGATCTGTTCCAGAACACTCACTGATATAATAACTAGATATTTCCATCGGAGGACAATGTCATGTTATTAACTTTATGTATACTAACAATTATCCCAAAATAAAAGCACAAAATTAGCTCTGCATTCTCAAAAAGTTTATTGCGTAAATCTTGAATTTGTCATTGCAATATTCAATAGTACCGCCGCTACAACTGTCAACTGTAAGCAGTGATGTTACAGTGCATGATTGTACAGGTAGTCCTCAACTTATGACCACAATTGAGCACAAGATTTTTTTGTGGTTAAGTGAGACATTTGTTAAGTGGGCCTTGCCCCAAGGGTCTTGACCTTTCTTGCCACATTTGTTAAGTGAATCACTGCAGTTAAGTTAGAAACACAGTTGTTAAGTGAATCTGGCTTTACCCCTTGACTTTGCTTGTCAGAAGGTCACAAAAGGTGATCCCTGTCAAGCCGAAGCCATCGTTCGTTGGAAGCCTCGGCTTGCCACACTTATAATTGGAACGGGTTCTTGCTATGTAAATTTCGGAGGGGTGATTGCACGAGGGATGTAGATGTAGCCATAACAAATTATTTCTAGCTTCTCAAGGTCATCCTTTGTTCTGCACCTGCCCAGAACCGGATGGGAGTATCGCACACGTTGGCAGAAGATGAGTGGGCAACGTGACGGACTTGGGGATGTGGGACAAGGGAAAGGAACTTTGAACTGGGTGGGAAATCCTTGGTAGCTTCAGATTCGGGTTTCCCACAGATGCGCCAGCATGGCTCTACTAATAAATTGGAACTTTGAGGAATACTTTGCCTCGGACTCTGATTTAAGTTTGGATGCTATTTGGAACCCTGACAATCACCTGACCCTGGGATATTGCAACCGTCATAAATTGCCAAGGATCTGAATTTTTTATCACATGAGTATGGAGACACTGCAATGGTCATCAGTGTGAAAAATGGTCATAAGTCACTTTTTTCAATGCAGTTGTAACTTTGAATGGTCATTAAACGAACTGTTGTAAGTCGATGACTACCTGTATTTGGAGGGGCTTATCACTGCTCGTCCAAATTTTTCCTTCTGTACTTGGCTGGTCCAAGCATGCTTGATTTATGACTTTTCCCTCCCAGAAATTGGAATGAACAGATGCTGACTGAAGCTTGCCAGTTAATTCTTGAAGAAATCACACTCTCTCCTTCAGCACCTGGTGGAAAAGTAGAATACAGACGCACTATGCTCATCAGTTTCTTCTTCCGGTTCTATCTGAAAGTGCTACATGATTTAAAAGACATGGTAAATAATAGACTTTCTGTATACCCAAATTTTTCCAGAGCTATTTGGATGATAAAATTGCTCTGTGTAGATTGCTGGTAGCCTGGGACTGACTGCTCACATTTTCCTTTATGAGCAAGCTCAGTAAAAGGTGTGTGGTAGGACTGCCATCTTTTCCACCAGACTTTCTTGTTGTAATTTTAAAATCAGATGGGCCTGTCTATTAACTGTGAAAACATTTAGCTTCTTCTTCACAAAATAATCAATGTTTATCAAATATAAAAATGCATCAATAATTTGATAAAACAGCATTGTCTGTATGGTAGGAAAGCACTATCAGCAATTTGATGATGTAGACACCCATAGTGGCTAAGAATAGAAATGTAACCAATAAAAATTTAACTTCATCAGTTAAATTTACACAGAAAAGTTTAGGACTACAATGGGGACACAGAAAATTGTAACTCTACTGCCATCTAGTCATTGTCTGAATTTGAACAGCTCAGATATGGTAATCCTAGGAAGCTTACACCAAGAACAGCTGTGTAAATTAGACTTATGTCTCAGCAGATGCTATGCTTTCTGATAGTAATTATTTACCATGCTTGCACATATGCTGACATCAGGTTACTACACATGTAAACGCCATATTGTAGCTATGAGAATAAGCCTAGACTTTCACAAGCATATATATCTGTCCTTTGACTCCAGTTTTCTATTCTAAAACATATCCATATATTAAAAAGTAACCTATTAGGAAATCTTTTGCTAACATGGTTAATTGAATAGAACTAGATTAGAATAAGCTAAAATTTGATTGATGGATTCTTTTAGTTGCATTAATTTTTTTAACCAATGTAGTTTCCAGAGTCTTAAATGCCACTCCTGTAATTTAAAATCATAATATTCTGCTTTTGCATTATTGTCTGATTCTAAACAGATTGTGGTTAATTTGAACTTGGGATACAATCTAATTTCACATCATACTTTATGATATGGGGTTGTATCAACTCCTTCCAGTTTAGAATTTAAACTTGATTAATGGTAAATTTGTTGAATCTAAAATATAAATAGACACTTCCAATATTCTTCCCACTCCTCTACCACAAATAAAAGACTACTTTGTGAAGCTAGAAGAGATAAAGTAAGTTGATTCTTACAATGCTAAATGATTGTTAATGTTACAATGAATATAACAGTACTGTTTTGACTTTGGATTTCCCTTTAGCAAAATCAGTTTTGAAATATTGGTATAATATATTAAATGAATTCCTAACTTCCTACAGTTTCCATACAAGTTTCCTAATTTACCGAAGGACTACATGAGTGCTTTAGGCGAATTCTGTGATACACCATCAAAGGGCATGCAAGTATACCAGGTCAGTGAAGTCAGTTTTAAAGAGAGTTATGTGTAGATAAAAAAAAATATGTTTTTCTAAATAGTCTACAAATATCTCAATCAGTTAATAAAAATGATTCTACAAAAATGGGAAGGGGCATTTGTCGCTTGGCTAATTACCCACCTAGTTCTTGAAGGTGAGGGCATTTTGCTCTTGCTCTAGAAATCTGGACTTTCTGCTATTACTGGGAATATTTTCCAAGTTATGTACATAATAGTCAGACAATATTTGATGTAGGTGCCCAATGAGTTCCTTGAAAGTGACAATGGTCCTTCCAACACACACATTGATGCCTATCAAATTATCTGCTTTACTTAGTTTTATTTTTAAAAATATTTCTGTTTTCAAAAAAATGAGTGGGATGTAAAAATATTGCAAAACAAAGTGCAGTCCCAGTTGTAATCTACATTTGCCACAATGCTTCTCAGGCCCACATAGATCCCAGAGACATTCCTAGAAGAGAAAATGGAGTGAACCTACAGCCCAGTGGTTGCAGGTTCTGGTATATGTGGGCATTGTGAACTGACCATGTTCGAACCATTTTGTGACAATGCACTTACGTTCTCACTAGTTTACATGTGATTATTGGTTCACAAAGAATAAGGAACTCTAAAATAAATAGAAATGTAACCTTTTACTAGGGAAAAATAGAAAGGGGTTTATAAATGCCATTTTTCAATAGTTTCAGTGACTTCCTATTATGTGACAGGATGTAGATCCTCAACAACCTCCTCAGGACCCTGTGGGACGACCCATCAAGCATGAGTCTGGTATTAAGCATGCCACTGGTGAAGCTGTCTATGTTGATGATATGGAACCGGCAGAGGGCCAACTATACATGGCAGTGGTAACCAGCACACGGGCCCATGCCAAAATTCTGTAAGTATGAAAAAAGAGGCATGAGAAATGTGTATTGGGTAAGGTGACCAGACGTCCCGATTTTGGCGGGACACACCCGCTTTTTCACCATTTGTCCCGCGTCCCGCCCGCCCTCTTAAAAAGTCCCGATTTCTTGAAAGAATGCCCGACTAGGGCATTCTTTCAAAAAATCGCCCTGAAAGGCAGCAGGCCTCTCAGCTCGGGCTGGCTGTGGGCAGCGTTGGCAGCGGGCGGGCGTCCCGCGTTGTTGACTCCTCTGGCGGCGGCTGGAAGCTGGGGGGAGGGGGAAGGGAGGCTACTCCTCCTCTCCTTCCCCCGCCCCATCCCTAGCCCCGCCCTCGGAGGCGCCGCTGCTGTTGGGAGGGGTGAGGGACGAGGAGCCGTCGCCGCTTTGAATTTACGTCACGAGCGGCGCAAACAGCCCTTCCTCGTCCCCCTCCCCTTTCTTCCCCCCGTCGCCTCGCTGCCGCCGTTGCCCTGGGGCCGGGCGGGCGACCGGGAGACCGCGGGGCTTGGATGCTTGGAGCAGGTAAGTTGCCGGCTGCTCCTTTCCCCGTCTCCCGCCTCCCGTTCGTTGCTTGCCAGCCCAGCCGAAGGGAAGGCGGGAGGCGAGGAAAGGCCTCTCGAAAGGAGGGGAGGCTTCGGGAGCCCGCCTCCCTTTCGGGCCGAAAGGGAGGCGGGCTCCCGAAGCCTCCCCTCCTTTCGGGAGGCCTTTCCTCGCCTCCCGCCTTCCCTTCGGCCGGGCTGGCAAGCAACGAACGGGAGGCGGGAGACGGGGAAAGGAGGCAGCTTACCTGTCGCGAGCTGCAGGCATCCAAGCGCCCTCCCGCCTCCCCCCCTCCCCCCCACCTCACCTGGACGCCGACATTTGCTGTTTTGCCCTCTGCGCATGCGCAGCGTTCTGCGCATGCGCAGAGGGCAAAACTCAAATGGAGAAACCCACCCCCGTCAATGGTGTCCCGCTTGAAGAAAAAAAAATCTGGTCACTTTAGTATTGGGGGCCATATTTCCACAGGTTCAGAACACACTTTAAATCTGTTTAAAAAATTTAAGTTTATCTGTGGCCAGGGTCAAGAGTGAAGGTTATAAATAAAAAGTAAATGAAAAGAGGGATGTTCAATATCCAATTCTTTAAAATAAGAGTAGAATACAATTTGCAGGCACTTGATTTCTTGTTCACCATAAGAAATCCATTCCATTCTTAATTTTTACAGGTTTCCTTGTCTTTTCTCTACTTTCAATGTTTTTTTTAATTTTATTTCATAATTAGTTTTACAAAATGATACACAAAAAGAAAAAGGAGGAATAAAAAAAAATGCAAGAAACAATAAAAAACAAAACAGAAAAAAAGAAATGTTACAAAATTTCTAAACATTGCATATTTGAAGTTTTAAGCAGTACACGTGTCTCATTTTAAAAGAATAAATAGTGTAAAATAAAATCTCTGATACAATCTATTCCATGCGCATTGATTCATTTTTTTTATTAGTATATCAACATGTGAGAGTGAGTTTGGAGTTTCTGAGTTCTATTACCATCTCAGGCACAAAGCCAGCTGGGTGACTTTGGGCTAGTTGCTGTCTGTTAGCTCTAGGAAGAAGGCATTTTAATGACTTCTTCCCTTTGAACAACAGGCTCAGTCTGAATTAGACCACTGTTTCTTTATAGTTAACTGGGTAAAATCAGGAACTGGAGCCCAAAGACAATTTGTAGACTGTCTGGTGTAGTTTTAAATTGCCTGGAATGAGTATGTATTTTTGTCATTGATATTTACTTTAGGTCAGAAAACAAGTACTGTGCGTACTGTACAGGTACATTAGAGAGTTTGTCTAACCAATTCCTTGGACTGAGCTAAATGGGACATGTTTCTTCTTTTTCCCAGAGCCATTGATATATCAGAAGCCTTAAAAGAACCAGGTGTGGTTGATGTAGTAACAGCTCGAGACATTCCAGGGGAAAATGGTGATGGCAAAGAGGATGTGTTTGCAGACGAGGAAGTAATTCTTGCTTTGATATTTTATTTCCATGATGTAACAGTCAAGCTTTATGCACAACTTATGCCAATATGAGTCAGTATAGGAGTTTCTTCTTGTTCTAGGATTTCTTTACCCAAGATACATATTTGCAATTACAGGTAGTCCTCGGATTACAACTGCAATTAGCTCAAAATTTCTATTATAAAGCAAGGCAGTTCTTAAGTGAGTATTGTCCCATTTTACGACCTTTTTGCCACAGTTCTTAAGCGAATCACTGCAGTTGGTAAGTGAATAATGCAGCAAATCTGGCTTCCTCGATTGACTTTGCTTGTCAGGGGCCAGCTGAGAAGATTAGAAATGGTAATCACATGATCCCAGCACAGTGCAACTGTCATAGATACATGCCAGTTGCCAAGGATCTGAATTTTGATCACATGACCTTGGGAATGCTGCAACAGTTGCAAGTGCGAAAACTGGTGATATGTCACTTTTTTCAGTGGTGGTGTTACTTCGAATGGTCACTGAATAAATGATTGTAAGTAGAAGACTACCTGTATCCTGCTTGCTCAATCTTTTAGAATATTGGAAATTATTGATTTTGGTGAAATAAACTAACATGGAAAATTTTCGTGACTATCAAAATATCACTCACATGTGCTTCACTGACTACAAGAAAGTCTTCTATTGTGTTGAATCATGGGAAGCTATGGAGAGCCCTACAAGACCTGGGGGTACCAGCACATCTGATCAACTTGTTGAAATCACAAATCAGGAAGCTACTCCGCAAATACCCTATGGAGACTCCGATTGGTTTAAGATAGAGAAAGGAATGACAAGGTTGCATTCTTTCCATTTTCTTATTGAATCTGTATGTTGAAGCTAGATCTCGAAGAATCAAAAATTGGGGTAAAGATTGGAGGAAGAAACATCAACGATCTTGGATATGCTGACAATACAAGTCTCCTATTAAAAAACAAAGAAAGCCTGGAACATCTGATCAAGAAGATCAAAGAAGAAAGTGAGAATTTTGGTCCCTTCCTGAACATCAAAAAGACCACTGCAAAGACTGGAAATGTCAAAATGGAAATTGATGGTGAAGAGATAGAATGCGTGGAAAAATTCAATTTCCTAGGGTCGCAGTTCGCTCAAAGTGGTGAAAATAAAACGTTGGATTGCAATGGTTCACATAGCAATGATGAACATGAGCCAAATATGGAAAAGCAAGGACATCAGCTTGGCAACCAAATGTAGGTTAGTCCACTCTATTGTGTTTCCCGTAGCTACCTGTAAGCAAGACAGAAAGAAAACTGACTTGTTTGAGTTGTGGTGCTGGAGAAGGCTTCTGCGTACTCCTTAGACAGCAAAGGTGGCCAACAAGCAAGTACTGAAGCACATAATACCATGTCACTGGAAGGAAAAAAAATCACAAAACCGTGTCTCACTTATTTTGACCGTGTCATGTGGGGGAATTCACTGGAGAAAGCAATTATGTTGGGAAGAGTTAGCAGTAAAAGGAAGCTAGGCTGCCAAAGAACATGATGGCTGGACACCATCAAAGATAACATCAGCCAGAGCATACAAAAAACTCAAAGAAGCAGTGCAAGATTGGAAGATGTTGGACAGACCTGGCGCATAGAGTTGCCAAGACTCGGACATGACTGAATGGATAACATCATCACCACCACCAAACTAACAAATCAAACAAGGAGAAATAACTATAGATTTGAGCACTCCCCACCATAGGAACAGTCAAAGGTTTCCACACAACTCTTCAGGAGAAGATTAGGGGTGCAGAAGATCGATGGGAAGGGGAGAGAAAAATCTGTTCTACCCACCCGGGAACTTTGTTTTAAAAAAGATAAATAACCTTACAACAAGTTTATAGAGATAAATCAAATCATGTTTTTACTGTACTGTATTCAAAAGTCATGCAGTTTCTATGGTTTGGGTTTCATGCAGGTAATATTCATTGGGCATATTATATGTGGTGTCGTCGCAACATCCTTTGAGTGTGCAAAACAAGCTGCAAAAAAAGTGAAGATTGACTATCAAGATCTGGAAGTGATTCTGACAATTGAGGTAAACATTTGGGAAACTTTTTGGACTCTTTGATTCCATTTCTGGGTTGGAAATGGCGTTGCTCAGTTTTATTATTCTGGGGGACTTCAATCTGCCTTCTCTAGGAGCGGGGTCTGAGGTGGACTGGGAGTTCATGGCCACCATGATGGCCACAAGCCTTCCCAGATAATCCAGAGCCTGACATGGAGTAGTTGTCACACTCCAGATCTGGTGATTGTGTTGGAGCAATGGCTACATGATCTAAAATTGGGGAACTCTTGCTATCGCTCTTGTCATGGTCATGAGGTGTTTTAGTGCTACTATCCACCGCAGTGAAGTTGGACCCATTAGATTGGTCTGCCCCCTGCCCCCAATGACTGATGCACCTGGATGGCTTTCCATTTGGTCACTGCCTGGATTAATAGGGCAGCTGAGGGATTGAATTGGATTATACCCATGTCACCCCTCTTAGGGATCTCATCACTATGCATGGTTCACAGAGATGCTGAGGAGATTAAGGTTCTTAACACTGTGAGTTTAGCACCTGCCCTTACTAAGTGGGATGGTGTAGGGCAGTGATGGCGAACCTTTTTTTCCTCGGGTGCCAAAAACGTGTGCGCACGCGCTATCACACATGCGCGAGTGCCCACACCCATAATTCAATGCCTGGGGAGGGCAAAAACGGCCTGTTTCCCAACTTCTGGTGGGCCTGGTAGGCCCATTTTTCGCCCTCCCCAGGCTCCAGAGGCTTCCCTGGAGCCTGGGGAGGGCAAAAACGCCCTCCCTTGTCCTCCCAGAAGCCCTCTGGAAGCCTAAAATGCCCCCCCAGAGCCTCCGTGCAAGCCGAAAATCAGCTGGCTGGGGCGCACATGTGCGCTGGAGCTGAGCTGGGGCAACGGCTCGCGTGCTGGCAGATATGGCTCCGCGTGCCACCTGTGGCACGCGTGCCATAGGTTCACCATCACTGGTGTAGGGTTTGGAGCTCTCTTCTCACCTATTTAACATAGCCGTTGAGTGAACTCATCTGTCACCATGGGCTGAGGTATCATTAGTATACTGATGATATCCAATTATATATATCGGCCCCAGTGAACTGAGGAATGCTCTTCGGATGTCCCTTATCCCAGCCTGCAGACACTGGGATAAGGAACATCTTATCCCAGTGTCTGCAGGCTGTGAGGATCTGCATGGGGAACAACAGGCTTCAGAAGAACCCTGGCAAGATTGAGTGGCTTTGGATTTTGGGGCCTGCCAGTTCTAGGACTATGCCATCTTTGGTGTTAGATCGGGTTGCACTCCCCCAGATAGACCCAGCGCACAATCAGGGAACCTCTCCGACTCATGACTCCTGCTCAAAGAGCAGGAGGCAATTGTGGCTACGAAGGCTTTGCACAGCTTCATGTTGGGATCCAGTTGCACCAGTTCCTAGACTTGGAGGCCCTGCTCACAGTTACTTATGTCCTAGTCACCTCCAGATTGAACTATAGGTTGACCTTGACTTAAAATTGTTTGTTCAACAATGGTTCATAGTTACAACAGCCTTTGGAGAAAGGGCTTTATGACTTGTGCTCACACTTGAGAACATTGTACATCTCTGGGCTCACAAGATTGGAATTTTGCTGCTTGGCAATCTGCTCACATTGAAATGCCCCACAATCATGTGATTGTGATTTGCAACCTTTTTTGCTGGTTTCTAGTTGGTTTCCCATTTACTGGTTTCTGGCAAAAAAAGGCGGGGGGGACATCCATTAGGGAAGCTGGATACATGTAACGACCACGTGATTCACCTAACGACCATGTGATTCCCTTAACAATGGTTGTAAAACCAGGTCTGTTCAAATGGTGTCTCAATTTACAACTGCACTGATAACCATAATTCTGATCCCAGTTGTGGTCATAAGTCGAGGATTACCTGTACTGTAATGCACTCTACTATGGGGCTGCCCTTGAAGACAGGGATGGGATTGAAAATCAGCCAGTTTTTGTATTTACGGGTTTGGCGAACTACGTGTACATTAACATCCGGTTCGCCTGAACTGGTCCAAAGCGGCTGAATCCCACCCCTGCTTGAAGAGTATCTGGAAACTTCAACTGGTACAGAATGAATCAGCAGGGACAGTAATTTGTGCTTCCAGAAGAGCACAGGTTACACCTCTGATCTGCTAGCTGCATTGATTGCCAGTCTGCTTCTGGGTCCAATTCAATCTTGTAGTTTTGACCCTTGATGGTGAACATGGCATGGATTGCATTACTTAGGGATTCCCTCCTTGATTATATCTGCCCACCTCATCTGATCTGGCAGAGAGGGCATGCATCAGATCTCCTCTGCTAGAGACTTACATTTTGCAGGTCTTAGGAGGTGGACCTTCTCTGCCATTGCTATGTGAATTTCAACACTTATTCTGGCTTGTATATTAGTCCTTAAGCTACTGCTAATCAACTGCATAAGAATAGAGTATTATGAGAGCAGAAAACAACATTTATTTAATTCTGACATCCCTTCCTCCATTAATTTGTTTTTTAAAACTAAAAACTCCAAATTGCTTTTCCCTTTTCCAACAGGAAGCTATTCCTATTTTTTAATTATTTGGAGTGCTCTTTTCTTTTGGCAAGTCTCTCTATGCATTTTTGAGAAATGTCTGATGCAACAAAGAATCAAATCAAAAAGAGCAGAGAAGTCAGGAAGAAGAGAAGAGCTCTATGACACCTTTATTCTTTATCTATAGTTTGCCCAGTAAAGCCGAGGTGAACCTAAAATAGATTATGTTTAATTGATGCATCAGGGGCTTATTTTTCATGCGCTAACAAGAGCAGATACAGGAATCCTCTGTAGGTTTCCCATCTGCACCATGGGTTTTAGGGAAGCTTCATCCCTTTTCTCACATCCCAATTTTATCTCCTCAATTTTAAAGTTTTTCCAAATGGAAACTCTCTGATCTGTATTCAGCAGTTGCTCGAAGACATGACTCCTTTCAACCCAAAAATATTAAACAGTCAAATCATTTATATCCAGCCTGCCTCACTTTGACATATGCAGTTCTGGTTGTGAATTGCATATGTCAAAGTGTGTGTGTGAGAGAGAGAAAGAGAGGGGGGGAAGGAGGGGGAGAGAGAGAGAGAGAGAGAGAGAGAGAGAAAGAGAAAGAGAAAGAGAAAGGAGAGAGAGAGAAAGAGAAAGGAGAGAGAGAGAGAAAGAGAGAGGGGAGAGACAAAGACAGAGAGAGACAGAGAGAGAAAGGAGAGAGAGAGAAAGAGAGAGAGAGGAGAGAGAGACACACAGAGAGAGAGACATACAGAGAGAGAGAAAGACAGGGAGGGAGGGAGGGAGGAGAGAGAGACAGAGACAGAGACAGAGACAGAGACAGAGACAGAGACTGAGACAGAGACAGAGACAGAGATAGAGACAGAGAGAAAAAGGTAAAGAACACACCTGAGGCTGGGTGTGGCAAGAAGTGACTGGGAGGGGAGGGGTGAGTCGGGGCTAGCCAGGGCTGGTTCTCTGCCCTAATGCCCGGCTGGGTAGGTGTGGCTGGGGGGGGTCATGTGACTGGATGGGACTGAGTGACGTTGAGTTGGCCATGCCCACCCAGTCACACCGGTTGTTAAATTATTGGCTCCTGGTATTTTCTTTTCTGTGGGAAACGGGTCCAAATGGCTCTTTGAGTGTTTAAGGTTGCAGACCCCTGGACTAACCCAACCGAGTCATACTCCTAGACAATCAGGGTTCGTCAGTTGGAACCTTGACATTTAATTTCAAATAACATTAATCCAGGCAGTGTGGATCAGAAATTCACCAAGCATTCCTAAGAATGGGCAGGCATTACTTTCTTGAAAGGTAGTGATACGTTGGCTCACATAAAGATAGCACAACTCAACAAAGCCAGTATGCTATACCATATACTTTTCTGAAATATGTTTCCCATTTATACACATGAAGCTGAATGACCTCTTTTACAGAATAAGAATTAGGAGCTGAGTGCTACTCACAGCACACAGGCAATGTCCCTACCTTTGGCCAGTATGAAATAATACAGTTTGGGAAATGACTTTATTTTTCATGACAGATATTTTATTTTATTTTGATGATCAGCTATTTCATGAACTGGGAAGAAGCCAATTGCGTTCATATTTGCAATGAGACAATTTCTTAACTAGAGTAAAGTCAATGCAATTGTACCGAGACAAAATATGATACATTCATTCTGTAGTATCTTCTGGGTTCTAGAATTTGATCTCAAAATTTCCTTCTCTGTTCCAGGAAGCAATTAATCATAACTCCTTCTTAGCAAAAGATAAAAAAGTTGAAAGAGGAGATGTGGAAAAAGCATTTCAGACTGTGGACAAAATTATTGAAGGTAAGAAGTATCAATCCTGAATAACCATGAAGTCCCAGTAATAAGCAGTATGTTTCTATAGTGTAGATTCAGTTAGTTCATTGACTTTTTGCTTAAACTCAATACAAGTGAACTTTTCACCTATGGATCAGAAGGTTTGCCTAAAATGAAATATTTATCATAGGATAAATGCATGAAATATTCCCTGCTTTGATATTTCTTTGCTATTTATCATTCTGCTTTTATTGTTTTTGTCAGAGTTACGCAATAAATCAGAAAGCTTCAAAAGATAACTGCATTTTGCTGATTCAAATAACTTCTTTATAAGTAGAATAAAACATTTACAATACCACACTTTCTTTCACCACATGTTGAGATGTTTTCATAGCAAGCTTTAATGGTGGACAGACTAAACCACACCCTTCTTCTTGCTAAGTTTCTGGACATGCTCAAATAACACTTCAGCCTGATTGGCTGACTCAATCACATGGCTCTTCCAGTCATGAATATTCCAACACTCCTCCCTTCATTACTGGGAGAGACACCAGACCTATTGGATTTAAACATTTCCTGTAATGGACACCACCCAATGGTTTGGTCATCATGTCTGCTAAATTATCCTCTGAAGAACAATGATGTAAACGTATCAATTTTTCTTTTACAGCTTCCCTGACATTACAATACTTAATGTCCACATGTTTACTTCTGTTCTTCACTCTGTCACCTGTTGCCATTTTTATACAAGCAGCATTATCTTCATAAACAGTTACAGCTTCATTTACATTTACATTTAAATCTTGTAACAACTGTACATACCAAACTACTTCAGAACATAACTCAGACAATGCAATAAACTCTGCTTCTGCAGTTGAAATAGCAACCGTTGTTTGTTTTCTGGACTTCCAACCAATTAAAGCCCCTCCAAACATTATTACAATTCCAGAATTAGACTTTCTGGTTTTTACATCATTTGCATAATCACTATCAACATAACATTTCAATTTTAATTCTTCAGTGACCTTTATTTGAAGACCCAAATTCACAGTTCCCTTCAAATACCTGAGAATTCTTTTCACACCCATCCAATGCAACTTTGTAGGTGTAGCAGTAAAGCGACTTAAGATGCTCACTGCACAAGCTATGTCTGGTCTGGACCACTGTGACAGATATAACAAACTCCCTATTGCAGAGTGATATATCTCCTGATCACAGGCTTCACTTTTGTCCTCACCCAAACTATTGTAAAAATCTGTGCTCATAGGTGTAGGAGCAATATTACAATCTTTCATGTTATATTTCTCTAATAATTGTTCAATTTTTCTCCTTTGACTGAGAATATAACCCTTTTCAGTTTTTTGTATCTCTACACCGAGATAATTCTTTATTTCTCCCAAATTCTTTAATTCAAATTTCTTTTCTAACTTATTAGCAAATTCTTTAACTTGTGATGTATCCTTTGCAATGAAACAAAGATCATCCACAAATGCTAATAATAGACAATTCCCACCTTGTAACTTTCCAGTGTATATGCAACCATCAGCTTTGCAACTCTTGAACCCAAGACCTTTCAATGCAGTATCAAGACAGATATTCCAATTTCTGGCTGACTGCTTCAGCCCATAAATGGCCTTGTTCAATTTATACACCATGTTAGGCTTTTTATTTTCATACCCTGGCGCTTGAACCATATAAATTTCTTCCTCTAATTCAGCATTGAGGAATGCAGTGGTTATATCAAAATGCCAAATTCTATGCCTGTAAGCTGATGCTAATGCCAGTGCTAGTCTTATGCTCTCAGCTTTTACAGTTGGCGCGAACACCTCATCATAGTGCACATTCTTTAATTGAGAAAAACCTTGTGCCACCAATCTTGCCTTATACTGTACTTCATTATTGGGTAATACCTTTTTCTTGTATACCCACTTACATCCTACAGCTTTCGTACCCTGTGGCAAAGTCACAGATGTGAACACTTTATGATCGCCCATGGATTTCATCTCTTTATCCATGGCTTCCTTCCACTTTTCTTGTTCAACTTTTGGTAATGCCAATACTTCCTTATAGTTTCTTGGCTCATACGACACATTATACACTTTAACTTTACTGGCAGAATACCTGTCTGGCGGTACCCCTCTGTTCCTACGCTCTGACCTACGTGGCATTGCCTGTTCTTGTGTTTCAAGCTTTTCTGGCTTCATATCTTGTTCAGACTCTCCTCCCTGAACATAGACACCTTCAGTAAATGATTCACCATCATTAAATGAGTTATTGTCACTAAGTGGATCACCGTCGCTAAGCGGATCACTGTCGCTAAGTGAGACATTTTCAGAATTTGCATCAATTCTGTTCCAATTTTGTTCTGCAAAACTAGCAGACCTTGAAATCACTATCCTTTTACTTCCATCGCTAAAGCGATACCCTTTTGAGCCTGGCTCATAGCCCACAAATCTGAGCTTTCTAGCCTTTTGTTGTCCCTTTCTTCTGATTGCCTTTGGAATATGTACCCAAGCAGTACTTCCAAATATTTTTAAATGTGCTAGAGAAGGCTTTCTCCCATATAACATTGCATATGGAGTATTATTGATGGATGAACTCCACAGCCTATTTACTAAATAATTGGCAGTCAGTATGGCTTCACCCCAATATGACCTGCTCATACCAGAATCCTCCAGTAATGAGTCTTTCATTGTTTGCAAAACACCATTCCTCCTTTCAGCCACTCCGTTCTCCCCCGGTGTGTAAGGATTTGTGCGCCTGTGTCTTATTCCCAATTGTCTCAACCATTGTTGAAAATTTGTTGACATAAATTCAGAACCTCTGTCAGTTTGCAACTGACATACCTGTTGTTTGTACCTTCTCTCTACAAAGCTTAACCATTGCTTAAATTGCTGTAGCACCTCTGTTTTACTCTTAAGTAAGTAGCAAAACCCAAACCTGCTGTAGTCATCCACAATGACCAGCGCATACTTTGCTCCTCCCAAACTGGCTTGCATAGGCCCAATTAAATCAGCATGCACCAGTTCTAGAGCTTTTGTGGTTTGTCTTGTGCTAAACTTGCTAACTGGGAATGCTTTGGATTTCGATGCTTTGCATACTGCACAATCCAAATATCCCTTACATCCCTTCAAATCTAATCCTTCTGCAAATTCTTTCATTTGTTGAACAACCTTAAAATTAGCATGACCAAGTCGTCTGTGCAGAAGATGAACACACGAATTGTGTTCTGCTACATTTTTAAATATCTGGGAACAATGTGGGACCTTTTCTCCCTGCAATACATAAAGATTATCCTCTTTTATGCCCTGTGCACAAACAATCCCATTTCTTTGGATGATACACTTCCCATTAACAAATGTGGTTTCATAACCTTGCTTGTCTAAACTAGACACACTTAACAAATTATGCTCCATTTCAGGTACACATAACACATCAGTAAACCTGGATTTCAAATATGGAATTTGCACATCGCCTCTTCCAATGATTTTAGCCTTTTGACCATTGGCTAAGGCCACTTCTTCATGGTTTCCTGGGAAAAATCTGGAAAATAAGTCAGAATTATTAACAATTGTTTGACTAGCCCCACTGTCAATCAACCATTTGTCTCTATTGTTATTATAACAAACTTTTGCAACTGCAATCTGTCCTTGCAAATAATGTCTCTTGTCTTGCATATTTCTTCTCTGTGTACAGCTTTTCTGCAGATGATTGGTTTCTCCACAAATGAAACATGCTTTCTTATCTTGCTTGCAGAATTGTGGCTGTGTAACTTGATCTCTCCTGCCTCTGCTCTCCTCTTGTCTGCAGACACCTCGGCTGTTGCTAGAGATAGGCAGCCTGTGGAAAATTTTGCTGGAGACTTGCTGTAAGTTTCCACTGTACTCCTTGTTGGGCCCCCGCCTGTGGAATTTTCCATCAGCATGGCTGAAAAGCCTTTTCTCATATTCATTCAATAAACACGATTTCAAAGCCTCCAAATTCAAATCTGCTTCTGGCTTACTTTCAAAAATAGCTGATACAGTCTCCCAGCTTTGATCCAAACTATTTAACACTAATAAAACTTTCTGGGACTCTGGAAACTTTACTCCACGTTGCTCCAATTCTAGAAAATTAGACTGCATTTTCATTAAATGATCTTCCATAGAATCTCCTGTCTGCAAACTCATTCTGAAAAGCTTTCTTGAAAGTTGGACCACATTACACGCAGAAACATTGACATGTACTGCTTTCAATTTCTGCCATATTTCTTTTGCAGACTTTAATTCAGCTACATTTAAGAATTGATCATCCCCCAGACTTAAAAGAAGATAAGCCATAGCTTTGTCATGAGCCTTTTGATCTGCTGCTCCAAGCACTTGTGGGGGGTCTGCTACGATGTCCCATAATTCTTTTGCTTTCAAAAAACATTCCATTTTTGCAGCCCAAATTAAATAATTTTTCTTCCCCAATTTAGGTATTGGACTGTCTTTAAATTCCATAGCAGCAGCCATCCTGCTTTATTTTTCTTCTCTGCCTGTTCCTTTAACAACACAGACAGCTTCTTATCAGCTTTAAATTACAATGCAGTTTTAACTTTACTTCTTGAGCGATTTCTGGGCCCATAACCTGTCAGAGTTACGCAATAAATCAGAAAGCTTCAAAAGATAACTGCATTTTGCTGATTCAAATAACTTCTTTATAAGTAGAATAAAACATTTACAATACCACACTTTCTTTCACCACATGTTGAGATGTTTTCATAGCAAGCTTTAATGGTGGACAGACTAAACCACACCCTTCTTCTTGCTAAGTTTCTGGACATGCTCAAATAACACTTCAGCCTGATTGGCTGACTCAATCACATGGCTCTTCCAGTCATGAATATTCCAACAGTTTTTGGTCTGTTGTTTGATGAACTTTCAAGAATACCCAAACTGTATTGCCAAGGGAAATCTGAGAATTGATCCAATACATCCAGAGAGATACAGACTGAGGGAGACAAAGTTAGGATCTAGATTGAACTAACGTATTTTTCGGAGTATAAGACGCACCGGAGTATAAGACGCACCTTAATTTTGGGGGAGGAAAACAAGGAAAAAAGGCCTCTGCCTCCCAGCAATTTGCCAAACAGCAAACAGCACAGATGATATACACTGTTTGCTGTGTATTTCTGTGCATGTGTGCCTGACCCATTGAAATAGCAAAGAATTGGAGAAATGTACATAATGCCAGAAAGTTTTCTTAAATGTAATCACACCAACTCCTTCAATAATAACAAAGCTGGAAGGGACCTTGGAGGTCTTCTAGTCCAACCCCCTGCTTAGGCAGGAACCCTACACCACTTCAGTTCTAACTTCAGTCCCAATTGTCCTAACTGTCAGGAAATTTACTGAACAGGACACTATTACATTTCAGATTATACTTTTACAGATCTTTAAATTTTATGTGGCTTTCTGGAAGTATACATTCTCTGCTATTTAAAAGAAGATACAAAAGCACTGGGCCTCTTCAGAGCAAGCATTTATTTTAAAAAGATTCTTCATTTTGTTAAGTTGTCTAGAACAATAATAAAGCAGTCTTTAAAAAATAAGTCTAATAATTTGAACACTCTACAAACATTTAACAAAGTAACAGAATCTGCCTCTACCTAGGATAGAACTCACAACCTTCTGATTGTGAGGCAAGAGCTCTTTCCTCTAGGCCACAGCAGCTTACAGTTTACTTCCTTTCAATTTCAGCAAACAAACATTGCCACAGTCTATTTCAATTTGTCTTCTCACAGCCACCATAGTTAGCTTCATTTTACCATGTGGCTTCTGAGTCAGCTGTGTGTCGGGAGGCAGATACTTTCTTCTTGTGCTAGTCAGGCTTTGCCCTGCTTGCTGTAAGAGGTAAATTGCTGGCAGGCAGAGGCCAAAGGGTGGGGGTGGCTGGGTGGGTGGGGCTACATTCAATGTATAAGACCCACCCAAGTTTTCACCCTCTTTTTGAGGGTAAAAAGGTGCGTCTTATACTCCGAAAAATACGGTAAGTAATGAAATCAGATACTAATTATTTTGCTGGTACTATTGTTTTTAATAGGTGAAGTCCACATTGGGGGTCAAGAACATTTTTACCTGGAAACAAGTAGTGTGTGTGTCATTCCAAGAAAAGAAGATAATACTATGGATATATATGTGTCCACTCAGGATGCTGCACGTGTACAGGTGAGATAACCTGAGGTTTTGCCATTGATTCAGCAGTAACTATGAGGCAAGACAAGTCACATACCCACTCATCCAAAGATGCTCTAAAATTGTATTGATTTTTGTGTTCATTAATATTAGTTGATTTTATTGCCTCTGTTTATTTTGTGCTTATAACCAGGTATCTATGGAGATTCCCAGTCATCTCTGTCATGGTTGTCACAAAGGTGCTTTTCAAAAGGCAACTGGACTTTCTTTTTTTCCCCTTGAAGACATTTTGCTTCTCATCCAAGAAGCTTCTTCAATTCAGAACTGAAGAGATTTTTGAATGAGAAGCAACGTGTCTTCAAAGAAAGCCCAGTTGCTGTTTGAAAAGCACATTTAGGGTTATAACCAGGTAATTTACAAAAATTAAATACAATTTTAAAACAACAAGGAAGGCAATAAAGGCCATTAAAATTACTTTTCAGTTTGAGATGAACCACTGTTGGAACATGATCCTATCCTTTGTGGTAGGATAGATCAAGAACCCCGCACCCCATCTCCTGCATGCTTCCTCTGTTTATATTCATCAGAGTGAGCAGAAACTAGAAGGCTTTTTGCAAAATGATTGAGATAGGGTTGGGGAAGTTCCAATGAGCATAATTCCAAAATCACTTCCACAAGACAAGAATCTTTCAAGAACCTTTAACTGACAGTAACAGTGGATCCAGAGAAATGTGTTTATATGTACAATCCTGAGCATAGAATTCCCAAATACATATATACATAGAGTTGGAATTCTATGTGTTCATAGGTATACATGCTGTAAATTATTAAGTGGGGATATGCTGTTTGACAGGTATAGACTAACCTGGGAATGCTTTTCTTTTTTATAGAATATGGTGGCTTCTGTGTTAGATGTTCAGAGCAATAAGATCATGTGCCATACGAAACGAGTTGGAGGAGGTTTTGGCGGAAAAACAACTAAACCTCCATTTTTTGCAGCGGCAGCAGCAGTGGCTGCAAAGAAGTAAGTGCTAAACTAAAGAACAACCATTTCAAATAACTGAAACCCAGTTCATATATTTAATGGTTTCTTGTTTATTTTATCTGGTTTTCTAAAATTATGGACATCAATTTGCTATGAAGAAAATTATTTATTTATTTAGGGTGTAGACTATAGAGGCCCAGAGACTCTACACCAGGGGTATCAAACTCAAGGCCCGCAGGCCGCATCTAGCCCGCAGGGTGCTTAAATCTGGCCCACGGGGCTGGCCTGGAAGTAGCAAAAGACCGGCCCACAGTGCCTCTGGAAGCCAAAATGGGGTGTGGGAAAGCATGCGCAGCCCTCCGTGTCCCGTTTTCAGCCTGGATGGCCTCCTGAAGCACTCTGCCAGCCAAAACAGGGCATGGGGGTTCCCCACATCCCATTTTGGCCAGCAAAGTGCTGCAGGAGGCCATCCAGGTCAAAAACAGGGCACTAAGGGGCACGTGTGCCCCCCGGGGCCCCATTTTGGCTGGCAGGGTGTTGCAGGAGACATCCGTCCTGGCTCCCCCCCCAACCTGCCAATGGAAGAGAACTACAATGCTGATCCAGCCCTTGAAGAAATCCAGTTTGACACCCTTGCTCTACTGAATACTCACTGAGCCTCATCCTTCTTATGTTATATAAGAAGACAGGTGGCAGCTTTAAAAGTTAACTGTTTTTAAAGTTGCATCATACTTAATAGCAGTAGAGTATTGACTATAATGTATCTTCCATATAAATTAGATTGTTGCACTTCTCTTTCTTTCACCAGCTTTTTTGAATGTTGCAGTTAAGTTATCAATGAAATGTAGCTAAAGATCCTAATAATCTAATACAGTATTTGTTGATGTGCTCCAGTTCGCACACATCATCTTCTTTGAATTTAGGTAGAAACCTGATGTCTGTTAAGCTGTTGTATATGGAAATTGTGATAATATTGATACTGCTTGCATATAAAAACATATATAAAACTTTTGATACCTAATGGCTTGATTTCCAACTGTGTCTCCCATAAACACCAGTGTGTCCATACACAACTTTGGGGTCCTTTTGTCATCTTCAGTACCTCACCTGTTTTTATGTTTATCATTTTAATTAAAGTCATTTAATGGAAAATCAGAAACCAAAGCACCAGCTTCAAGCATAACTTTTTAAAGAATATTCCTAGGGCTGCACTTGCCTGTATGCATTTTTAAAAGATAAAAGCCAGTGAGGTACAGTAGCTAAAATGTTAGACTGGCACTGAGGACACCCAAGCTCTAACCTATCCCTAGTCAGAGAATGTCACTGATACCGTAATACTGGGATAGTCACCCTCTCTCAGCCACATCTTCTTCATAGGAAAATATGTGGGGGAAACACAGAAGGAAGGAGCATGATGTACACCACTAATCCCCCCCCCTCTTATCCTGCCTTTATTATTTTTACAAATGACTCAAGGCAGCAAATATATCCATCACACCTTCCTTCTCCTGTTTTTCCCACAATAAAAGCCTGTGAGGTGAGTTGGACTGAGAGAAAATGACTGGTCGAAGGTCATCCATCTGGCTTTCATGGCTATGGTGGAACTGAACTCATGGTCTTCTGCTTTCTAGTCTGGTGTTTTAACCACCAGATCAGAGGTGGGTTCTAAAAAAATTTACTACTGGTTCTGTGTGCGTGGCTTATTTGGTGGGCGTGGCTTGGTGGTCATGTGACTGAGTGGGCGTGACCAACTCAACATCACTCACAGCAAGGTGGGGCGGCACCTTGCTGTGAGAGACATCGAGTTGGCCACGCCCACTCAGTCACATGACAGAGACAGGGCGATTTCCTACATACCTTCCCCCCTTTGGGCTGACAAAATAAAAGCCTGCCTGCCGAGCCTGCCTGCTGAGCAGCCCGGACTGGAAAACGCATGGCTGGGGCGAAGGAATGTTTAACAAGCTCCAATCTTGCTGCAAACCTGGGTTATGTTTTGGGGTGGTTTTTTTGTGTGTTTTGCCAGAAGCCCCTCGGAGATGCACTATAGGGAGGGGAGGGGAGGGGAGGGAGAGAGAGAGAGAGAGAGAGAATGTACAGTATGTTGAGGTAGTAAAAAGCAATGTGAACTGAAATGAGAATGTTTGCCTGCTGATAAGTGCCAATTTCATCATTAACATATCTATCATAAGAGATACTTTATGCCCATAAGAAGTTGGTACAAAAGTAGCCCAAAGACTTGGAAATCCTTGCACTATGGTGTATGCTCTTTGGTGTCCTAGCAACTCATCATAATGTTGCATACATTTTTGTAGAACAGGTTGTCCAGTTCGTTTTATCCTGGAGCGAGAATATGACATGCTAATAGTTGGAGGCCGACATCCGCTTTATGGAAAATATAAAGTAAGCTATTTTTATTCTAAATGGCAGCACTTTTATATACCTAAATTATTACCTCACACAGACTTACTTTATCCTTGCCCATCAGCAAAAACACCATTTCTCTTTCTGGTCTATTCTGTCCCCTTATACTGCTGCTGTACACAATGTCTTGGACGGTGCAGAAAGCCTGCAGAAATCAGGCATCTTCTAGACATAGGGCAGGTTTAACCCAAGGCAAAAAAAGTATCTTTATGAGTTATTTCGGTCAGTATCTCCCATGCATGCTCTGGTAATCTCCCATTCAGAACCTTCCTTCCTTCCTTCCTTCCTCCCTCCCTCCTTCCTCCCTTCCTTCCTTCCTTCCTTCCTTCATGTTTTATGTGTGACTGTTTTTGAGAAAGATTCAAAAATTGGGCAGTTTTAAGTGTATCGTGTTAGTGCTTCATCACCTGCAATAGCTGCCAATCTATTAACAGTTTGAGATCACTGAAATATTCCCTTCTTTAACTTATTTCTTTCCAGAGATTTTGCTTATTTTTTTTCAGAGATTTTGCTTAGGAGCAAAATGCTAAGCAAAAGAGATGAGTAGCTGTCAAGAAAACTCCTTAAGTGGAGACACATTAGCAGTCAAATTGTCTCCCCAACAAAAAAGCTTATCTGACACACAGCTTATTGTCCTTTCAGCACCATCAGAATTGTTGAAGAAAGAAAATTAAAGATGTAATAAATGCTGGTGCTTTTGTTGCCCAGAAAAAATTCCAATAAACTTCAGGGGATTCAGACGAAGGAGATAATGTATTTCTAACAATACACTGTTCTCATTTTAGGTGGGATTCATGAAAGATGGCAAAATTAAAGCTGTTGACCTTCTGCTCTATATAAATGGTGGATGTACACCAGATGAATCTGAATTGGTAGGTTTCTTTATAACATAAGACTCATAGATGGGAACAATATATCTAGTGCTGGTTGAGAGAAAAATAATCTTATTCTTGCTGATGATAGAATATTTGAATATTTTATTTATTTGGCCAAGTGTGATTAGACACACAAGGAATTTGTCTCTGGTGCAGAAGCTCTCAGTATATATGCAAAGCAACAGAAATTGAATATGAGTTGAATGCTATTTAGGATATACCGTGCAGTTCTCAATCTTAGAAAATAATTAAACGGATTTAAATGTTGAAATGAATCCTTTCAATTAAAAGTTCTTAAGAACAAGGAAAGATACCTGATATGCATTCCAGACTACAAACTCAGATTCACAAGCCACATCTCCTTAGGATAGAGAAGTTTCCTTGTTAAGGTCAGATTACCCCAGTCCTTTCCTCTGCTGGTTTCAGAAAAAAATAACAGTTTAAAGTGGAGTAGAAAAAGTGAATGGTGAGAAACTGGAAAACAATTGACTTTCCATTGCCCGCTACAGTCTCTGACAAAAATTTGGAATCTCCAAAAAGCTGGAAAGGTCCAAGAAATCGGAGTAGGGTTGATTTAGGAAGCCTTTTGCTTTTATTGAAAATGGAAAATACATGGAGTATTTGTACTAGGTTCTTTACTCTCCTGTTTTCTGTGACTTGAAGCCAAATTCATAGCAAAGCTACCAAATTCAAGGACTACCTGTTTGCACAGTTCCTGCATCAGCCTCACAACAATACATTCTGCATGGCCGCATAGAAATAGCCCTCATCTTATAACTATTTGTTTAGTGATCATTTAATGTTACAGTGACATTGAAAAAAGGTGATTTACAACCAGTCCTTGCAGTTACAAGTGTCGTAGCATCCCCATGGTCACATGATCAAAATTTGGGCACTTGGCAACCAGCATGTATTTACAACAGTTGCAGCATCCTTTGATCATACAATTGCCATTTGCAACCCTACCCAGCCAGCTTCTGACCAGCAAAGCCAATAGAGGAAGACAGATTCACACAATGACTGTGTGATTCGCTTAACTGCAGTGATTCACTTACCAATTGTGCCAAACAAACGTTATAAAATTGGTTGTAATTCATTTAAAAACCTCCGTGTTTCATAATGGAAATTCTGGTCCCAATTGTGGTCGTTAAGTCAAGGACTACCTATATAAAATAAGGCATATAATAACTAAAAGTAGTTGAATCTGCGTGGTTATGGTCTGCTAGATATGGTTTACTCCTTTTCATTTCAACTTTACGCCCATGGTTATATTTGCCTTCTGCTGCTTAATGAACACAATAACAAACTCATTTGAATTTGATTATAAACTGGGTGTTTATTTTCCACCTTCATCCATATTTTGTGCTCTGCTTATGAATTTTTTTTGTAAACATAATCCTCCTGTGATCTATGTTTTATAGAAAAGGCTCTTCATTTGTAGCAGATCGACTCCACTTTGTATTCTGCCAATGTATTGTATTATTTTGGAGATTTTTCTTTTTTATCATAGTTGCAAGCTGCTGTGTTGCCATTTTTTATGTCCATGTTTTAATTCTTGAAGTTTTTAAAAAAGAGAGGGTGGGCAGAATTCTGTAGTCACCCTGTCTCTGTGCCATATGATAAATGATAGCACTGGTATAAATTCCCACTGTCTTTCCCCACTGGTGTTAGCTGGTGAATGTCAGGCGATAGCTTCTTGGAAGATAGATAGAAGATAGAAAGACAGAAAGAAAAATAGAAGCTGGATAGTGACAGCAGGAACCTAAGGATGCTAAGAATTAAAATGTGAGGGTAACACCATAAGATACGATAATTAACAGGTTTATTATCTATTCCTATCCATTAGGTAATCGAGTATGTGGTGCTAAAATGTTTTGGTGCATATGATATCCCCAACTTCCGAAGCCAGGGATGGGCCTGCAAGACAAATTTACCATCAAATACTGCATTTCGAGGGTTTGGATTTGCGCAATCAGCCTTAAGTGCGGAAATGTGGATAGCAGCTGTGGTTGACTGCCTTGATCTCCCACCTGATAAGGTAAATAAAGGAATGGGAAAAAGGTGTGTTTAGAGTAATTTAGGGTAAGGCCACAATGTTGTTTTTGCAAATGTAACACAGATATGTCAGTCATCATGTGCATAGTAGAATTGACAGAAAGGAGAGGGATCTGAATCCCTTCTAATAAAAGATAAAAGATGTATAAGATCTGAAGAGAAACCAGAATATTTTCCCCAGTAAATACTCCTAAGCCTGTTCTCCCAGCCAGATTTATTTCCAGTTGAGGAGCTTGACTGGAAGGGGCAAAACTTCCAAGGCCCTGGATAAACAATACTTCATTGAATCAAAGATTCATAGCGTTGGAAGGGAACACAAAATTCCTCTGATCTAACCACCTATCCTATACCATTCCCGAGAGATGGCTTTCTAGCCTTCTCCAGAGATTTCCCAACTTCCATTGGCAGATTGTTCTTTGATGTCGCCAGGGAAGTTTCCCTTATATTTGAACCAAATTTAGATAGCTACATTTTTTTCTGTTGTAAGTCACAGAGATAATTTCCTTGCGCCAATGAGGGAACTGATTGTTTCTGTCAGTGAATCGTTTTGTCATCACTATGCCATCTCAGATAGCACCGCTAGCTCATGACAAATATCAGATAAGACTGAAAATAAACTTATCTCCTCGTGCTGAATAATTGCATTATTGAATTATTGTTTTAATTATTGCAATATTTCTATACCACAATTCATCTTTAGGAGATGACTTTCAGTTTAAACATTTATACAAATGCTCATTCTGATGGTGAAAACAAAGTTGCCGCAATGTAAATTCCATAAGTTACAGTTTGGATTTTCCCAAGAAAGCATTCCAGATATCTCTGAGATGGGTCTTGAGAAAGATACTTCAGTGCATCTAAAGCTTTTTCTAGTTTATAGCCACTAGGACCTATTCTAGAATAGTTTACCTTTTTGAGAGCAAAAGGATGTGTAAATTACTTACTGTGGAAACAAACTGTGACTTTTCTACAAAGAAACATTCTACAGTATCTTAACTTAAGAATGACTGTCCTCAAGCAATGCTTCTAGAACACTCTCATGAGTAGTAATTTTGGGGACTTTTTGAACAGACTAATCATTCTAAGACACTCAGTGTGGGACACTCTGTGCTTTAAGGAAACTTAGGGCAAGTGGTCCCTGCTGCCTCCCCTTTTGGTCATTGGACTTAGATGGATACATAAAACAACTGATGTGACTGTACTCTAAATGTTGCCATAGCAATGATTTCCATTTCTCACAGTGCCCCAGATAAATATTCAGCTGGGGACATAAGCATTGTAGGAAACTCAAAGATAGAGATTTAGCACAACATCAGCCCTGTCGGAGCACTTGGACACTAGCTGTGATTTGGAATTGATGTTAATCCAATAAAATGGAGGAGGAGATGATCAGCTGAAAAGGAACCTCTGCACGTGCGTTATTCTGTCCCACCCCATAAGCCCATGATGGCGAACCTATGGCACGCATGCCACAGGTGGCACGCGGAGCCATATCTGAGGGCACGTGAGGCGTTCCTGAAGCCTGGGGAGGGCAAAAAATGGCCCAATGGGCCTACCGGAAGTTCATTTCTGAACTTCTGTTAGGATCAATTGGGCCCATTTTTCACCATCCACAGGCTCCGGAGGCTTTCCTGAAGCCTGGGGAGGGCGAAAAATGGCCCAAAGAGCCTACCGGTAGTCCGGAGGCTCCAGTGAGCCCTGCACACATGCGCAGGGGGGGCAGCGCAGGGGTGTGTGTGTGTGCACTCATGCGTGTGGGGGGGGCATTGCATTATGGGTGCGGGCACACACACGCGCACTATCATGTGCGTGCACATCCTTTTGGCACCCGACAAAAAAAGGTTCGCCATCACTGCCATAAGCCAAGCACTGAGGCAATGGGACACATTTTGTTTGTTTGACCGTAAGCGTGAAGGGAGAAAGAAATATGTTATATATTAATAACTCTCTTCCTATTGTATTTATCAAAATGAGCATTCCAAAGTTGGCCATTAATCTGTTATGAAAGTTATTGCTTTCCTATAGCTAGTATCTTTGGTGGGGGGGAATCCACCACAGGAATACATAGGAAAACTAGGTGCATGTTCTATTAGAATATACTGATCAATTTATACAAAGTTGCTGTTTACCACCAGTACTTTCTTCCCATCTTTGCCACGAATGTCCAGGGGTGTGTTTGTGTTATATTATTATGTTTAGGAAACATAATAAATCACATTCTTATTGTTGTACAGCTCTGAACAGAAATGTTTTTAAACTCAGCATAATGTATCTTGAACACAGACAGAAAAGAGTGTGCCTAAGGCAGCATGTATGGGAAGACAGGGTAGGAAGTAAGGCCAAAGCATTGGGTAGACAGAGTCTGTATATTCTGCACAATGGCTAGCATGCTTGCCACTTCTATCCATAGCGCAAAATTTTGTCCAGTCTTCAATCTTTTGGGAGAGGGTTGTTGAAATGATGGTCAGGTTACAATTACTGAGAATCCAGGAAGAAATTATCTGGACTCTTTTTAGGTTAGGACATAGTACTGAGACAGCACTGATAATGTTTGTGGCAGAGTCAACATGGGAATAATAATGAGGTTGGGTGTCGGGGGGAGAGTAGTCTAGTTCAAAGCTCCTGATTTTTAGGGTGTCACAGAGTTTTCACTACTCTCGTTTAATATCTACAGTGGAAAGCTTTTAAGGTTGGAACCATCAGTATGGTGATTATATTCAGCTGTACATCTGGACCCTGGCCAACCAAGCAATGCTATCAAGGCCTTGTCCTATCCCTGGAGACAGTGGAGGTTTGGATGGGAAGGACAGGCTCAGGCTGAGCATTAGCAAGTCTGACTGTGGCTCTTTGACTGTTCCAGGAAATGTCCCCTCTGCTCCTGATTGGGGTTGCATTAACCCATTTGGAACTGGGACATAATCTGATGGTCTTCCTGGACTCTCATTTCCTGCTCAAAGAACAGATGACTGTTGTGGACTGGACCTTTGGACTGCAGTGATTCTTTTTTTAGCATACTAAAGGCATTGTAATTGTTATTAATGCGGAATATATAAACAGACATACCAAGTTTTGCATGATTTGTTAAATGCATGGAGTAACTAAAAGTATTTTCTGTGTCTCTGCTGAAGGTCAGGGAGGTGAATATATACAAAACGATATCTGAAACTCCCTTTAAAGAAAAGGTGGATGCCAGAAATCTGCTGGTATGTTGGAAAGAATGCTTGAAGAAGTCGGATTACTACATCAGAAAAGAAGCCGCTGAGGAATTCAATAAACAAAATTACTGGAAGAAGAAAGGAATTGCAATCATCCCCATGATGTTTTCAGTTGGATATAATCTCACATATTTCCACCAGGCAAGATGTTCACTTTTCAGAATGTGATCCTCCCAAAAAGTAAATCAATAAGTACAAAGGAACAGCAGTTTTGAAGGGATGAGTAAATTTCATTTGGGAAAATGCCACCATTTATTTATTTATTCATTTGGCAGTTTTTCTATGCCGCCCTACTCCCTCAGGACTCAGGGCGGCGTACAACATTTTATAAAAACTCCAAACAAATCATTAAAAGACAACTTAAAAACAGATATATATATATATATATATATATATATATATATATATATATATATATATATATATATATATATATATATATATATATATATATATATATATATATATATATATATATATATATATATACACCATACATACATGGGGGAGACATCAGATGTGATGTTGTCTCAGAATCACCCCGCCTGCAGGAAGAGCCATGTCTTAATGGCTTTTTGGAAGGCCAGCAAGGTGGGGATAATTTGGATCTCTGGGGGAAGTTGGTTCCAGAGAGCAGGGGCCCCTACAGAGAAGGCCCTCCCCCTAGGCCCCACCAGTCGGCATTGTTTGGCTGACGGGACTCGGAGGAGACCCACTCTGTGGGACCTGACCGGTCAGAGGGAGGAATGCGGCAGAATGCGGTCCTGGAGATAGCCTGGTCCTAAGCCATGAGAAACAATTCTCTTTTCTCCAAACTTCCAGGGCACAGCTCTTTCTGCTGCTATATACCGTATTTTTCAGAGTATAAGACGCACCGGAGTATAAGACGCACCTTAGTTTTGGGAGAGGAAAATAGGGGAAAAAATCTACCTACCAGATATTCATCTGGCTAGCGTCCTTAGTCTGTTCAGCTTCAGTACATTATTTTATTCTCTGGTTAGGGCTGAAAAAGCCTTTTTCAGAGGGAGTAGAAATGAAAGCAAGCCTGCAAAGACTTAGGGCAGGAAAAAGTGCTTCGGAGGGAGTAGGAATAAAAATAAATGCAGCAAGCCAGGAAGATTGTTAGCACCGTGTTAGGGCTGAAAAGCACCGCTTTTTCAGAGGGAGTAGGAATGAAAACAAGCCTGCAAAGACTTAGGGCTGGAAAAAACCTTCTTCGGAGGGAACAGGAAGCTGGGAAGATCATTAGCACTTCGTTAGGGCTGGGAAAAAAAGCTTCGAAAAAGCTACATTTGAAGTATAAGACGCACCCAAATTTTCAGCCTCTTTTAGGGAGGAAAAAGGTGCGTCTTATAATCCAAAAAATACGGTGTGTGTATGTGTGTATTCTGCATATTTATATGTAACAAACTTCTTATGATATGTTGTTTAGGAACAATATTACCTTCATTATAGAGTTGTAATAAGCATTACTTTTCAATATTTAGAAATTTTAATTATCTGAGAAGTCTTGAATAATCGGTCAGTCCCATGTCATATTGAAAGGTAAATCTTATAGAAATCATTTTGGTGACTTGAAGGGCATTTTCCCCCAGGTTCCAGCTTCAACCCTCATCCTCTCAGGGGGCACTTTTTCTGAGGCTGGAATAACTTTGAATTGTCATTAAACAAACAATCGTAAATTGAAGGCTACCTATATTGTAATTTTGAACAACGTCATAACATTAATAGACTAATAGTAGTAAACTGGTCTACTGGAGATGCAAATCAACATATCATAAGAAATTTGTTACTTCACTATTCAAATAAAGCAAAGCCCTCAGAGGCTTTCCAGCCCATCACTTATAACCCTAGTCCAATCTGTCTCCCATCATTTTAGAGAATTCTTTCTTTAATCTTTGTTATTGTTAACCATCTTAAGAGTCAATCATGATTCCTGTTGACTACAAGGGCAGATCTATCCAGCTTTCTTGGCAACATTTTGGAAATGGTTTGCTAGCACCTTCTACCTAGGGTTGAGAGAGAGCGACCCGGGTGGTTTTCTTGCTCAAGGGAGGCCTAGAACTCATAAGTTTCCAATTTCTAGTCCAAACAGGCTTGTAATATGTATTACAATACTACAATATTATGCTTTGATTTTGTCACTCATTTTATCCTTTTTTTTAAACAAAAAAACTTGATATACTAGATAAAGGATACTTTGTTCCTAGGGCAATTCTCTATATGTTACTTCTATATAACAAGATTTAATTTAAAAGATTAAAACTAACATTTGTCAAGTAAGTAAATAAATACATTTCTATTTTTTGTAGGCTGCTGCTCTGGTTAATATTTATTTAGATGGGTCAGTACTACTGTCCCATGGTGGAGCTGAACTGGGACAAGGACTTTATACCAAGATGTTACAGGTAATTAAGATTTTTTTAAAGTCTAATATTCCTAACTTGCGCAAAGCAGTCTTTCCAAATTGAGTGCCCTTTCCATGTGTTGAATTACAACCCCCATTATTTCTCTCTAGCATGTCTTCTTATATGTCTACATATATATACTAAAAAAAAACCCATCAAAACTACGGCTAGTTCTCAACTGACAACTGATGCTTAGCGACCATTCAAAGTTATGATGGACCTCCCTGTGGATATTTATGAACCAATTCTGAAGTTCAGGTGGTCAGCCACACACCCCAGTGGTAATGTGACCGACTATTGGGCGCTTAGCTACCAGCCCACACTTATCACTGTTTGCAGCATCTTGCAATCACATGACCACATTTTACAAAGATTTTGCCAAACACTGACATTTACTTCTGGTTTTTAGCAAAACCAGCCCATAGCAAACGATTCATTCACTTAACAACCACAGAGTATATTTAATGACCGTTGGAAAATAATGCCTTAAAATCAGGTTGGTGACCGTTTTATGACTGTCACAACTTACAGCCACAATGGAGAGGCTCCATTGTGGTCATAAGTTAAGGATTACATGTACTTGAAAGATATACATAGTGCAATGCAGAAAATGTGTACGTTTGAAATGAAATCATGTTTTTTCTTACTGAATGTACAATAACCTCAGAAAGCATTAACAAGAAATATCATAATTTAGTGAGATATACATGCTTATAGCAGTAAGAATAAATTTTGCTCAACACTGGAAGAAAGATTCAATTGTGACAATATCTGATTGGGAACTTAACCTTTGAGAATATGCAACAATGGCAAAATTAACAGTAAGGTAAAGGTTCCCCCGCACATGCGTGCTAGTCGTTTCTGGCTCTAGGGGCAGTGCTCATCTCTGTTTCTAAGCCGAAGAGCTAGTGCTGTCCAAAGACCTCTCCGTGGTCATGTGGCCGACATGACTAAACACTGAAGGCGCATGGAGCACTGTTACCTTCCCACCAAAGTGGTCCCTATTTTTCTACTTGCATTTTTTACGTGCTTTGAACTGCTAGGTTGGCAGAAGCTGGGACCAGTAACAGGAGCTCACTCTGTTACACAGCACTAGGGATTCGAACCGCTGAACTGCCGACCTTCTGATTGACAAGCTCAGCATGCTCAGAAGAAGGAAGGAAGAAGGAAGAGGAGCTCATCAGCTGTGCTTCCAGCGAAGAAATAAAGCTCAGAATTTGCCCACGGGCGGGCGGGACGGCTCTTTTTCAAGCCGCAAAAGGGGAAAAATTACAAAAAAAAGATGGCTGTGCGCACAGACCGGCACCGACAGTGACGTCACCAGTGGGTCGCTACCGGTTCGGGCGATCCGGTCCGAACCGGGAGGAACCCATCCCTGCACCCACCTGTATCTCTTCCCTGCCAGCTTGCTTGCCTGGTATTTGGTTTTGATGACCTATTCCCATGTTGCAGTCACCGGAGGTCCTCACTTAACAACCCGCAGGGTTCACCACTAATTGATGGCAGTGGGGACTGCCAAGTTTGTCATTGCTAAGCAATGAGTTCACGTGAAGTCACATGCTTTATGACCACATATTTAACCATTGAAATTCCAGCCCCAACTGCTCTCGTGACCCGAGGACTACCTGTACTTATGTCTTACAATAATAAATTATTTAAACAAAACTTTCCCTGTAGTAGTAATTGTAATTGCATTTTGGATTGTAACTCCAGGGAGATTACAGATGCTAACATTTTTTTCTTTTTTAAAACTACAAGGTGGCTAGCCATGAATTAAAGATACCACTATCTTACATACACCAGTATGAAAGAACTACAGTCACAATACCGAATGCAATTGCTACAGCGGGATCAATCGGTGCAGATGTCAATGGGAAAGCAGTCCAGGTTAGATGCATAATTGGTGGTGTTCTTTTCAATTCATTTGAAATGTGATATGTCCTTCTGACATTAAAATCTAGCTTTTTGTGAATGGGAGCCTTTTTTCCCCAGCTGTTGCTAGATTTGAAAGATGGGGAGAAGCTCAACGATAGAGCCTCTGCAGTTTAAAGGATCAAACCATTAGTGAAGGGAAAGACCTATGCCTCTAGTCTAGAGGCTTCCTGCTGTGAGAGTAGGCAGTGCTGAACTAGGTGGGAAAATGTTCCACCCTGATATAGGATATTTGTCTTAAAATAAATAGTTTGATGTCCATTTAAATTGTTTACATCTTTGGCTTTAAAAGATAGGTGCTGCCAGAAGTTGCCATCTTTTTTTAACAAAGACCCTTCTGTTTTCACAGGTATATTACAATCATAGTGGAAGTTTCTTCTGCCTTTATACAAAAACTGAGTTCACACATCACCCTGAAGCATAAGTGATTTATTTGGTTTTGATAGGTGTGAACTCAGGCAGCATCTATGGGGGAACAGGGCAAGGAGTGTTTATTTATTAGATTTACATTCTATCTTTACTTCAAGAGTTCTATTGTGGATGCATAATGGTCCACCACCATCACACACACACCCCGTCCCCCGCAGTAACAATGCTCTATGAAGTAGGTTGGGCTGAAAGTGTTTGGTCTAAAATTACCCACTCAGTTTCCGTGTCTGAGGATGAGCTAGAACCTGTGTCTCCTTAGTGGTAATCCAAAACTTCACCAACATAGAGTTGCAAATTCAAAAAATAATTGTGATTTTATAGATCATACCAAATATGATTTAATGCAATATATGAACTTAGTCAATATCTTTCCATGCTTCACTTGCCTGTTTTTAGGCAATTGGTATACAGGAGATCACAAATTCATTCTTTAATATCTCAATAAAAGGAACAGGTTTCATCTGATCAAATATTTAAGTTGCTAGAGCATTATTAACAAACAAAATAGCAGTTTTTGCTAAATAGAACACCTTTTTCTTTTCCAAAGACATTGAGTTCTAATGCCTGCAATATCCAAACAAGTCTGGGCTAAAGACTGCAGAAAGCTGACAGAAAATTTTGGGAATTAAAGAATCTGCTTGGGGATCTGCTTTGGAAAGCTTTAGTAGGCAATACTGGGCCAGAGAAATTCATTTTGACTTCGTATAAAAGAGTATCTTCATTCTGCTGCTCTGTGTTATTGTCTAGTTGCAGAAAAGCAATTGAAGTTAAGTTATGTTTGCTTTTGAAAATAAGTAAACCGCTTTATTATTCCTTTCCCCATAACAAGTACTCACATTTTCTGTTACAATGTGCAGTTAGCAAAGCAGTGTTGTATTCTTTTGTACTGCATTTTGGCATGTGAGCATCTGTGATGCTAGAAGAATTTTGAACAAAATTATAGTTTCTGTTAAGAAAAAAAATCCTTCAATTATTCATGTCATGAATAAAAATGTCCCAATTCTTGCAGAAAAAGATGGCAATCCCACTATGCCACACTTAAATGTGCCTTTTAAAAATAAAATGTGGATAACATCTTAACAATAACGTGTATTGTTTGGGACTAATTTTTCCCGTTTTCTTGGGTATCATCTTCTACAGAATGCTTGTCAAATTCTAAGGAAGCGCCTTGAGCCAATCATTAAAAAAAATCCTAAAGGAAAGTGGGAAGATTGGGTAGGTATCATTTACATTTTTAAAACAGAATAATTTTAACCCTATTAGTAGAACATCTTCAGGAGAATAGTTTTTAATACATTAACTATAAATACAGGAACAGCACAGAAGTTAAAGTGAACACCATGTCAAAATAGTCAGCAATTCTAAATATATCTAACAGGGAGCATTGGTGATATATGGCACTTCTTGGTACCACTGAGCTTTGGATATTTAAGTTATCTAATTTCAGCAATGAACTCATTCTGGTGACATGTGATCTTTACTGATGCTCTGTGCACAATGGGCTCTCTTAGGATCCTAGGAATAGAATAACCAAACTCAGTATCCTTTGGAGATAGTCCTTTCCCTTTTATAATGAACATTTTGGATAAGATTTTTTAAAAACAGTAAGAAGCTATAAGTAAATTCAAGAACATTGGAAGTAGAAAGTGTAGAAAGAAACACCGGAAGTAGAAAGAAACATTAATCATAAAATTAATGCTTGAGGCAAGGGGACTACTTCATGCAAATTTGTTTAGAAGCATCTTCTACACACAGTCTTAAAATTCTATGATGTGGATCCAGGGAAGTTGCTTAATGTCAGCAAAGATACATTTCTGGGGAGATAATCCTAGATGTATCAGTGGAGAACAAATTCAACATGGCTTTTTTTCTCACCTCTCTTATGCAAAGGAGGAAGGCTGACCTTTAATGTCCCCATTTTGGTTTCGTTTTATGCATAAATACATTTTTGACAGTATTACAAATATTGCCACTTAACTATTTACCTCTTTCAGATTAAAGCTGCCCACGAGGAAAGCATCAGCCTCTCTGCTACTGGCTTCTTCAAGTAAGCAATTTGTTCCAAATGCCTAAATGGTTTTATTTTCAGTATCAAAGGTGATAAATCAGGACTTAACGGGGATTTCACCTGCTGAATATCATTGCAGACTTGGGAGGGCAAGAGTAAATAAGATTGTTCTCAAAGGTCCTATACTAGAAAGATATTGAAGGGTACCTGGTCTAAGACAGAGGCTTGGGGTCCCCCACTGTATACTTCCCTCCATGTAGATACAGTTCCATTAAGGACTACATGTTGAGTGTGATTGGTCAGCCAGTTACAAGTCCATTGTTCTTTTACATTGTCTAGCAACCACACTTCTTTTGCATGCAAATGACCCTGCTTCTTGTCTACTTGTGCAATACAATGTGACCTGCAGCTGTTACTATCTGACCTTCTCAGCTGAATGGTGAAAAGAGTTGATGGCCAAGTTATATTCAAACAAAGCTCAATTGAACAACAGCATTAGAATAATCAGCCAATCGAACTCTTAAGAACTTTAACCCAGTAATCCTTAACAGATCCATAGGGACATTAAAGGAGCCCCCCAAAAATTGCACTACTTTTTGGTAATGGGGTCTCCCCTGGGCAACAGTGTTGTTTTTACTGGCAAATCCTTTCAATTGTGAAGCACTCTCCAGTTAGCTTTGCTGGTGCTTCCAACATGAATACGGATAGAACAGATCCATGCTGAAGATGAAGGGATGAATCAAGCTATTGACTTGCTTATCACACCCTGCACATGCATAATCATCTTAATTAGAAACAGAACCATTGGGCACTGATGCACAAGAGAGCCTGATTGGGAGTGATAATGAGGTCAGAAAATGTAATGCCTGCGTATGTTTTATCCTGACATAAGGGAAGGTTGATAATACCTTAATTCTCTGGAAAGGCACAGAGAATCAGAAGGGAAGGATTTCCTTCTGGCATTGTCTTGCTCAATGTGGAATGTTTTAAATAAGCCAACAGGTGAGGTCCAAAAATATTTTGTAATTGGGATTGGGAAACGTCATTGACAGACTCAAAGGGAAAGGCAGAGGCTATCATTTTGGAGCAGCTCAGTGCAACAATGTTAATGTTTGGCAAAAGCTGTGTGTCCTATTTATTTGAGTCACAAACTCGGGCAGTTCAGAAGTTACCCCAGCAAATTCCAGGTCTCTTTTGAACCCTTAATTAGATACAGGAGGAAATGACTACTGTCGTTGGTTTTTCTATCTAGCAATCAATTTCCATTTTGCTATTTTCCACTGAAACAGAGGGAGCTTCTTCATCTCACCCTAGATCCTTTTTTAAAAATTTCTTTCAGAGTATCTTAATATTTCACGTGACTTGTGTATGTCTGTTTGAAAAGATTTCTAAAGGAAACTCTCTCGGTTTTTTCCCTTTCCCATCAGAGGATATGTTGTCAATATGGACTGGGAGAAAGGAGAAGGTCACGCATTTCCATATTTTAATTTTGCTGCAGCGTGTTCTGAAGTTGAGATTGACTGCCTCACTGGTGACCATAAGGTAAGTCCAGTCCAAAAGTGGACCATAATCTCCACTTTTCTGCTTAACCATCGGATAGCCTATGGCAGTGATGGCAAATCTTTTTTGGGGCGGGTGCCAAAAGGGTGTGCACACATGTGATAGCGCGCGTGCACGTGCCCACATCCATAATGCAATGCCCTCCCCCGCGCATGCGCACAGGCCTCATTGAAGCCTCCGGACTTCCGGTAGGCCAGTTGGGCTGTTTTTCACCATTCCGAGGGTTCAGGAAAGCCTCTTGAAGCCTGGGGTCAGCGAAAAACGGTCAAATGGGCCAACCGGAAGTTCGGAAACGAACTTCCAGTTGGCCCGTTGGGCTGTTTTTCGTTGTCCCCAAGCTTCAGGAGGCTTTCCTAAAGCCTGGGGAGAGCGAAAACAGCTGAAAAGAAAATCAGCACGCTGGAGCTGACATAGGGCAACGCCTCTCGTGCCCTCAGATATGGCTTCCGCATGCCACCTGTGGCACACATGCCATAGGTTCACCATCACTGGCCTCTGGGGTGGCCCTCCTGCCTTTTAGGTTTGGGTGATCAGCAGCACATGCTCAACCACCAACATTTTGAAGGATAAACATAGAGAGACCGTAACATATATCAGCAAGTATTTCAAAGATATAAACATATAAAGTATTTATATGGTCATTCATCTCACAACAGTGTCTCCAGTTGGTATACAAGGATTAAAACACTAACCACAAAATCCCCAGGATTCAAGAATGAAATAATGATCCCAATCACATCATAGATCATATACCTTGTACTAAATCTGGCCACAGCAGTGAGAGAGAGGCAGCGCCACAAGTAGCCTGCCCTCATGTCATGTAGGGCTTTATAAGTGATAATTAGCACCTTTCATCACACCAGAAAGCCTACTGGAATCCAGTGCAGCTTGTGGAGCAGAGGTGTTATATGAGAATTTAACAAGAAATGCCAAAGACTGCCCACACTGCTGCTTCCTGGAGCAGCTCAGCTTCCAAGTCCTGTTCAAGTGCAGCCCCATGTACAGCAAGTGATAATAATCCAAACAGAAAGTAATTAAGGTATGAGTCACCATGAGTAAGACCTTCCAGTCCAGATCTGGGTGCAATTGAGGAATGAAACTGTGCAAAGCCCCCCCCCCACCAGTTACAGCTACTAAGTGCTGCTACTGTAAGTCCAGTAGGAATCCAAAATTACACACTGACTGGGGAAGTGTACCTTTGACAGAGTTAAAGATGGAAAATCTCAGGAACTGACAATGCGGAGGCAGCTTAAAACTGAACCCCCACCCAGACCTTTATAGTCTCCAGGCATCGGGAAAGGAATAGGGTATTATTAGCATACTGCTGATATGGCACCCTGTGCCAGCAGATGATAGCAGCTTCACATGTAGATGTGAAATAGGGATGGGGAGAATGCAGAGCCCTGAGGCACCTCACAAAGCAGAGCTCCAGACTTGACTTTTCCCACCCTGCTAACACCAACTGGAAGCGGCTCTAAAGAACGGACTAAAATCACCATACTATGACAACTTCCATTATAATACTCTAAACCAGCATAGATCAGTGACCAAAAACTGTGACCATAGATCAGCACACCATGATCAGTGACCAAAAACCAACTGAGAGGTCAAGGATGAGCAGGATGGATGCATTTTACCCATACTGAGCCTCCAAGAGATCATCAACAAGCACAATCAATACCGTTTTAGCACTTATAATCAGGCCTGAACCCTGACCTAAAAAAGTACAAATCATCTACATCTTCCAGAGGTCTTTGGAGTTTAAGCCAACCAATTACCAATGATCTTCCTAAAAAGGAAAGATTGAACATCGGATAAAAGTTGTCCAAATTGCCAATCCTTAAGAAAGGCTTTACCCATGTTTGGTCAAATTCACTGTTCGTTTTCTTTCAGGGACACTGTAGAGTTTTCTTAGGTTATTTCATCACCAACACTCCTCTGAAAGCCTGGGACTCTCTAGGATCCATGTGCCTAGAGAAACTGCGTAGGCGCAATCTGATCCAAGGCCAAAGTTGCCTTCATTTCAAGCAGCAACTAGTTACTAGAGACTCAGTTGAACCATGCACCAGAATTCCAGGAACACTCCAAATTCCCTTTGGAACTCATTAGAATCTATCAGGTGCTTGAGGCAGATTGTTCAAATTGGCTCTGCTTCCCTGTTACATCAGAATAATCAAGAACCAACAAGGACAATCCATCCATGACAAGGAATTGATAGTAATATTCCCCAACTCTAGATAACATTGCCACTGCCCTGAGATATACACCAGGGCTAATGTGTGGACTGACTTTTAAGTCGAGCCAGAAATTACTTGGGTTAGATCCAGAGTTGTCATGAACTCCCAAGTGGTTTCTATGGTCTCAGCTCGGTGATGTTTTTTGGGACAGAACAGATCCTATTAGAGCTATCAAATGCAGAAAAATATTGTGCTTAGAATCCTCCCTCCCCTAGCCTATTTCTCTTCATAAAGTAGCAGACATATAGCCATACTTAGAGGCTCCAGGAGGACAAGTTCAAAGGTGCAGTGCCTTCCAGCCCAAAGCCCCCAAATGTTATCATGCCTGCTGGAAAAACTTCCCAAAATTTTATGGCAATAATATATTTGTCCTTATAACATCATAGGCTTGAATGTCCAGAGTTTTTCATTTTTTTCCTGCACTGCTATAAAATGTTTTGATGATAATTTCTCTGTGCAACAGAATCTCCGAACTGACATTGTCATAGACGGTAGTTTCAGCATCAATCCAGGCATTGACATAGGGCAGGTACGTACTTTAAATTCCCACCTTATTGTAACTACACACACTACACTTGATCTTAGCCAAAAGGCCGAGAAGCGATTTATTGCAACTACAAGCAAACAATCTTTCCTGAAAGATCCAAGAAATGAATCCCAGTTGCATGTTATTGTTCAGATCCTTCCTTCCTTCCCTCCTTCCCTCCTTCCTTCCTTCCTTCCTTCCTTCCTTCCTTCCTTCCTTCCTTCTCCCCCTCCTTCCTTCCCTCCCTTCTTTTTCGCTTCTAGCAGGCAGGTAAGTGGCTGCTGTTACATGGGAGAAGGAGCAAGGGATTGTGAGACTGGCTGGGAAACTGTCACACAATATTGAAAATAAAGATCATGTGACTGAAGCAGCAGCAGCCCTGCAGTGCGTCAGCTGCCAGTAGCTCTAATTTCATTCCCTGGGAGTCTTGGATTCTGGATACATTCTGCTATTTAGTCCATTTGAAGTAGCTTTTTGCCCTATCATATACTATTTTGCCCAGTTAAATGTCATGACAATGATAATTGTAGTAGTAAATAGATAGAAAATGTGGTAAGTAAAAAGATAAATTAAATGTTACCATATAATTTTCTTATCAATCCAGGGATAGGCTGGAATGATTAAACAAGAGTGTGATGTTTTCATATATCCATGCTGCAGAATTCAGTTTTCTCTTATTGATCACATTGCATTCTTATAGATTTGGTAATCTACACTATAGATTTTTTTATTTTATTTTTGTATTGTTTCACATTTGAATATTAAGAAGCTTCCAAGCACCGTGGTTGTAGAGAGCAACAGCGCAAATCTGCATTAGTTTTTAGTTCCATATTGGCATTTTTATTTCCAGATTGCTGCTGGTGTCACAATTAGTATACAAGCATGTGTTTCTGTAAGACATTTTTATTTTTGCATTCTTTTCTTACTTTCTCGTTCCAATCAAACTACAATATATGTGATTTGCCTCAGGAAAAAAAAACCTAAATGGAAGGAAGGAGTGATGTAATTAGTGTAAAAGGCCTAAGATTATAGCAATGAAATATTTGCAAAAAGGATTCATGGATTTCTGATAAACTTGCAAGAGAAGCAGTGCTTGGAAGAGCAAAGAGTAGTAGCTGATTCATTGAGAGCTGCAGCCGAAACAGATTGTGTTCAAAATCTCAAGCACCCATGGACTTCTCAGAATAGATGTTTGAGAAAGAGGTTCTCTTTATCCTTTAGGACATAGCCTACTATTAATGTATCCTGGAAGTAATTTCAATATGGGATGGGCTGCGAATAAATTTAATACATAAATTAATATGTCTTCCTTCAATAATAGTGGGAATGGACTTGTTGGAATGAAGAAGTCACTGTGAAGAAGGGCAGGGGACCAAAGAGCCAATTCTTGCTGATGTTCCTTTAATTCTAGATAAATATTGCTTATGTGATGAAGTTGGAATATGATGGGGCAACAGAAGAATCCTAACTGGCAAATAAATCTTTAAAATAACATTATAAATAACAAGAAACCTCCTATGTGAATGTATATTAAGAGTGGATGGCAGTTAATAAATAAAAAGCCAATATGCATTTTCTACATTTTGTGGAAAGTTTCTTAAGTCCAAAAAATCCTGGGATAGGATGGAACCATTAAACAAGAATTGAAAGCCAGCATATGCTGTATGGTGTGATTATTATGTCAGGATATCATCTACCCTACCCTTCATTTTAGTGGATTCTCACAAGTCAACAGAAGTGTCCAATAGATAAATCCAAGTTTAAGAAACTTGTTAGAATTACTGCTCTGCAAAAGTACAAAAAAGATTATTTCTACAGCACTAGCCTATTCACATTCAGGGAAACAAATTTCCAAGGAAATATACTTAGTATGGCAAACTTCAGAAGTTATTATTTTCTTAGAAGAAATATATAAAAAAGAGAAAATGTGTGTTTTATTTTTCTCAGATTGAAGGTGGCTTTATTCAGGGACTTGGACTTTATACATCAGAAGAAATAAAATTCTCTCCAGAAGGACAGCAGTATACATTGGGTCCTGACACATATAAGATACCTGGTCTTTGTGATATTCCAGAAGACCTTAGAACCTACTTGCTGCCAAACTCAAGAAATCCAATTGCTATCTATTCCTCCAGGGTAAGCAAATAATATGGATTGTCCTGAGATTGTTGAAGTAAGGAACACAACCCCAAGAAGGTTTAATGTAATTATTTATTATTAATTGATTGATTGATTGATTGATTGATTGATTGCTGGGTGCCTGCTTTACAAGAAAGAGGGGATCCCAAAGTATGGGAAAGCAAATATTTCTATTGAAGTTAACAGCCATAAAGCAGGAAATCCTATAGATCAGATTTGGAAGCCAGTTTGTGGAAGCTAGGCAGGAGTTTGTTAGTGTACTTATTGTTAGGCAAAATGGGCCTTTCAGGAAGGCAGCAGAGCCAAGGATGTCCACTGTTAAAAGAAATGGGATGTTGAGTTTTCAGGCTGATTGAGGATGGAACTTTGAGGATTATTATTATGTTGTTACTATGTTCCTAGGATTGCCCTTGGGTTGTACTATGAGCTGGTGAGAAGACTTCTATTCTTTGGTTAAGATGGGATTACAAGGGGGCTCTGTCTTGGGCCAGAGAGGGTCAATTTGAGTCTGATAGGATTAGGCAAAGATATGAACTTGGTTTGACCCTGATCATGTCCAAAAGACGGAGGTGGGTAGGAGGAAGGATGCAGCCTCCATTTTGTTAAGCTTTGTTTTCTCTACTAAAGGATAAAGAACAGCTTGCAGAGTGCTCCAGGTTTATGAGTTACTTTTTCAGGAGGCATGATGATTATTTTATTTTATGGTAACAATTTGGATTTGCCCAAACACAGGCCTCCAAGCAGTTTATGTCAATAAAAATAAGAGCACAAGCAACAACCCTTCAATTAAAGTCTGTATCATAACTTACTGTTAAAAACAAAACATCAAAATCAGATATTCAAAAAATAAAAAAATCAGGGACTTTTTCCACGTCAAAATGATCTGGGCAGAACATTTGTAGACTAACCCTATATATGGACAGTAAGATCTATATATTAATTTAGAAAGCAAGAATAGCAATATTAATCAAACAGGAACTTGTTAACCACTAGTGTCTATGAAAGTGAAATGTGTAGTGCTTCGGTTTAATAGCTGAGGCAATTTTTGATAGACTTTTGAAGGTGGCTTGGCTTCAACTGAAAACACATTAAATTTGGATGGTTCAGTAGTCTGACAATATGCAGTAAATCTTATATTTTTTTATAAAAGTAGTAAAATAGGCTTAAGGAATCAAAATCATGTGTAAACTATGCATCACATATAAAAAATAAACATTTTCCTGAAAAGAAGCTTTGTTTTATAAAGCAATTACATGTAAAACGTTTATTGATGACCAAGAAAGATCTTGCTTAATACTTACTACCGTACTTAATATGTAAATTAAAAATGCAAGATCTCCATAAAGACATCTGTGTTGTTTTCTGTGAAAGCTGAATTTGTAAGAACCTTTCAAGTACATTTGGTGTTGTTCAGTCGCCGACTCTTCATGACCCTATGGATGGTAGCATGCCAGGCTCTCTTGTCCTCCACTGTCTCCTGGAGTGAGCCCAGACTCATGCCCACTGCATTGATGACATTATCTAAAAGCATCTTATCCTTTGCCATCTCCTTCTCCATTTGCCTTCAATCTTTCCCAACATCAGGGTCTTTTCCAGTGAGACATCGCTTCTCATTTGGTGGCCAAAATATTTGAGCCTCAGTATTTACAGTGTGTAATGTGTAGAAAAGGATGCAATTTCTACAAACTGTATTACATTTTCTGTATTTCCGGTTCACAAGGAGCTTCGTCTTTTATGCACTGAAAATATTCCGAAATTTTAGGATGCTGCTATCAGAATAGGATGACTTTAGTTGTGTGAAATTATTGTACGATATAGCCTTAAACACTATTGTACGAGAATGTTTCACCAATTATTTTTCCCCTTCCCTTTGGTTATGTTTATTTTTCTCCAGGGATTGGGGGAATCTGGAGTATTCCTCGGATCCTCTGTATATTTTGCTATAAGAGATGCAATAGTTGCTGCACGGAAGGAAAGAGGATTAAACTCTTTTTTCACACTGGACAGTCCACTGAATGTAGAGAGGATTCGCATGGCCTGTGCCGATTACTTTACAGAGATGGTAAGACTCTGCCCTGTCATTTCCTCTATCCTTTGCCTCTAACCTTCATTTCTATTTCAACCAGCAAGCAAAGATTGTAAATGAAAGAGTATAAAACTATAGTCTGAAATGCTCGTACTGTTCCGTTAAGTGAGGAAAAGTTAGGGAGGGAGGGAGGGAGGGAGGGAGGGAGGGAGGGAGGGAGGGAGGGAGGGAGGGAGGGAGGGAGAGAGAGAGAGAGAGAGAGAGAGAGAGAGAGAGAGAGAGAGAGAGAGAGAGAGAGAGAGAGAGAGAGAGAGAGAGAGAGAGAGAGACAGACTCCCTGCATCTTCCCACCCCCATCAAGCTCTGTGAGCTGGCAAACTTAGGAAAGAATCACTTGGATTACTGGAACAATCTTGATTACTCATAGAATAATGTAACAGAAGCTTGAAAGCCTGTCAGAGGAATTCTCCCAGTCAACTGATACCTAGCGAAATTAAGGAGGATGAATCTCCTTTTCACATTCCCCCTCTACCTGAACTAAACAATCTTTTCTGACTGGTTCTCCTTCTTCTGTTTCCAAAATCACTTAGACATTTAATCATACCACTGCCCGATGTGATTAAAACTCTGCTATTTTATTTTATTGTGATTTACTGTGTAAGCTGCAAAACTTCCTCCACTTCTGAACCACCAATTTTTTAAATGATGGGGTATGAATGTGCACTTATTGCACAAACCACATATTAAAGATCTGGAAATCCAGCAAGATCAGGCTGCTCTTCTCAAGAATGTTTATTTGAACAGTCAAACTCCCCCTCTTAAAGCAGCAAGATATTTATATCAAATAACCATTCCAAAAATCCAGAGGGCACTAACCTTAGCACGCTGCAACACCCTTTTCAGCAGATTTGGAGGGCTGATGCAAAAAAATATTATATGAGCTGAGATTGTGCCCCTGTGGACAAGGGCCATTGAAACTATAGCTCACATCTTGCTGTACTGCATCTTCTTTTAAGGACTCACAAACTCAATTTATAACACCTTGCCTAATAAAATATCTGGAAAATAATTGGATCTTTTTAAAATATGCAATCACTGTTATCAGATCAGTACAAAATAGTTTCTTTGAATGTGGCCTAATTTTGCTATGATGTATGTAAAATTAGGTGAACTTTAACTGCCCACTGATAACCCACCACCAACTGCAATATATTATTCTGTCTGCCTTTTTTAAAAAACTTTTTTAAAAAATGCTTTTCTTTGTAGTGCTGGTCCGTGACCGTAATAAAGATTGATTGATTGATTGAATGAACCACCAATTCACTGTTATCACTAATCTAAAATGTTTTTTTTTCCTGCTGTCCTTGCTTTCTATCATTCAGATGAAATAGGCACTCTGAAATTTAGTATTATGAGTTTGTCCAGGACCAACTCAAATGTTATGAGAGTTTCTGTGAAGTTTAATTTTGGTGTGTTGTTATGCAATGCAGTAAAAACCATGCTATTTTCTTGCCCATTAAATGTGAAAAGTTCATTTCATAGCAAAGTAATCTGAACATTTGAAAGCTGTTGCATAAATGTTGTGCACCATGGATTAGTATGTATGCAATTGTAACTTTATAGTTGCCTTCTTAAAACATTGACCTTCCGTTTGGAGCAAAACAAAACTTCCATTTGTTATCTGCTCAAGACAGTCAGGTTCAATGTTCATGAAATGATGGAGCAAAGCTAGCAATCCAAGGTTTTACAAAAGATTCAGGAAATATATGGATATATATAAAGTAAGTCAATAAACTAACCAAAAACAGATTTCAGATTTCCAAATATTTTGGAAATATTTAAGATTAACCTCGCAAAGAAGCAGCTAAAATAAAGCAAAACAAATGTATTTTATTACAATAGCATTTTATGGTATTTCTATGCCTCAAATAAAATTCCCAACCTACTAATAGAATGCACTGTTGTAAACTCCCACGTGGTTCAAATTGCAGCAGTACAGAGTGTTCTATCTCCTTACCCCACTTTTCCTTAATGGCTCTCAAGACGAGGAAAATGCTTTGTGTACAGTATTATATTGGCTATTACATTGCACGTAATTGTAGCAGCCCACAACAGAGCCCCAGTATATTGTGTTGTATCTTATCGAGCAAGTTAAATACGCAGTCTAGAATGTCGACTATAATAATTATGTTTTATTTCATACTAAACAATCACATGATTAAATAATTTTTCATGTTCCTTTCTTGTTTAGATTCCAAGAGACAAGCCTGGGACCTATATACCTTGGGCTATCCAAGTTGATTAATCTTCTACTTATTTGTTTTTCAATGAAGTTGTGATTTCCTTACCACATAATGTTGTACATACCTCTTCAGAAATATATCATGCGGTTTTCAATGGGACATACATTCCAAATAAATGTTTATAGGACTGCATCCTTCATTGTCTGTCAAGACAAGAATATTGGAACCATGTTTCGGATATTGTTGGCCAAACTTGTTCAGTTTGATCTTTAGAATCATTTTCCAACCATTTATGACTAAATTTGGTGCACCTGACACATTCCAGCATGAGAGTAAAGCTGTTAAGAGAGAACTTTATCTGAATGAAACCAGCAGAAACAAATAATCTTAGCAGCATCTCCATCTCTCTCCCTCTCTGATATGGTCATTTGGTGTTGCTTCTGACTTAAGGAACAGATTGTAACCACTAAATGAGATGTAAAGAAAGATATTTTACATATCTTTTCATTTTTCTTCCTTTTTATTATTGTAAGCCACCTAGAGTAGCTCTAAAGTGTTTGCTTTGATAGATGGCAAATGAATTCAATTTCAATTTAACAAATAAAATTAATTTACCTACAGATGTATAATACCGTATTATAATAAATGGTATAAATATTTTAATGCTATTAACTGTTGCTTATGAGATGTATACCTCATCTCATCCATTGAATGAGTTGCTATAGTTGTGAAGGGCTCTAACTGTTCGGGATAAGGTAGTCAACAATAGAATAAAACAGTACAGCTTCTGTGGGAAAAGGAAACATAGAATTGAATGTGAGAAAAATATCATTGTGGACAGTTTTATCTTGTGGGCAACTAAGGTAAGCTTATCAAAGACATCATATGCTAGAAATGAAAAGCGGCTATCAACACAATTATTGATGCAAGCAAGGCACTGGCGATTTCCAGTGCTATATTGGTCTGTAAGAAACCTGGTTATTTGCAACATAAATGTGACACTGGTAAAAAAGCACTTGAAAAATAGCTGCATGTTCTTTATAATGTTATATATTAAACATATTCCTCTTATATGTCTGCAAGAACACATATACTATGTGGGATTTTAGTGAAGTATCACATGTGTGCATTCTTTAATGAATAAAAATTGAATAACTTGCCACTTTTGACAGCCTTTTATTAGAAATACTGCCTTAATCTAATGGTAATTCTCATAATTTAGGGTCTTTAAAGAACCAATTGCCAAATTGCAGTACTGGGATTGTTATAAAACCTTTATGTTCAATCTCAGCACTATTCCCACTGCACTAGAGAGATGACATTACTATGAAAAGGACAAATCCATTCTGATATATTGAACAGTGATCTTCACTTCCAGCCATGAAAGTTTGCTATTAATAGCTAAGCAATGAGGTTTTGATTCCAAATCACATGAGAAGTTAACATTATGGAATAATCCCAATTTGAAAATTCAGGGGAGATGCTTAACTAAAATATTTCTACACAAGGGATCAATACTTTGATAAAACGTGATTGCTTTAAAGACTTTGAGACATTGTAGGTTGACTATGACATCTACATTTGCTTGGCAATATATATAATTGAAACATCTGCTAACCAAGCAATATGGTCTGCACACACCAGTAATTTTGGGGTGCAGGAGCAAAAAAATGGTTAAAAAAATTACCGTTAAGTTCTAGAATTTATCATCTCATAGAGAGTTTTGGCTCTTTCAAGCCGGGGACGTAGCAAAGAGGATAATTTTAGGCAGATGGAAATGTATCTCCTGGTATTAAGAAAAGGATGCTTATTTTTGAAAAGTCTGCTCTAACAATAGGAAGAGGAAGCATATGTTTCTACATGGTCTACATTTAAAGTTAAATTTAAGGATTACATTTATATTATCAATAGTAACTGTATGGATGTTTCCTTTTTCCTGTTAATTAGGTAGACCCTTTAGTCACATTCTAAACTCAGTTTTTTTCCTTTCACCATATGACCATCATATATCTTTTTTTTGTGTAGTTTTTTTAAAAATGTCCCTTTTAAAAATAAATAAGTGTCCTTTTATTTATTTATTTATTTATTTATGATTCTTATATGCCGCCCTACTCCCTGGGGACTCAGGGCAGCGTATAAGTACATGTGCCAGTACACATGTGAAATTAGATCAACGATTGTACAGTTTTATTGTAAACCAGCCATACCAACTCACTTGAAACAGAACATTTTTTTGGGAGATCTAATTGAGATACTGAGTGCAGGCAAAGATGGTAGGTCAGGAAGACAAGTTATATCAGCAAAAGAAAGATGACAGTGAAATTCAGTACTTCAGTGTTAATGTGAACAGAGTTGGCATCTCAAAAAAGAATTTTTGGCTACCTGGGAAAACTACATATATTAAAAGTTACATCATTATCTTCTGTGTTGTAATAGGATTCTCTTATTTTTGTTAGAAAAATCTAGATGGCCAGCCACTAAGTGGTAGCAAAAAAATTGGTTTCTAATCTTGTGACATCCAGAAGTCAGGGATTTGGGATTTTTTTGGGAGTATCGACATGATAGCCTAGCTTGGATGGGGGGTACTTTATTGCAAAACTTGAAACATTTAAAGCAGGGATAAATATTTGCTGCTTTTGTTGTTTCTAACATTTGCTCCCTCTGCCATAGTTAAGCTGTCAAATTGGCACGGTAGCTATCTGCCTTGTTTATTTTCTGTTGAAAGACTGATGTGCCATTTTTGACTCTTATAATTTTTTCTATAGTGCAGCTTAAGTCAAAAGCGGATGAACGGCCTAACACCACATAATGAATCACAGTATTTGAATCCTGATCATAACTTGTCACCTCCCCCCTTGTTAATAAAAACTTTGTATTTTATTAGTAATGATTTGTGCCCCTGCATTAAGACGTCTATGGCTATGTAGCCACATATACTGCTAAATTTAATTCTGAGTACGAGGTTTGGAAAGGAGCAAGGTATACAAAAAAAAATCCACATTGCAGCATCATTACAGCATTTATTAGACTATAGTCATTGTGGGTTTGCAGAGTGGATATCAACTTTTATAGACTTGATGGACCCTACCCATTTCTTGCCAGGACAGCCGTGCAACTAAGATGCTATTCCCTATATAGCGCTCTTCTTCGCAGGAAACTTATGAACGGATCGTTTTTCCTGAGAAGGCAAGGCAGATTTCAGTTGGTGAAAAGAGCAGCCCGATCCTTTTCTCACAGGGCAGCTGGTTCAGCTAACCTCTGGGTAGGATGCAGGAAGGCCCCGAAGGGCAGACTGGACTCAGTTACGTCCAGGTGGTTATTAGATCGCCTTACCCAACCAGGCGCTTTCCAATATACACCGGCCACGTTGGCTAGGAACTGTGTCCGCCGACACTTTTGTAGAAAATTGGATTTCTTACAGTCAGATTCACACAGCAGTATGGGACGAGATACCGGGTGACTGCTTCCGCCTGAGGCACAAAGCGAGCTGGGTGACCTTGGGCTAGTCCCCCCTCCCCCCCAATCCTAGGAAGCAAGAAAGAACAAGCCACATCCGAAACCTTGTTAACAAAACTGCAGGGACTTGTCCAGTCAGGGGAAAAAAAATAAAAAGGACAGAGCTGCCAGAGATGGCTCTCCTTGTCCTTTCCCATGGCGGGAAAGTAACAAACCAGGCGCGGCTTTTGATAGCGTTTAGATATAACCTCCCCGCCATAAGTGACGCAGACACGAAGGGTTGTTGTTGTTTTTTTCCCCGGGAGGTGGGGCGTTCTCCGTAGGTTCTCGCGTCATCTCTGCTTCTCGCGAGAGGTTGAGGGGGCGGAGACTGAAGATACTACTGCCTCCAGACACCTCTCCGTCCTCCTCGCGTCGCTGGTAAAGCTCGTGCTCCTTGGACGTTCCTTTCCTGCCTTAAAAGTCGGTGAGGCTCGAGACGGGGTGGGGAACGTTCGGAACGCGCGCCTGGATAGTAACGGCCGCGCTGGTGGGCCCTCTTTCCCCCCTCCCTTCCCCACGTCCTCTGGCGCGGCCTGGCCTGACCTGTCGGGTAACAAAGCGGCGGCCTCTGTTGGTTGGTGACGCCGCCGCTGCCGCCGTCGCGGGAGAGATAGGTAGAGAGAGAGAGAGACCAGAGGCGGCGGCGGCAGCGGCGGTGGTGGCCGGGAGGAACAAGCGGGACTCTAGCCTAGCCGTGGCGGTGCTTGTGAGAGACATCCCCCCTTCCCTCGGCCATCGCTTCCACCTCCTGCAGCAGCGGCCGCCTCCGCCCGGAGGGCTCGGTGGGTAGAACGAAGGGAAGGAAAAGAACGAGGGGGCGCTGTGGGAGACGAAAGGAGGAGGGATGGGGGGGGAGAGTGCTTTGCCCCCCCCCTTCTAACCTAGACAGCTACGTTAGGTAGAAAAGGAAAAAAAGGAGCGCCACATCATGTTCCCGGGCTGCTCTTTTGTGGTGCGGGCTGTAACGTAGTGAGAAGGAAGGTTGCCAGGTCTCCCGAGGCTCCCTGGGCGGAGCTGGAGGAGGAGCCTGGTAGTAACTTGATCAGCGAAGGCGAGAAATATAAATATTTGTCTCTCCTTTAACCCAATTATTATTAACCATTTTTTCCCTGGTGCATATATGAGAGATGGCCCTCTAAGTAGGTTACTCTTTTTTTAGTGATCGAGCTTTTTAGGCTTACATTTTTTTTCTTTAATAGACTAAAAAAAGACAGGGAAAAATGAATACTGCATTTAATATTTCCCTCCCAAGAGTTGAGAATGGGCCTTGTAAGAAATGGCTTTGTTTCCCAAACTCTTTACTAGGTGCTCAATAAACTAGGATAAAGTATTAAAATGGACACACGGCACATGTGTGCACATTTTATACCCGTTTATAAGGGAAAAAATAGGAATGTTCTATCCATTTTTAGAATAGTACGGGAAATCATTCTGATTCTGCTCTTCTACTATCATTTTGCTTTCTCAAGATTACCAAGAAGTAGTCCTGCTTCCTGATGTAACATTATTTCAATTTTAAGGAGAAATACACTACCTGGTCCTATAGGCAGGCCACATAGAAGAAATGTTTCAATTCATCCCGTGGACCCAACATTGCCACCAACAGTGGAAATGGGGCAGATAATTTCACTACCCTTTTTGCTCTCCTTTACCCACCCTTCTCTAAGGAATCTTAATTTGTGATTTTAACTCCACCCTAATTTTTTGTATGCTGAAGAAACATTTTGTTTCTTTTTGCATTTTTGCCTGCATGTGAATCTCCTCTCTATTTTTGTGCTACTTACTAATGTTCAATATTTAGTGTATTATAGTTGTGTATTTACATTAATGTAAATTGAATTGAACCTCCCCTTTTTACTTGTAGAAAGGAGATATACTTTTTACAGGATAATCTGGGTTGCAGATTATCTTTTTATATAGATTTAGCTTTCCAGAATTTGTATTGAGGATTATAGTCCTAATGCACATGAAATTAGTTTCTGAAAGACTGTTGTGGGTTATTAATAACTTTGCCTTACTATTACTGGTTTTAGTGTAAATACTGACTTCTAGCTTGTCCTTATTTTATGTTGATAAAGAGCACTGGCAAAATCACAAAGACCTTTAGTATCAAAGCAAAACTTATTCCTTAATTAATTTTGCGGCTTCAGTAAGGATAATTGTTCTGGCTTCAATCTAAAATTTGTTAAATTACTGGTTCACATGTTACTGAATTTGAATTTCCAGTGTGATTTTGAGAGTTCCTGCAATTATGTCACAGCTTTGAAATTGGGACAGCTGTAGGTAGAAGTAGTCTGAAAAGAGAGAAGGGAATTTCATATAAAATATATTCCTGGATGGATAAAGTTTGATTCATCCATCAGGTTGAGTCATCAAAGATTTTTTGGACTGTAGTGGATGTGAACAGTATTACCTGTTAAGAAAAGCTTGCATTGTAGTATTTATTAGCTTAACAGCATTTATTCATTGCCTGTTAGCCTTAAACCACAATTTACATATTGATAGAAATTAATTATTCTCTACTTTCCGCTTTATAATCTAAAAATATCTTATAGAGAAGGAAAATAGGATTTACAGGCAAAATGGCAGCAAGGGAACTTGTTTCAAAATTGCTATAATATTTAATCAAGGAGATACAGATAATCCCATAATCTAATGAGCAAATGCTCCTACTAGTCTTCACAAGAAAAATAGCAACTTTTGCCTGTTGCAATTACGCAAGTCATAGCATTTGTGTGGTGGTATCACCAGGTAGGTTTTCACCATTCTGTCCTCATAGTGATAGAGCCCCCTTCACTAGTTACAGCAACAGTGACAGAAGGCGGCAGTGCCTTGTTTCTGTTTGTTCCTATTCCTACTTATAACACTTGTAATAATAGAATTAATTAGAACAGACTGAACTAGAACAGTTTATAATAGGGAAGTGAATTTTAAAACAACTACCTAGGTGATGGCTCAGTGAAGGAGACTTGAGGAAGCTTTTCTTAAGATAGGGCAGTTAAAAAGCATACTTGGTACTTAGACTATCCAGTCTCACAATAGAAAAGATACAGCTGCTCTGAACTATGCTACAAGTAAGCCTTCAAAGACAAGAGACAAGCTGACTATCAAGATATCTTTACAGACTCTTAATCAGAAATCTACCAATGCAAAGAATGCCTTTTAATTCCTGCTGTGAAAATTGCAGTTCTCCAGAAAATTAACATATTATAAAGTAAAGCAGTTGCCTTTTCCCCTCAGTTGTAGTAGGAATAGGAATGAGATCTTCCTAAAGTTCTCTTTAAATGCAATAGGAATTAACTTGAGATAAGATTACATGTGATTGTTCTTACTTGTCATGCAATAATAAACCTGCCACCTTGGTAACTATGTATTATATAAATCACTATTTTGCCGTTAACAAACTTGTTTCTGATTAATGTTCCAGTTTTAAATATAAATATGTGGTTTAGGACTCATTTTTAGTGGTATTATAGACATGGCAATTTTGGGAATGGGAAAAACCTGTGTACGGTGATGTGTTTAGGTCAGGGGTCCCCAAACTTGGCAACTTTAAGACTTGTGGACTTCAATTTTCAGAAATCTCCAGCCAGCTATGCTGGCTGGAGAATTCTGAGAGTTGAAGTCCACAAATCTTAAAGTTGCCAAGTTTGAAGAACTCTGGTTTAGGTAGTAAATGCCTTGACCAAAATCTTTCTAAATCCTTAAGGATTACTTTCTTAATCAATATATCTTCAATTTCTTGCTTATCACAGGGTGTCTTTTATGAATAATCAAAAGCAGCAAAAGCCAACGCTATCAGGCCAGCGTTTTAAAACTAGGAAAAGAGGTAAGCGTAATCATATGCCTATTTAATCAATTTGTTTTTATCAATTACAAATTACCACAGTAAAGATTGATTTGTGATATGTACTTTGATGGTTTTATTAGTGAATCTTTTTGAATCTTATTCGTCCTATTGAAAACCTATGTTTACATAGCGATAACCATAGAATCAACATCTCTGATTTTTTTTCTTATTACTAATTATTGAAATAATTATTAATATACTTCATCTAAAATCTTAATGTTCATGAATCAGGTCCTGATTCCAATTCCTAATCACTGATTTTTAATCAGTCTGACAATTGTATTTCATGTATTAAGTTCACGCAAGACTGTTGAGTTAATGGAATCTCTATTTGAGGAAATGTGCATTTTCACTTCTTCAAAAAAGTTGATTGCTAATAAACAGAATGATTGGGCAATCTGAGGAAATATTTAGCTAGGGCAGGGCTGTCAAACTCGTGGCCACGCCCAGTTTAGCAAAGGGAAAAAGTCCTGATACGTCACGTGACGACGCAAGCTTGACATCCTGAGCTAGGGTCATTGTGTATTACATTTTATGCTGCAAGTATAGATAGTCCTTGACTGATGACCACAATGGAGCCCCAGATTTCTGTTGCTATGCAAGGCAGTTAAACATTGCACCCCATTTTATGATCTTTTTTTGCCACAGATAAGTGAATCACTGCAGTTGTTAAGTGAATCATGCAGTTAAGCAAATCTGGCTTCCTCCATGGACTTTGCTTTTGGAAGCTGGCTGGGAAGGTCACAAATGATGATCACATGAGCTACAGTGCAGTTTTTTATTTTATTTAGTGTATGACAAATATATGGACTAATAGTGGTTCAAATGTTAATGTCCAGTCCACCCAGCCATTCAAGGACAGAGTGGTCTGTTGAAAAAATCAGACATTGGGCCGACAGTGCAACTATCATAGATGCTAGTTGCCAAGTGTCTTGAGTTTTGATCACGTGACCATGGGGATGCTGCAACAGTTGTAAGTGTGAAAACTGGTCATAAATCACTTTTTTCAACACTTCAGACAATGGTTATTAAACAAATGGTTGTAAGTTGAGGACTGACTGTAGTAATAAAGCATACAATATTTAATTTTATTAATTTTATCATATATAAAACTGCTATGAGAGAGAGAGAGATAGGGCTCTGGAACAAGAGAACAACCCTGATTTTTATCATAGTTGAAAGAAATACGGACCCTCTCTTTACATGGTATCATGTTTATGAAGGAAAACTCTGTATTGCCTTATTTATTTATTTATTTATTTATTTATTTATTTATTTAGTTTGGTTTTCTTATATGCCGCCCAACTCCCGAGGGACTCAGGGCGGCGTACAACAGGAAAAATACAAGAATAACCAATTTATAAATATTACTTAAAAACAATATAAAAATTAAAAACACAATATTAAATCATCCCAGGCCTTATTGCCTGTCATCAGAATTTGAGGAGAAATTTAATGTAAACCATTTCTGGTTTTGTCTTAATTTTTCTCTAGATTACTTACCTTTGAATTTACAAATGTAACAATGATACTTTAAAAGGTGTTTCTCTTCAGTAATATAGTTCTTGGGCACATTGTCTGAGAATAGCCCCCATTGAATTCAACAAAGGGTACTTTGATTATGTATTACTTTGAATCAACTATATAGCAACTGAAAAGTTTGCATTGAACTTTAAATTCTTTAGCTAACCTGTTTGAATTTAATGGGATCCTTGACTTTCCTTTTGGCTGATCTGATTCTCAGCATGACATGAATAACTCCAATTACCCTGACTTTCTTTTCAGATACATTTACTGTACTACTTTTTTATTTCAGATGAAAAAGAGAGGTTTGACCCCACTCAGTTTCAGGACTGTATTATTCAAGGTTTAAATGAAACTGGCAGTGATTTGGAAGCAGTAGCAAAATTCCTTGATGCTTCTGGAGCAAAACTTGATTATCGCCGCTATGCAGAGACACTCTTTGACATCCTGGTGGCTGGTGGAATGCTGGGCAAGTATCTTTATTTTGTTCAAATGTTTTATTTAACAAAACATAAAATACAAAAATATAAAGAAAGATGGAAGATAAAATGGGGGAGGAAAAGGGGAAGAGAAAAATGTAGGGAAAAAAAAAAGCAAGTATCTTTATTGACTGTTCAGTTTATGATCATATGGATGCATTATGAAAACAGTAATTTCTTTTTTCAGAATTGCTTGTACACCTATATAATTTGAAAGTGATTGTAGTATTTAAAGCAAAATATAGAATAGAGGCAATGTATGCTGCAGTGTGATCATTTTAACATAGCTGTGGGAAGAAAAATCATGGCTCAAATTGATCTGAACATAGTTGGCTTTCAGTATTCTCCAAAAAATACTGTAAGATATGAATCAGGTTCATTTGCCTACCTATTCAATTCCTAGAAAATTGAATTTCATTTGCAATAAATCAGGTGTAATATGGATTGTTTTGCAATAAATCAGGTGTAATATGGATTGTTTAAACTTTGACTGTTTCAACAAAGATGATCTTGTAAACCAAAACAACTTCTATTACAGTTGTTTTTCTTATAATTGAAATAATTTTTATTTGTAACAGCCCCAGGTGGTACCTTGGCAGATGACATGATGCACACAGATGTCTGTGTATTTGCTGCACAAGAAGACCTAGAAACAATGCAAGCATTTGCTCAGGTTTGTGTGTTTTCTTTTATTATTTTATTGATCCTATATTTCTATAGTGTGATACATTGGTATATAAAACTATATAAATGACTGTTAATTGAGCATTCTATTTCTTAATCCTGATCATTTTCATTTATTTTTATCCCACTTTCATCATTTTTATAAATAATATAATTAACACAAGGCAATGAACACACTCCTTTCTTCTCCTATTTTCCCCATCAGAACAACCTTGTGAGGTGAGTTTAGCTGAGAGAATGACTAGCTCGAAGTCCCCCAGCCAGCTTTCAAGGCAGAACTAGAACTCACACTCTCCTGATTTCTAGCCTGTTGCTTTAACCACCTCACCAAACTTGCTCTATCTATTTTATAGGTCTTTAACAAGCTGATCAGGCGATACAAATACCTGGAAAAAGGCTTTGAGGATGAAGTTAAAAAGGTACTCAATGAAAACTAGATTTTTACCTTTATCTTGCCAAAAATGGATTTTATTATATATAAGTAGTACTAGACTGTCTGCTGCTGGTCATTTTCTAGCGGGTGGGGGGAGTTTCATCCACACTATAACACTTTTAGTGCATGTTGTACACATTGAGAGAAAGTAATTACAAATGTCTTTTGAGCAATGTAATGTGGAAAAGTGATGGTCTTTTGATGACTGCCACATAAAATCATTTTAATACTGTAGTATGGCTTCAGTATCTCATTTGTTCCAAAATGTTTGTTACTGTATTTCCTCTTGCAGTTGCTGCTCTTCTTGAAAGGTTTTTCAGAGTCTGAGCGGAACAAACTGGCCATGCTGACGGGTATTCTTCTGGCCAATGGGAACCTTAATGCATCAATTCTCAACAGCCTGTATAATGAGAATCTTGTTAAAGAAGGTAATTACAGAAATCTTGCTTCTGATGCAGCTTCTTCCATAGAAGAAACAACACCCTCACTTATTGTTGTTCACATGCTATTTTCATAGTACAGCTTTATCCTTTGTCTTATGATCAGTCACTTAGCTACTGTTTGAGGTTCCAGTGGAGCCCTCAAAGGTACTTATGACTGGTTCTGATGGATTATCCCCCACTGAAATGACCACATTTCAGACATTCAGCAACTGGCCCACATTTATGGTCATTTTGCAGTGTCTCGGTCATGTGACCAAATTTATGATGTTTTTGTGGGAAATCATTTATTTCCAGGTTTTGCTTGGGCTTACTTTCTCAACTGCAGATTCATTTAATCAAGGTTATTTGCTTAGTGACTATCAGAAAAAAAGGTAAAATTGAGTCGATCATGTGATGACCTGCTTTACGACCATCACGACTTATGATCATAGTGGGCAGCCTTTATTACAGAGACACATTGACAATTAACTGTGTGTTCATAAATATTGTGCATTCAGTTTAAAACTAAAATTGCTTCTAAAGTTTAAACATAAGCTACTGATATATGACAAGAGCAAAAATAATATTGAATAGCATTTGAGGCCAAGGAGCTTTGTGTTTGCTTTGTCACCATTGAAATTTGTTGAGTCCCATTGTGTTACATAGTATGTAACTGTTGAACCCCTCTCTAAGGGAGGTGGGCAGTTCAAAAAAGTGAAAAATAAATAAATCATACTTTTCTAATGATTTTAAGCTCTTCAGCTCCTGCAGGCAACACGTCTTTCATTAATAGGGCAGCAAAAACTGTTGAAAATATTGCTGAGTATAATCCTGATTATTGAGACTCACTTTGACACTTTCCTCTTGGAAAGTCTATTGTAAGTTATAGTCTATGACAGTGATGGCGAACCTTTTTTGGTTCACGTGCCAAAAGGGGGGGGAATGTGGGGGATCACGTGTGTGGGTGCCCATACTCATAATTCCATGCACCCCCGCACATGCACGCATGACCCCCCTGCTCCCAGCATGCAATGGCACGCCCATTTTTCGCTCTCCCCAGGCTCCAGAGCCTTTCTAGGAGCCTGGGGAGGGCGAAAACGGCCTTCCCCACCCCCTCTGGAGGCTGGAAACAGCCTGTTTCCCGACTCCCAGTGGCCCCAGAAGGCCCGAAAATCAGCCGGCTGGTGCACACATGCACGCCGGACCTGAGCTCGCGTGCCCACCGATATGGCTCCGCGTGCCACTTGTGGCACCCGTGCCATAGGTTCGCCATCACGGGTCTATGACAAGGAGGTTCCATGATCTAAATGTATTATTGGCTAGATAAACTTGGAAAGCCTGTAGAAGGAGAGGATCATACCCATTCCCACTGTGAAGTCTTAAAAAGTAATTGTGTGATTTTCTGTGCAGGTGTTTCAGCAGCCTTTGCAGTAAAATTGTTCAAATCATGGATAAATGAAAAAGATATCAATGCAGTTGCTGCTAGCCTTCGTAAAGTCAATATGGATAATAGGCTGATGGTAAGTGGATAGAGTTTTATAGTCAAAGTGAAACATCTGTTACTCAAGCAGAGAGTAGAGTATTGGTATATAGTATACCAAGAACATTGTTTTTAGCTTACAGGGGTTCCCTTTCCATTACTCGGTGACTGTTCTGGATACATAGATTCATGCCTGAAGCACATCTAATAGTTTAATTCACTATTGCATAGTTAATTTTTAAAAAATCTGAATTTGGTATCTTCATTATAATTCACTCTAGTTTGGCATTTTGGTATATTTGATAAATCTTGATTTGAATTCAGTGTTCTAATACAAATTTTGACATAGTATGATCCTCATACTGATAGGAAAATGCATGGTAATAAAAACTAAGATATATGACTCCTCATCTCTACCTTCTCAGCAGATAGGAAAATTAATATTATTTAGAGTATTTCCATGTATCAAACAAGGATGAATCTTTTTGGTAAGCACTTTCATGTATAGTTCCTTAATATTTGCAAAAAAAAACCCCATATGTTTCAGGAGCTCTTTCCAGCCAACAAGCAAAGTCTTGAACACTTTACAAAATACTTCACTGATGCAGGATTGAAGGAACTTTCTGAATATGTTCGGAACCAGCAGTGCATAGGGGCTCGTAAAGAATTACAGAAAGAACTTCAAGAGCAGATGTCACGAGGAGATACCTTTAAGGATGTAAGTATGGTTAGCTGGCAAGCTTAGATGAATTCTGTAAGAACTTAATGGAATACCAGAATTATGGAAATAGCATTTTTAACTGAGTCCCTAATGGTACACATTAGGTATAATAGGACAATAATAGTTTTGGTAAGTTAAATTAAGATTCATGAAATATCTTATTTAACTTCTTCAGTGTAAAACATTGTGCTTTATTGAAAAATGCTAAGAAAAAGCTAACCAGCATTGACTGATCTCAGAAGCTAACTAAGATGAGACTTGGTTAATCTTTGGACAAAGTTCTACTAGAAATCTTGGGGCTGTTAGACTGAAAAATTGAACATATATCCTGAAAGAAGGTAGTGGCAGTTTACTTTCAGAAAACTAGATGGATATAGTCACAGGACAGGACACAGGACAACTCCAGGGGATCTTTTTACCTTTTAAGATCACTCTCAGTATATTTCTCCTGTAGACATTTATTTCAGAAACTTAATAATTTATCATAAATATTTGTATGCATAATGTTATGCATAATTGTACAGGTGTCCTTGACTTAATAACTATTTGTTTAGTGACCGAAGTTAAAACAGTGGTGAAAAAAGTGTCTTATGACTGGTTTTCACATTTATGACTGTTGCAGTATCCCCATGATCACATGATCAAAATTCAGGCACTTAGCAACTGGCATGTATTCATGACAGTTGCAGTGCCCTGGTCATGTGATCATTTGTAACATTCCTAGCCATTTTCCAACAAGCAAAGTCCATGATTTGCTTAACGACATGATTCATTTAAAAGCTGCAGTGATTCATTTAACAACTGTAAAAAAGGTTGTAAAATGGGATGTAACTCACTTAGCAACTGCCTTGCTTAGCAGTAAAAACAATTAAAAACAATTTTTTGGAATCAAATCCAAAGCATTCCATTGCTCTTTTGGCTATTGTTAACAGAATGCCTCAGATCTATGATTGCTGTCCACTCTTAATGTGTTCAATTTTAATAATTCTTTTATGGCAATGGAGGAAAGACATTTGACTATGCTTGTATTTAAAATTAATGTTCTGAACTTTCTACCTAAGATCTAGCAATTATTCCCTACTGTTAACATGCCTTGAGTCTGATATTTCAGTGTGATGTTCAATAGCAATTCAAAATATGTTATAAGTGGTGTTTTTTACATTAAGCATACTGCTAAATTTGCTTATGTTTGTTAAATAAAATTGTTATTCTGGCACACAATTAAATTTAAATAAACAATAATGACAAGCCCGCCATTTCAATATTTGTACAGTGAACTAAAGTAAGGTCAAAACACTATCAGATTCCTCTGTCCCATTTCCATACTTTCAGTTGGCAGGTCAAAGAGAAAGCTATATTCAGATTTATTTGGACTTGAGTACAGTGGTTAGTGTTCAAGACCTTGCTTGACTTGGATTCTTGCATAGATTTGGTTAAAGTCCAGTTTGAGTTCATTATATCCAGATAAATGTCTGGACAAGGCTAATGTGCAAACCCTGGTTGCCTAGATCATACCATATGTCAAGGAAGAAATGAAGAAAAATAACATATCAGAGCAGACTGTAATTGGCATCATCTGGTCTAGTGTAATGAGCACTGTGGAATGGAACAAAAAAGAGGAGCTCGTCGCAGAACAAGCCATCAAGCACTTGAAGGTATACGCTCATTGATAGGTTTATCTTTTAAATATTTTTTCAGTCTGTTGCAGATATCTATCATTCATCTATCTTTCTCAGGATGTTTTGTCTGAGGTTTTCCTGAAGTAATTTTTTTTTCAGAGTAACCTTGTTTTTAAAAAGTAGACTTATGCTAATAAGAAACTACTCCAAATGGGCAAATGTGAAGACGTTTATCGTAAAAGTTTATATGTATATATGTACATGTAAGTACATATAATGTCGTCTTTAATGTATGTATGTCTTTTTTAATGTTTATATATCAAATAAAAATTATTTTTTTTTAAAAAAAGAAACTACTCCAAAAATTCTAAGATATTGTATGTTTCTTGACAATATCATTTTTTTCTTTATAAGGATTAGAAAAGGCATCTTAAGCAAATGTTAGTTTTTTAATAACTCTATTCTCCATGGTTAAGATGAAGCAAATGTTTAAATGCAAGTTAGGAAATTATTTATGACAAAGCCTCTCCTATCTTCTCAGCAATACAGCCCTCTTCTTGCTGCCTTTACAACACAAGGTCAGTCTGAACTGACTCTGTTGCTAAAGATTCAAGAGTACTGTTACGACAATATCCATTTCATGAAAGCCTTCCCGAAAATAGTGGTGCTCTTCTACAAAGGTAATATAACAAACCTATCTCTCTTGAAAGCAGAGGAAGTTAACGTATAATCTTGGTTTTTGGTGTTAATAAGCCTTGGCAATACATTGGGAGCTTCTTATTCCAGTAAAGTCTTTTAAGTTTGTGGAAAAGCTCTAGGGATTAAATAATTCATAAGCAGTACAGCCTCTTTTATTGCAAGATAATTATCAGATATTTATGTTTTGGTCTAAGGATTAATGGCTCACTTTTATGCTAAGTGTTATTGCATGGAACAAAACTCAGTCAGATTCTGTGAAATAAATAAAAGTTCTGTGAAAGTGACTTTTCCTTAGAGCACTTCCCCACAATTGTCCAATGCTTAAAGAATGCCTGTGTTTTACTCAAAGAATGCCAGGCCACATGCTGATTACCGTGCATTTCCCAGCAAAATGGAAATCCCCCCCCCCCCAATATATATTCTGAATGAATCCAGAATTCCTGGGAGCAGATCTTCACTCCTAGGAATATTCTGCTGTGTAAAAAAGAGCACAGTTCTTTTATTTCCCCTTTTTCTAAAAACTATTCCATGAGATCACAAATCCTTTGGGGGGGGGGGGCTTCAGAAGAAGAGAATGACACTAGGCTTCCCTCTTGATGCAGCAAATGCCTCTGAAAGAAATCCTTCTACAATTATAAATATCCAGTAAAAACAATTTGCTGGTGACAAAAATTTGGAGAAATTTAAATTTGTCTCAGAATCACTATAATAGAGTATAAAATCAGAATCATTATGTTAAGTCAGTGGTGGCCAACCTTAAGCACACCATGCACTAATTTTTTCACAGATGAGTTCAGATACGCCATACAACTCAAGCACGTTTTTACCTTCTTACTTTCACGTTTGGGGTTGTAAAATAGGGATAGGGGTAGTATAAAACTAAAAAAAAGTGAAAAAGAACAAATAGATCACAAGTACGTACGTCGTATCACACAGAATATCAATTATGTGGAATTTGAATTCTGTGTTCGCGTCAAGAAAAAGTAGTGGCGCTCTTTGACAAACGTAATATATATTTAATCTTGAATCTGTCTGTCAATCACTCTTAATACAAAAACCACGCTAGTACACTCAATAAAACACTGCTTCAAACTCCACGCCACGATGCCTCACTCAGAACTGACTGACCATATCGAACGCTTGCCGCTCATTCGCACGTGACTTCAAACACGTGTTGCTAGTGCGCGGTGTTTGCGATCGTTTGAGCAGGAACACACAATGGCAACACCGATAAAAATATCCGTACGTTTGTAAACCCACCTAAAGTAACATCTCACAAGTTCCATTCTAAGTTTCAGACACCGAGAAGTTGAACATTACCGAAGGTTGTACGAATTGAACTGAGATCACTTTGGTGTTGAAAATATTAAGATGGATTCAGTTATGACACCTATTTTTAAAAAAAGTAGGTGCAAGGATGCAATGCACCACTTGTAATCATCCAATACACCACGTTTGGCGCATGCGCCATGGGTTGGCCACCCCTGTGTTAAGTATTCAAACTGCTTCCCATATCTATAATTACAGCCCTCATTAGAGAAGTTAATTGGGGATAGTTGCATAAAAAGTAGATGGAATATCATGATTGTGGATCGGAATTCAAATTAATGACTCTAGAAATGGGCTTCTTGGACTGTGTATGGAACAAGACAAGCCATTTTATTTCCAAAAATGAAACAGCTTCAGAATATCCAGATCGCAACATTTGGTAAAAAACCTAAAACATTTTGGAGATCACTTAACTATTCCATGCCCAGGATGGCAAGTTTTGCACACTGCTGTGCAGTGATTGAATGACTTTGGACTAATAGTACCTTTCTGAATGTTTGGAATGATTTGCAGTGTGCAAAGTGATATTCAAAGGTATTCTGAAGGAGAAAGTTGTGAGGCAACTAAAGCCACTTTTTGAGGACTGCAGAAAATAATGGGAATTGGAGAACACTTTAAGTGTGGGGGAGAAATGCCTACATTCTTTATAATTCATTCCAGTGGAGCTTCTTGAAGACCCAGCAGAAAATAAAAAGTCCCTCCTGATTTAGCCATTGTTAAGATTCTTTTCCATCAGATACCATAAGTTACTGTTGAAATTATAAGAATATTTTTCAGATGATTCATAAAGCCATTATATTTTTAAGAGTATGGCACTTAACTTGCTTTGTTTCAACTGCATGGGGTTTGTTTTAGCAACTCTTTTTTTATATACATCAATATCATGAACAGTGAGGGATCTGGGTATCATTCATTTAAATACAAATGATAATAGCAATATTAATATTTGTTACATTAATCACACTTATGTAATTGTGGTATTATATATATTTGTATTAGTGTGTTCCTTCATAGTTCAGTGTTTTTGTGCGCCATTCTAATAACAATCACATTATTTAAACGTACACAGTGATACCATCTTTCAACATGTAATCTTTACATTTAGCTATTACTTTTAGTATATTATATTAAAATATGTATAACATTCCCCCTTGATCTTGTTTCTACCTCTATTCTAGCCCTCAATAGAGCCAATCTTATATTAAACAGCATTCCCTTTCTAACCATCATCTCTATTTCCTGTGTTTTATAATCTTTATTCATTGTCCCTTGTTGAACATTTTCTGATTTCCCCACAATTTCATGCATTAAGTCTTTTGTCTCCCTGTGGTTATTTATCAACATATCATAAGTACTTTGGAGCATCAACACCATTTCTTTTTGAAATCCACTCATCTCCCCCTGAACTCGCACCAAATCCTCCTCGTTGGAGGGCCCCCCCAAGGGGCTAAGGTCACCCTGTAGGGGTGACGAAGAAAGGAGGGGCACTCTGCAGGTCGCGGAGAGCGGCGGCTCTCCAGCTGGACCCAGGGATTCCCTCCCATCCAACGACGAAAAGGAGAGGCAGCCCTCCAATGAGGAGGATTCTGTGCGAGTTCATGGAGCCCCACTCCTCGCATCCGATCTCGCTTCAACATCAAACGAAAGTCGTTTTAGCAACTCTTATGAAGGGATCTCCTGAAGTTCATTTTATTGCAGAACTTGTGATAGTTGGTTATCTTTGGGGGAAGTGAGTCACATACTGGATTGCTGTAGAAAAAGTCTTGCCTGACCTAGAAGGCAAAGACACTAGTCCTCCATTCATTGTTTATGGGATATGTTGCCTGACACTCCTGTTGTTTTGTTTTCCACAGCTGAGGTACTCAGTGAAGAACCCATCCTGAAATGGTATAAAGATGCACACCTTGCCAAAGGAAAGAGTGTCTTTCTGGATCAAATGAAAAAGTTCGTAGAATGGCTCAAAAATGCAGAGGAAGGCAAGTAGTCCTACTCTTATTAAACTATTAATTACTGGATATCCTGAATATCGTACTCAAGCTGAAATATTTTGTTTGTCTTTCAGAATCTGAGTCTGAAACTGAAGAAGGTGACTAAATTGTCAAAATGTCAACAGTAAAGCAAACAGGAGCTGTAGATAAAGTGTCATGTTTTGTGTCCTTCTGATTCTTACATCCTACCTCCCTTTATCAAGCATGATATAAGGGCTCTCATAGCAAATTTGTTTGCGTTTTCTAGGGTCCTTAGAAAACACTGAAATTAGGTTTTTAAAACCATGTGTTAGTAGCTTACAGGAGCTCTAGATTTGATTCTAACATTGCATTAATCCTTTCAGTTACATTCTACCTCCTGTATTTTCTACTGTAACATAATTTAAGGCCTTCCACAACTTAAATTCATTTTATCCCTGGGTTTTCTATAAAGGTTTACAGTAGACATGGAAAATGAAATTTGTTATAAAATTCTGTTTGCAGATTAAACTGTACAAGTATCCAAAATCTACAAACCATATTTGTTTGATTTTGTTTGAAAGAGAACTAGACTGAGAATGGATTCTCCTACACCACTGCCGCCTTTCCTCTCAGCTTCTTGATTTTGATACTCTTGCACTTTTTAGAAGGCCCTCAAAGTGTCTCTTCACGGATTAAGAGTTTTTTCTCAGTGGAGTAACAATATTCTTTGCTCTTGATAAAAACACAAATAATGTGAGATTAAATCTTGCAATTGAGTACTATGCAGAAATGATCTGCAGTGACCAGCTAAGAATGCTATGGTAAGGGGAGAAAAAAGTTTTCTTGATGGAATTAGAGACAAATCATGGCAGGAATGCAAAGATGTCTGACTGCCTTCGCAGCTATTGCTTTTATAGTTTTCCAAGCAGCAAAAGGTAGAAAGAAGCAACAGCATTTCCATTGGTGAATTCCCCCCCAGCTTTTTAATAAGCTCCCTATTTTTCTAACCTAGATAAGATGTACCAGCCAGAAAATGTACCGTATTTTTCGGAGTATAATACACACCTTAGTTTGGGGGAGGAAAACAAGGAAAAAAGGCCTCTGCCTCCAAGCAATTTGCCAAACAGCAAACAGCACAGATGATATACACTGTTTGCTGTGTATTTCTGTGCATATGTGCCTGACCCATAGAAATAGCAAAGAATTGGAGAAATGTACATTATGCCAGAAAAGTTTTCTTAAATATAATCACACCAACTCCTCCCAATTATTTAAATAGATCTACTCCAAGGTAACTAAACTAATACCAAACAGGACACTGTTACATTTCAGACTATACTTGTACAGAGCTGGTAAAATTAATTAAAATTTCTGGAAGTATACATTATTATTTAAAAGAAGATACAGCACTGGGCCTCTTCAGAGCAAGCATTTACAGTGATCCCTCGCTATATCGCGGTTCACCTTTCACGGTCTCGCTGCTTCACGGATTTGCATCGTGCATTGTGTTCTGCATTCTGATTGGCTGATTGGTAAAACAGCCTGCCAAGAGCAGTGAAATACACGTGAAAACTTCCCTCTTGCTCCAGCGCAAGCCGTCATGGAGCTTAACTCCGATACCTGACTGCCTGGAGCCATGCAAAGCGCCTTGGGCAATGGGAACGCCCACCGTGACGAGTCGGAGCGCCTGCTGCTAGCGAGGTTAACCGTCTCCCGGATTGCCGGGGAGGGGAGGCACGTTAGCGAGTCCTGCTTCATGCGCTGCGCAACTCAGCAGCTGGCCTTGTAGCCTCTGTTTCCCGCAAGCCGCCTGAGAATCGGGAGCGATATGAGGCCAGCGCGTGCGCGCGCCTATGCCTCCCCGAATGCCGACTGCCAGCTGATCGAGTGGCGGGGAATAGGGAGGGATATGAAGTCAGCGCGTGCACGCGCCAAGCTACTCCAAATGCCGACTGCCAGCTGATCGAATGGCGGCAGTCAGGCAAGCCACAGAAAGCCCCCCTCAAGCGGGTGTAGCGCGAATTAGGTTACTACTTCACGGATTTCACCTATCACGGGTTCTTTTTGGAACGTAACCCCCGCGAAAAACGAGGGATCACTGTATTTTAAAAAGCTGCTTTGTTTTGTTAAATTGTATAGATGGGTCTCCAACTTTGGCAATTTTAAGATTTGTGGACTTTTTGTGGACAAAGATTTGTGGACAAAGCTAACAGCTGGCTGTGGAATTCTGGGAGCTGAAGTCCACAAGTCATAAAATTGCCCTGGCTCTAGAACAATAATAAAGCAGTCTTTAAAAAATAAGTCTAATAATTTGAACATTCTACAGACATTTATAGTTATTCACTTATATTTTATATTTATATTATAGTTATTAACTTGCATCCAGTTAAGCAGAAAATATCTGCGTGTCTCTCCCAGCTATTTGCCTCTTTGCACGTGGCAAATCAGCTGTAGGTCGGGAAGTTGCTAATTACTTGCTTGGCTTTACAGGCTCTTCCCTCTTTGCTGCAAACAGGTAAATTGCTGGAAGATAGAGGGTGGGGTGGGTGGGGCTACATTCGGTGTATAAGACGCACCCAAGTTTTCACCCTCTTTTTGGGGGTAAAAAGGTGCATCTTCTACTCTGAAAAATATGGTATGTTATTCTGGCCGTGTGAACTGAATGAAATCATAGGAGCAAGGGGCCCGTTTAGGGCAGGCAGTTTTCTATTCACCCCTTACAGGGCCCTCATTCCTACATTTTCTGACTTTTCTAGCTAAAAAATTAAATAGATTTAATTCATAACATAATGTGCAAATTGTACAATGGTTTAAATTGAATCTTTTAAAAATTCTAAACAGGTTATTTTTGAGGTTGAAACTCTTGATTCAGAGCATTTTGCTTGCTGCTAAATTCAACTAGTTTGTATTTTAGGCTCAGAATCTCAAAATTTTGTTTGTTTATATCTCCCAATTAACAAACTGATACATTGCCCTGCTAGTAACTTTTTTGTGGAACAGATATCCTTATTACAAGTGGATGAGTGACCAGGGAGACATGGCACAAGCTCAGAGGGAAGGGTGGGGTGCACTTGCCTAAACAACTTTGACTTCTCTGCTGGCTTCTCCATTGACTTGACCTGTGAGCAGCTTTCAGGGGATGCTACAAATTAGTCGTATGACTGCCGCAATAATTGTGAGTGCAAGCAAGGTGGCAAGGGCCCAGATCACAATTGCCTATCCATGCAAGTTGATGGGATGACAAACTTGTTCAGTGCTGTTGAAACGGGTTACTGAACAACCCACTGAGATACCTTCACAGAATTAAATGGCAGTAATGTTTGTTTGACATTAAATTACCAAGCTCTATGTTACATATCATGGGATATCTGTGATGTGTGTGTTAACAATGGGGAAATGGTGTGATCAAAATTGGTTTCTCTTAGTTTAGATTGAAGTTGTATTTTACCTTACCTTGCCAGGCAATCAAAACCAACATATGCAAGGGGGCAATGGCTTCAGTCACTGTATTTGCCATTTTGACATTGTTAACCCTCGTGATATCCCTTCTATAGCATGTACAAATATATGAATGCATATTTAGGTAACATGTTTGGGGTTTTATGGCTGCATATCCATGTTTAATATGTAGTATAAAATCTGAAAGGGAGTTTTTATACATTTGGAGTGGAAGATGGTTAATGTAACCTGTTAAGGGAATATTGTCGTAGTTTTCATTAGAAATGTACGAAATCAATGTTTTGCAAGATAAAAATATAGTTTGTTCTGAAGACAAAATTATTTGACATATTTCCTAAAGCAGATTCCCACTTTTGAACATATATTTCTCTCATTTCATATACATTTAGTTTTACCATCCTTCAGCTTTATTCCATTTTACTAGCAAGGGAAAATTATCTTTTGACATTGCAACTAGTCACCATTTTTAAGAGTGCAGCTATATTTATGGCTGTATACAAAATAGAACATAGGGCCACGCACAAAACTGAAAATGTTATCCATTCCATTGGCATTGAATTTGGAACAGCCAAAAAATGCTATTGATACAAGCTTTTTTAAATTCTTTTAATTATGCAGAAAACTGCACTCATAATAAAAATATTTCTTCCGACTCCCCATCATGATTCTTTTTGAGAATTGTATTTGCCAATATATAGCAAAGTGTCTAGGTTGGAGCAGGTTACCATTGCTCTGTAAAAGGCACACGGAGTTCTTTCATAAGATTGCTGAAGAACTCCAACGAAAACTGAAGAAATATTTAAATTTTTTACAGGAAACAATGGAATTAAACTTAATCTATCTGGGACAACATTCAGAATATCAAAAAATGGGCATTTCAAACTCAGATCATTCTGATATGTAACACATCCCTACCGGAAACATAAATGAGAGAATACTTTGTAGCATGTAGCACACCTGTTCTACATTTTTAGTTTTCTTAAAACTTTGTCCATTCTTTATCAAAAAATATTTTTTTAGGACAGTTCAGTTAGTATAGAGCAGTGATGGCAAACCTATGGCACACGTGCCACAGGTGGCACGCGGAGCCATATCTGCCGGCACACGAGCCGTTGACCTAGCTCAGCTCCAGCATGCATGCGTGCGCCGGCCAACTGATTTTCGGCTCGCGTGGAGGCTCTGGGAGGACATTTTATGTTTCCGGAGTGCCTCTGGAGGGGGCGGGGGAGCGTTTTTGCCCTCCCCAGGCTCCAGGGAAGACTCTGGAGCCTGGGGAGGGCGAAAAACGGGCCTACCAGGCCCACTGGAAGTCAGGAAATGGGCCATTTCGGGCCTCCAGAGGGCCTCTGCGGGGTGGGGGAGGCCGTTTTCGCCATCCCCAGGCATTGAATTATGGGTGTGGGCACTTGCACGTGCGTGATAGTGCACGCGCATGCGCTTTTGGCACCTGTGGGAAAAAAGGTTCGCCATCACTGGTATAGAGTGTATGGTACATGAGTTAGTGCAGCTAAGGCTTTCAAAATTAAATGCCTATTCATGCAATCACTGCATGTAATTATTTTCAGAAACAAGCTTCCTGAAATCTAATTAGATTAAACCATATACAGATTTGCTGCTTTTATGAGACAGGAAATACAGAAGACATTTTTGAATTGTGAGAGATGGGGCGGTCCCTATAGTTCATATTTCTTTCCTAGCTCCAAAAGAAAATTGAGAGTGAAACTTTAACCACCTATGTAACCACAGCTTACATGCAATATTAAGAAAACGACTACACGAAATGTTGCTAAATGTTTTATTTTAAGAGCTATCTTAACAGACTAAAAGCAAGACAATATCAAAAAATAAATTTACAGAATTACAAAATAAATATGTAAAACGTGTTTTTTTCAATGGCAGAATCTTTAAAAATCTCGTTTCATCTTCTTTCTTAATGGAAAAAAGAAAGGATGCGCCAAAGCCTCATTAAGTGTAATTCGTCTGGCAGGGTCATATTCCAACATTTTCTGAATAAGATCAAATAGATTCTCATGGTCAGAATTGTGACACTGCATGAATTCCTGTGGATACAAAAAAACTAATTAGCACTTCTGAGAAAATGGAGTAGAGGAAGCTTAGTCGAGCAGATGATTATCTTACTTACCTTCAGTGGCTTGCAACGCCTTGAAACATATCTGCCAGCAGAACTGAGTTCATCCCAATCCAAACTATCTTGCCGGAAGTATTTGCGTTTTCTGTTATAAAGAGTTAAGAATGAAATTATTTAAAGGCAGCTTTAGCAATGACAAATCAAGCAGAATGCCTTATTTTTATTTTTTTAAAGGTTATTTGCATATTTCCTATATTCATTCACATTTATATCAGATGGTGTGCACCATTCAAAAACTGCTTCACAAGCATGTTAGTGCAAGTGAAGCATCTATTCTAAAAGCATTTTTTGAAAGGCTTCAATGGATGTTTCAAAGGCTGTCTCATTACTTTGTATGGACAGAGTTTTTCCCCCAGCAACTCCAATACGACTAATGTACAAAAACTTCTTGAATCCTTTGCACAATACTAGTCACATAAAGGAGACAAATTTAATTTTTCTCTGAAATTAACAGAATAGTACACCATCCCAGTATATTCTCCCATTAGTTATCACAGGGGTGCCTCAAACTTGCGTCATCACGGTATCATGTGACGTATTGACTTTTTCTCCCTTTGCTAAACCGGGCGTGGCCAACGTGTGACACATCTGGCCTGTGGGCCACAAGTTTGACAGTCCTGAGTTATCACAATAAAAATGTATTTTTATTTCATCATAAAAAAGTAAAGGCAGAACAGTAATCTTACAAATGAGAACCAGTACCAGCTGCAAGACATGATCAAACAGGAGAAATAGCTCTGATATATACAATTATTATAATTAGGGCCACAATATGAGACATTCTGCCATGTAATGTCTATATGATAAAATGCAAATAATTTGAGCATTATACCTATTACTTTAAACAATTCTAAATTTTACAATGTATTCCCAGAGTCATACAATTTACCTCAAGATATCTACTAAGGAGAACCAACGCCGGGTTCAAAATACCTTTACTGCTTCAGATTACTAAATTATTTTTAAAAATGTAAGCTAATAATTAAGCAGCATACAAATACTGGTGGTACTCAGCAGAGGAAGAAAAAATATTGAAGGGGAAAAACCTCCAAACATTTCTTTACCTGGTTTTTTGAACCATATGAACTGGTAATGGTCCTAGTATCTTCTCCATCATAGCCAGATGTTCTTTGCTGTCATGTGTCTTAAGGAAAAAAAAACAATTATTGAAAATTTCAGAAAAACAAAACACAGTGAATACAAAACAATGTGCTGCAAAGTATGTTTGGAAGGGAGAGGGGGAAGATTTTTGCAAGAACAAAAAAACTATTTTTAAAATACTCATTGAAGTGTTTTATAGGCAATGGATTTCACATGGCAGTATTTCAAAGAAGTGTAGCATCTGAAGCCCCAGGATGGAATCAACATTTTCTCTTCTAGACAAGTTCTCCAGTTTCAGATATGACATCTTGGACTCCCATAAATAGTGCTATTACAGCCCTATTGCTTTTATCTATATCAGAGGTATCAAACTCAATTTGAGGGCCTAATCATGGTTGTGTTTTGACCTTGGCGGGGGGGGGCAGGGGGCGTGGCCAGGGGGGGCATGACCAGCTCCACGTCACTCATGTCAGGGGCACCTGTAGTAGTCCAAGCGCTCTGCCAGTGAAAACGGGCTCCCAAGCTCCGTTTTTGGCTTAGACTGCCTCCTGCAACCTCTGCAAGTGAAAATGGAGCTTGGGAGTGCCACACACAGCCCTCGCAAGGTCCATTTTCAGCTGCGACAGCTTCCTGCAACCCTCTGCCAGCGAAAACAGCTTGGGTGTTCTGCACGCGGCCCTTGAGAGCTCCGTTTTTGCTGGAAGAGGCACTGTGGACCAGTCCTTTGCTGTTTCCAGAGTGGCCCTGTGGGCCAGATCTAAGCACCCTGTGGGCCGGATTCGGCCCCTAGGCGTTGAGTTTGACACCCCTGATCTATACTGAAATTACACACTTCCTGTTGACTTCAATTCTTATTTTGCTTTGAATTACTAATCACATAATACTTTAAATTAGAAGTGTAAATCTTTTTTTTAGAACTTCCTAATAATTATCACTACCTCTATAACGTATGCCTCTGTAGTCACGTACCGGAAATATTGTAAATCCAAGGTAATATTCAATAAGAATACAGCCAATACTCCAGACATCACATGGTTGTGACCATCCCAAAGCTGTGGCAAAAAATATAAAATGAATTGTGCAAACTATAAATACTATACTTTCAAACTATAAATACTTCTGATATTAATGAATTAAGGGTATTCTTGAAATGGGGAAGTTTCTGACAAAACTGCTTTAGTTATTGTTGGTCTTGGATGAAAACAAAATATAAACTGGTGACTGGGGTTTTTTTGGGGGGGTCATTCCCCTCACCTCAAGAGCTCCCAACACAGAAGGCAACATTGCCCTCCTGTCCCCAACCAACTATTATAGCCTTTCCCTCCTTCCAGTTACTGCTATCCCAGAGCAGCAAATCTCATAGGCTAGCATTCTACAAGCTTCCCTCTTCAACACTCCTGTTGCTCTCCCAACATAGTATATATTCAACTGGCTGGCACTCTATCATCATATCTTCCCAGCATCTTCCCTCCCCCAATTGATGATATCCTTCACATGTTCAACCCTGAACTACTTCTGCTGGATTAAAACAGGGGTTTTGACTTGTGTTTCACTTCATGCACTGACCTTAGTGTATTTGTTTGGACACAGATTCCTCCGTCTCAAGCAACCTGGGAGATTTTAGCAAGTCTAGAGTATATCCTAAACTATTTATTTTAAAGTTTGCAACATACATGACACACAAAAATACGAACACTGCAAATTTTTGTACTAGTATATGCACGTTATCTCACCCAATATAACTTCAGGAGCTCTGTAATGCCTTGTAGATACAAGTGTACTATGATGTTCATAATCATATGTTGCACTTCCAAAATCTACAACTTTGATTTCTGGATGTTTCAATGTGCGTTCACCATGTCTCTGAAATATAGCATAAGATTATTAGGCATAAGTAGTAAAAATCAGTTATGAAAGCAATTATTAAATATTAAGAGATAAAACTTTACCAGTTTAGGGTTATATTCTTCTGTATAATCAGAATTCACAAATAATATGTTTTCAGGCTTCAAATCTGTATGGGTCAGCTTGTTTGAATGCAAGACTGTAAAGAATCCAAATTTGAAAGCAGTTGTATTTTAGCTTAAGACCTCTTTAAATATCAATGTTTACAGCCTAAAAATATTTTAATTAAATATTTTGCATTTATTTGCCTTGAGATTGCTAAAAAGACAGCTTAATACATACTTACAATTTACAGATTTGCAAATCTGATAAGCTATTTTTCTGATATGGTCCAGACAGAAAGGCAGAAAACGGTTTTCTTTAAGGAAGTCATAGGTACTGAGTCCTAGCAGTTCAAATACAATGCAAATATGGCCATGATGATCAAACCACTCCAACATCTTGACACAGTGACTGTAAATGCAATAAGGTTACTCAGAAGGCATCATTAAATAAGAACATAAGCTGAGCAATTTATAAGTACAATTGAAAGTAAAACATCAATTACAGAGAAACTAGTATACAAGAGAATATAATCACGGAGGGAGGGAGGGAGAAAGAAGAAAGAAAGAAAGGATGGATAGATGATAGATAGGTAGATAGATAGATTAGATAAGATAGCTAGCTAGCTAGCTAAATAGATAGATATGGACACATTCAATTTTAACTGCACCATATACTTACAATATATTATTAGGATCCGACATATTTAAGTGCTTCAACACTTGTATTTCTGACCGAGCTGCTTCCGAGTATCTGTCAACACTTTTTACGATTTTCACTGCTACATGTTTACCTTCCCTAAAAGACAAAGTTTTGAAGTGTCATTAATAGTCACAGGAATAATGAAGTTTTGTCACAATGAATGAAAAACTGCTTTACAATTAATTTAATTAATTAACCTTAATTTTTTTAGAACATTATATATTAAAATATATGCACATTTCCTGAATGTCAATGAGATTCTTAAAACGAAGTAAAATGATAAATTGTGCATTTCTGGCAGAGCTGTTGAAAACAAACTAATTTTTTTAAAATCCATGTATTTGAAAGTAACTGCAGTTTACCCATTTTTATTACATCGCTGTTTACATAATGTTTGCAGATTTCTGGAAAACCACTGACTACAGATATGCTAAGAATTTTCATGGAAGAACTCTTTCTCCTAATACCACAATGGATCGGGAAAACAGGCCTCTGATAAAGGGGGCATCTTCAAAAGAGCGTTTCCTGACCACTTTAACAGAAAAGATGGTCCCTCAGACATTTAGACCGTATATATTTTAACTTTCAAAACGAATACTTTTTTTTCAGCTGATGTGACAAACTTCCAATCACAAGGAAAGGGAAAGCGGAAATGACATTATGTATAATCTGAGAAAACTCTGAGTAGCATCATAAAAAAACTTACGTTTTGTGGTCAATACACTTTACTACTTTTCCAAAAGCACCTTCACCAACAGTAGTGATAATTTCATCTAAAACAGATGGGAGGCAATCAGTTATATAAGTAATGACATATTTTCATTATTCAATACACCATGCTATGTCGTTATGTAAAAAGTATAACTAGACAACTTTAAATATTTAATCCGTCAAGTCTCCAAGACAGTTATGTCTATCTTGTTCTATATCAGCTCTGTTTACTATACAGGAAGTTTCAATTAAGTTTAACTCTATATAATAAAGAACCACCCCCAAAGAAAAAAACCAAAACACGTAACAAAAGAAACGCAAAGTAAAGGACTTCCAAAAAATTTCCTGACTTATCTAAAAGAAATTATTCTATCTTGAAAGTAAGTTGTGAAAAATATTCTATACATCTTGCATTTAGTACGTCTCCACTCTGACAGATCAGGTGACCCTCCTCATCATCCTCTACACTCCTGGATCTTTTCCTTCGGTGACTCCTCTGGTAACGGCAAGTGCGCGGCACCAACATCATCCAGCCAATCAATATACCCGAGTGAATTCAGGGCAGAATACGAAATTCATTCAGCAGGGAGATATTCAGGCATTCAGATACGCGCCAGGCCACAAACGGTTGGCAGGAACAATTTCAAATTCCCCAGAATTTCACAGGGCACATAGTTTAGGTTACAGGAAAAAAACATGGCAAGGAACAGATTTTCAGATAAGGTACTTCAAGTGGCAAGGTAACAACAAATAATATATATATATGCTTTTAAAATATGGTTCACTAGAAGAATTAAGTATTTTAAAATTGCAAACAAATATTCTTCAGTTTAACGCTGTCATACATCAAAGTGTTGGCATGTACTGACCTATAAAGTAATATTTGGGTAAATAATCTCAACAAGTGCATATTACAAGTGCATGTGCAATTTTGCATATTACACCTAATTAGGGCAATAAAAATTCATCACAAAACCTCTAATATTTCTAATTGAAGAGCTCTAAGCAGCCCTAATTTCTATTCATCCAGTAATTATAATTCAATAGAGGTTCAGCATCTACTTTGACAGATACATGTCAGATGCCATGGAAGCCATGGAAAAAAACAATGTAGATCAAGTCTATCAATCATTCCATTAATAAAGAGGCAAATCTTATCCTTGAATATTAATTTGCCTAATGGGGAAGATCTGCGTAAAGGCACTTATTTCAACATCACCAATGAAACCTAAGAGGTCTTAGAATAGCAAAGAGTGTGTTTTCTCTTCACCAATTATCCTTATAGGAAAACATAATATAACACCAGTTCAGTATATAATTTAATCAGATATTTTAAAAGTAAAATGTTTACTAGAAATCATAATTGAAAAATAGGTCTTCAGTTGCTACAAAGTATTCCCATTTTGGAACACATCTAGTAGAAAAAAACAATTTCGCTAGAATGTATCCTCATTCATTTGTGATTGTTTAAAATACCCATATCCGTGTTCCAGGTGTTTTAAATTATACATACCGTGTCTGTATGATATGATTTATCGTCAGCTTTGCATTTTCTTTTGTAACTGCTTCTGCCACTCTGACCAGATGACTTGCTACTATGATTGTGATAGTCATTCTCATGGACCCTGCAATGGTGCCTGGTTTCAGACAACTGACTAAAGTCGCTTCTGTATTCTTCAACATAGCAGCGTTCATGATCATCACTTCTTTCCTGGAAGGAGCTGGTATCTTCATAAATGCTAGAGTGGAAAAAATTCATAAAACACCTTGTAATGCAAAACTGCACATTGCAGATATGTCCAATTTTAAGAACATACACACAACGGATTATTCAACATGTTATTTTAATACTAAAAACCAGCATTTCAGATATAGGAAATCAAGAATTGTTCTTGTATTTTGGATTTTAACTCCCATAAAATGTTACCATAAATCACTTGATAAAATCTAACATTACCTACATTTTAGCTGAATGAGAACTGAGAAAAACTTACCTATCGTACGTTGGAGTATGATCATATTTGCAGCGTTTGTATTCATATGTGCTCTTTGATTGTCTTTTTCTCTTATGCTGGTTTTGGGGATCCTCACATTGTTTTTCATCTGAGTTACCATATTGACTTCGTCTAGAATACCTCATCTGAAATAGATACATATAATCTATATTATCTATATTATCAATTTATCAATATGCTTTAGACAAAATTTTTGGGATAACTTCCAATTAATCCATCCCTATTTTTCTTAGAAATTAAAAAACTCATATGATCTTCCTTTTCAGTTAACAAAATATTGAACTCAGCAAAATACACAATGAGAAAAAACTTTATTTCCATATCAGTCTCCGATTCTTAGCACATTCATAAAGCAGAATGTGTAAAAAACCAGATAGAAAAGCTTTCAAAAGGTCCAAATAGCAAATAAAATATAACATGCACGCTTGAGAAAAATGAAATATGTACTTGTGTATACATATAAAAGTATGTATATATATATATATATATATATATATATATATATATATATATATATATATATATATATATATATATATATATATATATATATATATATATATATATACTTTTAAACACTGTGTTGCCTACTAGTTAATACCAGTTCCAATTAATATTACCCGTGTTATCTGTTTTTGATATATTTGATAATGCACTGTAATACAGGTAAGTCAGTCCTTGACTTATGACAATTGAGTCCAAAATTTCTGTTAAGTGAGACATTTGTTAAGTGTTTGCCCCTTTTTATGACCTTTCTTGCCACAGTTGTTAAGTGAATCACCACAGTTGATAAGTCTGTCACATGGTTAAGTGAATCTAGCTTCCCTATTGACTTTGCTTGTCAGAAGGGTACAAACGGGGATCACATGGCCTTGGGACATAGCAATGATCATAACTATGAATCAAGTTGCCAAACGTCTGAATTTTAATCACATGGCCATGGGGATGCTGCAAAGGTTGTAACTGTGAAAAATGGTCATAAGACATTTCTCAGTGCCACTGTAACATTGAACAGTCACTAAGCAAATTGTTGCAAGTCAAGGACTACCTGTATATCTAATTCAGTATTACATAACATTTGAAAATTATATGGGTGTGATCAGTGTTACCAAAATCAGACTTAAGAATTTTGGTAACTTCTTGGTACAAGGGATTACAATTATCACAATCACAGATGTAACAATAGGAGTTCTAGTCCAAAAGTTCTAAGAAACCTGGCTGAAGAAGATAGGGCCATAATGTAATTAATAAAAGAAGTGAAATAAATACCAAACTTGAAAGAAGCAATTTTGCAGCAGATTCTAAAATACTAAACACATGGACTGAAATGGAAATTTCCATATACTCCCTATTACTCCACTATCAAGCTCAACATAAAAAGCAAAAGTTGTGAATAAATTTGACAAAGTATCTCTCAATATCTTGTTCTATACAAGAAATACAGTAAAAATATAAATGTAAAAACACCATCTTCAATGTGGATAACAATAAAAACCTCCATGCTGTATCAGTGTGAACTTTGGTGAGTTTTTTGACACTGGCTTGTGAATTCAGTCTATTAAGTTGATTAATGATTTAATATCTGGTAAAACCCAGAAAATGAACAGGTCAAAGGTGAAGAGTCACTTTTTAAAAAATCGTCTAATATGTGGAATCTAATTCCACAGAGATAACATTTCACTGATATCAACAGAAAAATTCTCTTTAAGAGACAACACTCAATAGTAGTTACTATTCTCAAAAAGGCCATGTCTCCAAAATCACCCAGCTATATTGTTAACAGCTTGGCTGAATATAGATTTCACCCTCAGTTCACCCTTTAAAATCAGTCTCTCAGAATGGCAAGAAATATTGGTAATAAATTTAAATACAGGCCATGGCAGTAAAAGCTCTACACTCCCATCTCTTTAGCAGGCTCCATCTTTTTCTCTTTCAGACGGAAAATCTTTTACTAACAGCCATTTTTTCCCTTTAATTTCAACTGCACTCTAGTTTTGTTGCTATTGTTAGTCCCTTGTGCTTTGGTAACAATGTTAGTGCCTACTTCCCTGTCATCTCTTATTACCTTGTATATAAAAATAAAAAACCCAAACTCAAAGCTTTCTTTTTCCACATTTCCTGATTTCTTACCTTTAACGGTCTCCCTCCGTCATAAACTATCAGCCACCGAATCATCAAGAACGACAGCAAAATCGAGATATTCTGATTAAAATCGTTTTAATATTTCCTACTCGTCCATTACCTCACCCTCAACATCCCTTACAGCTTACAATAATCGTACATCACACCCAGAGAATTATTACGCTGTATTTTTCCTCCCAGGTTCGGATCAGAAAACCTTTTGAAGACTACAGGCGCAGTCAGCACGCAATAAAAAGGCAAATCAATTTTACAATGACAGCGAAAGGCGAAATATGACTACAACCGGGACTGTTTTTCTTTCAGGCCCTCAAGGCCGCAGCCGGACCGCGACAGCTCGCGGCTCTTTCCTCAGCCTTAACGAAGAGGCAGAAGCTACCGACAAAGTGAATCGGCTTGGTTAGCACACACAAGAGACTAACGAGATCTCCACGAAGAAAAACAAACGAAGTCCCCGCGTCTCCTGCCCATTAAAAAAACGATCCCACTCACTCCGATGTTACGAGAAGAGATTATCTCACGCCGAATACCCCTGACTTTGGGGTTTTGGTATCACCCAAACTTACTTTTCCGTTCGGAACCGCTCTCCGGTCACAGGCGTCTGTAAACACGTTACAGTTCTTCACTGCCGTAGCCGCCATTACAAGATCCTTGCCGTAACAAAATGGCGCCGGGCAAGAATGTTCTAGAAAAAAAGGGTTGTAAAGAACGCGTATGCGCAAACATAAACCCGCCCTCTGCATCACGAGCCAACAATCAGAGGTTTATTTTAAAAAAAAAACAGCGCCTGCGCAAATCAGTACTGCGTGAGTAGTTTAGAAAAAAAGGGTTGTAAAGAACGCGTATGCGCAAACATAAACCCACCCTTGCGTCACGAGCCAACAATCAGAGGTTTATTTAAAAAACCCAAAAACTCAGCGCCTGCGCAAATCAGTACTGCGTGAGTAGTTTTGGGCGTGTGGGTGTGGGTGTGGAGTTGGAGCTGGAGCGGAAGGTGATGGGATGCTTCGCTGTCAAAGAATACAGATTATGAAGACCCGGTCTAAAAACATAATTTTCTTTTTTTTTTCAGGCATTAGATGATCCTGAAAACCGCATCCTTGCATATTATTTTATAGACAAGTTCCAGAAAATTCTGAGCCCGAACGAATCCTAGATCTCCGTCGTCGTGGTTCTGCTATTCCTGTTTGCATTATCCAATGTATCTTGCAGCTCATCTAAGCAAAGAATTACGGGAAGAACCTTCCCAGTATGGCTCTGCGCTTAAGTTTGTCGTGAGGAAACGCTAAAATGCAAAACTGCTTTTATCGTAAATCAAGAACACACGTGGCCAACTGCATTGCAGCGCCCACACTACTGTTCATGTTGTTGGGGTGCGTATAAGATCTCATAGAGGCGATTTAGATCTTTTCTTGGAATTCAGACAGTTAGAAATAAAGTCGAGATTAAAAATCTAATAGAAAATATTTATTTCAGTACAAAAACAAATCCTGAATAATTACATCTTTGCTAAGAAAACACGACCGTTCAGGTCAACAGCTAAGGCAGAAGAGAGTTAATGGTGGGTTAGGAATGCACACATGCGCACTCATCATATCACGTGTTCTGCTTGTATTGGAACATATTAGGATAGGGGCGCATCACCCTGCATAGACATACAACTGACAATATTCACTATGTGACAGTTAAAGCAACCTCTTGAACAACAGGTGACTGGAGTTCTGCCAGGTGCAGACATCCTGAGGGTTAAGGGCTTTGGGAGTAGGTAGAATTCAATCTGGTGCTCGTCTAGAAACACACACACACCTTTCATAGAAGTAACTACTGAGTTTATGGCATTCATCCAGCACTGGGAGTAAGAGCAGCAGTGGGAACCTGAGATGATTGTAGTTGTGATCCCTTCCCGGCTAAGACCATCCCATTCCCATCCAATCATAGTTTTGGAGCCATGCAGCAGTTGCCAACAAACTGCCTGACAGGATGCAGGTTGGGCTCTTTATCCATATCACTGAAGGCATGTTGAGATTCACACCACATTTTGTGGTGATGGCGCTTTTTTATCTGCAGTATACACTACTTTCAGGACATGAGCATGAAGCAGCATCCATTTGTACCTCTGCCCTACTTCATTGGAAGCGCTGAGATTATAGCATAGAATTACATTGTCACTCTATCTGCACTGGAGAAAGAAACATGCATCTACCTCAGTTGGACCAAATGTCTAAGGCTGACTGAATATCCAAGCCATACCGGTAATTTTGTGTGACCGCTTGTGTCGCATTGGATACATTTGAACTGCCTCTTGTTTGCCTATCTTGCTCTGCTAGAGAACAGAAAATCAGCATCTTGAGGCATGAAATGATATCTGGATGATACCTAAGTGCAGGTAGTCTTTTGAGTTACAGCTGTAATTGAGCCCAGAATTATGGTTGTAAGTCTTTTTAGTCGGACCCGATTTTTGGCATCTTTTGTGGTGGTGGTTAAGCAAATCCATTTTACTCAACTGGTGGGGGTTTTTTTTTTGCCAAATCATGGCCACATGACTGCAGGACACTGCAAACTGCTGTAAAGAGCCGATTGTCAAGCACCTAAAATGCAATCATGTAAGGGGTGGGGGGAGACGTTTGCAGCCATCATAATTTCAAAATCAGGCTGTAGTAGCTTTATGCAGGACATATAATTTTGGTCGCTAAGTGACTGATCATAAATCAAGGACATACCCAAGATGATAACTGCCCAGTGCATTTCCTGTACCTAATCTGGACTTTGCAGTAGTTTTGCAGATTTTCAAGCATCAGTAGTTGCTCTCAGGCCCACAGCATACCTGCTTTAGTAGCAAGAAGTCATACTGTAAATCAATTCTGGAATGAGGTTCCCCTGAAACCTGTATGTTCCCTGCTCTACTCCCAGGCCTTTAGTGAGGTTCATGAAATCCCTTTGGATTTTGCAGGGTTTTTATTTCATTCTTGTTTTGTTTTTTTGTCATTTTTTAAATTCTATTTTTTATTTTTCTTGTATTTTAAAACAATGGTTTTTTTTAACTTGTGAGCCAGAGTTTTGGGAATCAGGTAGCATATGAATTTAATAAATAAATCTGGGCCACCATAAGCCATCGGCTCAATTCAGAAGGGAACAGTGCCTCCTCCTCCTCCTGATCTCCCTTTGAGTCCTGTATTGGTAAGGAGAGAAGGGTTCTTGAAGCATCCATACCACTCTTCCCTTGTGCCACACAAAGAGCTCCTCCTCCAGGCCTAGTTGATGGCTCCACTATTGTTTTAGGAGCGGCAATGGAACTAAAATCTAACAGCCATCCCTTTCTCCACCTTCCCTTAACCGATTAACCTTGGCACTCCCTTCCCCGACTCCCCCTTTACCTGGATTAGCTCTTCCTCCCTGGCTTTTTCAGTAGTTTTTGTGAAGGAGCAAGACCTCTTTAGGTCTGGGAGAGAGGCAGGAGAAACTAGCCAATTTAAGAAAAAAAAAGGTGGTGGTAATGGAAATTCACGTGTATTTAGCAATGCTGTCAACAGAATACACATACAGTTGGAAGAATTCATCCCCTGCCCCAAAACAAGCAAGCCTTTGGTGGAAAGGTTTTCTTTGGAGGGAAGAAAATTTTTTAACTCAAAATGAGCTGATTTAAGAAACAAATTGGGTGTGGAAATGCCTGTTTCTCGAACTACTGTAACCACCATCACCTCTCTCTCTCCACAGATTTCAAAAATAACTAAAAAAAGTTACAATGGAAAATTCCCAGTAACAATTAAAAGGGAGCACTCAAAATACTTTGACCCAGAAATATTTGAAACCAAAACAATTATGTGCACACAAAGCACCAGAAACCATGTACACAAATTGCTTTGTGCATGCCTAGAGTCCTGATGAAAACCACGAACTTCATTGAATTAAGTTAAGTAACACATTTTCCTTGCCTGATTAACTATATAGGATAGTTGCAAAAATAAGATCCTGAACCTTTTTGAAGCGTGGAATTAAAATGCAGCCTTGTGCGTGTGTGCTTTTTGCTATATATACTGCCTAAACTTGTAAGTTTGAACTACGTTGTATGCCGCTTTGAATCAGTATGCTTCAGCAATATATAAATCCAATAAATAAAGATGACATTTTTAAAAATACTAAGATTAAAACACAGAATTTATATAAATATTCATACATCTTTATTTTGTTCATCCAACTGGCAGTGCCTTTTCCTTGAACGAACCTTTGTTAACATAGATTTATCTTCTAGCTTTCTTTGTTGATCAACTCTGCAGTTCATTGATCTTGCAGATTCTTGATGGATTATAAAGAAATTATGATGCCTGGTACCTAAACTAGCCTCTGTATCGCTTTTCCAAAAGAAACCTTCAGCTAATCTGTGGTTTTCTTGACAAAAGTGAATGTTAAAAAACGGTTGACTAGTCAAACTAGGTACACTGTCTGGATCATAGGTCAAACAGAAAAATGTTTGATTTTAAACAGTTTCAATATCAAGGTTTGGAATTTTTCTTCTGTAAAATGTTCAAATTAAAAAAAAGTTGGTCCATTGCAGCTATTGAGCAAAAGGGTTAGCGTGAATTGTCACATCTTTAATATGGACATCATTCAAGGGGCGGAATGTCTTTTCATTTATGGGCAGCTTCTCCAGCTCATCAAGGGTATCCAAGCCATCGATTGCCCTGCACAGAGAAATAAATAATAATAACTACCTTGCATAGAAAGGCACATGTCTTCTCTCATCTGTTAAAAGCTGTCATGGGGATACATGCTCATTTACAAATAGGCTGTCGTGATGTCTGTGGCCAATGACAAAAAGTTTGTGGAAGAGAAGGCAGAATGGTGAGATAACTTTCTATCATGCTTTCCTGCCATCTAAGAAATTCTCTACTAACTCAACTGTTGCCTTTTTAGTAGACAGTTCCAAGGAAAATATGAGCCGAGGTGGCGCAGCGGTTAGAGAGCAGTACTGCAGGCTACTTTAGCTGACTGATCATTTGAGTTCAGTTGTTCAAATCTCACTGGCTCAGGGTTGACTCAGCCTTCCATCCTTCCGAGGTAGGTAAAATGAGGACCCAAATTGTTGGGGGCAATGTAAATATATACACATTGCTTAATGGTGTAAACCGCTTAGAGTGCTTGCACTATGAGGCGGTATATAAATCTCACAAATAAATAAAACACTGGAATGCAGTCACCCATGATTTTAGTTTTTCAAGAAAGTTATGTGACACACAGGCATTATTGTAAATAATTGTTATATAGTGGGCTTTAGTTTCTAGAATCTCCAGTGAACATGGCCATTGCTGTGATTTCTGGGAGTTGCACATATATCTGGAAAACACCCTAGTTCAGAAAAGTTGTGCTAAGGTCAGGTTGCTTAACAAGTACTGGTAGCAGAGGAGATATCTTAGATAATTTTTTTGTTCCTTAAATCATGCAGTCTCTACCCTATTAGATCTCTATGGCATATAATCTTGTATTTTATTCAGTAGCATTGGATTACTTACTTCCCAAAGACAGTATATTTCATGTCGAGATGTGGCTGTTTGCCATAAGTGATAAAGAACTGAGAACCATTTGTATTCGGACCATTGTTTGCCATGGAAACAACTCCACGGACACTGTGCTAAAAATGAATCAGGAAATTAGAACACATGTACTCTGGTAAATATTTTTTTATTTCTAACTTTTCTGTTTTGACCTAAGGTAGTTTGCAGAATAAAACACTAAACAGGCAAAGGCTTGACATATCTCTGGGCTGAGTTGCTAAATTGAGACTATAAGGTTCTTTACTGTTTTCTGCTACAACATCCTCTAGTAATTTGTCAGTGCACATGTTCCAAAAAGAACAGTGCACATGTTCCAAAAATTCATGAAACTAAATAAAAGAACAATTTCTCCGAACTAACTTTGACAATGTTTCCTTTTATTCTGGCCATCCCAGGTAAGTAGAAGGTATGGATCCTGTTGATGGATGGAGCAAACTATGATTTTGAACAAACGTAGATTTTGCATTATGACTCAGCTAGGGAAAAGACACAGTTGGGTCTACCTAAAACATTATCAATCCTATCTCCTAGCTGTACTCATGCTCCAAACTTAACTCCATCTCCAAATGCCTTCCTTTCTCAGAGGGAATGGGAATGAAGTGTCCAATGTGATGATCTTCGATAGTTAAATTCATAGTTACCTTATGCTCAGGTAATTTTTAAAAGAGAAAGTGTACAACTTGAACAAGGAACTGCAATGACAAAAAAAATCACCTTTAAATATTCACTGTATTCATCTTCAAACTTTCTGCCCCAAATACTGATGCCTCCTTTCCCAGAACCTAATGTAATCAGAAAGTGATGGGGCCAGAGAGAAGGGGAAGAAACAGATACATGGATCAAGGGGGCTCCAAAATCAAGGCACCAAGTCAACAGCACAAATATCTCCATTAATCCAGGTACCCTCCTCTCTAGCCCAAAAGTTGTATCTCCCCCAATTTCCCTCCCAAAAGAAGTAATAAAATGGAGACGTTTTCTCACATTTTGGCTGGAGTTTCTGAAAAACACAATAGATGCTAACTATTCTCTGTCTAGCTGCTCAAACCTCAGCAAGCTTTAAAAGACCTCTTAAATCCCAGAAGTTTATGATTTTAAGATGTCTGTGTGCATTTTTTTTAGATCTGCTGAATATACCTATCTATACAATAGATGGCTTTCCCCCCCTTTTTAAAAAAATGAGTTTAAAAAAAAAAACTACAGAGGAGTCTTTGGTGCTCTCTGAACCTGGGTGTTTTCTTGCAGATGTTTCATTACCCATTATCAGTCCGGCAGGAAGTGGGGTTTGCTTTGTTTATATTCTAATGGCTCCCTCTGTTGGTGTTGGTGGGGTTGGTTCTTTGGTTGGACTGTTTACTGTTAGCTTGTTTAGCACTTCCTTGATTGGAAGTGCTACTTATTGATGGTCTGATGTTAATACAGATGTTAATCTCTGCTCATCTGGGTATTAAAAAATGGGTATTTGGCAAATCAGTTTGCAAAATTTACATAGTAAATACATAAAATTACAATTATTCTCATCTTTGTAATAAAATGCTTTTAACAGTAAAGCAGTCTTGTTTTAGGAGAATGGCACAGTATTTCATAACTTTCATAAAATGAATTACCAGTTGGGTCTCCCGTCTGAACCATAAAGCCTTTGATATTTCGATGAAAAGTACAGCCATTGTAGTAGTTACTAGCACAGAGAGCCAGAAAATTCTAAGGAAAGAACCAGAAAGTCAGTTAAGACACAAACCACGATACAAAATATTTTATACTCATTCCAAAGACTTCTGTAGAGATAATAGCCTTGCTTAAGTAGGGCTCAATGAAATCTGAATACGCCTTTCTCTCTTCTGCTAAGCCATCACTAATTGTTAGTGAGAAGTCAAACAAATCCGTTCTAAAACATATTTTACAGCTATGTCGTTTAAATCATAGTTAATAATAGGATGCAAGTAAAAGGTGTGAACTAAAATGGATGAAATGCTCAATGAAGAACCGTAAAATGTCAGAAATAGTAAGTTTATCTGGTGTTTATTTATTTTGTCAAAAACAATGTATAGATGTAAAAGAATTAGGCAGTTAACTTATAAATTGCAGCAGAATGCCTATTAAGACATGAAAATGGTTAGTACCTTCTAAATCTTTGGAAATTATCGTTCCTAAAATTTCCAAGCAGCATGGCCAATAAATTGGGCCTAAGAATTCTGATCTTAGCCGCATCAGATTAAAGAAATAGAGGGTTGGGATGGGCTTAAGGAAGATCAACAAAGCATATCTACCACAGTTTGTTGTCTTATAAATTCTCTTATACTTAGCATTTTGTTTATAAAATCTGAATTGTTCTTCAATTAAAGGGTATCTTTTATTTTTATGACTTACTTCACAAGCTTTTGGTGTTCGTTCACAGAATAACTCAATTTTAATATCTCCAACATCAGTGTGCAATGTGACAGCCTGGAGGAGGAATTGAACTATATTATTTTTTTGCAACAGAGCAGACAAAGAAAGCAGTCAAATGTACTACAGCAATTCAATTAAAATAATTGACTGTAAAAGGAAATACAGTGTATATGTACCTCTCATTAATTAATTTCTAAGGGATAAGAGAGTTCCAGTCCAACAAATTCTTAAGAGTACCTTGTTGGAGAAAGTTAATTTAAATACCCTGTTTCCCCCCAAAATAAGACATTCCCTGATAATAACCCCAATCGTGCTTTTGAGTGCATGGCAATAAGGCCAAGCTCTTATTTCAGAGTTCAAAAAAATATAAGACCGGGTCTTATTTTTGGGGAAACACAATACCAGTTCATAGTCTTTTTGTAGAGAATATACTGCTATCAATTTTCTGCATTTTAAATGTCAGGCTCAGAATGGGTGTGTACAATAGGCTGAAACCAGATTTAGTCATGTTTAGAGTTGCATCGCTAAAATCATCCAGGCAAGTCAGTACTACAATTATAATTTTCGACCATCCTCCTCTCAGCAAGGCTAATTCGAGATCCAACACCCATAAGATATAAATCAAGCTTTATACTGATCTTCAAAAAGGCAGGTGTATTATCTTTCTCCAAAGAAATCACAAGGCATGGGTATTCATTGATTTCGGTGTTAACAGCCCAAAGAATATGGATACTGGATTGCTGATGAGGTCTAGTCAAAAACGCCTCTGGAAAAAGTTTCACCCAAGATCTGACCAAGTCTTTCAAAACTTCCTAGGTCCAAGAATGCCAAGTCGACTCTATAGTGAAATTGTATATGGACGCGAAGCAACGGTATTTGCTAAATGGAAGGCTATTCTGCGAGATCTAGAGGTCCGGGTACTCCTTTGTACGCGGTACGGAAGGTCTTGAAGCCGCAAACCTTACCATCTTTGCCGGTTAGCGGGTGGAAAACAAGGCGTCTGTGTCTGAAGGAATCCCGAAAAGCAGCAGTGCTGAAACCAGCGGAGAAACAGCACATGGCAAAGAAACCCAGGTGGAGCGGAGCGGTCTCTCTGCTAAAAAGGCTTTGGGAATTTCCTCGCTGCTCCAGTAAGACGGTTGCAGCAGAAGGGGCGATCTTTTCGCGAGACACCCCGACGGGGCAAAAGCGAGGAGAACTCCGACCGCCTCTCAATTCCGCATGCCAGGTCTTCTGGGCCGCGAGGAAGGCGCGCAAGCCCAACCGTGCACGCGCAACGCCTTCTCATAGTATCTTGTTGCATTCAGGCCCAGCCTGCGAATCCGCCGCGCTCGGCCTTTCTCCCACGAACCGCTGGGTTCCGCCTCCGCCGGGACGCTGAGGGGAAGGAGGTGCTTGTGTCGCTGTGACCGACCGACCGGCTGCTTGCCTAAATGCACACGTGCAAGACGGGAGTTGAGGACGTGGTTCACACGTAGTGGTGTTATTCCAGGATGGAGAGAATGAAGCGATTCATTTCAAGAATCTGAGGAAAGCTTGGCTGTTTGGGTAAGGAGGCAGCAGCAAGTTGGAGGGGGCCCCCGCGTTGCAAATTTCTTGTTCTTTATTGAGGGGGGGTATCTCCTTAAAACTAGGAAAGCTTATCTGGGAGGAAATGCCCATTGCTTGGAGTCGTGCAATCCTTCCAGGAACTAAAACATACGGCAGGGTTTAATATAGTAAGGAGTTGAGAACGGTTTTTTTCTCTCCCTGCTTTTCTCTCTGTGGTTGCCCGGACAAGAGGAATGTTACTTTGTATTTTATGATGTTTCTCGTGTTTTATCTCAGGAATTCGTTCACACAAACCAATGTATATCGGTGGTAATATGGAGGGGGGCAGCAAGGCAGAAGGAATAATGGTGATTACATTTATTTTGCCAACGTTTGCATTTGACTTGATTCTCTGTTAGGCAAGATATCCATCTTTAAATGTTCACATTTCTATCGTTCTCGTGGATTTGACTGCAACTTCCCTGGTCTGATATTTTACATCTTAGATGAACAATAATGTGAAAGATCCGAATAATTCTGGAGATGTGACCTTCCTGACTCTTAACTTTCAAAGCCGGTTTTATTAATCATCTTTTTAAAAAGCTTGCTCTTCGGAAATCAAACTTTACTGCTCCATTGGGGTACTAGGATTTTCCTTTCTGAATGTATGATGATATTGCAATAATATGATTAACAGCCCTGTTTTTATCTTGGACAAGGCTAAGATGAAATTTCGTGTTTATTTTGTTGAAGATGACACATCTGGATTCATTCATAACACAAAGCCATCAGTTAGGATTTGCAAACACCAAGGTTCACATGAGTTAACTCAAAGCCCAACAAATTGCATTACTGCTATCCAGAGGTTCTCCAGACAGTAGTATTGTCAAAACTCACTCCAGGAGTTGGTCCCTGTTTGACTGCACAAGCCCATCAAACTTTAAAAGTTTGGTGATATGCATATGAACATTTAATTATCAAAAGTAGGAAAATAGGTAGAATTATATATGCCCATCTTGAGTTATATGAAGTAAAAGTGGAATATAAACCTAATGCTATTACTACTAATAAAATATTTCTTGTCCAACCAGTGAAATCATGAGTTGTGAGGAAATTATGCAAATTCATTTATAATTTTAGAAAGTTGCAGTGCATACACTGTAACCTAGTTACATGGAGCTACTGCTGGTTCCTTGTTATCTTCCCATTTTAAACATTTTTAAGGAAAACTAACTGGGAAACCAACCATTTTGTACAAATCAAATTCTCAACGTTTCTATTTCTAGGCCTTCTATGGGTAATTGCTAAGTAATAAGTAAGTAATTGGTTGCCTCCTGGTACTTTTGGGGGACAGATGCTCACCTGCACGGAAAAAGTAAGGAAAAGGTCAGACGGGAATGGTAAGAAACGTCCTGAGATTCAAGAGAACAATCTTCTTGCTTGTGTACTTGTAAATGGGTGTCATTGATTATTTCCTCCTTGGCAGCTACTTTTGGCCCGCCCACTCCTGTCTCTGCTGCCTGATAGTGAATAGTTTGCACCCATGATGGCGAACCTATGGCACGCGTGCCACAGGTGGCATGTGGAGCCATATCTGAGGGCACGCGAGGCCTTGCCCTATGTCAGCTCCAGCACGCACGTGCATGCTAGCCAGCTGATTTTCGGCCTTCTGGAGGGTGGGGGGAGGCTGCTTTCGCCCTCCCCAGGCTTCAGGAAAGCCTCCGGAGCCTGTGGATGGAGAAAAACGGGCCCAACGGGCCTACCGGAAGTTCATAGGCACGTTGGGCCATTTTTTGCATTCCCCAGGCTGCAGGAAAGCCTCCTGAAGCCTGGGGAAGGCGAAAAATGGCCCAACAGGCCTACCGGAAGTTTGGAGGCTTCAGTGAGGCCTGCGCACATGCGTGGGGGGGTTGTGCGCGCATGCACAGGGGAGGGCATTGCATTATGGGTGTGGGCACATGTGCGCGTGCTATCGCGTGTGCGCACGCCCTTTTGGCACCCGAGCAAAAAAAGGTTCACCATCACTGGTTTACACCATCATTGAAGGTAGAAGTCAATACACGAGACTGAAGCCACACTTCAAAATGTGAGGAAAATAAAAATTTGGGTGGGATTTTTTTTTATTTTTTTTGAAGACCAGAAATCAAAGACATCATCCATTCTCCCTATTGTAGAAGTAAGATTTTCCAAGAATATACTGTGCTTGAAAATTGCCTAGAAATGTATTTATATGCCATAGCTGGTACTGCCAGTTTTGGTGGGGGTGTAGTTTCCTCTTGTCTAGTGTTGATTCCTGCTTACCTGTATGAGGGCTGCTGCGGAGGATGTGTTCTACTCTTCTTGTTTCCTTCCTAGGTTCAAAAAGCTAATAGCTTCACAGATGAAACTGGGATTGAGTCCGTCCATGTGTTGTGTGACAAAAGCTCCTTAATTTCACAGCTTGATAGACCAATCCAAATCCAAACCTTCTAGGGAATTCCTGGAAGCTTGGCATTCAGATTAATAATGATTAATAGATATGTAGAAATGAAACACATTTACATAACATTCAAAAGCAATAATAAAAAAACTAAGAAGGAAACAAGAACACATCCCCTCCAGCAGCCTACATTCAGGTGAGCAGGGATCAACACTAGACAAACACAGAACAATACTCTAAAGCAGTGTTTCCCAACCTTGGCAACTTGAAGATGTCTGGACTTCAACTCCCAGAATTCCCCAGCCAGCATTCGCTGGCTGGGGAATTCTGGGAGTTGAAGTCCAGACATCTTCAAGTTGCCAAGGTTGGGAAACACTGCTCTAAGGAACCCCTAAGGAGGAAACTACACCCCCCCCCAATGGCAGGGCAAGCTGCTACATATAAACATGCAGCAAATCCCACATTTGTGCTCTTATTAATATGTTAGCTCTTGCTAACCCCATATTTACTTGCACTGATAATATTACTGAGTCAGGTGAATCTCTGCAAGCAAACAACCAAGCTCAGAGAGCAATAGAACAACTAGCCACTGATATTCTCTCTTATTAGATTGCACTTTCTGTTCCTTTTGGCAATGTTTTTGCTTTTGGGTTTTCTAGAAATCTGAATGCCGCTGTCCTGTTTGAAGCTGATTACACGACCTTTTTTGCAAGCACCATCCTTGATTGTTCAGCCTTTGCGCTTCGTCATGGATCTGAAAGACCTTGTTTCTTCCTTAAACAATTTTGCTTCGCTTTCCCTGGCTGAAAGTTGGGATAATGTGGGGCTCTTGGTTGAGCCAAGTCCTCCTCATATTGTCAATACCCTTTTTATCACCAATGATTTAACTGAGGATGTGATGCAGGAAGCCCTAGAGAAGAAAGCAAACCTCATTCTTTCTTATCATCCACCCATTTTCCACCCACTGAAACGTATAACATGGAAAACATGGAAGGAGCGTCTGGTAATCCAAGCCTTGGAAAATAGAGTTGGCATTTATTCTCCTCACACAACATATGATGCTATACCTAATGGAGTCAATGACTGGCTTGCTACAGGACTGGGTGAGGCATTCTTGTTAGTAATGACACTATATGTAAAATAAGAATCTATGAGCACAAGCCAAACACAAAGTAGATAATAACATTTTATGTTTTATTATCAACTTTGTGTTTGGCTTGTGTTTATGTTTTAAAATGTTATGTTTGTATTCTTGCTAGCATTTTATATTATAAGTTTCTGTTGAAATGTGTTAGCAGGACTATGTTAGATAACTAAAATCTTTGTTGCTGTTTAGGGAAAAAAAGGCAAGCAAAACACAGAATAGATATTATTTTAAACAATGACAAAATACTAGACTGAAGTATATATTCATGTCCAACTATTATTTGTAGGGAGCTCCTCCCCATCTTGAAGTACCATACTATCAGCCACACAATGTAGACCAGGGCATGAAATCAACTCTACAGAAAGGCTAAAACACATTTATTGTTTTGAGCTATAATTACAGAATTGTGCTGTGTCTTGCCTCTTTCTTATATTCTAGTGAATTAGGATATGTCTGTCTCAAGTACCTTCAAATGTTACCTGGACATTCTTAAATTAAAAAGCCCTTTAGCTCCTTTTGCCTAGCCAACAGCTCCTGCATATCTCTGTCAAAGCCATCTTCCTTACTCTATATACATAGTTATTAGAACATTGAATTGCCTTACATTTCTCTCCATTAAGGAACAATGAGCTTGATTGTAGCTTTAAATAATTGCTTAAAAAATATGATTTTGCCTTAAGAAAGCATATTCTATAAAGAGCTGGTACTTAAAAATGGAAAATGTATATGATAACCATCTAATTGACACCTTTTCAAAGGACTTATGTGATACGGCTCTTTTAATTCTACTACTTCAGATTCATAAAGTAGGGCAATCCAAAGAGGCTACTAACGTTTCAATATTTTGTGCACAAAGAGTATGCACATATATAAATGGCCAAAAGTCGAGAACCTACTCTGTATGTGAATGATGAACATGGATGATCAGGAATTCTAAGCAAAAATTAGCAGGCTGCTACAGGAATTAAAGATCTCTGTCCCTCCTCTGCCATTTCCTTGCAAGTGTAATTTAAAAACAATTGTAGTTTAATAATTTTTCCGCTCTGCAATAGTTTCAGGACTATAACTAATTGCCATAATGTAATTTGATGGTTGGCAAGGTAAAACCTGGACAAGAATGTTGTGAAAATCATTTAATTGGCTCTGCTTTTTCTCAGGCGCTTGTACTTCTGTTCCTCTGAAACCAGCTACAGCTTCCACTTACCCTGTAGGTGGGCCTTTCCGGATTGAATTCAGTGTATCCTCTGCTGAAAGTCTGGAAACGGTTTTATCCGAAGTCCAGGCAGTGCCAGAGGTGTCACTCATCGCAACTCAACCTGCCAGGTATTGCTAGAGACCACCCTAGGTTATTTTCTTTGACTGACAAGTTTCAATGTGGTAAAAGAGCAGGTTCCTTATCTGTGACCAGACAACATTTTTGAGACTGTGTAAAAAGAAAGTAGTACGTATTATTTAACTTGCTAAAAGGCTCTGTACTTTAAATCCTCCCACTCTGGGTTATACAGAAAATATGTGATAATACCTTTAAAAGCTTGCAAAAATATTCTAATTTAATCCAGTAATTTTATTCTATTTCAGAAATATCAAACTAATAAGTTTTGATTTCCATGTAATAACAGATTTTTACTTTAAGACCATACTTCAAGAAAACAATGTTTTTTCCAGGTATTAGATGTACATCTGATGAGACATGCTACTTTGTATTACATTTCAAGCCAAATAAATTCATTGAGAGCTAGAAGCATTTTTAGGACTACTGTAACTAATATGGTGCATATTAAATTATAAGCATGAGGTTATCCTTCCATGCCATAAACAAAGAACCAGCCTCTTCCCATGCCAGACTGTTTACTTCTCTAGCCAAATATTGTCTAATCTGATAGGAATGGCTCTTTACAATTAGCCAAAAATACCAAACATTAAATTTGCAACCAGTTATAAAAAGCACAATGATACACTTTGTCCTACATTTTTGGTTGGTGGGTCACAGTTTGAATTAATTATATACTACATTTATTATTTTTATAAATAAATCAAGGCAGCAAACATACATAGAATTCCTTCCTCCTCCTATTTTCCCCACAATAATTCTATGAAGTGGGTTGGGCTGAGAGAGAATGATTGGCCCAAAGTACCCAGTCAGTTTTCATTCCTAGAATTTACAATCTCCTAACTTCTAGCCTGCTTCATTAAGCAGTGTACCAAACTGGCTCTCACTGATAAAATGTCCAGTTCCCTGTCTGTGATCTTGGTGCTGAAGTGGAACAGGACAGATAAGCAAAAGCTACCGGTACATACATCAAACACCTGAAAACCCAGGAAGGAGCTCCATGGTCTCTAAGGACCATGCTTATGAGTTAGGCCCACTCCCATACTTGTCACACATTCATCTCCAAGAACGTGGCCTTTCTCCCCGCAAAAGTGGCCCACTCTTCCTGCTCCACATGAGCTGAAGACACAAATAGATGGAAATGAGAAGAGCATTATCTGCCTTGGTTAGTATTTTATCCTTGTTCAAATCTATGAATGGTATCAACCAGTATTTTCATATAGCTGCCAGATGACTTGACAGGTGGCATAAGTCCTGCTTAAATTTACCTGCCAAAGGTTGTGAATGACCGGGGTGGGGGGGGGTGTGTGTGGCTTGTGCATGATTACTAAAGACAATATATTTTGTGATCCGCTCGTGAGAGAACTGGAGGTAACATTTATATATTCACCGGCAGCATATTGTAAGGGTTTTTAAAACTAATATTTCTTTTCCAAATTTTCAAGGATTGAAGGAGAAGAACAAACACGTGTCAGCTTGAACTGTTCTCAGCTAGCTTTGTTGCAAGTGGTGGCCTTGCTTTCCCAGAAGAGCCTGCTATATCAAACGACAGAAATCATATCACTACAGAAGGTAAATCATAGATAAACAAATCAAAGTTTATTTTCACAGAGAGAATGTTCTCAGATTTAATATTTAAATGTTAACAATCCATCCTAAACATGTTTAGTGTCTTTCAACTAAATTTGCAAAAGATTGACAGCTATATGCAATAGTTGTTAGTGCAACTGATAGATAGATGCATGTCAAGGACAAATTGTGAAATATATTATGGTGCTTTAGTATATCTTCTTGTATTTAGGAAAATCGACTCATTTAAATTTCTCTTCATTATTACAGCAAGAAAGCTGCCAGACCACCTTCATTGTAACCATTTAATTTTTTGGCTTCTTTTCAGCCTCTGCTTGCCGATACTGGAATGGGACGTTTATGCACATTGCACGAACCGGCCTGTGTTTCTCTCTTGATTGAACGATTGAAAAGTCACTTAAAATTGTCTCATATTCGTCTAGCTCTTGGAGCAGGGAAATCACTGGGTATATATTTACTTTCTCATTTTATTTTGGCAGTGGACTTTTGCTACTTGCTACTTAACCATTCGCTGTTCTTCATTTTGTGAGATGATGCTTCTTAGGGCAAGAAAAAGATGCATCTATTTTGAAGTGATTTGTTTGACTGATACATTCAGAGGAGCCACTTATAAAAACACCCAGCAGTATTTCCCACTGACTGTTTTAGGGTAAAGTATTGCTCTACATTAAATAAAAATAGCCTGGAATTAAATAAAATTAGTCTGATTCAGCCAGACCAGTCATTTAAATAACTTGGGTTGTAGAGAGGATCATTATTTGAAAGTTTAGCATATTCAGTTAAACTAAAAACAGTAAGAGTTCCTTTTCATAGAGTGTGGGGGGAAAAGCAATCTACATCCATCATTATACTTCATAGTCTCATTTGATCACATTGTGTTGCAATCAGTAAGATGCTATATTATATTGCCTACTTTTATCTAATACTAACTTACAGAGCATTGCTCTGTCTAAATTAGAATTACCGTATTTTTCAGAGTATAAGACGCACCTTAGTTTTGGGGGAGGAAAATGGGGGGGGGGGTTCTGCCTACCAGGTATTCATCTGGCTAGCATCCTTAGTCTGGTCAGCTTCAGCACATTTGTTTGCTAGTTTTGAGCGGGATAAAAAACAGTTTCTAAAGTACAGCTGATAGAAGCAATGAAAAAAGCAGGCAAAGCACGGAAGATCGCTTCACTCTTAGTACCTCGTTAGGGCTGAAAAAAAGCTTCGAAAAAGCTACATTTAGAGTATTAGACGCACCCAAATTTTCAGCCTCTTTTAAGGGGGAAAAAGTGCGTCTTATACTCCGAAAAATGCGGTTTAACTACTCTGACCAGCAGTTCTCTTTTTAACTGAAGATGAAGATGAAGGAACTTGCTTGTTTGAGTCTGTAAGGAAAACCAAAGGCTTGTGCAGGATTACTAAAGGCCTAGGGCAGTGGTGGCGAACCTTTTTAGGCTTGCGTGCCAAAAGGGGGGGGGGCGCGCGCGCTAGCGCGCACTCGCATGCCCACACCCATTCCCTCCCCCCCACGCATGCGCACAACACCCCCCCCATGCCCCCTGCGCATGCGCATCCCCCCACCCCCGCGCAAAGGCCTTACCGGAGCCTGCCACAGTTCAGCAGAAAAACGCACTTCCGGTTTGCCGGTGAGCTGTTTTTTGCACTCCAGAGGGTTCAGGGAAGCTCCCTGAAGCCCCGGAATGCAAAAAACTACAAAATGGACAAACCGGAAGTGTGGAAAAATGCACTTCCGGTTTTTCCGTTTTGTAGTTTTTTTGCATTCCGGAGCTTCAGGGAGCTTCCCTGAACCCTCCGGAGTGCAAAAAACAGCTCACTGGCAAACCGGAAGTGCATTTTTCCGCACTTCCGGTTTGCCGGTGGGCAACGCTCGCGTGCCGTCTGCTATGGCTCCGCGTGCCATAGGTTCGCCACCACGGGCCTAGGGAAACAACTGTTGATCCAGTCATGTATTACAACCTGCAATCTTTAATCCATTGCCCATCCACTCTTCATCATCTCAGGGAAAACAACAAACCGAAAACTAACCACAAAACCTGCAGCACTAAACTATGCTAATTATTCTTTTTGTAGAGTCCTCAGTGAAGGTGGTTGCTCTTTGTGCTGGTTCAGGAGCAAGTATTTTACAAGACACAGAAAGTGATCTCTATGTTACTGGTGAGAAGTTTTTTAAGGATTTTGAAACAGCTGTCTTCTAAAACCTATTTTTTTATAGATCAGAAATACCATTTTCTGTTAACATTGTAGAACTATTCACTAGCTAAGTTTGTCTAAATAAAATATTAATATCCCCCTTTCTGCAATACCCTTTATCCACTATTTATATGAAATATGAAGAACCTGGTTTGCTGGAAATAACCCAAATTTATAAACTTAAGTACAGTAATGCAAATAACTTGCACACAGAGATCTGGATCTGGAAAAATTTCCTGAAAGCCTCTTAGGTATTTTGCTGCATATCCCTATATTTAGGTATTTTTGCATATTTAAGAATGTAAATCATTCATTTGAAGTGTTTTACCTACTTCACACAGGCAGGTTCTGGGGATAGTTTACTTAAGAATCGTAAACAAATAAACCTTGCCTGAATGCTCCATCCCAAAAGACCTTTATCTTTGCATTTGTAGGAGAAATGTCCCACCATGAGGTACTCGGTGCTGTTTCCAGAGGGATCTCTGTGATTTTGTGTGAGCACAGTAACACTGAACGCGGCTTTCTGTTAAAACTGCAACAAATGCTGGCTGTGCATTTTATGAATAAGATCAATATCATCGTTTCTGAAAGAGATAGAGATCCCCTTCAAGTTGCGTAAAAGAAGCAAACGTTGAGAAATAATGTAAGTGTATATCCTTCAGAGACTTAACAAAAACATTGGCAAAAATATGCTTTGATTCCTAAAATGCTAACGATAATAAAATGTTAACGAAATGAGTAAATGGCTGGTTTAAAAAAGCAAAATGACTTTATTGTAGCTGAGAAAAGTACATTTGAATGCTTAGATTTTTATTTTACATTTTGAAAGTATCAAGTTGGAGGAAAGCTTCTGTACAGTTTCCAATTAGCAGTATTCTCTCACTGAATATTCTTTGTCCATTCATATTTAGTCTGCCTCAGAATCATTTTACTCGCTCCAACACACTATCCTTGTCTTTTTTTCCTTCTCTGTGGTCAATTTTGCTGGTCCCTTGATCCTGGAAACTTCTCAGGCAAATCAATATTTGTTATCCTAATTTCTAATTGTACTTTCTGTATAATGATACTCATTTTTATCACCAGATTTGAACCCATTTGTCATCAATTTATTTTTTTATTTTGTCAAGTGCATATTTGATAATATACATAACATTATTTGAATACATAAAATGAGTACAAATAAAAGGGAACATTTGGACAGGGACAGTAGGCGTGCTTATGCCCGCCCCTTACTGACCTCTTAGGAATGGGGTGAGGTCAACAGTAGAGAGTCTAAGGGTAAAGTTTTGGGGATTTGGGGTTGAAACCACAGAGTCAGGTAGTGAGTTCCAGACATTAACCACTCTGTTGCTGAAGTCATATTTTCTGCAATCGAGTTTGGAGCGGTTTACTTTGAGTTTGTATCTGTTGTGTGCTCGTGTATTGTTGTGGTTGAAGCTGAAGTAGTCGTTGAGAGATAGGACATTGTAGCAGATAACTTTATGAACTTTTATAACGTTTAGGTCATGCCAAAGGCAACATAGTTCTAGGTTTTCTAAGCCCAGAATTTCAAGTCTGGTGGTGTATGGTATTCTGTTGCGAGCAGAGGAGTGGAGGACTCTTCTCGTGAAATATCTCTGGACACACTCAATTGTATTAATGTCCGATATGCAGTATGGGTTCCAGACAGATGAGCTGTATTCAAGAATTGGTCTAGCAAATGTTTTGTATGCTCTGGTTAATAGTGTAATATTACCGGAAAAGAAGCTACGTAAGATTAGGTTTACAACTCTTAATGCCTTTTTGGCTATGTTGTTACAGTGGGCTTTGGCACTTAGGTCATTAGATATGAGTATTCCAAGGTCTTTGACAGAGTGAGAGTTGTCTGTAAGGTCGAGTCCATTCAGCTTGTATTTAGTGTTCTGATTCTTTTTGCCAATGTCTAGGACAGCATTTGTTGGTTGAAATTTGTAGTTGCCAGTTGTTCGACCATTCTGACACAAAATCAAGGTCTTTTTGAAGGGTAGCAGTGTTGTTGTTGGTGTTAAAAAGTTTTACATTATGGGTGAAGAGAACGCAGTTGCTTATAATGTGATGGCAAAGGTCATTTATGTCAAGAATAAAGAGTGTTGGTCCTAGTACGCTACCTTGGAGGACTCTGCTGTTAACAGGTGCAGGATTTGATAGGGCGCTCCCTATTTTGACCACTTGTCTGCTTGACAGGAATGCAGCTATCCAGTTATGTAGGGGGTCCAGAGATGCTGTAGGATTTTAGTTTCAGAAGTAGTTTGTCGTGTACCACTGAGTCGAAGGCTTTACAGAAGTCTACGTAAATTGCGTCTATTGTTTTGCCCTGATCAAGTTTTGAAGTCCACATGTTTTTGCAGTGTAGTAGTTGTAGATTGCAGGATAATTTTTTCCTGAAACCAAATTGCTTGTTAGAGAGTAGATTGTTTGTTTCCTAAGTGGAAGGTAATGGATTGGTTTATGATTGATTCCATGACTTTGCAGGTGATGCAGCATAAAGAGATTGGTCTGTAATTTTCAACTATGCTGGGGTCTCCCTTTTTGAAGATGGGGATGACCGTGGCTAGTGACCATAGGTTTGGTAGGGAGCTGGTCCTGAAGGATTTTTCAAAGATTATGCTTAGCGATTTAGCCATAGAAGTGGAAAGTTTTTTTTAGGAAGTATGCACATAGTCCATCAGGTCCAATTGATAGAGATGGTTTTAGGCTGTGTAGTGCTTTTTCAATGTTATCTTCTGTGAAATCTATTTGTATTAGATCGTTGTAATTATTTGTGGTATGACTAGGGAATGTTGGGCATGAGCTGTTGCTGTTTACAAATACTGAGCCGAATAATGTGTTGAAGAGATTGGCTTTAACTGTTTCATCATTACATTCTTTATCGTTAGGTCCTTTTAGGGGTGGGATGGATCTTGAGTCCTTAAGTTTGTTGTTTACAAAATTGTAGAAGGCACGGTTGGATTTCGTACGCAGAAGGTTTTCCTCTTGTTTGCTGTGATAGTTGGAGCATTCAGTCTTTATTTGGTGGCATATATTTTTGTAGCAGTTTTTAAAGTTTGCTACGTAGCCAGTTTTGTTTTTCAGCCAGAGAGATTCTTTTTTGGATTGGAGCTTCCTTATTGATATGGGCAGGGTTTTTTTTTTTTGTTATGGTAGTTATTAGTGGTACATGTAATTTGACAGTTCTTTTGCCTTCAAGCAAGAAAATGTTATAATGGTCATCGGCATGTTACAGCCAGAGAATAGAGTTTGCCAATCAAGAGATGAGAGGTCGGCATCTATGAGTTCATAGTTCGCTTTTTTGAAGTTGTAATTGGGTATCCCATCTTTAAGGTGATTTCTGTAATGGTGTACATTGAGACAAAAGTCAATCATGCTGTGGTCGCTGTTGGAAAAGGGTTCTTTTATTTGTAATCCATAAATTGAGCATAACCTGTTGCAGAAGATGAGATTGAGGCAGTTGTTGAGTCTAGTGTTGTTAGTTACTAGTTGATCTAGTCCCAGATTAGTAACAGCGTTGTATAGGGTTGCATGGATGGGTTCAGTCGTACATTCGTTTAGGATCCAATTAATAAGAGGTATATTGAGGTCTCCAAGAAAGATAAGAGGGTATGGGCAGGAAGCTGCCCACCTTAGCAGTGAGGTTAATTTATTTGCATGTGTGATGTCGTAGTCAGGGGCTCTGTAACATAGTAGGAAGCGAAGTGTGGTATTTAAGGACAGTTCGCAGATTATGGTTTCAGGAAGAGTGAGTTCATGTGTAACTTGAATATTTTTTAGGTTTAGTGTCTTTGTAGAAGATAGCTACTCCGCCGCCTCTGCGGGTTTCACAGTCAGACCGGTAAACAAGATAGTCTCTTACTGTGATAATGGGGTCTCAGAGGGATGCGTTTAGCCATGTTTCGCAGACAAATATGTCAAATGTGGCAGTATTTAATAAGAGGAGGAGTTCAGGCATTTTGTTAATGATGCTTCTTGCATTAATTAGTTTGCATTTGTGGTTAGTAGTTGTTAGTATTGAGGAAGTAAGGGACGTGCGTACCTAGTTTTGGTTGGATGTTGGTTTGTTGGGGGATGGTGGGTTGGATGTTGGGGGATGGATTGCGGGCCTTACTTTTGATGCAGTCAGCTCGGTAATCTATAAGTCAGTGTCACTTAGTTCTTGGCGTCTTTTGAGTTCTGCACGGAGTTCACGGGAGCGGATATGTTGTAATATGGTTACGTCCGGTTTTGATCTAAGTTTGCTGTGGATGGGGTTAGCTCTGGCAATGGAGTTTATGGTGTAAATAAATTTCCGTTTGCTGGACTCGTTTTTACATACTACTCTGCATCGGTGAGCCACCGAGCCGTCGTTGTTCTTGTACTCTGGGCCATCTCTGGAAACTTCGATGATTTCATTAGGGGTGATGATTGGTGTATGATGGCTGCTGCTGATGCTGCGTACCTTTGTGATATCAGGCTCATTGTTGTCATCTAATCCAAATAAAATTGTATTTTGATGTTTTTGTTCGTGCTCAATGGTATATTTTATGAGTATGGAGATATTGGTGGTTTGATTGGTAGATCCTTATGGTTGTGGTTGTGATTGAGGTGATGGTTGTCGAGTTGGGATGGGAATTTGGTCTGTTGAGTTTTCATTTTTCTGTGCTGATTTTTTTTTTCTAAAGATGTAAAACGTGATTCTAGGCATACTAGTAAACGTGCTTCTAAATTTGTTTCTATGGTTGTTTGCTGTGTCATTATGGTTGTTTCTAGGGTATGGATTCTGTCAGACATAGCGATGAAGTTATCCAGTTTTGGTAAACAGGATAGACATAGATAGGGAAATGTAGGAGTTTCTTGAAGAAAGTTGGCTACATGTTTGTTTATTCCTAGGCAGGTGTGGTGGGCATATGTGCCAAACATGTGACATTTATTGAATGCATTATATTCGTTAATAGCATCATTACATTTGTAGCATGTGTTGGGGTTGTTTGGGTTGTTGCTGTTAACGAAGTCTTTCGTTTGTGAGTGTTTGGTAGTGGTGTTTTTGGAGTTTTTGCCTGGCATGGTCACTGATCAGTTAGTGTTTGACAAAAATAATTAATCAATGTCAATAATAAATCATGAAAAGGGTTTTGTAATAGTTGACTTTTACTTCCTCATGTAGTTATTGTTGTACTTCTGTATGTAGCTTCTAATGTCCTTTTGGGGTGCCTTTTGATGCTGTTCTGAGTTCGGGTCTTCCGGTGGGAGGATATTTAAAATGGTGGCAGATTAAAATCCAATCTGGTTTAAAATGGTGGAGCAGATATCGGTGGTGGTTTAGTTTTATGTGGAAGTTTAAAGGAGCCGGCACTACAGGGAATAAAAATCCTCACAGGGTCAGAGGGCTCTTCAGGGAAGTTTGATGAAGTAGGTGCTTCAGGGAACGGGGTGGACTCTTTGGGGAATCCTGATGGAGCTGGAGTTGGAGCTGGTGCCTTGGGGAATCCTCATGGAGCTTCCTCTCGGGGGCGATACCCTCACGACTCTTCGGGGAATCCTCATGGTGCCTTCGCAGCTTTACGGGGAATTCCTCTCTGGGCGCTACGGGGAATCCTTATCGAGGCACTTCAGGGAATCTTATCGGAGCTTCCTAGCGCTTCGGGGAATCCCTCTCACGGCGCTTCAGGGAGTCCTTCTCAGGGCGTTGCACTATGGGGAATCCTTTCCAAGGCACTTCGGGGGATCCACATGGAGCTTTTAAGGTGCTTCAGGGAATCACTCTCACGGCGCCTCGGGGAATCCCCACATTGTTCGGGGAGACCACGTGGAGCCTTCGCAGAGGAAATCTCTTTCCTCCCGGAGTGGGTTATCCGGGGAATAATGTATCGGCAGCAGTAGCGGGGGTCTGTGGAACTTGGAAGTCAGTGGCAGTAGCGGCTTTGCCTGCCTCGTGGGAATCGCCGGCAGTAGCTGAGATTGCAGCGGGGATCCAATGGTGGCTTTGGTGGGGGTCTTAGAACAAAAGTTTCACCTCACCACGTCTCTCCGTTCTGCAAGTCACGGGCTATCTGGGTCAGCTCCTCGGCCCCCATTTTGGTCTCCTTGAAATGGTCTGCCGCAGCTACCAGGAGGGCACGTCTCCATTTGGCAGCTGGGTCAGCAGTGGGGTCCGGTTCATGGATAAGTGGGGTTGCAACTGGTTGAAATGCTGGAGGGGTGGGGAGCAGATCGGTATGTGGATGGGTTGGATGTTCAGTTCTCTCTGGGTGATCTGGTTCCAATCTCTCTGGGTGTTCTGGTCTCTCTGGGTGTTCTGTTGGTGGAACCCACTTGTTTAGTTGGAGGCACTTTTTGATGGCTTCCTGTGAACGTCCTGGGAAGTATGGGGTAAGGAGGGTGAAGAGTGCCTTCTTCGTCATTCCCTCCTCCCAGTGCCTGTCGGCATGCCGTCGCAGGACCTCGTCATCCTTGAGGGTCCATGCCAGGCGCTTTGTGGGAAGGGCAGCTACATGCTCAGCATTCACCTCTGCCGGGTGGCAGTGTGATTGGTGTATGCCGAGGCCCCATTGGGTCTTAAATCAGGAACCAGAAAAGCACGGGAAGCTGAGTTTATACGCTCTGTTTTGGGCGCCTGTACTATTGGAATTCCCATCTCTACTGCTGGAGTACAAAAGTCCAGAGGGACCAGGACTGAAAAATATATGCGTATTTCTAACCAGCAACAAGCCCTCTACAAGGTGGTTGGCCTTGCAGGCGGGTGGTTTGAATCTTAGTTCGGGTACTTAGGGTCAAAGACTCTGTTCGTACCTTATCCAGCAGTTGCTAGGAGGAAGTGTCCAAGCTGTGTGACTATGTTCCAGTTAAGAGAGTCATAGTTAACATTTATTTATTTATTTATTTGGTATTCTTATATGCCGCCCAACTCCCGGAGGACTCAGGGTGGCGTACAACAGAGAAAAATACAGAATAACCAATTCATAAATAATATTTAAAAACAATATAAAAGTTAAAAGACTCAATATTTAAAATCAACCCAACAGGCATTCAACAACCATACATACTTGGGGGTGAGCTCGAGTGGATTAAGCTCTACCCCCAGCCTGCAAGAAGAGCCATGTCTTAAAGGCTTTCCGGAAGGCCAGCAGGGTGGGGATAGTTCGGGTCTCTGGGGGAAGTTGGTTCCAGAGCACGGGGCCAGCCACAGAGAAGGCTCTCCCCCTAGGGCCCGCCAGCCGGCAGTGTTTGGCCGACGGGACCTGGAGGAGGCCGACTCTGTGGGCCCTAACCGGTCGAAGGGAAGTGTGAGGCAGAATGCGGTCCCGGAGGTAGCCTGGTCCTAAGCCATGAAGGGCTTTAAAGATGGTGATCAACACCTTGAATTGGACCCGGAGACCGAAGGGCAACCAATGCAGCTGGCGAAGTATAGGTGTCACGTGGGTGTACCTAGGCACACCCACCACAGCACGTGCAGCCGCATTTTGCACCAACTGAAGTCTCCGGATACTCTTCAAGGGTAGCCCCATGTAGAGCGCGTTACAGTAGTCCAAGCGAGAGGTGACAAGGGCATGAGTGACCGTGAGTAGAGCCTCCTTCTCCAAGTATGGCCGCAACTGGTGCACCAGGCGAACCTGTGCAAAGGCCCCCCTAGCCACAGCAGAAAGATGATGTTCCAATTTTAGCTGTGGGTCTAGGAGGACCCCCAAGTTGCGGACCTGATCCGAGGGGGTCAATTTCACTCCCTTGAAAACCAAGGAGGGACAGTTGTCGTAGTCCTTAGGGGGCAATACCCAAAGCCACTCAGTCTTGTCGGGATTAAGTCTGAGTCTGTTCCTCCCCATCCAGATCCTAATGTCGTCCAGGCATCGGTATTAACATAATCATAATTAACATCAAACATTTTCGTATATCAACTATATCAATATAACATAAACCTCTGAAGCCAAGTTTACTTCAGGAGTGATATGAGGAAAGAGATATTCTGGAAGAATCTAGAAACAGTTTATTTTCAGTTAAAGCTCTCAGTATTTAAAAAATAGCCTCTAAGACAAAGAAATAGTTATATGGCATAAAAGAACCATACAAAAGGACACAATTGCATGTTTATTTTTATTCAGACAGCTTTTAAACAATCATTAGGTAAGAAAAACAGGTTAAATAAGCATATTTGCAGTTCTTTTTATTGACAAAAACACAGCTGTCATCATATTTAAAATGGCTTATATGGGGGGAAATCTTTTGTTCCCAATTAAGGCTAAAATTTTAATAAACGATGATATCCATATCTCTGGTATCAATGGTTTATTTTGCTCAAGTACAACAAATTTCCTAATCCAATCCTTCCATCTCACATGACACACATTTGAAGATCAATAATGGTCTGCCTATGAGGTATTAAAAATATACCAGTCAATAGCTGAATTCAGCTATTAATAGCCAATCGCGTGTATTATCAAACACAAGTTCTCCAGTTCAATCCTTATTTCCAGAAGATTTATGAACAGAAGGCACAGTAATATCAGTGGGTGTCATTTTCTTGGTCTACAATAATATAGACTGGCAAAGGTAGAAACCTGAGAAGCTAAAAATTGGCTTACTTATACAGCATCACATTCCATTATTACAGGTAGATTAGACTCCTGAGATCTGCAAAATGGCCACACTTTAGGATAAAATTCAACAATTCTTAATAGAATTGCTCTTGAATATGTGAGCCTTCAAACATCATTATCTTTTTGCAAAAAGTCAGCCAATATTCCAGCATCCATAGGAATTAATAAATATTCCACTCCATCAGCACCCTGAAAATAAATTGAGAATTTGCTTAGAAATATAAAATGATTTTTTTACTTATTCCCTCTAGTCCCCAACCATCGGGCCACTTGAATGGGTGACCAGTGTGCGCATGTGCACCCTCCACTCGTACCAGCGTTGTGGTATTGCACGGGTGCTAGCGATGCCGCAAGTGCACCCCCACTTGCACTGGCATCGTGCGGGTGCTAGCAATGCTGCAAATGTTGTGCGGCCGCTAGCTTCACCATGAGCACAAACCTCCCACTCATGCTAGCGTTGCAGCAGCATGCAGGCGCTAGTGTCTCGAGCATTGCGGCGGCACTTGCGGCCCCATTCGTGTGCGCACATGCACATATAAAGGCGCCTGCCCCTCCCAGAAAGGTTGGGGAACTCTGCTCTAGTACATAATTCAATATTTTGTGAGGAGTACAGTAAATGTATCCTTATGTTTTAGTCTGTATAACTGAGTAAGAACATTTGGCTTCTATCAATACCCTAATTGCAAAAAATATGGCATTTTATCTTCATTAGGAATACCTAACATGTGATATTCTCCTGGCATTTATCAATGTAGCCATAATAATTCAACCTGGATTCTTTCTCAAACATGGTTAAATAAGATGTAAGTTCACAACTGACACAAAGATTCTGCTCACTTACCCTCTTAGTCCGAATGAGCTTGTGATCCCTGAATTCTGTGAGCTGAGCTCTAAGAGTTAGGTCACTATTGACCAAGAAGGCCTCCCGACAGCGCTGATACAAATCTTGGAAAGAAAGGCCTAGTAAAAGAGAAGCAAAAGAGGTTTAATATCAAGCATAAAAAATAAACTCTTGTTCAAATGGACAACTCTCATTTCAACACCAAGAAGCATCATCTAATCCTGTGATGGCGAACCTATGGCACACGTGCCACAGGTGACACGTGGAGCCATATCTGAGGGCACGCGAGGCATTGCCCTATGTCAGCTCCAGCGCGCATGTGCACGCTGGCCAATTGATTTTTGGCATTCCGGAGGCAGGGGGGCAGTTTTCAACTTCCCCAGGCTTCAGGAAAGCCTCTGGACTCTGGATGGCGAAAAATGGATGCAACGGGCCTACCGGAAGTTTGTTTCTGAACTTCCGGTAGGCCCGTTGGGCCCGTTTTCCACCATCCACAGGCTCGAAGACTTTTCTGAAGCCTGGGGAGGGCGAAAAATGGCCCAACAGGCCTACCGGAAGTCCGGAGGCTTCAGTGAAGTCTGCGCACATGCGTGGGGGGGGCAGCGGGGGGTGTTGTGCGCGCACGTGCAGCATGGAGGGTATTGCATTATAGGTGTGGGCACGGGCATGTGCCCTTTTGGCACCCAAGCAAAAAAAGGTTCGCCATCACTGATTTAATTTAATCTATAGAATTTGATTGCTAGTGCTGAAGGTATTTTTCCCCTAAAACTTTCAATAAGAAATGCACGTATTAACTATTGTACATAACATTAGTTTAAAACTACAGTAGAAAAGTACCGAAGACAAAGCAAGCCACCAGTGTTCAAACACAGAGTATAATCAGTTCATATCTCAACACACAGTTCTGATCAAGTTTAGGACAACTTGCCACAGCCAACTCACCCTAGGTCAACTTGCTATGACCAACTTGCCATGGAACAATTAAACATTGTATTACTGTATTTTTACAGAGTATGACGCACCGGAGTATAAGACGCACCTTAGTTTTGGGGGAGGAAAACAAGGGAAGGGGAATCTGCCTCTGCCTCCCAGCAAACAGTACAGATGATATACACTGTTTGCTGTGTATTTCTGTGCATGTGTGCCTGACCCATAGAAATAGCAAAGAATTGGAGAAATGTACATTATGGCAGTATATTAATGCCAGAAAGTTTTCTTAAATGTAGTCACATTAACTCCTCCCAATTATTTAAATAGATCTACTCCAAACATGACTAAGTCAGGGTTTAACTCAGCTGCCTTATCTTAATACTAAACAGGACACTGTTACGTTTCAGATTATACTTGTACAGATGCTGTTAAAATTGATGTGGCTTTCTTGAAGTATACATTATTCTCCGCTATTTAAAAGAAGATACAATAGCACTGGGCCTCTTCAGATCAAGCATTTATTTTAAAAAGCTTCTCCATTTTGTTAAGTTGTCTAGAACAATAATAAAGCAGTCTTTAAAAAATAAGTCTAATAATTTGAACATTCTACAGACATTTATAGTTATTGACTTACCTCCTTGCATCCAGTTTCAGCAACTGAGTAGCACAAGAAAATAAAATTCTGCCTCTGCCTCTCTCTCCCAGCAATTTGCCTCCTTGCAGTTTTAGTTTCACTTTCATTTTAGCACGTGGGCCTGCCTGCAGCCTCAATCAGCTGCTGGTCGGGAGGCGGATAATTGGTTGCTTGTGCTAATCAGGCTCTGCGCTGTTTGCTGCAAGGAGGTAAATTGCTGGGAGGCAGAGGCCAAAGGGTGGGGGTGGCTGGGTGGGGCTACATTCGGTGTATAAGACGCACCCAAGTTTTCACCCTCTTTTGGGGGGTAAAAAGGTGTGTCTTATACTCCGAAAAATACAGTAATTGTTTCATGCACTTACTTTTATTATTGGTGTTTTCATTGAAATTATTTTAACTCCTGTATTTCTGGATTGACTTTATTTTATTGTTATTGGCCATAGTTCCGTTGAAATTAATTTAAGTTTTATATTTGTTGAATTGTCTGCGGCGAGTTGGCCGTGATGAGTTGTCCCATTCTGTTCTGATCTGTCTGCATATATAATGCCAATTTGCATATGTTCATTCTTTTTTATATTCTGATTTTATCATCAAATCAAACAAAGATAGATTTGTAAAGTCAGTAATTTACAAATAAGAATTGCAAAGCCCTTTTACTCTATATTGTGATTTGGATATAATGGAAGTTATTGCTCGGTCAGAAGTATGAAAAATATTGTAAGCTACATCATAACTTGAGGCTATGTCTGCACTAATCCAGTGGCTGGCTGCCCACATTATTCTAAGTTATAATATAGTTTGTTCTTGGCCTAACTCAACATAAGAACATATTCATGTTTCAGAATTATCTATAACTTGAACCTTATGAATGTTCAACAACATTTAGATTTTGCATGAGCTCCGCCATTATTGGATACTCATTTTCATAGATATGTAGATACTTGACCAAAAGGTTATAATAAAGTAATTTATTATTTTCACACACAAACACAGTATGCATCAGAATCTATCAATGAGAAACAGCACTGGAAGTTTCCTACATTTATACACTAATTAATATATGGTCAAAGGCTTAGATGACCATAGAAACCAAGAGAGCATGACTTGGCTGTTTGGTGAATTGAAGAAGTGGAACATAATGAAAGGAGGAAAACTATATTCTAACCACTTCCCAAACAGCTATTTGAGTAAGCTAATGTGAGCAAAATTTTAAAAGGAACTCTGCATAGTGACAGTCGTCTTCACCATTTAAATTGTGTTCCTCATGAGGATGTGCTCAGAAAAACCTTACAATCTAAAAAAAAGAGAGACCCATTAGCCCAAGCCCAGAATTGGTTCTGACTACAAAGCCTCAGACTGCTCTTAAATATTTTCCACTATATATCCTAGCCTAATGATCTCTTTTAGTTTAGTTTAGTTTAGTTTCCCAACTAGAAAAAAAATATTAAGTCTCAGCCCGTTTATTAACAGATAATGTTCAATGTCAAAATTCTCTACCAAACTCTTGTCTTGACAACACTGCTTTAGTTTGAACACCAGGAAACAAATTACAAATGTTGTATGTTTACCTAAATAGGAGGGATTATCCTTATTCTCCAATTGGTACTCTACCAAGAGCCTAAAGATACCCCTGGAAAGAGACACAACCATGTTAATATAGTTAAATACAGCAAGAACCATACATCCACATTGACTCTTTGTTTAGTGACTAATCATAATTAGAAAACATTTGCAAATATGACAGTAATCTAAAAATTCATTTTCCAACCAATATGCGCTTTTACAACCAAATTTGATACACCTGAACAAACTCAGACCAGAGTGAAAGTAACAATGGTGGAGCTATCTAAGAGAAAAACGTTCTGAATGAGACAGCAACCACTGTGATCTTCACAGTGTCAAAGTTGTGTGTTCATGTAGCGACCATTTCACTTAACAACCTGGTCAGTGGAATAGAATTATTTCAGAAAACCAGGAATGAGTGTACTTATCACGGAGGGAAAATGTTCTAGGAAAAATCCATACTACTCATACCATTTATATATTCTTACTTTTATATTTTCTTTACACCTGAGTAACTCTTACTATTCCATGCATTAGTTGTAGCTGCCATTTTTTATCAGTGGGTTTTACTCTCCCCCAAAGAAAAAAAACCTATTTATCTAAATTTAGCCATTTATTTGTGTGCATGTGCACATAAGAAAGACAGAAATACTGTCTATTTTTAAATACCCCATTTGTTAAAAGAAGCAGAAAAATGCAATAAAGCAAAATCAAAGATTTGGGTTCTATCTCAGCTATTTTATGAAAAATATTAACACATTGCTTCACAGGAACTCAAGAGCATCACACATCCTTCAACTTGCTGAGTGGGGCAGTTAGTAGCCACGGTTCAGCACATTTGGAGGGCTACAAGTTCCCTATCCCGCACTGGGAAAACACCATTAAGGTTTTTTTCATCCCCACTTGCAATGCATAAAAGAATTATATTTTTAGTATTAGTCTTACATGCTAGGATTTTTTTTCTGGTTATAGGGAAGAATCCTGTTTCTCACAGACTTATCTCTTACCTTGCATTAGAAGTAAGACTGCAGAGAACATGTGTGAGGGAGCTCAATGCCAAAGATCCTGAATGCTGTACTAAGAGCGAGTTCTCATAGGCTGTTTCTTCTGCATAAGGGCTGAAGGTGGTCGTTTCATACCACAACCAATTATACATGCTTTGTTTTGCTTGATCCCACACTATGAATGCAGAAGACAAATATCGAAAAGAAAGAAAATGTTAATGCCCTAAGAGTAGAGAATATGTTCCATAAAACTTTGAGCATTGTAAGCGTGGAAATGGCTTTCTATAACAGCTTTTATGATATACCAGCATAAAAATGGCAGAATAATTCCAAACTGTTACATGAACTAAGTTCTTTTTATGACAGATTGTTGTTTGAATAAGGTCTGATACTAATTAGAAAAGAGCACATATCTTTAATGGAGAAGTATGTTTAAGGGACTCATCTGGCTTTTGGGTGGCAAACTGGGGAATGCATTCCAAACAAGAAGAAAAAGAAGAAAATGTAATTTAATATGAATATAATTAAATTATTAAACACAATCTTATTCCATCACATTATTCTATTACAGTTTCAAATCCTTCTGGAACTGTGACCAAGGCTTTCATAGATTTCATGAAAGCCTAGAATCTCAAGTCATACATCTCTGAAAAACATCAATTATAGCATCAGCTGAATAGTCATTTCCAGTCCTTATTTTTATTTAAAAAATGATCCTGGATTTTCTTCATGAAGAGTCCTTCTAAATGTCTGGCAGAAGCATCAAGAGAGTGGGTTAACTTATCCTATCTCTTAGGACAAGAACGTTGACTAGACCAAGTTTTATAGGCCACACCTATTAGTCCACTCAGTTTCTTCTATGACACAGCCATAGAAAAAACAACTGGAGGAAAAATGTCTAAGTAACCATACAGAAGAATCTCAAAGGTGCTTTTTCAAAAGGCAACTGAGCTATGTTTTTTTCCTTGAGGAAGAGGTTTCGCTTCTCATCCAAGAAGCTTCTTCAGTTCTGACTCAGTTCTGAAGCTTCTTGGATGAGAAGCGAAACGTCTTCCTCAAAGAAAAAACATAGTCCAGTTAGTTGACTTTTGAAAAAGCACCTTTCAGACAGCCATGACCTGGATGACTGAGAATCTCCAGAGACATGCAGAAGAATGTTTAACTGATGGAAAAATGGAGGACCAAACCACTGTCCTATGAATCTTAATTAAAGGAGCATGGTTGCAAAACAACTAATGTAGATGCCAACTGAATAAATATGGGAGTAGCTTTGGATCCATTACATGATGCAAATTAGAAAGGAGCTAGCATTTCAAACGTAATTTTGGCGGCTATCAATATATGTAGTATTATATATTGAATTTCCTTATCCATTTTCTCCTGTAGGATACCAAGAAGGAATAACTCTGGTTTAAATTGTATTGTTTGTCCTGTTATTTCTTCGATCCATTTCTTTATTTTGCACTAAAGCTTCCTTGATCTTGGACAGGTCCACCACATATGATAGTACATACCCTGCTTATACCCACATCTCCAACATTGTGCTGAACAATTTGGATACATTTTGGCCAATCTCACTGGTGATAAATGCCAACGGTAAAACATTTTATAGAGGTTCTCTTTGTACGCTACTGATTTTGTTAGTTTGTAGTTTTTTCCCCAAAGATCTAATTCTATGGTATACCCAAAATTTCTAGCCCAACTAATCATTGCTTCTTTTACAATTTCTTCTTCCATCTTAAATCTTAAAAATATATTATATGCTTTTGTAATCATTCCCCCCGTTCCTAATATTATTTTATCTAACTCCAATTGCTTTCTATAAATACCAAATCGTTCTACATCTTTTTTATATCTTGTTTTAATTTGCAGGTAAGGCCACCAATCAATTTTTATTCCTTGATCTTTCAATGTCTGTTCTGATTTTAATATTCCCTGTTCATCTAATAATTCAGAGTACCATACCATCTTACTCAGGTCTAGGGCATTTGGGTATATCATAGCTTCCATCGTTGACACCCAAATTGGAACTTTCATATAATGGTGTTTTTTTTAATCCTCTCCCAAACTGCTAGCAGAGCATCCCTCACTACATGTCTCTGAAAATATGCATGAATCTTGTTCTTCTCTTCCCATAAAAAGGCGTGCCAGCCGATTCGCAGGTCATGACCTTCTAATGTCAATAACCTCTTGTTTTTCATTTGAACCCTGATTCACGTTACGGCTGCCGCTTGGTAGTAGAGCTCCCAGTCTGGGAGACCAAAACCTCCTTTACTTCTCGAATCTTGCATTACCTTACATTTGATCCTGGCTTTTTTCCCCAACCAAATAAATTTCAGAACCATCTTAATTGATCAAAAAAAAATTTCTTTAACTTTATTGGTATTGTTTGGAAGACACATAAAAATTTAGGTAGTATGTTCATTTTCATTGTAAAAATTCTGCCAATTAAAGATATCTGCAATTTTGCCCATTTATCCAAATCTTTCTGTGTTTGTTGTAATAATTTGTCATAGTTATCCTCTTTTATCGAGGAACATTTTACAGTTAGCCATATTCCCAAATACTTCATCTTCTTGGTAATTTGTGTCCCTAATTTCTCTTAAATTTCCTTATTCTGATTGTTAGTCACATTCTTGGTTAATATTTTAGTTTTTTCCTTATTTATTTTAAGCCCTGCCACTTTGCCAAATTCTTCTAATTCCCCTAATAATTTAATTCCAGTCTCTATTGGATCCTCTATAATAAAAACCAAATCATTGGCAAAGGCTTGCACTTTATACTCTTCTGTTTTAATTTTTAGTCCTTTTATTTCTATCTTTTGCCTAATTTTCATTAATAATACTGCCAAAGATAGTATAAATAAGAGGGGGGACGGGGGCACCCCTGTCTCACCCCTTTATTTATACTAATGTCTTCTGTTGGTTCCCCATTTACTATTATTTTTGCCTTTTGGTTGGTATAAATCGCACTGATCACTCCCGTAAACTTCTCCCCAAAATTCATAATGCTTAATTGATTGATAAGAAAGTTCCAATTCAGGTTGTCAAATGCTTTTTGGGCATCAACAAATATTAATGCTGCTTGTTTTTCGGGATGAGCCTCATAATATTCCAAAATGTTCATTATAATCCAAATATTATTTCTTATACTGTATGTCTATTGGGTAAAAACCCATTTTGATCTGCATGTATAATTTCATTCAATATTTTTTTAAATCTTTCAGCCAATATTGTGACAAATATTTTATAGTCGGCATTCAACAGCGAGATTGGCCTATAGTTTTTAATTTGTTGTTTATCTGTATCCTCCTTGGCTATAAGGGTTATTAGTGACTCTGTCCAAGACTTAGGAAGTTTTGCCTGCTCCAATGCATCATTGTATATTTCTAATAGTAATGAATCCACTGGATGTTGTATTTCTTTATAGAATTCCGCAGAATCTGGCCCCGGTGTTTTATTATTTTTTTGTTTTCGGATCGCCGTTTTCATTTCCATCATCGTAATTTTATCATTTAATATTTCTTTAGTTATATCTGCTATTAAAGGGAGATTTCTCCCATTTAAGTAGTTCTTAATATCTTCTACTACTATTTCCCTGATTATACAATGATGTAAAAAAAATGTACAATATTCTTCTTCTCTTCCATCTGATAAAGTATATTTCCCTCTTCATCTTGCAATTGTTGAATTAATTTTTTTTCCTTTTCCATTTTTAGTTTATAGGCCAGCCATCTTCCCGGTTTATTTGCGTGTTCAAAATAATTTTGTCTTGTTAATCTAATCTTCTGAACTATTTCTTCCTGGGTAATTAAATTGATGTTATGCTTAATCATTTCTCTTTCTCTCTTAATTCTCTTATCTTGAGAATATTGCAACCTAAGTTCTAATTCTTCCAATTTCTTCTGCAGTTCCAATTGTTTTGCTTTTTTTCCCCTTGTTCTTTTTTGCCATGTAGGCTATTGTTAATCCTCTCTGCCTTCTTGGTATCCCACAGGTTCTGTAAAGTTGTATAACCATTCCTATTTTCCTGCACAACACTGGAAACAGGCCGATTGCCCGTCAGAAGTAAAAATTATTAGTAAAATATTGGAATGCGCCGAAATGGACAAATTGACGATGGAGCTAAATGAAAGAGATGAAACACAATATTATAAAGTTTGGAGTAGATGGTATATCTGGTTGGAAAATAGAAATAAAAATTAGGTAATATCATATGAATGTAAATAATAAGAACATAAATAATAATGTAACAATAGAATAGAATATACTCTACTTTATGTAATTGCTATTAGTGACACCGGTTCGAACTCGCTGCAATGAGGGAAAATGTATGTGTGTTATATGTCTTTTTATATGTGTTTTGTATTGTTTTTAATCTTGAAAATGTTTAATAAAAATCTTTTAAAAAATTTATCTCTGTGAGTACATCTGGAATGATTGAAATAACTGGGGATCTATTCAGTAGCTGAAGAACTTGAAAATCAAAGTCTTCAAAGTAAATGGAAAGCCACTGGAATTACTATTGCCTTTTGCATCATGATTTTCCATAACATCCAACAGGCTCAGAGAAATAAATATAGGATAAAGTGTATTGCAAGCTTGGTGATGGGACAGTTCCCTGTATTCACTGCCTTGGCTCTCACTGACAGTAACCTAACATCGTATCTTGGAAGCAGGACTGAAAATAGCAAAACACTGTTAGCATGATCTACTTCTATGCTCTTTGTGTATGTTGTGCATAAGGTTTCTCACCTGCTTATGAAAGGATTTGGATTTTGATGTCTGATAATTCATGTCTGAAGATGTTAAATAAGCATGCTTCATTTGGTGGGAAAATGCTTTATAAAGGCATTTGCACTGCCCTAAGCTTTAGCAAATGGATGTCATACCATCCATTTCTGATAGGAAATCCTGAGCTGCAAACTCTTGACTGTGTTTGCCATCCTGCCAGGCAGCCATCATTTGCTGAAGTTCCCCATTACTTTCAGGAAAACTTTGCCTATAGAAAAATTAGTATTACATACACCTATGGATTTGGATAGGTAAACCTCATGCACGGTTGTGCATGGTATATAAGTATCTTTCAAATCTACAAAGGGCATGAAATCTGTGGAAGTTATATTTTGCCATTCTACGGATGCCTCTGAACACCAACTAGGCAGGGATAGATTAAAACTACTTAAATAAGTCCAAATGTTTCTGCAAAAGTACAGCAGACTCATAAGTTTAGTACTGTCATCTTGTAGGGAAGCAATGTCTTTAACACTTATTTATAAAAAGACTTTATTAAAATACCCTGCTAAAATAAACTGTGATCTGAAACGGCCATTGAACTGTTCTGAGATTCTGCTTTACCAGTACAAAATAAATCATAGTCTCTTAAGAAATTTAAATATAAAATAATAATAATTCCACCATTGGTAATATGCAAAATAAAAAAAACAGCCCTAAAATAAATTACGCTTGTACCACAAGGGGACCTGTTAATAATGTCTGGCATTTATGATGAATTTACACACAACATACAGAGTTTGAAAACCCCAGTAACTTACTGAGAGGTGCATTAATATGATCAATAGATGCTATGAGGTAGACATTGGAAAGCGAAGACAATTGTCCTAGGATTTGCTGATTTTTATCTCCTCTTAACATCTTACTGTCCAAGTTGTGGATGAGAAGATATAGTTCTGAGGAAACATCTGGCAAACAACAAGAAAAAAAGAAATACCAACAGTCAAAGATCAAAAATAGTATATATAAATAATGGTTACAAGATTTGTGTATGGAATATTTTATGCTTATATGAAAAAAATTGCTAATGTTTGAAATAAAAGTTTTCCAGAACAGTTTGCGAACTTTTTAAAATACAATAAAATTTACTTTTAAAGCAGAAGTTTACAATACATAATCTATATCAAATCTTCTTTAAATGAATAACCTATATTAAACCTTCAATATATGCATTTAATGTAATTGAACAATCATAGAATTGAGCTTCATGATGGCAAGTCGAAAAGGGGAAGACCACTGATTGGGATGAAAAGCTGGGATGAACTGGGACAGAAATCCAAGGATACTAGAAATGCTGTAAAAGATCTTTGCTACATGATTCCTATCATTTGGAGGGGGGGAGGCTTGGGGATTCAAACAATTTGTCCTTCAAAGCAGGAACCTCAGCATTATTTCAAACCTACTGGATCAAGTCTCACAAATTCTAAATTTTCTCTATTAAATGCAATTTAAATCACCTCAGTTCATTAGTCACAATATATCAAGAATGTTTACGGGAGCTATACATAACCTTATAGAACGACTGTCCATATAGTTTACCTTCTTTAAAACTTTTTAGGATGAAGTCCACCTGGTCCTGGGGGCTACGAAAGGTACCCAAGTGATTCAATACCTCTTCTGTTATTGAATTCAAAATCTGGCATAGAAAAATGGTAGGCCATCATCATCTTTTAACACTTTGTTTTTAAAGATTTTTAGAAGAATTAAATCTGAACTGAAAACAAACTTTTGACCATTATATCTACTTGAATAAATTATAACATTCCTGTACTGAAAGTGAAATTATTGTAGAAATTCTCACAAAATGTAGAAACACTTTTCATATAAAAAGGTATAATAAGCAAAAGATGATTTCATAGGCTGCAGCTTTTATGAGAGCCCGTTTGGGGTTCTGGGAAGAAGGTCCTAGCACCGTGATGGCGAACCTATGGCACGCCTGCCACAGGTGGCCCGCAGAGCTCTCTGCGGGCACGCGAGTCATCGGCCCAGCTCAGCTCCACTGTGCATGCGCACGCACAGGCTCCCGCCAGCCAGCTGGTTTTCAGGTCTGTCGTGCATACATGGGGCGCATGTAAGAGATGCATGTGCATGCGTGGGGGGCGGGGCGCACATACGGGGGTCACGCGGGAATGCGTGGGGGCAAGGCGTATGTGGGAGACGCACATGTGGGGGGAGCCACACGCAGGGGGTTGCACGCGCATGCATGGGTCGCGTGGAGCTGGGTCGCGCATGCATTGCATTATGAGTGCGTGCCCGGTGACAAAATGGTTAGCCATCACTGTCCTACCAAAACTACACCCAAAATGTTGTCAAGAAAAGTGCAGGGACTTGTTAATCATCAAGAGTCAGGGCTGACTCCATGCACAATAAGAACAAGTAGTTCCTGTTCCAAAGTTACTTTTACAAAAGGCAATTGAACTTTCTTAGCTTTTTCCTTGAAAATATTTTGCTTCTCTTCCAAGAAGATCCTTCAGTTCTAAAGGAACATTTTTAAGGAAAAAACCAACAAAGTCCAGTTGCCTTTTGGAAAAGCAGCTGTGGGACAACCATGACCTGAATGATTTGAGAACCTCTGTAGCCAAGTAGTTCCTATGTTTCAAATTAATCCAATTTGCTCCAAATATCTCACTTTTCCTTGCACTTGGAATCTATAAATAAAGAAGTTGCACTCAAAATAAGTCCACATCGCAGTTTGGCTAGCTATATTCTCACAATATTCTAAGCCATGATTTAACTACGGTATGGTTTACTAAACAAACCACAACTGGCTGGATCACAAAACACGCTAAATTATAAATAGCAAAATGTAATTTAGCTGGGCTGGCAGAACGCACCCATCATATTCTAGGATTAAGTGCAGAAAAGATAAGCAATTTGAGAAACGTACAGTTAGTCTTCATTCAGTGACCACTATTAACTGCAGCAACTCGTTGTTAAGTGAAACAGTTGCTGGATGAAACTGCAACAATGCTTATGATTTTATTTCAACTTTCCTTTTCTTTACAGACCTCAGAAAGTCATAAATGTGAAACAGAAACTAAGTGAAGCAGTCCTTAACAAGGACTACCTGTAACACCTTTCTCTATACTAATGCGTTTTGTAATAAAGCTTTTGTTAACTGATCAAAACCAGCCGTATATCTGTTTTTACTTACTGATTTTATGGTGATGTTGGGGAAGAATCCATTTACAACAAGATGTACAGAATCCTGAAGAAGAGAAATACGGAAATTTTCCAATAGATCTCTTTTTGAACCTAATCCGTATAGCACAATATTGAACCCAAGGCTGTAAGAAATAAAGAAAAAAAAGTCTTTAAATACGACAAAACAAAGTGAAGTGCACTATGATGTACTGAAAATGTTTAGGCTGATCACAAGAACTTATTGTTCTAAAAATGGGATGTGCGTGCAAAATTTGTTGTGTTTACTTCTGAGCACTACTTGATAACTGAAGATTTATTTTTTAAAAAAATCCAGGATTTCAGTTTGGCTGTCAGTAGTATACCAGTTTTTTTCTAATCAGACAAACTGTCAATTCTTTATCTTTGAACAAAGATATGCAAGTTTTCTGCTAATTGTCTATCCTGATTTTCTATCTTAATTGTGTGTTTTATTAATAACAAAAGGTTGTCTTAAACAGGAGAAAAAAGCAGTATTTTGACTATCTAATATTTTCTACATTTAATCAAGTAAGTTGAGGTGAGTTTGCTCAGCATTGAATCGATTTCATTCCATTTACTTTTTTGACTTGGAAAAGTCTCTCAGTGAATATTAAAATTCTCAGCATTATAGATCTACTTACAACCACAATTGAGCCCAAAATTTCCACTGCTAAGCAAGACAGTTGTTTAAGTGAGTTTTGCTCCATTTTTACGACCTTTCTTGCCACAGTTGTTGAGTGAATTACGGCAGTTAATAACATGCTTGTTAAGTAAATCTGGCTTCCCCATTGACTTTGCTTGTCAGAAGATCACAAATGATCATAAATATATGCCAGCTGGCAAGCGTCTGAATTTTTGTCATGTGACCATGGGGATGCTGCAAATGTCATATGTATGAAAACTCATAAATCACTATTTTCTGTGCTGTTGTAATTTTGAACAGTCACTAAATGAATAGTTTTAAGTTGAAGACTACTTGTAGTTATTTTCTATACGCTATTAATAGAGTATATGTAACTCAGGGTTGAACTGTGGAGTCCTTGATGCTAAGCTTGGTTGTTTGCTATCAGGAGTTTCATCACCTAACTAGGTAACATCATCAGTGTGGGGAGTGTGGGTTTTGCTCCCTCTTTATGGGCATTCATACAGAAAGAATAGTCATTCCTTGGTAGAAGTTTGCCTACATGGAAATATCTTCCATTTGCATGCTTTCTGAAACATTTGATGCCCTATGTGGTTCTAAAAGAAGAGAATATATGTAGCTCAGGGTTAAAATACAGACATCAAACTCTTCAGAAAGCATGCAAAATGGGAGAAATTTGCATGTTGATAAATCTCCACCAAGGAATGACTATTCTTTTCGCACTAATGTCTATAGAGAGCAAACCCCATATACATTCACACTGATGTTACCCAATAGGGTGATGAAACCTCTGCAAACAAACAACCAAGCTCATCATTGAGCACTAAGGGTTCCATAGAAGCTATTAAAAATAGAATTGCTCTGGAAGTTTTATGAAGGCTCAGGATGATGCTACTAAATTATTGGAATAACTATTGATGATTTTGAACGATTTTGCTTTTATCTGCTTTTGTGACTTTCTGAATTTTAATTTTTACCATGGATGTTTGTTGTAAGCCACTGAGAGTCCAGTTAATTGTGGTGTGCACAAATAGAAAAATAAATGCAATTATCATAAGTCACAGCTGAAAGAACTATTTATACTTTTTCAAATTGTTTATGCACACCTCAATTCTAGAAAATATTAACCATATACAATAGTGAAATATTAACTACATCCAATGATCCAGTTTTGTACAACAAAATGATTTCAAAGCATAGCTATGGGAATTTATTTCAATTTATTCACTGGACTGCAAACTCCTACTAAAATATAAGGGATACTTACTGCAGCTGCAACATCCATTTGTAGAAGAGGGATTCATATTGTTTCATTAACTGTTCTCGTTCAGCAGCAAAAGCAACAGGTATGTTGTTCAAGAGATTTTGTAGGGATTCCTAGACCATTTAGATTCATTGCAGAAAAAAAGGACTCATCAGTAAATTTCTAATTAATGATATAATGAGAAAGTTCTTAATTGATGAAAAAGCTTTGAACAGAATAATCTCCATCATCAGAATTTTCCAATTCCTTCTCCATCTCCCAGTTCAAAAAGGGCTAAAGCAGTGGTTCCCAACCTGTGGTACGTGTACCACTAGTGGTATGCGAGGGCCTTCCAGGTGGTACACGAACACTTTCGGGGTCATGAACGATTTTTAGTTAGTTATTTTTTACTTCACAAAAATGTTTACTGCCTAACACAAGATAATCTGGCAACGATTTGCAATTGTTGCCACACGCCACCCACCTGGTCCCAGCGGCCCGAGAATCCAGTTGCTGGATGCGCAGGGCCAAAAAAGGAACGGTACAATTATGGAAATAAAGTGAATTTAGTTTCTCTGGAACCAGGTGGTACGCGCGGACTGTACGGGACCTCCAAGTGGTACTCGATCACAAAAAGGTTGGGAACCACTGGGCTAAAGACTATTAGAATGGCAATTGAAAGTGCTTTAACCTATGAAGCGCTTTATGACTTGGTCCTGGGTTACCTTTAGGACTGCATTCCTCCCATCAGAATTGGCTCAACCACTTTGATCATGCTGAGAAAAGCATGATTGTCCCATATTTTGGGGAGGTAAGGAGTATTTTGTGTTACCAAACCATCCCTCTTGAATGGACTCTTCTCAAGTTGCCTTCTGGGAGTTTCTGAAAATGGAGCATTTGGGAGCTGATGGCAAATGCTCTCTGGATTGTGGTGTCTATTTTTGATTGCTTGTTCTTGTATTTTTAATTTTTGTTACTGGGTTTTTTGTGATAAACAAACAAAAAGGAATATACAGCCTTTTAAAGATATAAAGGTGTTTCACATGAGATGCAGGCATGTGTGCTTAGAGAAGCTAATGCATTATGCAATATGTAAACTATGACTGGTGGTTTGGGATATTGTGTGAATCCTGATAAATCTTTTTCTCAGTACATACTGTACCTGATCCAGCTTTTTTTTCTCCAACTTCTGTAATGTTCGATCAGAGGTTAAAACTTTAGAACTGCTATGTGCTTCAAAATACTCTTCTACCAAATTGCTCTGATAACAAACAGAAGAATAATTAAATATTATCTTCTGGCAACATTAATTTAGGAATAAATTGACAGCTGAGAAATGATTAATAAAGTGCAAAACTTCACTATAGAAAACAGGATATTGAAATTAATCTAAATTCCCTCTAATGATTAATATATATACTCATGGATAAGCCCATCCTTAGGTAAGCTTTATGATTTTTTTTAAACCAAAATATCATAAAAATGTGCCACATGAAGATATGCTGACCCTCAAAAATGTTGTGTTTTAATTTTTAAAATTAGCTTATCCACAGGTGATGAATTTTTCATGCTACTTTGGTTAAAAATTTAAGGGTTCGCTTATCCACAAATGGGCTTATCCACAAGTATATACAGGTATTTTTTTAAAGTATTAGCGTATATACTTGTGGATAAGTTCATCTGCAGGTAAGCTAAACCCAATTTTTGGGATGTATTTTCAAACCTAAAATTCTTGGCTTATCTGTTAGTATATGCAGTAATTAAAAACAAATATTTTGCATATTATATTTTCAGTTACAGAAATATAAAAAGGCAAACTTCTTTCCATTCCATCTCTACTGTTTTACCCTTTTCCCATGTGTTTAGTTTTAGCTTTTGTTAAACATTTTTATATAAACTACAGAAAAGGTAATCCTGCACATAGTAGAAATTATTTTGCTATAAGGATACAACTTATTTCACTTAGGGATATAATTAGGAAGGTAAAACCAAGAACTTACACACTAAATGAAACTTTGTGGAGAGCATTCAGCACATTTGTCTCCAGAATTTAGTCAGGAAAGTTAAAGCTAGATAAATTAAACTGCAACAGAACACTTCCAAAACTACTCAGATTTACTTTGATTTATTTTTGAGCGCAGAGAAAACTGCTTCTAAAAGACATTATATTGTACTCATTGCACCCTGGAAACAAACTGAATTCTGAGCATGCTTACAGAAATGCATCTCTTCAGCTTCTTAGCAGATGTTTCCTTGCTAGGTAGAACAGAAGAGGTTTGGGATCTGATTGGGGTTTTTGGAAGAACAGCTTCATCAGCAGATACCGAGCAAACATCATTCCCTTCTTCTTCAGAGTTTGAAGCAGAATAATCACTTTCACTATCAGAGCACATGTTTAAGGCTAAAAAGGAAAAAAAATAGTTTGGAATACATGTCGTTCTTGGATTAGGATGGAACTGGGACTAGAATTTCCATTGCCAAGTGATGCAGTCGTAAAATGTGACATCACGTACTCACATTGCTTAGCTTACCACCATAACCCTAAGACTGTGTGGGTCATTAAATGAGGACTTCACATGACCATGACATGGGAAGAGGCAGGAGTCCCAGGCAATCAGGCTGACAGGCAAGATTTATTGATGGCCTGATGTTGCAGGTGGACACTACACTGTGCAGGTGGGCAAAAAAGCAATGGGAACTGGAGCAACGTGCAACTTCCTGCTGCTTCCCCCACTTTTACATTTGGGAAGCCAACAAGAAATGCAAATGTCGATCATATGATCAGTGGACACTGCAATTGTCATAATGGCAAGGCAATTGCCAAGTACCCAAATCATGACATTACTGTGGGGACATTGCAATGGCCACAACTTTGAGGACCAGTTATAAGTTCTCCCCATTCAGCACTATTGTAACTTTGAACAATCGCTTAACAAGTGGTTGTAACCCATGGGCTATCTGTAGCACTTGCTAGGAAAACAACAGTACAATAAGGCTATTGATTTCTCATCAATTTGTGGAGGGGGAAGGAGAGCAGAATGCTGGGCAAGATGTTCTCAGGAGTTTCCCCTTCTGTTCCTCACATGCGAGTTTTGGGGCTATATTTCATATACTTTGACCTAGTTTTCATGGAACTCAATGCAGTTGTAAACTACATTTTAGCTATGACTGTCATAGACAGTCAACATGTTACAGCCGGCATTGTCTTGATGTATGATACTATAGAATAGAAAACAGTAATTTTCTCATGAGATCACCGGTATTCATATTTTAGATTTAGTATTAAAACATTAAGCCAGGGCTGTGGAAAGCTTCACTAAAAATCTCAAAAGACTGGAACTGGAAAGCAAATTATAGGAGAAATATCTCATAATGTCACCAAATTGTGTTAGCTAGAACTACTATTTCTTACCTGTCATTCTTTTCCGAGTCCGGTAAGATAATTTTGATAATAAATCATTTCTTTTAGTCTGTTAGGAATAGCAAGTATATTAGATCCCATTCTCAAACTTCTCATATCTAAATATTCTATTTCCTAACAAAATAGCCATCTAAATGCAAAAATTTACAAAAATGTAAAGTCTCCTATCTCAGTCAAATGATTGACCAGATTTTTTCAAATATATGGATGTTGTTTATACAATACTATCTGTTCATTGGAATGGAAATAGCAATAGCAATAGCACTTAGACTTATATACCGCTTCATAGTGCTTTACAGCCCTCTCTAAGCGGTTTACAGAGTTCAGCATATTGCCCCCAACAATCTGGGTCCTCATTTTACCCACCTCGGAAGGATGGAAGGCTGAGTCAACCTTGAGCCGGTGAGATTTGAACCGCTGAACTGCTGAACTAGCAGTAGCCTGCAGTGCTGCATTTAACCACTGCGCCATCTCGGCTCTTACATATGTATCTGATTTCCTTGGTACTGTGGTTCCCTAACCTTTCCAGCTCTGCAGACTGGCAGTGGCAATGGCAGCAGTGGCGAATGGGAGAGGGGATGGTTTCACACGCATGCCCGACACTTATGCAAATGGAGCTTCATGCACTCGCCCATTGCTTGTGCAGCCCTGTTCCCAATAGGCCGCAGTCTGATACAGGAAGTTGGGGACCCCTGCCTTAATAGATCTCCACCTGTATTTTGGAGAGATGGGAGCTCTCCAATGCAAACCTGGCAGATATAGTTAAATGGGAGGAAGTAGAAAACCCAAATTCAACTATTGTATATAATTTTCAGAAAGATATCTTAAGACTGAGTACATACTTAAACTATTTGAAAATATATTTATATCTGCAGACTAGAAAATAATACATTATCAGCATAAGTAGCTTCAATTTTCCAAGTTTGCAACAATCACAATTGATATTTTTAACAGCCAAAACATGTCACTCACGTCTTCCTGGTCTTTGCTTGAAGAACATTCTGAAAATTAAAAATTGAGTCACAGATTATAGTTACCTATAAATATCATGGGTTTTGGCACAATTTCAAATGTATTACAGGATTATTTTAATGTACATTTCAGCTAAAACCAGACATTCAGCCTAATTTAATATGCAGCATGTACACATTTTTCTACCCAAGTAACAATTGTCATCACTGTACATTTAAATAAGCAAGAACCAAACTATGTTTTTAATAACTAAAGGTGTCAATAGTAATTTTTTCTATTGGAGTTTTTTGCCTTGATAAGTCTATTGCCAATGTCTTCTCTATATAAATTTATGCTACTAACAATTTATCTGAATTGTAAGTTATCTGAATTATAGAGGTAGCCCAGCCTTGTAATTAATGTTTCAATAAATTTAGGTTTCTCTACTGCTAGTTCAGATAAGGAATTTGGGAGCCCAAGAATCAGCAAATCTGTAGGACATGATACTAACTTCTTCTGAGATTCAACTATTAATCTATGCCATTTCTTCCATAGTTACGGACACTACAATCTATTACCACTCTGCAATTGGAAACCATATAATGGAAATGAGGCTAAAAATTGGAGTCCTTGGAATTTGCATATCAATAATCATGTAGTATTATATAGTAATTAGTATAGTAGGAAGTATGTAATCATATATGCAGAATACCCAAATGCCCCTTTCAAGCAGTTACTATGAACATTTCCCAATTTCTGTTAAATATTCACAGTGAAGTTGGGCACTCACGTACATACATACATATCTTAATTATGGTCACTGACAACAATACCTAACAATCTACAGCAGATGGAGCAAAATAAAGCAATTAATTATTAAATCATTAATGCAATAAAAGGTGTCTGGCTTTAGACAGTATAGCAAAATTTGACCATGTTCATAGACAGAAAATCATACTGGCTTGATAACAAAAACTGAATTCATATGAATAATTAGAAATGCCTCGGTATTTTACTCAAACCCAGAATTGTTGAGAATCAGGCCACATACATGTTTAATAAATGATTATTATGTGAGAAATTATCACATCGAAATTGCACCCTTATTTTGGCATTTATTTATTAAGGGATGGTACTTCTATATTCAGCATTCAATTTATTTTCCATTTTAGAACAATTGTAAAATTGTTCAATTGTAGAATTCTGTATTCTACAAAATGTAAGTTCATAGCTAATACATGCAATATAAATACATATTCTTGTCTATCTCATTTCATTAGAATTACTTTTAAAAAAAAAGCAAATTCTGTAATTTCCTATTTTAATCAAATATTTAACATTTTAAAAACTATTAACAGAACTTACTACTGCTGATTTTTGGAGTGTTTGTTTTCTCCTCAAGCTTCTTTGAACTGTTTTGCTTTGCATTCTTTGCTGAGTTCTGAATTAGCTCAGAAACTTTAAACGTAAAAAAGAAATCTCCAATTAAAACAGCATGCAAATAGTACTTAAATATGCAAAAGGACAGCATAAACCAGCGGTTCTCAACCTGGGGGTCGTGACCCTTTTGGGGGTCGAACGACCGTTTCACAGGGGTTGCCTAAGACCATCAGAAAAGACAAATTTCCCATGGTGTTAGGAACGCATCCCTGGCGCAAAAGATCTGAGCGGTGATTTGTGAAGTCTCGGGGCAGGAATGACGGAGCACGAGGGGGTTTTGTGCAAAGCCCAGGGCGGAGTGGCCTCTGCTTCCTTCTGCACCTTGACGGTGGCTCCTCGCTCCCAACCATCTTGAGGGAGTGAAACTAGCTGGCGCCTTGCCTGCCTGCCCTGCCTTTCTCCCTTCCTGAAAGCAGCTGGGCTGCTCAGATAACGTCATCGCTTCCGCCCAGCTTCCTCCTCCTGTTGGCAGTGGCGGCTAAGTATCCAACATGGAGTAAAAGAAAAAGAAATGGGCTCGACGGGGCCGCCGGCTGCAGCACCATCCTGGCGTGTTGGCCAACGCGGCGCCCCGCTGCCTTCCCATGCGCTGAGCAGCCTTCCTTCACAGCTCTCGTCTCTCTCACAGCCCTGTGCTTGGCAGCCAACAAGGCCTTAGCAAACTGCCTGGCTTCCTTCCTTTTCCATCCCCATCCCTGCCCCTTTCTCTCTCCCCCTCCGCCTGCCCGCTTGCTTGCTTTCCAGTGAAGTTGAGGCAGTCTCTTTCTCCGCATCCTTCGAGCTTGATCCTCTCTCTCTCTCTCTCTCTCTCTCTCTCTCTCTCTCTCTCTGTCTCTCTCTCTCCCTCCCTCCCTCCCTCCCTCCCTCCCTCCCCTCAATGTGAAGCTGAGGGGGGGTGGGGAAGAAAAAATGAAAAAATGCTGACCGGCTGACCGCGGCGGGGGATGAGTTTTTGAGAAGGAGAAAATGACCGAGGAAACAACACATCCAGACGAGTGTGTCTGACGAGCTGGAGGCGGGAGGGGGAGCAGCATGCTTATAAACATCTGGCAAGGGGAGGTGCTCAGTGTGGTCATGGCGAGCTTTTCTCCCTATAGCCGCCTTCCCCAGTGCCCGGGTGATCGCAAAAAAAAGTGCAAGATTTGCAGTTATCCCACGTCTGGGGTTGCCTCGCCCGGGAGCCTTCCGCTGCCCAGCGGCCCACTTCTTCAAGCGTTGCTAGAAAGGTTGGCACAGGGCACTCAGCGCCCCAGTTCTGCAAGCCCGCTGTGTTTGGAAGAGGGAATGTTAACCAAGCTCCTTTCTGGCAAAAGGTGGGGGGAGAGAGAAGGCGTAGAGAAGTATTGATGGACTTTTTTTCAGGATCTGTCTAAGACAGGCTCCCCCCTTACTTCTCTGCATTCTTCCTCTTCATGCTGCTCGTTCTGTAAGCTTGAGGGTCGCTATTGATGCCAGTCCCCCCCTTTCTCTACCCCCCCTTTCACTTCTCCCCTGCCTAGGGTTTTTTTTTTGCAGCATTCACATCCGCCATGCTTTAATTATGCTTTAATTATGTTCAATTTGTAACAATGAAAATACATCCTGCATAGTAGATATTTACATCACGATTCATAACAGTAGCAAAATTACAGTTATGAAGTAGCAACGAAAATAATTTTATGGTTGGGGGTCACCACAACATGAGGAACTGTATTAAGGGGTCGCGGTATTAGAAAGGTTGAGAACCACTGGCATAGACACTGAACAGAGGTGGGTTCCTACCGGTTCTAACCGGTTCTTTAGAACCGTTAGTAGCTTGGTGATGACATCACGGACCCGGTTATGTTGGTGTTGATTTTATCATACAACTTTTAACTTGGATTGAATTTCCTGTTTTTTAAGGTGTATATTACCCAGAGCATTTTGGCTATTGGGCAGTTAAAAAAAATAACCAGCATGCACTAGGTTTAGCTTTTTATTTTAAAATATTTCAATATTAACTATGTTGTGATACATGCTGTAATTAGAATTTTGCAAACTATTAGAAGCAAGTTATCAAGCTGTCAGGTACAAACAACCAGACCCGCATGTATAAAGTTCAAACTAGGTGCTTTATTATTCTATGCCAATTTCACAGAACTCTTCGCAGACAGGTAAATTCACCTGGGAAAGACTAGATAAGATTCATTCTTGTGTTTATGTAAAGAGTCTGTGCTAATTTCTCGTTTGACCCCTCTTCCAGACTGGGATAGCTGCTCTCCAATATAAACTAACAAAGGACTAGTGTAAAATCTCATTAGTCCAACAAAACTGGTGAACACTACAAGACTAATTATGTGTATTTTATACATATCCATGGAATCTGTTACTCATAGGACTGACAGATTTGGATTGTGGGTTCAGAGCAGATTTAGGTTTTTGTTTTTTAAAGGAATCCATGAGAAAGCAAGTCATATAGATGTATAGAAGTACTAAAAGAAACACAATACATGCCTCTCTCTGCCATCCTATTAGAGCTTTTTGGGGTTTGGAATGGAAAGACATCACCACCACTTGCACTGGAACCATTTCTCATCGACTCTAAAAAATATACATATCAATTAACCCTTAGAAGAAAGCTTTAGAGGGAAGCAGTAAAAGATTTATAGCAGTTCTATGCCCAACAACAGATTATATCTTATTAGCAATATAAACATTTATTTTTAAGAGTGAATATGAGTGTCTTATTTCTTGGTGGCATTATGTACAAAATATTGAATAGTTTCATGCATAATATGAAGTAAATATCCGCATAATGATGGCTGTGAAAATGTTGTGTTTCCTGAAGTACCTTGGACGTCTAGGGCAGTCACGTAATCCTGTTCTTTAAAAATATCTTGGGCTTCCTCATTGGAGGTGTTCTCCAGATTTTTCATCCATTTTTTAATATCAAGTGTATGCGGAACACTTAACTTACGAACTTTGAGACCTGAAAATGCAATAAGACTGCTTAAGAAAAAATAGTTGAACAGTTACAATAAATAATTTTCGTAGGTCTGTGAAAACCAATCATTTTCAGGGAAGCTATACATTCCAGAAAAATAAAGCTGTATAATTTTTGATAAGAATGAAAAAAAAACAATTACTTTAAGAAGTAACATTATAATGTTGCTATTACAAGAAAAGTCAGTTGTCAAAACTTCCTGAAGGGAAAACTTTGTGTCTATATATCTATACTAAATGATAATGTGCTGTTGTGAAGTCATATTTTTGTTGTAAAGTTGTCCATACTGATGACATTAATGCCAAAGTAGTACTTTGATGCCAAAGTAGATTTCATCACAGTTAACTTAATATTAAACGATTGCTAAATACTTCAGCAGCATTGTCTTGCTATCACATTATATTTTCAGAGAATTAAGTGGTAATTAATTTCTCCAAATACAGAAAAAGCCACTGCTTTTAAAATGATGTAATTAAATATTTAAGCACAACAAAAATTATTAATATTTTGGAAAAATTCAGAAGTAGTCACTTTATTCTAATAATAATAAAGTAAAGCAACTAAGGATACCTGCATCCTCAGAGATATGCTTCAGAACATCTTCATCAGCCACAAATTTAACCTCTAGGAGATTAATCACCTTTATCTTTGGATTACTCATATCGAGGTATCTAAGTCAAAAAGGAAGTAAATTGACATATTCCTATCAAGGCACAAGTCTCATATAAGTGTAATTTATTATTACGAAAAACCTAGAATGCATATTAAGTCATGAAAAATTATATATTATTATTACTACTAGAAGTAGTAATTACTTGGATTTTATAAATGCTTGCTGGTCCTCAACACAAATAGAGAAAACAAATATATGTTTAAACAAGACATTGGATAATTTCCTTGATGGATGTTGCTATCCAAGAAGGCACTTATGTAGAATTCTAGATAATATCCTCATAACATACCAATGGAGTAAGGCAAAACTTAGATTTGGCACCTCAAAATATACAAAACTCAGTTTCAAAACTAGTTAACTTTGACCAGTCAAAAACACAATAAAACAATTTGTGTAATAGAATAGATAATTTGTATTTGTACTTGTTTATTTGTCAAGCATATATGATTATAAGTAAAGTATAAACAGTAAAACATGATTGAATATATATGTAACAGTACAAGCATGAATAAGAGTAAAAGAGGTATGAATATATGGGTACATTAGGACAGGAACGGTAGGCATAATGATTTGACTCTCTTACATATGGGAAGACTAAGTGAGTAAGCCTGTGGTGATGGTAGGGCCCAACTTGGCATCCTGTGTAATCTGGAGGAAACAAAGGAAAAAATGCAATTAATAGATATCATCAAATAATCTGAAAGGCTGATTTGCCACAGCACTGAAATAGGGATTATCCTTATCTGACTAAAGTATGCAATGTTTGTAAACTTATTTTATATTTTATGTATATTTTCCAATAATTTGATTCAATAACTGGAATATGGATTAATTATATATACACTTTTTTTTGCAGAACACTCCTAGTGATTCTTCTTTCCCACCTAATTAAAGTTTTTGCACAAACAATATACATTAAATACTTGCAAAATGGAAACAGCTAAGGATAAATGCAGAATATGTAAAAAATATTCTATTCTTAAAACAATATGACATTATAGCCTACCACTAAAAAGAAAGGTATATACAAAGTCTGTAATTACTACATGCTACTTTATAGATGAAATGGCAATGATTTAGGTATCACAATACAGTACACAACCTTACAAAATTTTGTTCAAAGGTTATACAAAAATTCTGACTGGCTTTCACATCAATGTAAAAAGAATGCAAACCAATGCCATCAACTGAAGCACATTTACTTGGAAAGGAACATGGGTAGGCAGTTATATTTCTCACTAAAGAAATAGAATATGGTGCTAAAGCCATCATAAAAATATAGCATAGGTAATCCCCGATTTATGAAAACTGAGCCCAAAATTTCTGCTGCTAAGCATGACAGCTGCTAAGTGAATTTTGCCCTATTTTACAACCTTTCTTGTCACAGCTGTTAAGTGAATCGTGCCATTAAGTTAGTAACATGGTTGTTAACTGAATCCAGCTTCCCCATTGACTTTCTTGTTACAACGATCACATGACCTCCATCATAAATACATACCTGTTGCCAAGTTTCTGAATTTTGATCATGTGACAATAGGGATGCTGCCAGTTGGAAAACCGGTCATAATTCACTTTTTTTCAGTGCCATTGCAACTTTGAACAGTCACTAAACGAATGGTTGTAAGTTGAGAGGACTGTCTGTAATACAATCCTCTAGATCAGGGGTGTCAAACTCAAGGCCCGGGGGCCAGATCCGGCCCGCGATGTGGTTAGATCTGGCCCGCGAGGCTGCCCTGGAAACAGTGAAGGACCGGCCCCCGGCACCTCAGCCCTGGCCCAGGTCAGCTGGGCACTGATCTAAAACTTGGTGGTGGCCATCTGGGCCGGAACGCACTCAGCCTTAGATCCACAAGGCTGCCCTGGAGTCAGTGAGGGGCCACTGCCACCCCCTGGGCACTCACTGGAGGCAATGGAGCCCCCCCAGCCCCAGCCCGGCCCCGACAACCCAGTCGGTTGTGACAACCTGGCCCCGACCACCCCAGCCATGCCCCCCCAGCCCCAGCCCCAGGTCAACCACAACCCTGATGTGGCCCTCAATGAAATCGAGTTTGATACCCCTGCTCTAGATACTTATTCAAAACTAAGCCCTGCTGTGTTAAATGGGACTTACTTCCAATAAAAGAAAACAGGACTGTGGTTTTCCCACTTTTCAGCATGTTGTGTGTAATTAAGCAAGCCCACAATCACAGGACATCACAAAAATGAACCCCGGTAGAAATAAAAAGAATTTAATCTGAATAGAGGTATTACGAATGGCCTAAAAAAAAGAAAGGCAATCTTAAAAACAACCTCCCGTGGAATTGACACGAACCGCCTGTAACTGCCCACGTATTCGAACTACAATTCCCAACATGCCCCGCTACCGGTCGTGTCGGATCGCATCGTTGCGAGTTGCGTCTGGAAGATCTTGACGCTACACCCAACCGAAAACACCTTCACGCACGGTTGCAGGATCGGAGGAAGTATGAATTCCACTTGAACGGGCTACTCTCTCTCTCTCTCTCTCTCTCTTTTAAAGTTAGCAGTGTCAGTATTTTGTCCATTGCCACCAAACCACACAGAACAAGGAGTCGGTTGACAAACAGGCGCTTGACAAACAAGGAGAAAAGGCAAAGTACACTTCCTTAGACAGGAACCACCGCCTCCTATTTTTAACCAAAGCGCGCATCTCACCGGTCCAGCTTTCCGACCGTTCGCGCCGCCTCTTTACTGAGCAACAGATCTTCGGGGCATTAATTTGAGGGAGACATTTGCTCTGGTTCGCCCTCTCTCCCCCTCCAACCCCTCACGCGCGGAAGTCCCAACCACGCGCCCTTAACGCTGAATCGTCTTTCACCTCAGCCGACGGGCGAGCTCCGATTCCCCCCCCCCCGCCGCACTGGCTCGCTCCACCCAGTCCCCCCGCCGCTCACCAGATCACAGCACCAGAATAAACCCGAGTTTCCCGCCAGCTGCCAGAGCGGCGACCCACCCTCTTTCTCAGGGTATCGTGGACCACCCCAGTGGGCGGAGCTAGCCAGCCTTCCGTTTGCGCTTCGGCTTCCTTCCGCGGATTCGTGATTGGCTCCTCTCTACGGCCAATGGGGAAGGACTCCTCCCCGGAATGCGACGAGATAGGGCGGCGGTGACGTCTCGCAATTCTGCTCTTTAACAATATATAAACAAAGTAGCGGGAGCGTGAGAACGTGGCAGCCCTTCGATTTGTTTTCCGGCTGCTGCGCAGCCGGCCGAGAGGCTGCCTGGCATTTGAGACACCCAAGTTCAACAAATGAAAGCAACCGGGGGTCGGGTTATGCAGCTACCTTATTCGTCTTTAGAGGACCCTCACTCTGTCAAGGACCTTGGAGTACTCACATCTAATGACCTAAGTGTCAGGGCCCATTGTAACAATATTGCCAAAAAGGCACTAAGAGTTATTAATCTAATTTTGCGTAGCTTCTTCTCTGGCAATATTACACTGCTAACCAGAACATATAAAACATTTGCCAGACCAATTCTCGAATACAGCTCACCTGTCTGGAACCCGCACTGCATATCGGACATTAATACAATTGAGAGAGTCCAAAAATATTTCACAAGAAGAGTCCTCCACTCCTCGCAACAGAATACCTTATTTCACCAGACTTGAAATTTTCGGCTTAGATAGATTCGGCCTTCGATCTGATCTAAATGTAGTTCATAAAATCATCTGCCACAATGTCCTACCTGTCAATGAATACTTCAGCTTCAACTGCAACATTACACATGCACAAAATAGATTCAAACTCAATGTAAACAGCTCAAAACTCAACTGCAGAAAATACAACTTCAGCAAGAGTGATCAATGCCTGGAATGCACTACCTGACTCTGGTTTCTTCCCCAAACCCCAAAAACTTTAACCTTAGACTGTCTACAGTCGACCTCACCCCATTCCTAAGAGGTCTGTAAGGGGCGTGCATAAGCGCACCATTGTGCCTACCGTCTCTGTCTTACTGTCCTATTGTCCAAATTTACCTGTACCTACAATGCTTTATGTTTATACCATACCTGCTATCTTGTACATGTTTTGACTAAATAAATAAATAAATAAATGTTTCTGAAGCATCCTCTTCTTATGTATACTGTGGATTGAACACAGATTGAATAAACTTGATACAAAATTGTCTATTATAGCCATCAAATCTTCTCTTAAGTGTTTGCATCGGTTCCTTACCAACTACTTATACAGATGTAGTTTTGGAAACACTCCATTTCTGGTGGTCTTTTGAATCATAGCCTAGTTGGCCACAACTTAAGTCATAGAAAAGATTTCACTTTGTGATACCACCCATTTCAAGAAGTTCAGCAATATTTTTAATCTTTGTTCAGATTTTGTTTCAAACATTATTCTTGGCAATCTTCTGTAACAGAAACTGGCATTAGTGCAGACATGCATTCATTTTTCCATTTTTTAAAGTCTCTTTGCAGTTTTGAGATGAAACTAATGGCACCGATTGTATTGTTTCCACTAGACTTTGAATGTATATTACATGTATATTACACATGTATATTACACATTTTTAAAGATCCATCTCATCCTGGGCATCCTTTTTTTGAACTTTTACCATCTGGCAGACAGTACAGGATAATAAAAACAAGGACAAATAGGCTGAAAAACAGCTTCTATCCCAGGGCAGTAACTATATTGAATTCTACTGTATTAGTGCAATACTAATGGAATATCGGGTTTTCAATTCAATTGTATAGAATTTAAAGGATATATGTTTGTGTTTTATTTTTATAGTTATAATGTACACTGAAAGTGGCACTTAATTTTGTTGTACGAGGTACAATAAAGTAAGCTTAACGTCTTTCCATCAACATATTCCATTGCAAAGAATTATAATTTGCTTTGCTTTTGTTGTGGCCCGCCAGCGGGGCAGACTTGGACAGTGAGGAGATTGGGGAGGAATATGGGCCAGTCCTGGAGTCTGGAGTCTGGAGTGCTCTGCATCAGTTGAGTCCTTCGGGTGTTGGGCGGCATATAAGAATAACAAAATAAATAAATAAAAAAAATAAATAAATAAATCAGAGGCAGAGATGGGGCCAGGGCAGCGGGGGGTTGCTCTCTTACCGGTGCCGGAGCGCTGCGCGTGCATCTCCACACTTCGGGCGCAGGTGCCCTCTCGCGTGATTTTGCTTCTGCGCATGCGCAGAAGCAAAACCCACCAAAATCTTGCGAGGGGACACGCGTGCACGTGAGATTTTGGCGCGATTTTGCTTCCGCGCATGCGCAGAAGCAAAATCTCACCAAAATCTCTTACGCGCACGTCCACTCGCGAGATTTTGGTGCAATTTTGCTTCCGTGCATGCGCAAAAGCAAAATCGGCCAAAATTTCATGAAAAAAATGCTGACACGCACGGTGGACCGGCCGAGGGGTGGGTCCGGAGCGGTCGTGTGCAAATTGCGCAATCGGCCGCTCCCTACCGGAGCTGCGCATCAAGCAGCTCCGGCAGGAACCCACCTCTGGGCCAGGGCCATCTAACAGTTATCAGCTACCTTTGGAGTCGGAGATAAAGTGGGGCTGAAGAACAGCTGGAGCCTGTTCCCGATGTGCGCATGCACAGAGCTGTCAGAAGGGAACAATTAAGGAACAGAGGTCGATTTGGGAGTAAAAGCACAAGGGGACGCTGAATGGCCCCTCCCATAGGAAATAAATAGGAACGAAAGGGGAGTGGTGTTTGCAGGAGACAATTAGTTCATTATTCGTGTGAAGATTGGCTTATCTGAGTTGTGCCTCACAGAGACTCCTTGCCAAGTATTTCCTTGTACAGCGTTGTGTCAAGAAGCTATCGGCCTGGCAACTATCCAAGGACTGATACGGTCTGTGTTTGCAATTCACCCTTGAAAGACTGTTGCCGGGACTTTGCTGGATGTGAATGCTAGAAATTCACATTAGCCAAATAAAAATGGGTTTTTTTCAGGACAAGGAGTCTGTGTCGTACTTTGGTGAAGCCTAGGTCAGAACAGCTTTAGCTTTATCCCAGATCTATCTTGAAAGAGAAGTAGGATACAAGGGCTGTAAATAAACCCTGAAACAAACAAGCACTTGCCTTCCGTTTAAGCCCCGATCTGCCAGGGTTTGGGCTTCTACCTGGAATTTCGACCCAGTTTTTCCAAGATTCCAAACAACTTTTAAAAAATAAATTGAAAGTCTCCCTCCTCCCCCAATAAATTAGACTGGATTCAAATATCAGCTTTTTTATGCGTCTGGAGGCTATAGTCAACGGAGTAAAGGAAGCAGATAGGCCTGTAATATAGAAGAAAGAATGGAATTAATCCAGATCTTCAGTATCTCAATGTCCTTTGGATCATGCACACTTCTCGAGGCCATCTTATTTCACACTCCATATGTTGTGATGAACAAACCTAACTTGCCATTTACCCATCTCAAATACTTATAGGGGAAATCACTAGGAAAACCCATGGTCACAAAAAGCAAAAAACAAATACTTGCCACGGTTAACAAGAAGCTGGCAATGACTACACATATTGTGACCAAGGAAATTATAGGGATATATCTGTAGTCACTAGGAATCTTAATTTGACTTTGAAGATGCCTGGCATGGGAAAAGTTGCAATTTTGAGATTTAGCAGAAGATGGTAGTATTATTTAAAAAGATGAAGCTTCTTTCAAGTTCTACAAATAATCTGAGGACAAATTATGCCAATTTTTTTTAAAGATAGCTACAGATATAATGTTATAATGTTTCTGCATAAATATGACTTAAAACATGTTTTCCATACAAATTCTGAAACTAGATTAAAAAGAAACAAATTAAGCAAATTGGTAAAAAAAGTTATAGTTCATTTATTTGAGGAAAATCATCCAAAACAATTTGTGTTGCCCAAACTATAGATTAACAATAAATTTGCCTACAGAATATGAACAAGTGGCATTGCTATGAAAGTAATGTGATAAAATTCTGTTCAACAATTATTTTATGCTTATTTTTAAGGTATATAAATCAAAATTAAACCATATCTCAAGGGAATGCCCAAGAATACAAATCAAAGTAGCTACTATAGTCACTGAAGAATACTAATTTGGATAAATTATACAACATTGGATCAACGATAATGGCAATGCATCAAATCTGAAATACCACATCTTAAATTGATGAAGAACAGATAGAATAGTATCTTGTGGAGCAGTATGAAAAGAAAATATACAGTTGGACAATTAAGTATAAGAATTTCTTCAAAAGTGACATCTTTCATTAAATTATCACTGACCCCATCTGTGGCCTATAAAACCAACTTATTAATGTTGAAAACCTGGTAATTACTTATTAATAAACCTTCTAATATTAATAGACCTTCTAATATTTTAAGAAATATATCTGAAGAACAAGTAAATCTTTTTAATGTACAATTGACTCAAATCAAGAATGAGGAACGTAAGCTACTTCATCTAATGTTGGACCTCAGATCCAGTATGGCTAATGTTCAGAAGAAAATAGATGTAGGTCAACATGTGAAAGGTTATTTTCACTACTAAATGATGTAGGGTGGTGTTAATTTCTGGCCACTGTCATTGGCAGATTGGAAGTTATCATAGGGTCTCTTCAATACTTACCCTACACTTTTGGAAATAATATGGTTTTCTGTATTGTGACATTTTAGATGGTTCTAAATCTGTAAATATTTCAACCACTATTTAACAGTTTAAGGGTTTAGATTAAATACCCTCTGAAGAGTTTGGAATGGAATGGAATGGAATGGAATAGAAGCCAATGTGAAAGTTTTAACAATTACATCAGTAGTTGCACTGAAGATCTTCTTGTCTATTAAATTCCTAAGACATGGGAGTATTTTGAAGAGAACCAATACACAACCTCCCAATGCTTCACAGATTAAAATACTGCAGCCTGTAACATGTAAACCTATTGATGCTCTGTGCCCAGTAATACTAACAATCAGGACCACTATTCAACCAGTTTTTAGAAATTAACTTCAGTGCAAAACAAGTATTCTGAATTGTTATATAAGATACCTACCCAAAAGAAGCATGTTTTATGAAAAGATAATATGCTGTTCATGTAAAAGTATACTGGGGAAAATATGACAATGTGACCATTTTTCCAGAAAGAAGCACAATATTTATTTAAACACCTTTTATATATACATATATATTCTGCGTTGCAGATTAGTTTTAATTTTATACACCTCTATTTATAATGATTGAAAATATTATCTATCTCTGGCAGTTATTTACAAATTCAACACATAACACAATTCAACATTAACCAGATTCAGTAAGACAGTTACGATAATGGCTTACATGCACCAGTATAATGATCTTCAAAAACATGTCATCTGAGCTCTGTTAATAGTTTTTCACAGGTCCCAAATTAGGGTCCCAATGCCACAAAGACTGCATTTATATTACATACTCATTTTGTTTAACATTTCACCAGCACCAAATTTTGATTTGGTTCAAATATCATACCAATATGCTGGTGGAATATTATCATAAATCAACTCCTTTCGTCAAACAGATGTTCTATAAAATAAGTGGGCTATTTGCTAGCTATGGTTTTTGTAAATGAGGTAAAATAGGTTACATAATGCCAGAACAGTAAAAATCCTTCAGAAATCTTGGTTTAATAATAAACCTTTTATGACAGATAATAATTGGTCAGATGGAAGGTGTGAAGGGAAAAGAAAATGCTTTTGAAAGATGAGCTTATATAACTATTGTCAAACAAGCTAGAATCAAACACTGTAAGTCAGCATATCTGTTTACAAACATTAAAAATTAACATCTCCATTCACCATCAGTAGCTTGTCAGAAAGTATTCAAATCCAAGAGTAAAGTTTTAATGTGACCAAGTTAAGTGAATCATCTTGTCTTTGAGGTGACCTTGCAATAAACAGACTGATTTCAAGTTTCTATATTCTACTTTCCAATCATAAACACATCCAGAAATACTAATACTAAATACTAATGAGAATACTGTAAAAAGTAATTTCAAAATGAAGGCTAGTTAACTTATGTAAAATTTTAAACACTCATGAATATATTTCATTTATATATCCCTCAGAATGCCTATTGCAAATAATTGTTTAAACAGAAACATTACAAATTAGTAACCATATATGTTGATCGTAAGTAAAAATTCAAGTGAAAACAAAATCAAAGTTGATAAGCCAGTGTAAATTAAATAGGCTTTTTCCCCACTATCTACTAATTTCAAGTATTTTATATGTAGAATAAAGATACTAGGTTGGGTTACACATGATAAACTATTAACTACATGAATTGATATTATATTGTTAATGCCAGGAGTAATCTTGGTCCCATTTGAAGTAAAGCACCAAAAATATTCTGTTTCTGTTTTCTAGTACCAATAGATGCTGCAATTTTCTCTAATATTTAATGTAATCAGCTTTTAAAATTAGGAGAATTCAAAATTATACAGAAATGTATAACATTTGTACTCACTAATATTTATCTACTTTGCAAATTAAAGGTGTCAACATAAAACAGATGTTCCTTATTACAAATCATGGAATCACTATATACTTAAAATTGTATTTCTGGGAAGAACAGTAAACCGATTTTGAATATGTATTTTCAAGTTTACAATACTTATCATAGGCTTGAATATATTTAACAAAAACAATTTAAGGGCTTTAAAAAAAGTTATGCTCCAATCATATATGGTAGTTTATGCAATTCCATACTGCAGCCTTGACAATTCTGACAGAAATTTAAGGATATCCTAACTTGTACCTCTTGTATATTTCATTGTATTTAAATTTTACATATGATGGAAATTGGTGCATGAATACATACAAATAACCAATTTTTAAAATCCTACTTGCTTTTTGAGTGGATTTGAGTTTGAATTTATTATTTTCCACAAAATTTTAGTTATATGTTTTAAGTGCAAACTATTTTGAAAATCTTACTGCACATAAACTGAGGGTTCTTTACAAAAGCACAATACAAAAATATTTGTGGGAAACCAAAAGGGAGAATTAATTTTTATTCAAAATATTATTTGATGTATTAATCAGCAGAAAACTAAGTTGGATGGATATTCAGGCTAATAATGGTATCATATATTTTTATTAAAGCATATTTGAGAAATTAAAGAGAATTTATTTAAAGAGAATTAAATGACAGAGAATCAAACCTTTAATTATAAAGAAAAATTAAAGCTTTTTATTTGAATGATTCAGTGAATCTTTGGATCATAACCAATGAGTGCAATATTAAAAAGATTTAACAGTACAAATGAATGTGAATAATTATAATGGAGTATAATGTAGAAGCACTAGTAACAGGAAATGAATTTAATTCCTAATGAACCATGAGTAAACCATGAGTAAAAACTTTTGTCAAGTACTTCTTTCTCACTGACTTGTTTCTTTGTTTGTTGTGTTAAACAAATTAATGTTCAACAGTTGGAATGAACCAACTTTGGATTCATCTAAGTGATTTTGCATGTATACTCCATCCTACTAATGACCCAATATTGAATGTATGCATTGCATTTAGTATTAAGTAACGAATCAAATTACTAGTCTTTGGCAATTATTAATTTTAATTGGTTGAATATGAAGTTTTGTTTAATTTTAAGTAGTAAAATTATAATGTGATTATAGTAAAATTATAATATGTGATTATCCAGAAATAATTTATAAAACAATTTTTTGAAATAGTTTATGCAAATAGTATTTAGATTGATTTGTCTTCCCCCCCTCATATGTTCTTTAAAGTCTATTTTTTTTGTCAATTTCATCTCCTTAATTATTTGTTAAAAGTTGCAATTTTTGTACTAATTTAAAAAATAATCTGTGGCATTTGGATGGTACTACCGGCACTCAAATTACTCCTTCAAAATGTATTTGTAACAAGAAAATGAAAATAAATACTGATAATAATGAAAAAATATTAAACAAACATTTGGAAATATACATATATATATATATGTTTCAGAATATTACATTATGTTTATAATTACATACATCTTGCAAACAGAGCAATTGATTGTCAACAACTGACAAATAGTACACATCTGTGTATGTATATATGTATATGTATTTTATATACTGTGTTTCCCCGAAAATAAGACCCTGTCTTATATTTTTTTGAACCCTGAAATAAGAGCTTGGCCTTATTGCCATGCACTCAAAAGCCCAATTGGGCTTATTATCAGGGCATGTCTTATTTTGGGGGAAACAGGATATATATATATATTGTATGTATGTGGGTATACACACACACATATACACACATATATACATGCACATATCCATTCCCCAGCAGAAAAAAAACTACTTCCCACAAAATAGTGCAAATCAAAAGTCTGAAATTATTATGATTTCCTTATTTCAGTTGTAAAATATATGAACTTGCCTACTTTAAATCTACAAAGAGCATCAAGACACAAGACACCCAGTTTATGAATCAGATACTATTACTGTATATGTTTGAAAAACACTATATTTTAAACCATGTCTCACTCTGATACAAATTCATCATTCTGGCATAGAATGATGCATAGTTTTACATGAAAGACTTATTAGGAACTCATTGAAAGAGCTGCCCATAAATTGCACATTAGCAATGTTTGAAATAGTTTTGTAATCAATGAGATGATTAATCTTATTCTTATATTATCGTCTGTATTATGAAAAAACACAAGCCTGGTCAAATGGTGTAACTAAAATAATCAAACATTTGGTAATAACCATATAACTATATGCTTACCTTTCCTTTTCTTACATGTAAAACTAGAGCAAAAGTAATGGCAGAATAGACTTTACAACATGGTAATCATTACATATTCTTCCAGAGAGGAAGGCAAGTAAAAATATTATTTCACACTATTGTCCTACCAAGTTTTGTTCATAGATCTTTCTTGTAATCATTTTTCAATTTGTAATTCAATTTTCAGAATTTTTTAATACAGGCATTTCGGTCAACACACGCATAAGATATGAAGATGCTTTGTTCTTTTCCCCTGTGCAACTGGAACAAAATATTGTAAGAACTGCCATTTCTACTTAACAGAAGCTATTATATAACAGGATACGTATAACAATATTTAAATGCAAATATCTGCCATATCCTTCGGAGTATTACTGTTGCCTATAATCCAGTAAAAAGTTTGTAATGGCAAATTGCAAGGTTCAATGGAAAGTTCTGACTTCTGTACCAATCTAATTCTATTTCATTCCCATGTCAATGAATTTTACAAGCTACACCGAGCATTGATCAGTTGCATCTTCACTTAGGCGCCACCATTTTTGATGGAATTATCTTTACCTTCTTCCTTTTCAAAATTGAGTATTGTAACTCTCTCTCTCTCTCTCTGGATTACAATGAGCTTGTGAACCACAGTGTACTTTCTGAGTAACACATGAAAGGTAGTGACTGAGTCTCTCTATATATTTGGTAATTTTGGTAAGCATACATGGTAAGTTTACACACTTTTGGATAGTTCATGGTCAACATTATAAAAGCTAGTGTGCAATTCAATCCAGATATAACTGGGGGGGGGGGGGGCAAGAGTAGGCAAATCCAAGGTGCTAAGAGGAAAGGAACAATTTCAACCATGAATAAGAAACAAAGGGAGATGTTATATCCCCACTGAGTCTGAACCTTCAAATACAAAACATCAATACAGTGCTTTTAGCAAAAACTTTGGGACAGCTTAGCAGCAGATACATCAACAAATGTTGAAGCAGTACTAGCATGATCTATTACGAGAACTAATTAATATTCTCAAGTAAGACACAGACATTTAAGAAAAGATATCCAGCAGTGTTTCCTCCATCCTAAAGACACAGAAACAAGGTAAGCTTCGTACTTGAGTCCACAGTATGGGAAAGTTGCATATTAAAATAGGAATAGAATCTGAAGAATGTGCCGACTCTTTAGAAGAAAAATAAGAGAAGAAACATAAACCAAAATTGAAAACACATACATGATGTTATGTGTCAAACGATACTAAAAGCAAAAGAAATACAGAAAATTGTACTGCACAGAAGAAAACAATCACTTTACTATTTCTATAAGTCATCACCCCAACATATGTACACATTGTAATTTTAATATGTTGAGAAGATACAATATATATTTTATTCAATATTTAAAAAAATAAACTATAACCTTTTGAAGATTTGCACAATTAAACACATTCCAGTATGATAGCAAGCTACCAATCATCAGTATGTAAATTAGACTTTCTGCATATTATGTGCATACAACTACATACAGATTTTTTTAAAAAACAAGCTTAACCTGTGACTTAAATTTTTCAAAAACAAATAAATTAACTGGTCTGAATTACAGCAATATTTTTTTTCAACTAAGACTTGGTTTTTGCTGTGTAGAATACATGGATCTGGATCTTAAAAAGCTACTCTAGGTATAACCACAGTCATCCCAGTAGGTTTTTTTTTTAAATCCGGTCACCTTGGTCATAATCATTTTTGTGATCTTCACACCATTAAAACAGAAGGATGCAAACATAGTTTAATATGTTGTACAATGAACTACTACTTAACACTTGAAAGCCCAAAGTCTCTAGTTATAAAACTATTCATGCAGTTTTCTGTATAATGGTCAGAGTTTCTATTATTAAAAAAGACTGCTGAATTATATGGGAATCATATTAGTTCTCTAGAAAAATAAAGACATACAGCTAGGTCCCTTCTCACTTTTTCTACAGAACAAAGAAACTTTTTGAAGTTGTCTGTAATGGATGGCTTTCGAGCTCAAGAAGTCTAACCTACTTTATACATATTATTCAAAATTATTCTGAATATTCAATAATTACAGTGAATCACTGGGAAACATTCCTGAGTTTCAGTAATATTGGAATTAAATTGGACATTAGCTTTGCTTTAATGAGTGCCTATACAAAGTAACTACTACTTAGTGTAATAGTAATAATTTAAAATGAGGATTACTTTAGCTACAATTCTTCTGACAAACTCCAGATTCAAATCAAAAGTCAGGAAAGAAAGACAAAAGAGAGTAGAAGAACTGGCAACTATCAACTAAACTTAATTTTTTCTTTAGCAGAATAATGGCACTTGGTAATCTGAACATTTTAACCTTT